>JAWNOD010000520.1:0-715000 GCA_035046225.1 Drosophila pegasa | reverse complement strand
CGCGGCGTATGCGTAATTTTTTTGTTGTATTGGCCAAGCTACGGCCGCCAGCTCTCCTGCCTCCGTGTATGTACCTCGATCAGACTCTCTCTCTCCCTCTCTCGCTTTGTTAGTGACGCGCCGTCTCTCTACGCTCTCTCTCTCGCTCTCTCTCTCTCGCCCTCTCAGTTGAAGACTTTGTTTTTGCGTCGTGCGCTTCTTTGTTGCTTTGATTACGTTTCTAGTTGGCGGCAGTTGTCGTCTCAAACCTTGGACTAAAATTAAAAATACATAGAATCGAATTTGTTAGCATGAAATCACGTCCATACGTAAACACCACAACAGATACACACACACACACACACAGACGAGCACAGCGTAGATGAAAATATGAAAATGAAAAGCGTGACGTCGCAACTTCTGAATGAAAATTAAAAAAAATATATATAAAAAAAATCTAATTAATAATTAAAATATTTTTAAAATTTAATTACATTTTTTTAATATTTTTTTTTGCTTGTTTTACTTTTAATTTTAATTTTAGTTAGATTTTTAATTTGAATTTAATTCACTTCAAACGCGTCTCAAAGCGTTCACTGTCTGCCAGTCTTGGAGATAATGTGACTGGCTTCGACGCAGCGCGACGCGACGCAACGCGACGGCCAACTCATGCTTTGGCTGGAACCCAACAGGCGGCTAATATCTAATCTCTGTTAGCGGCAGCTTTATCTTATCGCCTTAAAGGTGAGCTTGCGGCTCCATGGTTACTGTCGCATTATAATATAGCGCGTAGCGCTCCAACAATAACAGCAACCATTCGCTGCAATTCAATTCGAAGCACCCCAAATACACACACACACACTCGCACACACACACGCACACTCGCACAGCCTGAACTGGCTGCTTTGGCTGCGCATTGTGAGTCATATGAAAGGGGCGCAGGTGTTGAACCTGTTCAATTCGCTTGAAAAAGCTCCACCAAAAAGGGTTGCTCAAGCACTGTCTCTGTCTCTATCTCCCTCTCTCTTAATCTGCCCCTCTCTCTCTCTCTCTCTCTCTGCAAAGCTTAGCTCAAGCCCAACTTGAATTGAGCCTTCAGCTAGCAGGACTTGGGCTAAAGTCTAAGCAGTGAGAGCAGCTCTCTATGTCATCTATATATTATCATCTATATATTATATATACTCTATAAATATATGTCTGTATATATCTCTATATATATCTCTCGCTTCATACAGCTCTGCAGCACGTTGGCTACAAGCGTGGCTAGCGTGCGCCAATTACATATCAAATTCAAAAGAAAACAGCTGCACTCAAGCAATGCCCGACTATGAGATACCCTAACCGAGCTGTCTCGAGCTAGGGCAGCAGGCTTCTACACCTCTTGCGCTCTAGTCTCTCTCTCTCTGCATCTATATACATATATAGAGATACATATATATTTATAGATAATTATAGATATAGAGAAAGGGAGAGAAAAGTAGTGAGAAAAAAAATATATATACTATATATTCTAATTTTTTCATTACTTGTTCTCCCTCTCTCTCTCTCTCTCTCTCTTCATCACTAGCTCTCCCTTTCTCTTCCTCCTTTTTCTCTTCCTCCTTTTTTCTCTTCCTCTTCTCTTCTCTTCCTCCTCTCTACTCTTCCTCCTCTCTTCTCTTCCTCCTCTCTATTCTTCCTCCTCTCTTCTCTTCCTCCTCTCTTCTCTTCCTCCTCTCTTCTCTTCCTCCTCTTCTCTTTCTCTCCTTCTTCCATTTAAAACACTCTGCTTAAAACATCGCAGAATCTTGAAACTCTTGAGCTTAGTGCGCAAAAGTAGACTTTAGTTTGAGCTACTAACTGAGCTGCTTTTGAGGCATATTAATTGAGCTACCAGAATGGGAAAAGCTAGTCAATGTACTATCAAAATCGAAGCTTATTGACGTTGTTAAGATGCTCCAAAATTGCTTTGGCCTAATGAGCTCAAAGGTGAAAAGTGATCTAATGAGTGAGATCTTATGAGAAGGAAAGTGATCCAGTGCGTATTGGCTAGAAAATCTAGAGAAATTTGAGCGTAAAATATTTATAAGGCCAGATTTTTATGGCATATTAGTTGAATGTGCTAAGCTCAAAGAGTTTTTAAGTCTAACTGAGACAGAAACAGATATCCAAATGAGATTAAAATTAAATTTGCTTGAAAATTTTGAATGAAAAGCTTTAGAGTCTCTTATTCTTTATAGATTATAATTTGGAGATTGAAATCTAAATGAAATTGAAATATAATTTAATTGAAAATTTTGAAATTTAATTTAAATTTTCAAAAAGATCAAAATTTTGAATGAAAAGCTCCAAAGTCTATAAATCTTTATAGACAGTAAAAGCCCTACAATCAAAAATGTTCAATCAAAACAAATTTAACTTTCCCTAAGTTCAACTTTGTGTTCAAGAAAGAAACGAACTTAAGATCAACTTTGATTTCAAAAATGTTACCAATATATATGCATATATAGAGATATATATACACAGATATAGTCTAGAAGTTATATGCTATAAAGCCAGCACAGCTGGAGAATTTTGTGGAACGTGATGTTTGAGACTTGGGCAAAGTCTGGTGAGGGCTGCTCCTCTACTGGCCTGACCACTATGAGGTCATGTCCAAGTCTGGACTCGAAATCTCAAAGTTCTGGGCGCTAAATGCAGTTGCAGACGTCGCAAGCCATTTAGGATCGCAGACCTCGCCAGCTACGCCCACCCACCCAGCGGTGGACGGTCATGCGCTTAGCTAGAAGTGAACAAATGATTTTGTAGTATGCGCGCTGTGCAAGTGATTTTCAACAACAACAAAAGTACACACACATACACACACACACACACATGCAAACACATGCAGATAAATATACGGAAAGCAGGAAAAGCGCAAAGCGCGAACGAAAGTGTTTTACCGTCTCTCACCCTTGTGCTCTCGCTTTGCCTCTCTCACTCTCTCTGTTGCTCTCTCGCTTACTCTCTCTCTCTCTCTCTGTCTTACTCTCTCCCTTTCTCTGTCTGTCTTGGTGTGTTTTGCTTTTAATTTTGGATCCGTTTGTCGGGATTTCGGTTCTCGGCGCGATGAAATAGTCACAGTCGCAGTCCAATCGAATACTGAAAACTGAATTCAGGCAACCAACTCGAATTGGCCGCGGCCCGAGCGCCACGAGCGGCCGAGCAGCCATCGCAGCCTGTTGTTGGCGGCGCCGTTGCTGAGGCTGAGGCTGAGCAACAGCAGCAGCCGGCAGCAGAGCGTTCAGCTCTGCCGCTAGCTGTGCCTCCATCTCTGGCTGCTTCACTTTGCCACCCAGACCCCCCTCCCCCCACATCCATGCATCAAACAGATCCACCTTAAACCCAGGCACCCCCCCCCTCCCCCCCTGGCCACGCCATGCCCCCCCTATTTGGTGGCACGTCCGTCCGTTCTATTGGGGTCTCTAGCCGATCGTCCGACAAAAGCGCCGTGTGGGGTTGGCGATTTTCCAAATAAAAGTTCAAAGTGTGTGTGTGTGTGTGTGTGAGTGTGGAGGTGCACACAAGCAACGCAGCGAGAGCGAGAGAGAGAGAGAGAGCGTGGGCGAGTCGCGAGCGAGAGAGCGCAGCTTCATGGCCCACAAAAAAAAAAAAAATAAAGAAAAGTCTGTCGGAAAAACGCTTTTCGTATTTATGCACAATAGAAGGAAAAATTAACCTAAACATTTTGGCCAAGTTTCACATTGCGTGCACATTCCATTGCCATTACACAAAATTAACTGAACATTTGCATTCAAGCTGATCGAGCGGCGAAAATATATAGACGACTATATATGAACAATATATGGAGGAGAATATATAGAGAAGGCATTATCTTGAACTGTTCCTATATATGCTTAGGCTTTGTTGCTAGAGTAAGTATGTGAATGATTGATTGAACTCTAACTTGACTTGTTTTGTGAGTAACAAAATGATTGACTGGTTAGCTGATTGATTGATTGATTGACTGACTAATAGATTAAGTCTTCACTTAGTAAATAAAGTGATGATTGACAGCCTGATTGACAGGCAGTCTGATCGACCAACAGAGCTGCTTGATTGAATGACTGATAAGTTGATTGACGGACTGGCTAACCCACTCACTGATTGATTGACTGATTATTTGATTGACGAACTGGCTAATCGACTGACTCGACCTACTCACTGATTGATTAAGTGATCATTGCTAAATAATGTTTGACTGACTGACTGATCGACCAACTAACAGAGCCACAACTAGCCAAGGAACTGATTGACTGACTGAGCAACTGACTGACTGCAAGAATACCCGACAACAGATGGACTGTTTGATTGGCGGTCTGACTAATTGACAGGCTAAGATATCATAGCTGACTTGTCTATACGTAGCAATTTGATTGAATGACTGATTGATTGACCGTCTGACAATTGTCGAATGATTAACACAACTGATTGACTGGGCCTTTACGACCAACTAACAAATTTGATTGACAGAATATTTAGTTGACAGACTGAGATTAAGAAATTAATTAACTGAAGGACTGGCTGGTATGTTGATTGAAGAATTGACTAGTTGGCTGACTGATAAATATATATAGAGTGCTTGACTGATTGATTGAGTGGCTGACTGACTGACTTATAAACTAATTTTCAGCTTGACTGGTTAACTGACTGAAGAACCAGCAGTTTGACTGACTGACAAATATATTAAGTATCACACAAACTGACTTATAGACGTATAGGCATATTGGTTGAAGCACTGACAGAGTGCTTCGTACAGTCACCTGACTGAAAGACAGAGTCTCAGACAGATATATGACTGTCTGATATATGAATTAACTAACTAATTACTTGACGCACTTACCAAGTTATTGAACTACAAACTGAATGAACAGAACCAATCGACTAACTAATTGACTGACTACAAAGAGACTGGCTTACAGCCCAACTGATTAGCAGACAGACTCCAAGTCAGATTGACTCCAGTTAGCTAAAGCTAAAAGTAAATTATAAGCCTAATCAATCACAAAGGTGAAGGTGTTTGAGTGTTCATCTCTAGACTAACGTTTTCAAGCTGCCTTCAGTCAGTTTATTAAATGAAGACATCAATGGATCATGAAGATCCTGGACATAAAATGAACTTTACATTCATACCAAATACATACTGATTATTAGGTTTATAGGAACTATACCTAAGTCCATCTAGGTATAACACTTGACTTAATGCTCTAGGTGTTTTAAAGATACTGAACAGTTCTTAAATAGACCACCTCTGAACAGCTATCTAAAGCAATCCTAAAGCTGAACTATATAAACTTTAGGATTACTTTCGACACTTAGGGACTTTTCCACCTATAAATTAATTTATATAATTCTATATACATATATCTTCCATATACACTCTATATCCTAGACTCTGGCCACATTCCACATTTGAAGCCCTTCATTTAGCTTCATTTCCCGAACAGGCAAGTCATATACAATGCCTATATATATCTATATATATAGAGAGAGAGATCAATATTTAGTATATATGATCGGTGGTTCAACTTGTTTCGCTTGCATCAATTAGAACGTAAGCACACAACTGTACTTTGTGCACGGTCCAACTTGGATACTCTCTGAATTATTTCGACTTTATAAATAGACACGGATGAGACAGGGCGGCGGCCAGACGTGAGACGCGAAACGCGATGTGAGATGAGATCGGGGCCGAGCGAAAGCAAGATCGCTTCATGTGTGTGTAAAGATATATGTACATATGTGTGTGTATATATATTTTGTGTATATACATATATGCTTTATAGCTAGAGTTGAAGCTTTCCGCTCCCTAAGCACACCGGCCGCAACGTTTTCCGACCATTTTCCTGCGCTCTTTTGCTTTTGTTTTTTTTTCGCTTTTTTTTTTGGTTTTTTTGGGAAACTCGAAACTAATGAGGTCGTCACGTCCGTGGACGTTGCGTCATGAAGGGGCGCCGCTGGACTTGGGGATGGCTTCGCCAACGAGCCGCCGAACAGCACCACCCTGCACACAATTCGAACCCAAGTGGCAAGAGCGCCTCCACTTGAAGCGCGCCTCAGCCGAGTGGGGGGGGAGGTGTGGGGGCGGGGGCGTGGTCGTACGTGTATCTATGTATAGATAAAAGTATATATATATAACGGCTTTCGCCTGGCTCTCGAGTGGGAACAGTAAGAGATGAAGCAGCCGAGACGGAGGCGAAGGCGAAGGCAGAATTCATTGCGTTGGTTTTTCTTTTGCTTGGCGCTCTTGGTTTTTCCTCGACTGCGTCGCGATTTGAGTTCAAATTTATTTTTGGCAGCAACTTGAGTTGTTGTTGTTGTTGTTGTTGTTCGTGTTGTTGTTGTTGTTCGTGTTGTTGTTGTTGTTGTCGAGTTGCCTCACCTCGGCCTGAGGCAAGAGGCAAACTGCGAGCAAACTGAGAACTGGGATCAGGCGCAGCGCTGCCTAATCTCTGCGCCTGCGTGTGTGTGTGTGTGTGTGTGTGTGTGTGTGTGTGTGCGAGTGTGTGTGTGTGTTGGGTGCATGCGCCGTTTGATATCAGCTGCCCAAGTTGTGTCTGTTTGTGTAAACCATTTAAAGGTAATTGAACTTAGCTCCGTGCTATGCACCTAGGACAGCCATTAGAGCCGAGCCCGAGACAAAAAAGAGAGAGAGAGAGCGAAAGAGAGAGAGAAGAACAGAGAGAGAGAGAGAAAGAGCGAGCAACGCCAGCGAGTGCACTGAAATGAGCGCTATAAATATGGCCAAGCCAAAAATAAACGAAAAGCAGGCAAAGCTTTGACGGCGCGGCATGGGGCTGGGGCTGGGGCTGGGGCTGGGGCCATAGAATGAGATCTTGGGCCAAGCAGCGCGATAGATATGGGCGAGAGGGAGCGAGATAGCCGCCGTTTGGGGCCACTTGGAAAATACACAAATTTCTGTTCTAAACTTAAAGATGACGAGCGTTTTAATTATAGCACCAAGCAGTTTGGTTGGATTAGACATAGCTTCAGTGTAAAATTTCATGTTTCGACCCGATATAAATAAAACGTGCGATTGAGAAATCTCTGGCGCAAGATCGCTCGAGCAGCGCCAGAATATGATTTGATCATTGATGGAGAGAGAGATTTACTTGTCTTTGAATAGACTGCCTGAAAACACACAATAATTACCCGGCTTTGCACGGCTAGCGAGCCTTTGCTACTTCTTTTCTGATTTTCTAACAGTTTTAAAGGGTTTTTCTATGAGCTATTCGACTTTTTCCTAAGTCTAGATCTTGTAGTTTCTAGAGTTTCTACTTTTCAAGCTCTTATAGTTCCTGAGATAGCAAATAACTAAGTTATAAGCTGAAAATCTATGGTTAGTATTATGGTTTCTATAGTTCATAGCTTTATAACTCTCCCAGTTCCTGAGTCAACAGTCTAGCTCTTATGGTATGAAAAGCTTCTGTCTTTAAAGCTCTTATAATTTTTAAGATAAATTATTTCAGAAAAAATAAGATATATAGAGACACGAGTACCAAATCGGAAGTCAATAGCTCTAATAGTTCCTGAGTTATAGCCCTTATAGCTCCTGAGTTATAGCTCTAATAGTTCCTGAGTTAGCAGACTTATAGCTCCTATCTCTTACAGTTTCTGTAGTTCCTAGCAAATACTTATATTACTTTATATTTATATTTTATATTAATATATATTGATCAAGATTGTTAGCTTAAATTTCTATGGGTCTTACAGTTACTGAGTTAGTTAGTCCAGCTCTTAAAGGTTCTATTGTTCATTGTGCTTTATAGTAAGTAGAGTTCCTGATAGAAATGTATTTTGACAGGCAAGACAAACAGATAGACAAGTGCCAAAGTTGAACTATCTAGGTCGTACAGTTCCCGAGTTATAAACCAAACTAGAACTCTATAACCCCCTGTAGTTCTATAGTTCTTAGTTAAAGCGCGTATAGTTCCTGATAGAAAAGTATTTAGACAGACAATACAGACAGATAGACAAGTGCCAAAGTGGAACTATTTAAGTCGTATAGTTCCTGAGTTATAAACTAAATTGGAACTCTATAATAGTTCTATAGTTCTTAGTTATTTAAAGCGCGTACAGACAAGATAGACAGGAGTCAATGTGTTTCCTGAGTTATAAACCCAACTGCAAATCTATAATCCCCGTAGTTTCCAACCTACCAGGTATCTATAAACCAAATTTTAGGTCTTTAGCTCTTATAGTTCCTGAGATAAATGAGAAATAAAACAGACAAGACAAACCTAGATTTTTTTTATATAGATTCCACTCTTAAAGATGACTCAAGCATATATTTTGCTAAAAAAAATACTATACAATATATACTATATATATAAGTACATACCATAAATTATACTAAAATACCAAATATTTTACCAAAAATACCAATAACTTTATCGTAAACTGCACTTAATACTGCTTAAAAATATTTCGAATATTTCCAATTGAAATTTCTGGTAAGACTTCCATATGGAGAAGTCAACTTTGACAACTTCCGTTCAGCTCCAACCAACTGTTGCAAGCTTAAAGCACAGCATTAGGCGCAAAGCTTTTTTGGGGGAGGGAGAAATAGGCAAAAGACCACAAAAAAAATGGGCACACATTAGACATAAAACGAAAAAAATCTTTTTTTGAACTCGGAAGTTTCGTGTTTCCAGCCAAACAGCTGCGAGTCCAACTCAAAATTGTGCGGCGATATTTTTAGGCCAAAGCGTCAGAGACATAAAAAAAGTTTTCCCCTCGATCAGGCCAAGGTGTGTTGGGCAGAGAGGGAGAGGGAGAGAGCAAGAGGAGTGTGAGTGAGTAAATATGATTGGATGGGAGGCAAATGGCGGAGGGATCGCTGCTTGAAGTGCGCCACAAAAGCCAAAGTTAAAATGAAAATAAAAATACCAAAAAAATAAAATATGAATATATAAAGAAATATGCACACACACAGAAATATGCGCATAGATAATTATATAATGCTGAGCTTAGGACAGCATGTCACTAAAAAAAAATCGATAACAATTAATTCGCAGCGTCAACTGCAAGATGATTGCAGCCACAACAAAAGCGATGAAAAAAAAGCAACAAAAAAAGTCAAAAAACAAAGTCAGAAACGACAACAACAACAAAGACAATGGCAAATACAGTTATGGCGCGCGCGCTCGCAGGCAGAAAACGAAGCTGGGCAAAAGCAACAGTGAAAAACAGGCAGCAACAACAACAGCAGCAGAAAGTAACGGCGCTGCTGTTCGGCGCGGCGGCTGTAAGCACGAATCAAGCAGAGTCGAAGCCGAGGGCAGCGCAAGCTTTGGCCAAAGGACAAAGCTCGCAATGTAACTGTGTCTACGTGCGTGCGTGTGTAAGCTAAAGCGTGTGTTGATGTCATAACTAACGGCGAATACGCGCACACAGCGCAACCAAGGATAATGCGACGGCGGCCCATGCAGCTGTGAGCCACCCATTGTGAAACACGTTTTAAGACGCTGCCAGCGGCGGGGGGAGGGTTGAAACAGCACGAAGACGTAGAAGAAGAAGAAGGCGCAATAAGAACTGCGATTGCGGCTCAAGGGAAGCTGCGAGCCGAGAGCCGAGCTGTGGCCGCGCTGCTGGGGTGGAAAAAAAAACACGCACACACAGAAAGAAACAAAACACACACACGCACACACACACACAAGCGCGCCAAACAAACAGACAGTTTGGCGCGGCAATGCACTAATACAAATACTAAAACAAACACACACACAAACACACAAACACACACACACTCACACACACACACTCACAACAACAAAAACCTCCTCCAATTGGATTTGGCAATCTTGAGACATTCATAACTCACGCTTAGCGCAACAGCGAAAAACACGGCAAAAGCAGAAGGGGAAAAAAGAGAGAGAGACAGCAACATCAATCCTTTTTACCGCTGCACACGCTGCATACAGCTGTCCATGGCGATGCACGCTCCAAGCATATTGCACAGATTTTGAGCTAGACTTTGATGCTAACCTCAACGCGCAGCGCGAAACGTTTTGTTTACGCTCGGCAACAAATCCAAGAGCACACACACGCACCCACACACACACGCACGCACACTTATTTATTTTCCTCTTTTCGTTTTGTTTTTAACAAGAAATCAACAACAACAATAATATGAAACGGCAAAGTAGCGGCAATGGTAACGGTAACGTGTGTCGTCACACGCTGCTCGCAGCTATGCGCAAAAACAAAATAACCAAAAAAAAAACAAAATATATATATATATGTATATGTACGTACGCTCGAAGGGAGGCAAGCGCGCAGCAGAATGAAGCGAACGCGTTTAACAGTTGTCGGCGAATGGCCAGAATTCTTGTTGCTGCGTCTCAGTCGTTGCTGCCGCTGCTGCGCTGTCGCTGCCGCTGCTGCTGCTGCTGTTGATTTCGTGTCGGCTTTGCACGGCTTGCACACACGATTGCGATGCCTTTTCCTTGGCACACTCAAGCGCACCCATACAGGCGCACACAGCGACGACGGCGGCGGCGGCGGCAGCAACACGGCGAAGTTTCGGCTTTGTTGTTGCTGGCACGCATGCTAAATACAGTTACAGTTGGCTGCGAGGCGAATTGTACGCTTTTTTGCTCAGGACTGCAGCTCATTATCGATGTCGATATCGATATCGATTAAGTCGCTCAGAGTTGCCACTGTGTGTGTGTGCGCATTGGGCAGCTCTGATTATCACTTTGAGCTCGATTAACGGAAATTCAAAAAAAATCGTCTTCTCTTTGAATACAAAATAATATTTCTCTGTTTATTTAATTTGGTTGCATTTGCATTTCTTTGTAACAATTACATTAAATGATTATAGAATAAAAAAAAATTACGTATGCTATATTAATGTTGTTTTTTTTTTTTATTTCTTTACGCTTAATCTAACACAAAAAAAAAGTAGACGAGAAACATATACATATACATATACATATCTATAGATTACGACGATTACGAACTTAGGCTACACATAAATTAAGGTAAGAAATCATTATATATTCTCTTTTTACAATTACAAGCATCTCTCTAGCCTATTTAAATAAATACTTTTGACATCATAGTTTGAAAATTTATAACTAAAAATAAAACTAAATTAGAAAAAAAAAATTTGATTTGCGTTAAAAATTGTTCAAACGGTTAAAGCTTTGTTTGACGTTGATCGAAATTTAACTGTTTTGTCTTAATGCAATATTACAAAAAAAATATATGTATATATAGAACTATATATATATATATATATATATATATATATATATATATATATTTATGTGTAGGTATGCTAAGCGCTTATTACAATCAATTTCTTTATTAATAATTTTTAGGCTCAAATATACATCTGCATATATATGTAGATTTTTACTGATTTCACTTTTTTTTTTTTAGTTTTCTTTTTTCTTCTTCTTCTCTTTGTTCTGTTATGTACAACGCCCGATCGCGTCTGCGTACCCACAATTTCGCTTTGCTACAAAATAACATCCTTTTACCGCTTCACATTAACATTCACTTAGTCACTGCGTCTAACTAGATAATTAGGGTTTCCCTTTCTTGAATTGCATTTGTACTTGAAATTTTGAAACGCGTTGGCAGCACCACTTACACACACACTGCCATTTTGTTCTTCGTTTTCTGTCTCTCGCTCTCTCTCTCTCTCTCTCTGTCCCTCTTAACATTGATTTCGCCGCCTTGGCGTCGCTGCCGCGGCGACACTCGTCCGGTTACGCGCGCTATAACAGCTGATTGCTGTTACCAGCGTTGCCATTGCGTTGTTGCGTGCGCTGCTGCTGCCACCGCCGCCGCCAACGCCGCTGCTGCTGCTGCGCAGCGACCAGCGCTTGGTCAGATCAGCCGCTGCCGCCGCCAGCGCCGCTGTGTAGGCGCGCGTGCCTATCGCCAGCGTCGGCACGACCGCATTCAGCTTCTTCGGCGACGGCGGCGGCCGCGCCGCAATGCCGCCGTTGCACGACTGCAGTCGCGTCGGCTTGCTGAACTGACTGCTGCCGCTGCCGGCGTTGATGATGCTGACGCCGCCGCCGCCACCGACGCTGCCGCTGCTGCCCAGCTGACTTGAGCTTAGTGCGCCGCGTCGCTGACTGCGTCGCTGCTCGCGCTCCTCATTGCTGCGACGCATACGCCGCGAGCTGCTGCCCGAAGCGCCGGCCGCTGCTGCTGCTGCTGCGGACGGCGCTGCGGCTGGCGTTGCCGGCTTGTTAAAAGTGTGACTGGCTTTGTTGTTGCTTTGCTTGACGCTGCCGCTGCTGTTGTTGTTGTTGTTGCTGCTGTTGTTGCTGCCGCTGCCACTGCTGTTGCTGCTGCGCAGCGTGCGCTTGTCCAGGCAGATGGTGCTGCGCAGCTGGCGCTTGCTAACGCCGCCGCCGGCCAGGCTCAGGCTGTGACTGCGACGCGTCATCATGACGCTGCTGCCGCTGTTGACGCTGCGACGTCGACTGCTGCTGCCGCTGCTGCTGTTAATGCTAACATTGCTGCTGCTGTTAATGTTGCTGCTGCTGCTGGCGCCGCTGTTAATGCTGCTGCTGCTGCTGCCGCTGGGCAAAGCTTCGCTGCCGCTGCCGACGTTGACGTTGCTGCTGCTGTTGTTGTTGTAGGCAACAATTGCTGCTGCGCTGGCCGCAATGAAGGACTTGCTCTTGCCGTGCTTGAACAGCTGACGGCGCCGCGTCTGCAGATGCTGATGATTCTCGTTGGGCACATTGCGATAGCGACGCAGCGGCGGGCGTAAGCGTGGCTGCGTCGCTGCTCCCACCACCAACTGTTGCTGCTGCTGCCGCGCTGCTGTCGGCAATTGTTGCTGCTGTGCGGGCTGCTCGGCACTCGCCTCCGTTGTGGGCGTGGCTGGCAGCGTGGAGCTCACCTCGTTGTCCTGCAGCGTGGCCAGGCCGGGCTCGCTCCAGGGCGTGGCATAAGCGTAGGTGGAGGCGGAGCAGCTGGAGGAACTGGAACTGGAGCTGGCCTCCACCAGCAACAGTTGCTGTCGTTGCTGTTGTTGCTCGCGCTCCAATGCCACCTGCTGCTCCTCGTCGCGCTCCTGCTGCAGCAGCGCATTCAGCGCCAGCAGCTCCGCCGGCTGCTCCACATACCTCGCCGTTTCCTGCTGCTGCTGCTGCTGCGCCAGCAGCGTCTGTTGCTGCTGCTGCTGCTCGCGTCGCGTCTCCAGCTGCGTCAGCGAGTAGCCCTCCTGCTGCTGATAGCGCTGCTGCTCCTGCAAGATCTCCTGCATGCTGCGCTGCTCATGTTGCTGCTGCTGCTGCAGATGTTGCTGCTGCAAATGTTGCTGTTGCTGATTGTGTTGTTGTCGCTGCAGTTGCTGCTGCTGCTGTTGATCCATTGGCTGCTGCTGCTGCTCATTGAGCAGCGTATTGTAGGACTCGGCGAAGCTGTACTCCGTGCTGCTCGCGCTGACGGAGGAGTTGCTGACGTAGCAGCTGTCGTAGCTGTGATCCAGCTCCAACTGGCAACTGTTGCTGCTGTTGCTGTTGCTCTTGCTGCTGCAGTAGAGCTGCTGCTGCTGCTGCTGTTGCTCGTGTTGTTGCTGTTGCTGCTGCTGTTGCTGCTGTTGCTGCTGTTGTGGCTGCTGCAGCAGCTCCCTTAGCAGATCCTCGTCCACCTCCTGGCGACGATGGCGTATCTGCTGCCAGCTGCTGATCGATTGCTGCAGCGATTTGCGCCAATATTTGCTCTGCTGCACTGCATCCTCATCGATTTCGGGCTCGTCGTCGTCCTCATCCTCCTCCTCTTCCTCCTCCTGCTCCTCCTCGACCACCTCCTCGTCCAGCAACTCCTCCTCGATGTAATAGTCAAAGTTGCGATACGGCTCCGGCGGCAGATGCCGCTTGGCCAAGGCACTGTAGGGCGTATCATGGAAGTACTCCTGCTCCTCGATGTGGCCGCACAGCTCCGCGTCGAGCTCCTCCTGCTCCGCCAATGGATCGGTCAGGCTGCCCGGATATTTGTTCTCCGTATCCATGGGCTCCAGCTCAGCTGCAGTTGCTCCAGCTCCTGCCCCAGCTCCTGCTCCAACTCCTGCTGCAGCTGCGGGCGTTAGTATCACAGTGACGACGGAGGTGTTGTCCGCGCGCATCTTCTTGTTGGCCCAGGTCTTGAGGGCCTTGTCGACCAGCGCCTTGCTCGGATTCATCACGTCCTGCTCCTGCAGGCACTCGCCCGTCAGATGCTTCTCCTGCACCGCATCGACCGCCTCCTGCGGATTCACCACGTTCCACAGGCCGTCCGTGCCGAAGATGAGGCATCTGAAAGGGGTAGAGAAAGGTGGACATGGTTAGCTAACGGTATTTACAGCTGGGTTTGGCCAACGGACGAAGTCACCCACCTGAACGTATTGGGATCGATCTTGACCACTTTGACATCCGGATCGGGGCTGACGACAAACTCCTTGCAGCGCGAATTGTAGCTCCAGAGATCGCCCAGCGAACGCGCCACCGCCAGGAAGGGTATATCGTCGACGAGGGTGCGCCGCTTGATGGGTCCGCGATGCAGTGGGTCGCGCGGCCGATTCCAGACGACGCGCGGCACGCCGGACTTGATGGCCACCTGGCCGCCGGAGCGCTGGATGCGCGCCTTCTCCGCCTGCGACTCGGGCTTGTGGTCTGTTGTCAATTGCTTGGCGCGCCAGCGGCGCTCGCCCGGATTCTGATAGCCGAGCACAATGCCCGAGTCGCCGACGTGGCCAATGTAGATCTTCTCGCGGCGCATAAAAGCCACCGTCGCCGTGGTGCCGGCGGTGCTCAGATGACCGTTCGCTGTGCGTGGCCATTTTTCTATAAAAGAAAAAAAAAAAACAAATAAAAATTAAATGGAAATTCAAATTTGCTCTAAACGATAACAATTTATCGATAAATCGCGCCCAACTATTTTATCGCATTTAAAAAAATCACATTTCTAATTAAACAATTTTATATTAATTATTATTATATTAATTCTGTTCGCCTCAAATTGCTAAATAATTGCTAATCTTAGCATTTTCCTCACGTTTGTGACGTCAAAGCAGCAACAATTTGAATATATAAAAAAAAAGAAACCTTTCCAATTGTGCGCCGCTATCTGCTGCTGTGTGAGTGTACTTATATGGCTGTCCCGCTCTAACGCCCACACTGCGGGGTTGCCAGCATACGTCACATTGTGAGCAGATGGCAAGCCTATGGAATATTCCACTCACATGCCAATCGATAAGCGATTATTCTTATATACACATATATAGTCGTCTCGCTCACTCACCCTGCTCGCGCCACATGGCAAAGTGTGTGCCAATGTAACCTTCGCGTATCGCACGCAACACATCCTCATCGTTATCGGACCAGAACAGCTTCTGCTTCACAATCTCCAGCATGAGGTGCTCCTTGGCGTAGAGCGCCGCCTCCGTGCCGCCGTGCCCGTCGTAGATGCCAAAGAATGCGTACTCCAGCTCATGTGTCAGCGGCGACTCCTGATAGGCCACCGAGAATTGATCCTCCATGTATTTGCGCCCGCCCTGGCTGCACTGCCCGGTCACGCGCATATTTACGCCCAGTGTGGGCGTGGAGCTGGCAGCAGCAGCAGCAGCGGCCGTTCTCTCCTTGCTGCGCTGCCGGCTGTTGCCGCCGCCTTTGGTGCGCATCGGCGTCGCTGCCGCTGCTGCTGCTGTTCCAGCAGAGCCGCTCGTACTCTCTGTTGTGGGCGTGGCCGTGGCCAGTGGATCCGCCGACCTGGCGTGGACCACAACGTCGAGCAATGTGTTGTTGCTGTTGGCGCGGGAGCAGCGGCGCTCGGACACTGCTGCCGTGGCCGCCGCATCCGGCGGATTCACACTGGGACTCGCATCTGTGTAGTAGTTAATGACGTCGTATTCCACATGGGCGACATCCTGATCCTGATCGTCCGTTTCCATTGCAAGTCTGTTTGTTGTTGTTTGCATGCTGGGCAGCATTTTGCATTGAGAGGGAGGGAGAGGGAGAGGGTCGTAGCCGGCGCCCGTTTTTTTGTACTTGTTTTGGTTTTGTTTATGTTGCTGCTGCTGCTTCTTCTTCTTCTTGTTCTCCTTGTTGTTGTTGCTGCTGTTGCTGCTGTTATTGTTATTGTTGTTGTTGCCCTCGTCTTTCACAGCAGTGTTGTAATTTCATGTGACATTTGGCACTCGCACTCCCAAACGTTGCCGTCTCGCTCCCACGTAAATCGCACGGCCAGTGTGCGTGAGCGAGCGCACCGCTGTGCGCTTCTTTGTTTGTCTACGCTGGACGACTAGCACGCATACGCGCGTGTGTGTGTGTGCGTTTTTATAGTATTTACGTTGGCCGTTCGCTGTGTGTGAGTGGCAGGCAGCTTGGCTTCTTCTTTCCACTTTTTTTCTGTTGTTGTAGTTGTTGTTGGTATTTTGATTTTTGTATTGGAAACCGCCGCCAATTTTTACCGTACTTCTTTCACTTCATTTGCTTTGGCATTTTGTTCTGAGCTTGTGTGAATTGATGGGAAATTGTGTGTGTGCAGTCAATGCCAGTTGCAGTTTCACCTTGATGGAAAATCAGATTATGCGCGCGCTTTGCGAACACAAACAAAACTCGTTTGCAGCCTCTTTTCAAATCTCACAATATGTATGTTGGTGTTGTTGTTGTTGTTGTTGTTTAAACCGTTGCCGCCGAGTACTTTCTGTTCAAATCTGCTGCTTATAATGTTAACGAGCATTTTCATTAGAATATATTTTCGAAATAATCACGTACACACACTCATACACACACACACAAATACACATAAACACACAATAGCAGACTGTTAATAACACAAAAACGAAATCAAATAGAAAGCAAGCGAACGAACGAACGAACGAACAGAGAGCAGCAGAGTTGTAGCAGTAGCGTAAGTTTGACGGGGAAAAAACAACTGAACGGCGCGCTGCGACTTGTTTGTGCTGCCAACTCACAAAATAAGCGGGCGCTAAACAAGCAGCGGCAGCAGCGACAGCGACAGCAGCAGCAGCAGGGCAAGCAGGCAGGCAGGCCACTCTGGCACACAAATACACACACGCATGCTCATACGGTATATAAACATGTACATACATGCATACATCCGTTCGTATATTTGCTGGCATATATGAGAGCGAGCGAGCGCGCAAGCTGTCGGATAATTGAGTTGATGTGCTGCCTGGGTTGCCAGACGTGCTGAGAGAAAAATTGTGAAATTGCTCAGCAGCAGCAACGAGCACACACACACAGACAGCGCAGGGTTGCGGTGAAGAGGCAAGATCCTCTGCCATGACAGGTTTGCGTAAGCCCCCAAACTAAGGTTGGCGCGTTGCTTATAAGTTCGAAGTGCAACTAAGTCAATCGCATAAGGAGCAAATTTCATTTTCGTAGATAAATTAAATAATCACAACAAAGGTCTTTCGAAAATATTGTACATATAAAAAGACATTTACATATATTAAAATAATATATAAAAAAAATTATATGTACATATATTATATATGCATGCATCAGTATGTATATATTAATGGCGTTAAATGAATTTTTAATAGTAAAAAAAATTGTTTTTTTCTTAAATTGCATCAATAGAAATATGTATATATTTATATAAATATTTTTTAATAGCTAGGCTTATTTTAAAAATCCAACAAATTGCTAACCGACGGCCACACCCTGCATGAACGCCATCTGTGCACCTATCTGGCAGCCCTGAAATATTAGTCATCGACAACGCGCGCTTCAATGCTCTTGCATGTTGTTGCTTTGCTGGTTTTATCCCACACTCACACAGGCAGCTTATGTATGTACTTATAGCTGACACTAATAGCAGCGAGCAAACACTAGTGGTCCCGCTCGCACCCGTGCATTTCATATCTCGTAATGGCTGTTGCTCGCAACTACCGCTCGTCATCGTCAAGTTGCTTTCGCTTCAGCTTCATTGTAAAGGGAACAAATGAAAATTTCCAATTTTAATGTCAGGCCATGCACATATGGTAGGTATAACACCACGTAGATATGTACAAATGTGGTATATAGTAGTGCATATGCCAACAGCTAAGGATGCACTTGTTTTAAAAATAAATATTTAATATGCATGCATAGGACCTAGATGGGGCGGACGGGCGAAATAATGGAAAATCGGTCATTTGAATATGCGTTTTTTTTGCGCTGCGGCAATTGGGCTGTTTAATCGGCCCAGAGGAGGGCAACACTTGCAAGCGATAGCCGATAGCGCGAGCAACCCTAAAGCTGCATTGTATTATTGACATTGCTTGGGCATGTGAGTGTGTGTGTGTGTGTGTGAATGCCAATGACTGAATACCGTTTCAATTTCTTAAATAAGAGTGGCAACGTTACATAATCTGCTAAGTAATCTAATAATATGTATTAAATTTATTATTGACAAACTTGCCTAGAAATAATAGCGCTCTCAGCTAACTAATTGCATCGCTTATTATATTATTTAAATATTTTTGAAATTCGCTACACAGCACTGCTTTGAATTATGTAGTGCTGTACAACAGCAGCGGTTCCAATATTGCTCGGTCTTAAAAGCATGAACTTTTACCTTGATTTCACCATAAAACACTTGCCAAATAATTTTTCTAGTTTTGTACAGTGCCAAATAAAAATATAAATGTAAAATATCTGCATATTTGCCATTGTTATACTGAAAGAAATTGTTTTTTTGCAAAAAAATTTGAATTTTTTGATTAGCGCGCGCTTCAATTGCAACCGGCAAATGCAACTCTGTTGTATTCGAAGTCACTAGTGTTGGCGTCAATAAAATAATTCGTTAGTTACTCGATACTGGGTAGCGGTTACTTGAGGGAAAACAGCTGATTTTTCTTTGACAATTTATTTTATTAAATATATGGCATAGCTCTTAATAAAACAAAGAATATTACATAAATATTAAGTGTCCTTGCAAGTGTTCAAACCTAAATAATATTATTAAAGTACTTGAAAAGTACTCGATGAATGGTAAATATTCGTGACACAAACGATAAACACTGTTGCCAGACGCGGCCTGCCAGAAGCCGCCTGGCAGACGCGACCATAGCCCAGCCAATCAGCGGCGAGCATGTCGCCTACACTAAAGGTATTCGGCTCTCGCTGGCGGCGGCGATGCGACTGAAACAGTTTATCACAGGCAGGCAAACAGTTCACAACAGAGTGCGTTCCCAACTCCGAAGTGTGTGTGTTTTTTTTAAAATTTAGTCACGACGAGTGCGCTTAGCGGTAAACATAACTCAATTCATATTAACTAACAGCTTTCAATATTTTCGGGTTGCCAAGAATATTTTGTAAATGTTTCTGAAATTTTTTTTTTGATTTTTTTTGCCTTCTCCGTCCCAAATCTAAAGTGCAAACGCCGCGTGCCAAATTTCTTATTGCGTGCAAAATTGCCAAAAAGGAAATTATACATGTACACACCACACACCCATACAGGCACACATGCAAATACACACACACACCCGCATACCTACACACATTAAGCTTGACTGGTTAGGATAGATTTTTTTGCGATTTTTTTTAATAGCTGCGAATATTCCAAAAGTTTACTCAAATTAGCCGCCAGCTGTTGGCCGCCAAAAATAAAGAAGTTGAAAGAAGAGAAAGAGAAGCAACGTTTTTTTTTTCTGCCTTGGCACGCGCGCAACTTCGTCAACTTTACAACAACAACTAAGGTGAGTGTGAATGGTGGGAAAAGTTCTCAGAGTTGGAGTTGTGCAATAAATTGACATACTTAAGGCGGCGCTAGGTGGGCATGGCCGAAGTGCCCGGCCGGAGCCAGAGATGGCGCCAGCAGTTGCAGCGGCCCGTGCCCAACACTGCTTCAGGTTGCAGCCGTTATTCAACACTCTTTTTGCGATCGTAAACAGGAGCTGCCTCTCGATCAGCAGTAGATCGCGTTACAGCTGACTCATTGTTGAAGTCGATCTGAAATTCTTGATTTTTATGAGCTCCATTGTCCGTCGTTTGGCGACAGAGGCAGATCTCCGGTTGTTTGTTGACGTTGACGTCATTTGTTATTTCATTTAGTTATTTCTCTCTTGCCTAATCTGGCGCTTAATTTATGAGCCCGCCCGCCTTGAGAGGTAATTATGAAGCCGAAAGCTTTCTATGCAAACCAATTTGAAGCGCTGATTGGCGTGGGAGTGCGAGACGCACACACACACACACACATACATACAGAAAGCTGTTGCTTGTGTGAGAGCGAGGCATAGTGCGTTCTCGCTCTAACGCAGTCCTGCGTGATTGAATGGAAATTTGATCTTTTCGTGGCGAATTCAAATTGCCAAATTCAACAGGATGAAGAGAGAGGGAGAGGGGGAGGGAGGGAGAGGGAGAGAGCGAGGTGAGGTGGTTTGTGTGGAGAAATACCCTGTAAAAGTTTATTATTAATAGGAATATATAATAATAATAATAATAATAAAAAAATATATTAAATTGAATTAAAGTTTCATAAAGTTAAAATAAGAAAAATAAATATTGAATTAAATTAAAGCTTTACTATATATAATATACAAATGTTATAATTGTATATAACTGCTTTTATACTATATATTTTTTGATATTAAAGAAAAAAAATAAAGAAAAAATATGAAAAATAAGTATTAAATTAATTATTAAATTAAATTCAAGTTTTACTATATATAATATAAAATATTGAATTAAATTAAATTAAAAAATGATAAATTAAATATTAAATTAAATTCAAGTTTTTTATATATAATAATATCTATATAATGTATATAAGACATTCAAAAAAAATTTAAAATAAATATTAATTTAAATTCAAATTTCACAATATATAATATATAAATTTAATTTTTTTTTATATTTTATATTTTATTATTATATTTTATTTTTTATTATTCATATTTATATTTATTTTTATTATTTGATAATTTTTTTTTCACAATTTACAATTTTGATTTTTATTTGCTACAAATTTGTTTTCAAAAATCATCCTAGATTTCTGTGAAATTGCAACTTTTTGCCGTTCTATAAGACTGCTAGCATATTCTATATATTATTTTATATAATATAATATTTTACACAATTTTGAATTTAAATATTTATTCTATATATATCATTTAAGAGTTGCTTAAATATGGTTTTAAGCAAATTTCTTCATTTTCTGGAACATTTTTGCAATTTAATAAAAATCGTAGCATACTTTGCTGGGCTCGGCCTGCCCATTAGAGCTGCCACGCAAATGCAATTTCACACACACACACATACTGGCAGATCGGGTTTCTCTGTCGTCGCTCAGTAATCAACAAGCTGTCTTCGTTTGTCCAACTGTCAATGCATTTCTAATTGAGTTAATCAGGAAAAGTTTTCTGCTCTCGTCTCTTTCATTTGCGTCGGCTTCGTGCAGCGTCGCTGCGTCCTGCCATTGTTGCATGCTCATAATTCTCTGCCTCCCTCTCTGCTGGCCTCCTCCTGTCAGCTGCTGCATCCTTTTTGCACTTAAATGAATTTCCATGAATGTATTATACTGAGAGATGGGGTTCCTCCTCCCATCTGTGTGTGTGTGTGTTTGCGCGTCCATTCTTCACATTTTGCGGCTGACCTAGTAGCCGCCCAGGCCGCCCACTTCTACGCCCGCCCAGGCCCTGCCAATGAGTCAGTTAGTTCTCGTTAGTCAGCAAACTATTAAAAACATTTCCGCCGTTATTATTTGACATTTCCCTCTTTGCATTTAACTAGAAACTGCTCTTGCTTTTGTTGCTTTGTTTTGAGAACTCTCTTTTAGTCATTAAAGTTTGATTAGGGCATAGTTTTGGGCTAGTTAGCGCATAGTCAAGAGGCAAGCCGCTAAATAGCTCGAGTCGGGTATTTCGAGTCAGGCTTAACTTATGCCCGACTAGCTACAGTTCGAAGTGCGATTCCCCCAAAAAATAGTTCTATAACTGCAGTAAAATCAATAGGTGGATATATGTATATTCCCTAACTAACAATATGGCTATTCATTATGCATAAACCGTTTGATGGATATGCAATAATGAGCAGCTCTATGAAATAGTAAAACTAATTGAGGATAATTACAGATTTATGATATTCAAGAGAATTTTCATATCAAGCAAACATGAAAGAGCCACAAACACAAACAAAAACAAGCAAATACCTAGAGAGATTCTATAAGCAGCTTTTGTTTGAATACACTGCAAGAAAAATAAGGGATATTTTATACACTGCAAGAAAAAGAAGGGATATTTTATGGCAGTATATACATAAATGAAAATTTGATTGACATTTTTGTTTTACTTTTATTTTTAATATTCTATTTAATACATATTATTTAATTATATCTAATTTAATATATTTTTTATTATATAAATATATATATATTTTTTATTATATAAATATATATATATATATTTTTTATTATATAAATATATATACATTTTTTTAATATTTTTTTTTATTATATATTTTTATTTTTTTTTTATATATTTTATTTTATTTTATTATATATATATATATATATATATATATATATATATATATATATATATATATATATTTCATTAAAAAAAAATAATTTAAACAAATTTCAATTCAATTCCAATTCAATTTCAATTCAATTCAATACAAATTCCCTCCCCTTCATCTCGATTTTGAGCTAAAAATACATTCAATTATTTCGTGCTAGTGCCATCACTCGACACGCTGCCATCTCTAGCTGCATCATAAGCTTAAATCGATGACAGTTTGCTGTGCTTTTAAGGCATTTGGCAAGTGCATTTGAGTTCCTGTTAGCATGGTCTTACCGTTGCAAATCAGGCTTATAAGCTCTTCGATGTATAATGGAACGAAGCGAACAATAACTGTACAGCAAAGACAGAGGCAAAGGCGGCAGCAACAGCAACAGCGCAGCAACATTATTAATAACCAACAATAACGGCATTTACAACAACAGAAGCTGTAGGAGACGAGTCCATGCAATTTACAGTTGCATTTGAATCACTACTACTCAGAGTGGCATTTGCTCTTGCTCTCTACCTCGCGCCGTCTCGCTCTGGCGTGCTTTGTCCTTGGTTGCAGCAGCTGCGAAGAGTTGTTGCTGCTTTGGTTGCCAAGGCCACGGTACGTGCTTTGCTTCGACTCTTTCGCACAGCATTCGCTGCGCTTTTGGCACTGCTCTGGCCCATTGCTAATTGATGTTGCTGTGTGTGCCTGTGGGCGACCGAGTGAGTGAGCGGGTGAGCGGGTGAACGGGTGAGTGAATGAGCGGGTGAACGGGTGAGCGGGTGACTGAGTGAGCGGGTAAGCGTGTGAGTGAGCGAGCAAGCAAGCGCGCATACAAATGCTGTGTATGGAGTCCGATTGTTGTCTTCTTTGCCTATTAATATGCGTTTTGTTCTGCCCAGCTGGGTCTGCTGTTCAGAGGCTTTATAGTTCAGCTCTTCTCTTTGATATTTGATTTGCAATGCTTTGTTGAAGCGCCGCTGCCGCCGTTGTTTTTGCCGTTCGTGTTGTTGTTGCTGTTCATAATTGAATTGCCAACGTTACGCATTGTCGCTCGCTCACAAAAGTATGCAGCAAATTTGTCCAGCCACTGCGCCTGCGTCAACTGTGTGCATGTGTGTGCATGCATGCGTGTGCGTGTGAGCGTGTGTTTGCATGTGTGTGCATTACTTTATTAAGCAATTGATTACAATGACAGGCACTGTTGCGTGATGCGCCCTGTGCCTGCTGAACTGTAGAATTTACTGAATTGCATTCTGCCACCTGTACGTTTCAGCACCTGCAACACCTTTGTCTCTCTCTCTCTCTAATAAATTTGGAAAAATATTTGCAGATTGCAAATATTTATCTTCTCTTTTCCATTGCAGACGCCAGGAAGACCACAGTCAAACCACAGTAAACAAACTTAAACGAGACAAAACAAAACAAAAAAACATAAGCAAAAATGTCTGATCGCAAAGCTGTCATTAAGAATGCTGACATGAGCGAGGAGATGCAGCAGGATGCTGTCGACTGTGCGACACAAGCCCTTGAGAAGTACAACATTGAGAAGGTAAGTGAAGCGGGAGGATAAAGGGTTTTGTATTTCGGCTATAAATGGAAGCTGAATGAGGATGAAGGTTACGGGGGTAGAAGTGTGTGACAGCTGTCATTTGTCATTTTTCATATTTCTCTATATATAGAAATTTAATACTAATTGATTCATCATGATTGAAAGTTAGATTCAGGTGTTGACGCTAAACAACAGGTGTAAAGAGAAGATATCATTTATTCTATTATAAAAGAACTCATTTTAATACAACCAATATAGTATATATATATATAGACAGCTTAGCCTGCCTAGCCTTGTTCAGATAATCCAAATTCTTATTTATATAAAATTAGTAGGGAATGTCCGACTTGCAGATACCCGGTACCCTGCACAGAGTTGTTATTGGTACTGTTTGAAAGAGGTTCTCTTCAAATTCAATTCACAAGTTTATAGTCAGTTTATAAGGATGCTTAGCTTGACATAAAACATATTGAGTAAAGGCAAAAAGTTGACAAAGTTTCAATTTTAAACTACGTTTTTTCTGTCTTTAACAAACTTTTAAGATAAAATCCAGAATTCTTAATGAAAACATTTAGCTATGGTTTGTGATTGAATGAGGCCGACTATGCTGTACATAGAAATCTATATATATATCTTTAATCTATATATAAATATATAATCTATATATCTATATATATATATATATATATATATATATATATATATATATTTTCTCTCGTATATATATATATATATATATATATATATATATATATATATATAGATATATAAATATATATATATATTATATATATATATATATATATATATATATATATATATATATATATATATATATTACATCTCTCTAGAATCGCGCTTTTCACTCAGTTTTAAAGCCACTGGCAAAGGCTTACACTTCAATGCAGTCATCATTTTTTTCCTTGAGTGAATATCCTGTCTTGAGCGTAGAGCATTTCGCATTTCGCATTTGCTTGCATTCGACTCTGCTTCCTTAACTTGATTTGCTTCATCAAATTATGGGCGTTCAGCAAATTGAATTGGGCAACAAGCATGGCCCATAAAGCGCAAGCGACAGGCAAATGCGGGTCAACTTTAAGGCCTTCGCGCTGCACTTTCTCTGTCTCTCACCGTTTTTTGATATAAATATTCGTATTTGTGGCATAAACGTTCATGCGGCCAATCTAAGAATTTTGCTCGTGACATTTTTACTGAATATTTGTCGCGGCTTCTGGCTCTGAAGAGATAAAGCAACGGCCACGGCGGCAGCTGCCTTTGAGCTGCCAGATTTTGCTAGTCGCTGCTTAGCTCGCAGCGACGACGCTTGACATTCTCAATTTAGAGTTGATTGCACACCACCTGCACCGGCGGTGTCAAAGGCAAATGGCAGCGCTCTTATAATTGCGCGTGTTTTCCTTTGAGCTGGAAGGAAATCAATTCCAATCTGCGACGCGTGTGTGGGCGACTTAGTGGCAGATGCCGAGCTGCAGTTGCTCGAAGGCCGTGGGAGTTTTCTAGTTTGCAGAGCTGCGAGTGGAGCTAAATAGAAATTAAATAAAAACAGTAATGAATAGTAATAATTATAGTGCGAGAGAAAGAAATTAGTAAAAGCAGAAAGATGAAGAAATATAATGAGTTTATAATCAATGATAATGCTTATAGTAATGATAATGCAGATAATGGAAGATGCAGCTGGTCGAAGGTAGTTAGAGTGGCTGATGTGAGATGCTTCTTGTTGCATTTCATTAAAGTGGTTAGGATTATTATATAAAAAGTTGCAGAGATGCTTTAGTAGTGAAGAGAATAGTAATAAATGATGGCAATGAGAATGATTAATGAATAATTATAATGAATAATAATAATGAATAATAATAATGAATAATAATAATGAATAATAATAATGAATAATAATAATGAATAATAATAATGAATAATAATAATGAATACCGATAATGATAATAATGAATGTGATTTTTTTTTTTTTTTTTGTGGTTGAGGTAGGTAAAAATACTTTATGTACCGTCAGTCAAGCCGTCGCTTGACTGGTGTGTCGGACTGCATTACTGCTTACCGACTAAAAAAACCTCCTCTTTCGAGAGTTGCCCTCTGGAACCAGGAGTTATCCCGCATTTACCATCAAGGTGGAGCCCTTGCATGCTCTAACTGAGCCCTATCTGTTGTTTCCCGCGTCCAGGTCCCACTTTTTCGGCGAAGTCGCGAACTCTATTCCAGGCATCTTTACTGTTACACATTTGCTCTACAATAGAGTCGACTTTAAATTCACCGATAGTTTCTGCCAGGTCGGTTCTTTCTTTTTCCACCTCTCGCAGTAGAAGAAAGTGTGTTCTGCGTCGTTCATTTCATTACCGCAGTACATGCAGCTTGGTTCCGCATTTTTCCCCATCTTATGTAGGTAATGATGATGATAATGATAATGACTATAATAATAATAATGATGAATACAATAATATTAGTACAATAATCTAATGATGATAATATACTAATGATTCTTGTTGTTATGACAAGATTTATAGCAATGATAATGAATACAGTAAAAATAATGTAAATGGTAATGAGAATGCATTTGCTGTTCACTAAGACAGCAACATAGCTAATCTTCCTGAGGCTTTTGCCTTCCACCCTCGAATCTTTAAGGTCTAGCCCGCTTCAAGTGAGCATTATCCTGCTGCTTCTGCGACCTGGTTCCACTACCTTTTCATGCTTATCACAGACTCCTTGGGAAACATCTTTGTCTTTGCACATGTGCTCTGCTATGGTCTCTGCTTTCTGCTTTCTCTTTTCTTTCCGCGTAAAGGTAGATGGAAAGATAAAGAAGAAAATCTTTCCATCTTCCTTTTTGCTAGAGAGTGAAGTGTGACTTCTTTCTAGTCAGCCAGATATCATTATCGCTGTCCACTGACTGTGCGCATCATTTGATGCTTTTACCTCCCCCAAAGCTATAGCGAATCCTTTGCTGAAACTTCTCCATCGAGGAATTTCATATCTCGAACGTTATTACTCTCGCTATTGCTGTCATTTCATCATCCATCAGCAGCCATTATTAAGGCCTTCTTTGCATCTATAGCATCGGGTTTCTTTTTATACCCTGAGCCCATTGAAAATGGGAAATCTGGGTATAATGTTTTTGTTGGATGTATGTAACAGGCAGAAGGAGGCGTTGCAGACCCCATAAAGTATATATATTCTTGATCAGGATGACAAGAGAAATCGATTTGGCCCTGTTCGTCTGTCTGCCTGTCCGTATGCTCGAACGCGCCGATTTCAGCTTCTATTAGAGCTAGAGACTTGAAATTTGTTATGTGGGTCCGTGTATAGCATGCGCAGATCAAGTTTATTTTAAAAAATCGATAACTGTCCCCAATTAAGTGTTATCGATTCAAAACAAAATCGAACTTCAGCTAAAAAATTATATCTCGACCATCTTTTAAGCTAGAGACACCAAATTTTATATTTAGCTTTCTATGTATTTTATGCAATTTTGCATTTTGTTATATTTTGGATACCGGCCCCAAATTCTATGAAAAACACAGATTCGACGGAGCTCAGGGTATCCCCTAGTCGGTCACGCCCGACTAGAGTTTTCTTACTTGTTCCTTCTGCTTTAAATGCGTCCGCCCATACTTCCCTAACTTAAGTAGGATTGCCTTTTTTACTTCCTTAGGGATTCAGAGTTTTCCAGCAGCTGCAATCGGTCTGCTCTCAGAGAGCCTGTTGAGTCAACTATCTAGTCTAAGGAATAGATAGTCTAAGGTCTAGTTAGTTGACTCTGTTGTGAGGCCTTATCATGTCTCTACTTCCTCTATCTATCTAGGAATTCGTAGTCCCAAAGCTCGATAACTAGGTCCAAGTCCAAGAATCATGCTTTGAGCAAGTATTGCCCACGCTGCTGACGTCAGCGCAGTCAGCTGCATTTGCTATAATGGGGAAGGTATCTTCAGGCAGTATTGGGTCTGCTCGTCCTCAGAGCGATCCTTGCACTTCCAGCCATTACGTGAGACCCCGTCGTAATGGCCATTAAATATGCCGGTGCACGGGGAAATTAACATGTCGGTTACCTGATGGATTGCTAATAAGAATGGAAAATGAAATTGATTTAATTGTGAGGTAAAAAAAATAGAATTTGAAATTGAATGCAGAGCGAAGTGGGCGGAGTGGGCGGGCGTGGGGGCGTGGGTGCAGTGTCCTTTGACGTGATTTTTCAGTAAACTGATTAGGCGAACGGCACTAAGAGCTGGGACGTTGAGGCCGGCTCTTTCAGAGCTGGCCATCGACTGGGGGCTGCGGCGGCCGTGGCCAAGGGCAGGACTTAATATAAGCCTGGACAGCAGCGGCGCAATGTCAACAAGCAATAGAATAATAATAACAGCTAAAGCGAAGCAATGGAAATAATCAATAGAAGCGCGCGCGCTGGAGGCGAGCCGCCAATGGTGGGGGACGGCCATTGGGGCAGCCAGCGATGCTACAACACTCCCCCCAACCCCCAACCATTGGTCAGTTGGCTGTCCGTTGCGGAGCTGTGGGTGTCAGAGCCTCTGTCAATGCCAATGGCAGGTGCCAAGGTGAGGCCTTGGGAGCAAGACATGGGAGAAAATCACAGCAAATAAGCGGGAGCTCTTGGCGTGTGCGTGTGTGTGTGGGGCGTGGCGTGTGTGTGGGGCGTGTGTGTGGGGGGTATGCGTCTGCTAATTGAGTAGTTAAAAGGCAAAAATATCATTGAAACGCGTGCGCTGCCGGAAAGTATGCTACAAATTTTTCACTGCCGTTTACAAAGTTGACAGAGCGTGTGTGTGTGTGTGCGCCTTGTCTGTATTAGTGCTGAGGCGCACGCATAGCTACCACGCCCCAAAATTGCCCATACGTTGGCCAACTGCCGCCTGCCCCTCGTTGCTATAAATAAAATATATGCCATGAAATACACACACACACACACACGCACACAGTGGCAGACAGCCATTCAAATACACATAAAAGACATAAAGCAAGCGTGTGAGTGTGCGTGCAGCAAAGTGGGATTGATTGGCTTTACTTTGTTGTTGTTGGTGTTGGTGTTGCTTTTGTCAGTTTGTCAGATTGTTTGTTGTTCCTATTGTCTGATAATATTAATAATAGTGTCATTATGAATGCTCTTAGATGTGTGTGTGTGCGTGTGTGTGCGTGCTGTGCGTGTGTGTGCGTGTGCATCTGTGTGTTTTGCATTCAATCTATATTAGATTCAACAAGCTTTAAGCTCAAAATTAGCTTAGCAAACCAAATAAAGTTAATAAAGCGCTGAATGTACTTTATATGCGTGTGGTATATATCTAAATATATGTTAATAACTGGCGTATATATGATATGCGATGTGTATAAATCGTGTGAAATGACTGAAAGAAGGGATGTGTTTGTATTTTAGAACTGATTTTCATTTTACATTTCCATTTTGAGCTATACAAATTCGTCAAAATAATAAATGGAAGAAAAATAAATAAAATAATAGAAAAATAAATAAAATAATACAAAATAAATAAAATAATAAAAAATGAATAAAATAATAAAAAATAAATAAATTAATAAAAAATAAATAAACTAATATAAAAAAAATTTATATAATTAAAATAATAAAAAAATAAATAAAATAATAAAAAATTAATAAAATAATACAAAAATAAATAAAATGCTAAAAAATAAATTAAATAATACAAAATAAATAAATAATAAAATATAAATCAAATAATAAAAAATAAATAGCTTCAATAAATCAAAATAATAAATCGGAAAAAATCAATTTTCAATTTCTCTTTATATATATCTATATCTATATGTGAATATATATTTATAGCATATATTTATATATATATATATGTCCATATTTACATCAGATATGTATATAGATATATCTATATCAGATACGCATATTTATATATCTATGCCTACATCGAGAGGCATATATAAAATATCTCGATCTAAAATACACAGAAATCCAGTTTTATTTCATATTATCTCTCCCTCTCTCCTTTTTATCACTATCTTTCTCCAACTCTATTCCAAGCTCTGGGTCTATCTCCATCTCATTTGCATCTCTAGCTAATTTTACTTCCTTTTATGTCCCTCAAGTTTTGCTATACAGTTAGAATCTCTCATATATACAATACTCATTCACATAGTATATAATTTAAAGGATCTTAGCTTTGAACAAAGATAAAAGTCATTTATTAGCACAGTTATTTATAGCAAATTGAAAGCAAATTAGACTTGATTTCCCTGAAACAAATTTCAGTCACTTGTGTTATCTAAGTTCATTCAATTTCAGCTGATTGGCATCGTAAGGAGGGAATGTAATAATTCATAATTAAATTAAATTAAATTACTAGCATTCTCTCTGGTATTAAATTTTAGCAAGTGCATTTCGTACGCTCTCGATTCGTTCTCCTTCGTTGCTACCTGCGTTACGTAATTTGCAATCATTTTGCAATTAGTGGAATTTGAAGTCTCCGTCGCATTGTACTTTGAGGCTTTCGCTATGAGTTTGATGAAAATTATTGTTATGAACATGAACAGAGTTCGTTAAAACATTTAGTTGGAAATTCGTGTGAAAATTGAGGAACAACTCCGGCAAACTTACACGCACACATACACATATACACAGCATAATGGAGAATTTTCATTAAGCAAAATGCATTTTGCTTTGCTTTCCAAACAAAGTAGCAACAACATATATATATATGTATATATCTATATATATATGAAAGAGAGGAAAAAGCAATAAGCTCTGGTATCCAATAGATACGCAACTAGCACACCAATACACAAGGGTTAAATTGGCACACAGATACAGAGACACGCACCGGATACACACACACACACACACACACACAGCACAGAGGAGCATAGCAAATTATGTGTTTCATATATATATATATATATATAGAGTATATATACTATACTTATATATATATTTTTAGGGGCGCTTAACCTTTCGAGAGGCTTAAGTTGTATCTACCAAAAGGCATGTATTGGTGTCTCTCTCTGTGTGTGTGTGTGCTTTGCCTTGGCTCTGGCTGCGATTTAAAGACAAAATCCCAAAAATAAGCCAAACAAGAGGCTAACAAACCAAATAAACCAGCAGCAACCAAAGCGCGCACTAAGCCCAAAATTAAATCAATTTTCCCGCATCGTTTGCGTTTTGCTTTCGTTTTTAAAAATAAATGTAATTAGTTCTCTCTCTCCATCTGTATTTGCTCTTGCTCTGGCTCTTGTTCTCAAATTCATTTATTATTATTGTTGCTGCTTGATTTCGTGTTTGTGTATGGAAACAGGAAAAAAAAAACACAACATTTTGCGTGGCCAAATGTTTAATCAATATGCGGCCAAATATATCCGTCAAGTCAGTCTTCCTTAGTTCCTGCCTTCCCTCCGACTGTAGGTCCTTCCCTCCGACGGACGGTGCTGCCTTCCCTTTCGTCTCTCTAGCCTTACCTCCGACGGTGCTGCCTTCCCTTTCGTCTCTCTTGCCTTCATTCTGTCCGTCCGTCCGTCGTTACCTCCGACGGTTCTGTCTTCCCTTCGTCTCTCTTGCCTTCCCTCCGACTGTAGGTCCTTCCCTCCGACGGTGCTGCCTTCCCTTTCGTCTCTTTTGCCTTACCTCCGACGGTTCTGTCCCTTTCGTCTCTTGTCTTACCTCCATCCAACCGTCCTTCCCTCCGACGGTGCTGCCTTCCCTCCGTCCGTCCTTCCCTCCGACGGTTCTACCTTCCCTCCGTCCGTCCTTCCTTCCCTCCGTCCGACTTCCCTCCTTTCCTGCTTTCGTCCCTTGTCGACATTCCGCACTTCTGACATATAGAGTACATGATTTGGGCAGGCAATTACACAGTATCTGACAGCGTGTCCCACCCTGCCCCCCGCCACTGATGGGGGCAGCTCCCCCATGATTCAGATTGAATTGAAAATAAAAATTGGTTCTTTTTTCTCTGTTTTGTTTGTGGCGCATGGTAAATTAGCCGCTGCGGCTATAGATAAATGTATTGATAGTAATATATTGGGCTATAAGCCGCGGGCATTTAAGGATTTAAGTGGAATTATATTGATTTCCGCACGGACATACATATATTTGTATTAATTAAACGCAAAAACAAAAACCACAAAAAAAAGTCGAGTTCGTTAAGTCAACTAATTAAATACGCAAATTTTTAGTGAATCGATTTGGGGTTTGGGACTATTTGAAGTGGCAAAATGTTGAGGGGGCAAAGTGGACTGTCGCCTATATAGCGGGAAATTGAATCGAAACTAATTAGATGTGGAAAATTTATGCTCATTTCTCATTTACAATGAATAATAAATTATATATAATTATGATGAATAATGTGATATTTGAATATCAAATGAAATATAATGATATATATATATTTATAATATATGTATAACATATATATTATGGAGAAATATAGTTTACATAAATATAAATCATTATTTATTCATGAGTCTTTGTTCATTATTCATTAATGGAATATAAGAATTAAAAATAATATAGCCTTAGATGACAATAAATATGATGATAGAATGCAATGGAAAAATTATTTAGGACAAAAAATATTTAATATGACAATGAGTAATGATGAACAATGTAATGAAAATAGTACATTATAATGAAATTATAATAATAAATTAAAATAATAAATATATATAATAAATAAATAAACTAATATATGATAAATATAAATAATAAATATAAACAATAAATATAAATAATAAATTATGGTAATAAATAATAACACTAATTAAATGAATACAATATGATAATGTAAAAAAAAATTATATAGATGAATCCTTATTTAATCATCATTATATTTTTTATTAATAATGAAAACCCAAATAGTTTTAGATATTGCTAATCAATAAATATAATGATAAATCATATAAAGTGAAGATATAATGTGATAAAATATTAATCATGAATAATAATAATAATATGAAAATAATATGAGATGATTAATGAATAATGAATAATAATATGAAAATGATGCACATTAAAATAAAAAATATTACATTATAATGATGAAACACATAATCACTTAGTCACTTAATCGGGAGCATTTATGTATATATGTCCCTAGTCCAACTAGTTCCATTATCGATTCATTAATTAATTCGCTCACTCATTCAGAAGTAACTAACTCGAACTACTCAGACACATATTAGGGAATTATATGATAAACCAATGAAAAGTCATCCAGAAGTGACTAATGAAAGAGCCCTTTGGCCTGGCTAAAATATTGAGTTTGTCTATAAAGTTTGGTCGACTAACAGAATTGGACTCGAGCTGGGTGGCTGGGCCCGGGGTGTTGCATGTGTGGCAAGTCTTTTGGTGGCCACCTTTTCGTTGCTGCCTTTTCTCGGCGTTGCCAAAACAAATTGCCAAACGTTGCAGCGTTGGGGCTCTGCCCTCAGGCCTCCAGGCCCCCAGGCCCCCCTAGCTTGGCCCGCATTGAATGAATAAACTTACGTATATTAAACAGTCAACGCATTATTGTCGTCTGACACGAAACAATAAGAAGCCGAGCTAAAGAAAACTTGGCAATAACTTTACAGCGATCGTGTCACCTAGTGCGGGTGGGGGGTTGGGGATGGGTGAGTGGTGAGGGGGTGGCTGTAACAGTCACCATTGTCGTTTGAGGTCACTGGGTTAAGTTTATGGCTTAGCACGCATTTATCCTCCAAGTTAAGCAATTTCCTATCTACTGCACAGTGAGTAGCCCCGCCCACCCCCTCTCAGCTACCCCCTAACACCTGTCCCTAGCTACCCCTAGCTCATCTCTTTCCATTCATTTGCTATTCTTGGGCCAAAGTTGTGAGTGTTTTGGATTCACATTGATTTTCCTAGCCTACAGTGCGGGCTAAAATAGGTGGAAATGCTCAGTTGCTGGGATAAAAGTGAATATACGTCGCATCTAGGCAGGCTTTACTGTAGTAAAAAGTGAAGGTGTGCCTAACTCGATGTGAATCACAGGTTTTACTGTAGTAGCAAATGAACGTGTGCCTAAGCCTATATGAATCACTTTAATTAATATTTTTATATTAAAAAATAATTTTAATATATTTTATTTTTAATGAGAATTAATATTTGAATATTATAAAATATATAAAATTGAATAATATTTTAATTTATTTTATTTTCATTTTTAATGTAAATAAAAATTACTGAAAGATTTTTAGGTTTATAAAAACTATCAGCAAAAAGGCCCAAAATAAAGTTTCTTATTCGCTTTTAGGCAGACCTTACCCCAGTAGCAGCTGAAGGTGTGCCTTGGTCTATTGAATTACTTTAATTCAAATTAAAAATTGCCTACAAATAAGTGAAAATTGATTTCATTAAGGCTTAAAAGCCAGCAAAACGAAAGGCTTTAATTATTAGGTTAAAATAGAGGCTCTTATGCAGCTTTAGTTGGGTTTTACTGTAGTGTGAATAACGATATTAAATCACTTTCGTTAAAATGATGTATTAAATAAAAAATTAAATTAAAAATTAAATAAAAAATTAAATAAAAAGTATGTAAGAAATTAAATAGAAAATTAAATAAAAGAATTAAATAAAAGAATTAAATAAAAAATTAAATAAAAAATTAAATAAAAAATAAAACAAAAAATTAGAAAATAAATTAAATAAAAAATGTAATACATTTTTTTAAATTATATAAAAATTAACGAAAATTCATTCTTACAAGTCAACAATAAAAGTGATTAAATCATTTGGTCGAAATACAGTTTTTTATGCACATTTAGGCAGGTTTTACTGTGGCAGGCGCAAGGCATGCTTGATTTTATTGAATAAATTATTTTAAAATAAATGAAATTAATTGCCTAAAAATAGTGTAAAATAATTTGGGCTTAAAAGCTATCCAAATAAAGTTCCTTATTCGCATTTAGGCAGGTTTTACTGTAGTAGTCCATAGCCATGCCTCACTTTGATTCAACTATTTAAAAATAGGTGAAAATTGTTTTTATTTCAGATTTAAAAAATCCAAGCGAATAAGAAACTTTTTTGGCCAAATAATTTAAATATTTGGTTAAAATAAGGTGTCTTATTCGCCTTTAGGCAGTCTACTGTAGTAGCAACTGAATGATTTGCTTGCAAATAATAGGTGAAAAATGATTTGGGTTTAAAAGCCATCAAAATGAGGGCTTAAACTATTATAGTTGGCCGACATAAAGTTTCTTGGCATTAAATGCCGTCCGATTGCTTCCGCTGGACTGTGGCTTGTGTGTGTGTGTATGGGTGTGTGTGCATGGGTGTGTATTGGTGTGTATGGGTGTGTATGTGTGTGTGAGCCTCTCGCTCTCCTTCTCCCTCTGTCTGCCTTCGCTTTGCTTTTGTCTGTTTGATGTCTGCGTGCGCGACGTCGAGTTGATCTGTTTGCATAACCCTCGCTTTAGCCCATTAAAAGCGACTGGCATTGACCTTTGCCATTTGCCAATGCGCCGCTGCATGTGTGTGTGTGCTGCCTTAACCTGGCGCTGCTGATTATGCTACAGTTTTTTTTTTTGTGAAATAATAATTTTCCAACAACAATCATAACTAACTCATTAGCACATAAAACTTTTTTGGCACTTTGGCCCCACGCCCACACACACACCCACACCCTCGCCCACACACACACTCACACCGCACAATCAGTTTTTGAGGTCACACAGGCTGTAGTCGTCGTCGTTGGGAGGTGTGTTTGAAGTTTGAGGTTTGTCGGTTTTGCGTTGGCTTTGTTGGTTTTGCGGGTTTGTTTTATTGAGTTGGCGTCGCTCGGCGCTAATACGAAAAGCCGTTAACAAGCTTTAACTAAATATTCCTCCCCTCTCTCTGTCTCTTGCAGGATATTGCGGCCTATATCAAGAAGGAATTCGACAAGAAATACAATCCCACATGGCATTGCATTGTCGGCCGCAACTTTGGATCGTATGTGACACACGAGACGCGCCATTTCATATACTTCTATTTGGGCCAGGTGGCCATTTTATTGTTTAAGAGCGGTTAAAGTATTGTCGAGTCGGATGAAGTGGTGGTCAGGAGGCTGGAGGAGCAGGAGCAGCAGCAGCAGCAGCAACATCAACAACAACAACATTTTGATGGGGCGACAACAGCTGCCGCTGCTGCTGCTGCTGCTTTGCGGGAGGGACAACAGCAGCAACAGGAACAGCAGGTAGATGTCGATGTGCAGATGGAAGTGGAGCTAGAAGACGATGACGAGGAGGACGACGAGGAGGAGGAGGAGGAGGAGCAGGAGGAGGCAACAGCAACAAAAAGAACAACAACAACAACAGCAACAGCAACGGCTGATCACGATGTGGAGTTAATGGAGCAGCAACAGCAACAACAACAGCAGGAGGAGGAGGATGAGGACATGGAGCTGGAGCTGGATCTGCAGGCGCTGGCCATGCCCATCGATGGCGCTGCTGTGCAATGCGCGGCGTATGTCTATGAGCAGCAGCAGCTAGTGCAGCAGCAGCAGCAGCAGCAGCAGGCATACGGCGAGCATGTTGTTGACGATGATGATGATGATGACGATGATGATGATGATGATGATGATGATGATGACGACACCATAGTGGAGGACAGCGATGCAACCAGTTGCAGTAGCTGCTTGCGCGCCGACTTGGAGTTTGAGGAGCAACAACAACAGCAGCAGCAGCAGCAGCAGCAGCAACAGCAGCAACAGCAACAGCAGCAACAGCAGCAGCAACAGCAGCAACAGCAACAGCAGCAACAGCAGCAACAGCAGCAGCCGCAGCAACAGCAGCAGCCGCAGCAACCGCAGCAACAGCAAATGTCAACAGCAGCAGCAGCAGCCACAGCAGCATCGCCACCTTCGCCGCCCACTCCGCCGTCTCCACCGACAGACATGAATTGAAGAAGAGGAAGAAGAAGAGGAAGACAAAGAAGAAGACGCATTTGCTGTTGCAGTAACTGCCGCATCCTGTACAGCTTTTCGTAAAAGGCCGCCCAAAGTCGTAGAAGCTAAATAATACAATAGGCACACACACACACACACACAAACACATCCAAGACACACACCACACACACTCACACACACATGTCACACACACACACTCTTATACAACTGCTAGGCATTATTACCATTGTATGAATCGACTTAAGCAACCGTTTGGACCAACAACAACAACAACAACAACAACAACAAGAACAATGCTTTATCTTTAAATATATCTGGTCAGATTTACCCACACCGAATGCTCCTTAGTCCGCCTACCGTTTAAGTTACATTAACGAAATTAACAACAACAACAACAACAACTATTGTTTATCCTTATCCTTATTGCCATTCGACATTTCACTTGCTTGAATGTAACTGTAGTTGAACATTGTAACATACAGCAGCGTGAAAGAGAGAAGAAGATGAAGAAGAAGAAGAAGATGAAAAAAAAAAACCATAAAACACAAAACTTGAGAATGCATCTTTCATTTGTTTTCTTTGCCCTTTCCCTTTCCCCTTTTCTCTTCCTTTGTTTTTTTTTTGGCCCATTTTTTTCACTCCTTCATTCGCCGTTTTTTCCCACTTCTATTTGCTTTGCTCTAATGCTCGCCCGAATGGTTTTTGCACGCTCGTTGGAGTCTCGGCTTAGCATGTGCAGCAACCAATTAGCAGCTTATCACGGACACAAACACACACAGACACACACACACACACACACACACACATGTACACATAGCACAGGCAACAACCACCACTGCAACCGAACGAATGAACGAACAAAAAAAAAAAGCAACAAAATGAATACAAGAAACAGTTATTTTTTTATTATGTTTGTTTTGGTTTTTGTTCTTCATTTTTTTTTTTCAAGCAAACAATATTAATAACGGTGCTGCACTAATGGAAGGCATTCCATTGGATTATGGGAATGCGCTTCCAGTGAAATTGGCGTAGTTGGATTTGCTTTGAATGCGAGAGTTTTTTTTTCAAGTGTATTTTTTTTTTAGTTTTGGCGCAACTCAATTGAATGTTAATTCGATTGAGAAACTTGAAGCAAAATGCAGAAGAAAATAAGAAAAAAAAAAAGAAGAATAAATATCCATCCAACAAGCAGACAAAAAGAAATACAGAGAATTAAAGAGAAGAGAGAGAAAGAGAGAGTGAGAGAGAGAGAGCGAGTCAAGGGGGAGGTTAGTAAACAAAATATGAAATTGCAATTAAAGCAAATTATTAAATAAACATGAAACATCATGATATTTGTCATCTTGTCGTTAAATTAATGTGTGCAATCTGTATGTTCTTTAAACTAACAAATAATTCTTCTTCTTTTCGAAGTCAGCAAACATAAAGCAAAGCAAAGCTAAAGTAAAACAAAAACAAAAAAAAAAAAAACAAAAAAAAAGCAAATATATATATATTGAACTTAAATTGGTGTAAATTATGCAAAATACAAAACAAAACAAAAAAATAAATAAAAAACGAAAAAAATCGCGGAAAAATAGAAACGGAAATAATTAAAGTAAACTACTAAAACAAAACAAAAGAAAAGAGAAAACAAAAAACAGCTTAAGCTAAAGCAAAGCGAAGAAAAACAAAACAAAAAAAGATACAAAATAAATACATGCAAAGAAAACAAACATACATACGTAATTTCCTACTCACACACACATAAATACCAATACACACACACACACGCGCGCGCGAAGCAATTGCCGTTACTTTTTTGTACACTGCACCAAAAACAAATTTGTGCTAAATATTTGCGTTTTAGACTTTTTGCTGCACGTTTTCACACACACACACACAACTACTAACGGTAAGAAACTCACACACACACAAACTAGAGAAACGACACATACGTACATGTATGTGTGTGTGTTACTCTCTATACATATATACATATTAACACACACTCCAACACACACACACAAGAGAACTTCTTATAAGTGTTTATATATATACAATACATATAAAGAAAAAAAAAAGTAAAAGAAATGGAAAAAAGCATAATTTTTTTTGTCATAATGCAAAAAAAAAAATATATATATATATATAAATATAGATATATATATATATATATTTAAATATATATATGTATTTAAATATATATATATGTATTTAAATATATATATATATATATGAATACAATTTTTGATGTAAAACTTCAATGGAAACGGAACAAAAAAAAGAAGAAAAAGAAAATTGATGTGAATTGAGTGAAAAAAAAAGAAAATATCGTAAAGAAAATGGAAAATGATTTGTTTAGAGAATTCGAGGAAATGTTTTGAGGTTTTAAAGTTTCGTTTTTCCTTGAGCTGGAAAATTCAAGTTTCAATTCACAATTTTCTTGAAATTTTCCGTTACATTTCTAAAGCTAGCAATAGTTTAGTTTAATCTCCATAACGTTCTATTTCTAATTTACGTATTTATGTTTAGTACTTTTTTTTAGTAATTTAAAAGTCTTTTTTAGTATTTTTTGTAGAGTTCTACAGTCTATTTGCAAATTTAGTATTTTTTTAAAGTTGGTTTTTTGTGCATAAGTTGTTTTTTATAAGAACTAGAAAATTATTACGTGAAGAAGGTGCAGAAATGAAATATTTAAAAGTATATATATACATATACGAGTAAGTGGAAAAGTGAAGGAAAAAGAAAAACAAAAAACAAAAAATAAACAAATACAAAAACCAAATGAGATCTTTAATGTGAAATAAAAGTACTTCTTGAAAACAATGTATTTCATTTATTCGGGGTGGATTAAGGGCTGAAGTGGGAGAAGGTGTTAGGGAAGGAAAAAGATGTTAAATAATTGGAAATTTTTGTTTTTTTAAATAAATTTAAATTTTAGGTTTATTTAAAATTTTGAAAATAATACTTTTAGGGTGACCATATGCTGCTAAATATTTGTGGCATATTTAGTAACATTTTGACTACATTGGAATTGAATATAGAACTTTGTTTTCTTCGTAGCTCTGCCTTGTCTTTTCAGATGGAAATAATTTTAATTTAATAGGACCCGTTGAATATTATTATTTTTTTCGTGATCTACGTTAGGAGGACCATGACTTACATATCCTGAACAACCGGGTTTGTAGTGTACTGGGATGGTTAATTTTATACAAATATAGCACCTATAAAGTTCAGCTTTTTCATTTTTGTTTGAATGAAGTTTTTTACAAAATGCTTTTGAAAACTACTTTTTATGATTTTGAAAATTACTTTTAAGACTTGTTATTGGCATTTCCGCATGATACTACCTTAATTGATACTGACTGGTCTTCGAAATTCTTTATTTGCAACCAAAACCTGGATGTCTTTGAGAAGAGAACTTACTCTTTAGGCTTAAATATCATCCAGAACGCTTGGAAATGGTTGTGAATGAATGTGTAAGCATTTGAAAAGCAATAAAATATTAAATTAAAGTTAGATTAAGTCATAAAATACATTAGGTCTAGCGATTTTGGACTTTATAGTCGAGAACCAAAAAAAGTTGCAATTTTTGATTTTTCCGTTGGTATTTAAATTTTTTTATAATTAAAAATTTTTTTTTTTTTGTAGGTGTGGCACTTTTGATAACAGTTGGTATTCTAATTAGAGTATTATTATTAGTATTATTAGTATATTTTCTTTTATTTTTAGTATATTTTCTTGTAATAGTAACCGTTTGACATTTTTTAGTATCAGTTGCCATTCGAATTGTCGTTTTTTATATTTTTATTCTTTTAGTATCTTTTGATAAAAGTGTGACGTTTTTTAGTAACAATCGGTATTCTAATTAGCGTATTTTTAGTATATTTTCTTGTTAGTCTGGCATTTTTTAGTAACAATTCGTATTCCAATTAGCATTCTTTCAGTATCTTTTCTTGTAAGTCTGACATTTTTTTGTAACAGTTGGTATTTAAATTGTCGTTTTCTTATATATTTTATTTTCAGTATCTTTTCTTGTAACTGTGGCATTTTGAGCAACAGTTTCTATTGAAATTATCGTTTTTTATATATTTGTATTTTTAGTATATTTTTTGTTGTAAGTCTGACATTTTTTAGCAACATTTTCCATTCGAATTAGAGTATTTTTAGTATATTTTCCTGTAACTGTGGCATTTTTTAGTCACAGCTCGTATTCCAATTAGCATATTTTCAGTATCTTCTCTTGTAATTGGGGCATTTTTAGTAACAGTTGCCATTCAAATTATCGTTTTTTCCTCCTTCTGGCCACCGCGCAGCAGCTGTTACGCGAACGAGAGCGAGAATAGTCGAACACGAAAGCCGTAAAAAAAATGTTGCGTTCGTTGTCGCGCGCAAGTGAATTGCCAATAATTGCAAAGCAATTGCAAAAAGTACGTAACTGTAAAGCAGCCGTTGCTGACACTAACAAAACCATTGTCGCTGTCCCCAATACGAGGCAAGCCAGCAGCAGCAGCAGCAGCGGCAGCGGCAGCAACGTCAACAGCAACAACAACAGCAACAACAACAATGGGATAGCGCGACGGCAACAACAACAACATAGAAACCAGCTAAGCTCTGACAGCAGACGCAGTTATTCATCGTCATTTTTCGGTTTATTCCAGAATGCAGCACAGGCCGGTGTCGCAAAGAGCAACAATTATGCCACGGAAGCGACCGTGCAGGTGAATCGAGTGAGTATTTCCAATCAGACACTCGATTACATAATGTGTGTGTGCGTTCGTGTGTGTGTGTGCGTTCGTATGTGTGCGTGTTTGTGTGTGACCTGATTGCGCAGTGTTGCATTTGCGCGTTTCGGCAGTCGCTTGTCGCTGCTGAGCTGCATCGTCCCGGCGTCAAGGTCACCGGCTAGCGCTAGCTTGCGGGCAGCGCGTGACCGACGTCGGCAGCGACAGCGACAGCGGCAGCGGCACGCACTTTCTTATCAGAATGCGCCCGCCTGATGATGCACTGCTCTGCACTGATCGACAGGTTATGCAAATGATGCGCTGACATTTGTAGGGGAAAAATATATATATATTAAGTTATTAATGTGCAAAAAATGCAAATTTAAATAATTAATAAATAATTTATGCCAAAATAGCGCAATGTTATTGTAGAATTATATGAAAAAATGCACTAAAAAATACCTACTCTAGAAAAATATCAGCACGCTGCAATTTTTAGCAAAAAAAAAAATATATATATATTTATATATAAAATAAAAAATTGTACAAATAAGTCAAATTTAAATAATTAATAAATAATTTAAGCAGAAATATGATAATGTTATTGTATGAAAAATGCACTAAAAAATACTTATTCTAGAAAAATATCAACAATAACATTCTCTTCGAATTCTTGCCAAAATGCAGCATAAAATATTCACTTAAATTTATATACAAGCAAAATTAAATGCAGTTTTATAAATAATAACGTAACTGATATTTATTCTGGTAAATTATACCAGAATTCTTAAAATGCACTAAAAAATACCTACTTTAGAAACAAGATCAACAATAGCATTCTATTCGCATTCTTGCCAAAATGCATCATAAAATATTTGCTTACATTTATGCTTAAACGAAAGTAAATGCAGTTTCATAAATAATAGCGTATGTGCTATAGGGTCTAATAAGAATCCTAAAATTTGTTAAAGAATACCTATTTAATTATTTAAAAAATTTTATTCGAATTGGTGTCATTTTGGTAAGATAAATTATTCACTTGAATTTAAATGATAATAAATAATAGCGTAAATTATATTGACTCTGTTATAATTCCTTAAATGCGCCAAAAATATTTTATTATTTTAAAAATTTGTATTCGATTTATTGAAATTTTAGTAAGATAAAATATTCGCTTGAATTTATATTTAAAATGTGCAAAAAAAATGCCTTTTTTCATTTAAAAAATATCAATAACAATAGCATTGCGTTGCATTTTGTATTCGAAAATATTCGCTTGAATTTATATTTAAGCGAAAGTAAAGTCAGTTTCATTAATAATAGCGTAAAATATATTTATCTTGGTATAAGAATATTCTAAGAATTTATATATTTATTCTGATTTATATTTATATATTTATTTATATATTTACTCTGATATAATTCTAAAAATGCGCAAAAAAAAATAAACCTTTTATTATTTAAAAAATTTAAATCCGAACTGTTGCCATTTTGGTAAGATAAGATATTTGCTTGAATTTATATTTAATTTATAACTTAATTTTTTTGATATTTATTCGAAAAGGACTTTTAAAATGCGCCATGAAAAGACTTTTTTTATTATTTTAAAAAATATCAACAATTTCATTCGTATTCAAATCGTTGCCATTTTGTTGGGATACAAAATTCCTTTCAATTTATCTTCAACCAAAATTAAATTCACTTTCATAAATAATAGACCATTATTCTAGTTGAATTCCTAAAATGCGCCAAAAAATACGTCTTTAATTATTTAAAAATTTTAACAATTCGAATTGTTGTTATTTTGTTGGGATAAAAAATTTCTTTCAATTTATATTCAAGCAAAATTAAATTCACTTTCACATAAATAAAAGCATAACAAATATTCATTCGAAAAATGCGCCAAAAAATACCTGTAAATACCTGGGCAGGCCAACTGCAACTGTCTCCCTCTCGCTCATGTCATTTGCTCGCTCACTCACACCCTATCTATTTGTATATCCCTCTCTGTCGCCGTCGTGTGCGCTGCAGCCCTTCAAGCTGCATCGGCTGGAGGAGGGGCCCGAGACGACAGTGAAGCTAACCAAGGATGAGGCGCTCAAGTACTACACACAGATGCAGACGATCCGGCGCATCGAGACGGCGGCTGGCAATCTGTACAAGGAGAAGATCATTCGCGGCTTCTGCCACCTGTACTCCGGCCAGGAGGCCTGTGCGGTGGGCATGAAGGCGGCGATGCGCGACGTGGACAACATCATATCGGCGTACCGCGTGCACGGCTGGACCTACCTGATGGGCGTGCCGCCGCTGGGCGTGCTCGGCGAGCTGACGGGCGTGCAGAGTGGGTGTGCCCGCGGCAAGGGCGGCTCCATGCACATGTACTGCCCCAACTTCTTTGGCGGCAACGGCATCGTCGGCGCCCAGGTGCCGCTCGGCACCGGCGTCGCCCTCGCCTGCAAGTACAAGGGCAACGGCGGCATGTGCCTGGCCCTCTACGGCGACGGCGCCGCCAACCAGGGCCAGGTCTTCGAGGCCTACAACATGGCCTACCTCTGGAAGCTGCCCGTCATCTTTGTCTGTGAGAACAACAACTATGGTGAGTGTGGAACTGCTATAGACTATATATATCCCTCGACTCATTGAGCTCCTTCTCCTCTTCAGGCATGGGCACCAGCTCGGAGCGTGCCTCCTGCAATACGGATTACTATACGCGCGGCGATGCTCTGCCCGGCATCTGGGTGGACGGCATGGACGTGCTGGCCGTGCGCAGCGCCACCGAGTTCGCCATCAAGTATGTGAACGAGCAGGGCCCGCTGGTCATGGAGACGAACACGTATCGGTATTCGGGTCACTCCATGTCCGATCCCGGCACGTCGTACCGCACGCGCGAGGAGATCCAGGAGGTGCGCCAGAAGCGCGACCCCATCACCTCCTTCAAGGAGCTGTGCATCGAGCTGGGTCTCATTACCACCGACGAAGTCAAGGTTGGAGCTGCCCCAAGAGCCGCACGTGAAAGACCCTTCATCTGACACCTTTCACTTTTTTTTTGCAGGCCATCGACCTGAAGGTGCGCAAGGAGGTGGACGAGGCCACGGCCCAGGCCAAGGGCGGCACCGAGCTGGCCATCAGCCATCTGTGGACCGACGTCTACTCCAACTGCCTGGAGCCCAAGCTGCGTGGCACCAATGGCTACGACATAGATCACATCCAGGAGCGGAAGGGTGTGAATCACTAGGAGCTTAAAATGCAACGATTCTATAACATATATGCACACCCACACACACACACACCTACACACACACACACACACACACACACATGCATAGAGCAAGCGAAATCTCTAGATCATAAGCCCAAAGTTGATGTTAGAACATTTTGTTTTCCAAGTAGATCAAAGCCATTGCGTATGCTATACGACTTCATATATTGTGAATGCTTGCGTGCGATTGTGAATGAAATATAATATTTCGTAAAGCCTTAAATACACTCACACACACACACAAACACACGCACACACACGTAGAGAAAGACACGCAAAGACATTGTAGTTAACCTGGAATTGTCCACTCCCATAGAGACTCAACCACACGACATGGGCCAGCGGCAAAAGCAACGGATATTAATGATATGAACGTGTTCGAGGTGTAAATTGTTGAAATATAAATTAACTACAAAATAATGAAATGTGTTCAGTTATGTGAAGACTATGGAGAGGCGGCTGTATGTATACACGCTGAATCCAATGAAAATAGGAATTCATATACCCTGAATTCCCATTTTCGTTTCGCGAAAATGATGTATGTAACAGGCAGAAGGAGGCGTGGCAGACTCCATAAAGTAATTATAATTTTAATCAGGCAGACAAACTGAGTTAATATAGCCGTATGTGTGTTCGTCCCTCCATCCGTCCGTTCGACCGTGTGAATGCAGTAATCTCATAAACTACAAAAGCTAGAGAATTGAAATTTGAAATTAATAATCCTGTATATCATATGAACGAACGAGTTTATATTTTTTTTCGAAAACTCATCCCATTTCCTTATTATTGATAACAATCGATAATTTGACTTAGTTTTTCAAGCGTAACTTGAAAACAAAAAAAGCTAGAGACTTTAGATTTGTGGTGTATATTACTGTAATGAATACGCACATTTTTGTAATATTTGGATTTTGGATACCGACGCTCTTTCCCTAAAATTTTAAAATTTTCCCAAAAGTCGTATATCAAATACTAGAGACTTCTACTTTAGCAAATGCAAACCTATGAACCACCTTATTACAAATTTAAAGTTTCATTAAGAAAGTTCATGTAGAAGAAAAGTTATTCAGCAATCAATTTCCCATGGGGTTCAGGATATCTCTTAGTTGAGCCGTCTCGACTAGAGCACTCTTACTTGTTTTTTATTTATTTTTTGTTATTATTATTATTTGTTATTAGTGACAGGTTAGTCACTTGCTACCTTTTAGGCAACTTACTCTAAAAAGAAATTAATTTACCTACTTTCTTAAGTCTATGGACGGTAGCACAAACAATTAAAATTAAATGCTAAAGGGGAGCAGGGAGTGTATATAAAGTATAATTACAGAGAACTATTTAAGGAAATAGTTGAATTGTTTGTATGTCAAGACCCGGTTAGGTAGGTCTTGAGGGTGGTGTCGTCTGAATCTTCTCCTATGTCTAGTGCGTGGGCTGGTAGATCTTAATGCTGCCGTACCTAAACGCCCAGATAGACTGTCTGGGTGACAAACTAATCTTTCGTTGTGTTGGGTTAGAGGCGGCTCGACATCTGAATTAAAATATTATTTGAAAGCTGGGGAGCCATAAACGTAGAGCACTCTGAAGTATTAATCGGTAAATTCCAAAATTTATTTTGATATTCATTCGATTCTTTCGGCGTTTTATTTTTGACTTTTTGTTATATTTATTTTCAATGCGGCTCTAACTTTAAATTTCACATAAAATTCGTAATTTCTTGGGCCTTTCGTAACTATTACCTTCAAATTGAGAACTACACACCAGAATCAGCAGAGTGTGGGGCCCGTCCATTGGAATCTTGGCATATACAGCTATTTCTTGTTTTTATTGAGAACATTCTTAACTATGCTGTCGACAGCTAGGCGGGCTACTAGGAGCCGCCAATACTTCTTGCAGTTCCAATTGCTCTACAATTTGACGGGGGACAGCAGAAGCACAACTTTGGGGATCTGCTGGCGACCCCGGCGTTTTAATTCGGGCTGCTCAACGTTGACGTTGGAGAATGTAAGTAGAGAAGGGGGATAACACGTGGGAGGAAGAGAGAGAGGGAGGGAAAGGGAGAGACTTAAAGACAGAGACGGAGATTGGTAGAGATTGAGAACAGTGAGAATATGAGATGTGGAGAAATATGGGGAGGAATGGAACAATAGATCAAGGGAGGGAGAAAAAGAGACAGTTAGCGAGTGGGAGCTTGCGAGAGAGAGAGAGAGAGAGAGAGGGGGCTTTATAGTGCGAGAGAGATAGGAAGAGAGTTAGATAAGAGAGAGTGGGAATTTTAGAGAGAGAGAGAGAGAGAGAGAGAGAGAGAGAGAGAGGGCTAGATAGACTGAAAGAGAGGTGGGGAATAGAGATAGTGAGAGTAAGAAAGAGAAAAATGGAGAGGAATAGAAGAAGCGAGAGAGAGGGACAGATAGACAGATGGGGAGAGAGATATAGAGAGAGAAAGAGAGAAAGAGAGAGATAGAGATGGGGTAAGTTAGATAGATAGAGATAAATAGATAGTGAGGGAAAGAGACAGAGATGGAGGGAAATAGAGAATGGGAGAAAGTAGAAAACTGTGGAGTCCAAAAGATCCTAAAGGCAGAGCAACAGGGAGAGATAGTTAAGAATCGAGATCAAATGAGAAATGACGAACCAAGTGAAGGAGATTGACAGATCAAGTCTCTTAATATATCGAGCGATACAGAGAATATACAGAGAGAAAGAGAAAAAAGAGAGAGAGAGAGAAAACAGCTTTGTGGACAGATCGAAAAACAGATAGAGCTAGAGCCCATTTCGATATTGATATCGATTAACTGTCCATCTCCGAGCAGACTTTCAAGTGCTACGAGCTGGACAAGGGGCCACCCATGGACGTGGAACTGTCGCGAGATGATGCGTTGAAGATGTACACGCAAATGGTGGAGGTGCGCCGCATTGAGGTGGTGTGCAACAACATGTACAAGGCCAAGCAGATCCGCGGCTTCTGCCATCTGTACAATGGGCAGGAGGCGATCGCTGTGGGCATGTGCGCGGTACTGCAGAAGAAGGACAGCGTGATAACGGCGTATCGCGCGCACGCGTGGACCTATCTGATGGGCGTGTCCGCGTACGGGCTGATCGCCGAGCTGGTGGGCGTGAAGACGGGCTGCAGCCGCGGCAAGGGCGGCTCGATGCACACCTACGGCGACAACTTCTACGGCGGCAACGGCATCGTTGGGGCTCAGGTACCGCTGGGCGCCGGCATCGCGTTGGCGCACCGCTACAAGGGCGACGGTGGCGTGTGCGTGGCGTGTTACGGCGACGGCGCCAGCAACCAGGGCCAGGTGTTCGAGGCCTACAACATGGCCAAGCTCTGGTGCCTGCCGTGCATCTTTGTGTGCGAGAACAATCACTACGGCATGGGCACCAGCATCGATCGGCACGCGGCCCTCACCGACTTCTATATGCGCGGCCAGTATATACCCGGCCTGTGGGTGGACGGCAACCAGGTACTGGCCGTGCGCAGCGCCACCGAGTTCGCCGTGGACTATGCGAACAAATATGGGCCCATCGTGCTGGAGATGAGCACGTACCGTTATGAGGGGCACTCCATGTCCGATCCGGGTACGGCGTACCGGTCGCGCGATGAGGTTAGCAAGGTGCGCGGCAAGCGCGATCCCATCGAGAGCTTCAAGAAGCAAATTCTCGCACTCTGCCTGGCCGACGAGGAGGAGCTGAAGAAGATCGATGCCAGGGTGCGCAAAGAGCTGCAGGAAGTGTCCAAGAAGATCCTGGCCGATCGCGAGGTCGGCCTGGAGGAGCTGGCCGCCGATATCTATTCGAAGAATCTCGAGCCCAACATCCGCGGCGTGTCCGGATTCAATTTGAAACACCTCAACATCGCGGACGTGTGCTTCGGCAAGTCGAGGCGTACGCCTGCCAGCGAGATCAAAGATGTTCCCATTGGCGATGCGGCGTTTGCGGCCGCGCAGAAGAAGGCCGCGGAGGAGAGCAAGGCCAAGAAGGCGGCGGCGGCGGCCAAGGAAGGCAAGGATAAGAAGGAGACGGCGCCCAAAGGCGACAAGTCGGCTGACAAAAAAGATGAGCCACCCAAGCCCGCCGACCCACCCAAGAAGGACGCTGCTCCACCAAAAGGCGGCGACAAACCGAAATCGTAAACTGAACCCACAAACAAAAACAAAACAACGAAAAAGTCAGAAAAAAAAATTAGAAAAAAAAACCGACGAAAACTAAAAAAAAATTGAAACTTAATTTCCGTGGACAATGATTTTCTGATTTTGATCTATAATAATAAATTTGTAGTAATAAATTTGCGTGCTAGATGCCTTTTATAAGAGAGAATAACAGACCTGTAATGAGCTTGCAGAAATCTTTGCTTGGGGACTTGTAAATCTGAGCCTTGAGCTGTGGGGTCTTACCAGAGGGGTCTTATCAGAGGGGTCTTACCAGAGGGGTCGTACCAGAGGGGTCTTACCAGAGGGGTCTTAACAGAGGGGTCTTACCAGAGAGGTCTTACCAGAGGGGTCTTACTAAAGGGGTCTCACTAGAGGGGTCTTACCAGAGGGTCTTAACAGAGGGGTCTTACTAGTTTGTGTCTCGTCAAGTGCTTTGAGCTTTTTGCCTATTAGGACTGCTTGTGAAGAGCTTTTGGAGCTTTTTCTGTATGCAGCAGCATCAGCTTGAAGCTTTCGAGCTTTGTGTGCAGCAAGTGCAGGCTTATGTCATTAGGAGCTTGTGTTTGAGCTTTTAGTTTTGAGCTTTTTGCATGCAACTGCAGTATGTAGCAGCTTGAAGCTTTTGAGCTTGTTGTGCAACAGCTACAGGCGTTATGTTATTAGGAGCTTGTGTCTGTTAAAACTTTTGGCTTTGCTCGAGCTTTTATGCAGACAGTTTGTATAGTAATTTGTCAAGCTTTATAAAAGCTTTCAATGCTGCAGCCACCTGTGGAATGACTGTTTGGGCTTTAAATTAAGTCTGGGGACAGACTTCAACCAGCCAGGAGCTTTGTCAGCAAATCATGAGCTTTCAGCGTAGAGCTTTAAGCTTCTAGCGGACACCTGTTGGGGTAGCTTTCAAGGCATTTATCTCTGCTTGGACAGCCCTTGCAAAGATACCCTCGAAAGCTTTTTCCTTACCTACCTCCATCCCTCCCCCTTTCTCTTTCCCTCTCTCTCCCTCCTCCATTTTTTCGCTCTTAATCATTCCACCGAATTGGCGCAAATCGAGTGCGACGCGTTTCATTCATTTATCAAGCTGTTAAATGGGCAGCGCTGTACCCACGCGCTCGCTGTCGCTGCTCGGGCCAGCCCAGCCGCACGGCCGCCCCTAAGCAGCACCCAGCCAGAGCACCCCAGTTCGCCCGCACCTGTGTGTGCCGCCGGCCGGGGCCTTCGAGCCGCTAAGATCTGCTATTCAGTCTCATCGCGATGCTCTGGCGTTGATCTTCACGTGCGCTGCGACGGAATTCGTGCTGCTGTTCGAACTTCTCATTTAATAATTTATTTATTTATTTATTTTGTCATTTTCATTTCTTTTTGCTTTCCTTTGTTTTTGGTTTTTCTTTTCTTTTCTTCTTTCTTTTTTCTTTTTTCTTTTTTTTTTTGATTGAGCCGCGTGCTGCGTGGGCGTTGAAGATTGTGTGAACGCCGAATGTTTTCAATGTGTTTAATAATAAACGAACGTTTCACATTTGATTATCGTTGGCCGCAGTCCATTTGGCCAAATACAAATATAAATAAAATAATATTTCAATTAGCGCATCTTGGGCCTTATGAACTACAGTTTATTTGTTTATCAAAATGGTTTGCTTAAAGGAAAAAAAAATCAAAAAATTAAGAGAAAATGCAAAGAAAATAATGAAGAATCATTTTTGTATAAATCTTTTACAATTTTAATACGTATTTATAAACAATTTTTCAATATTTTTGTATTACTTTTTTGATTTTGTTATGCTTTTAATTAAGAAAATTAAAAATCGCAGAACAAATTTCTAAAATAGGAAAAAAATATAAAATGTTACAAAAAATCTTTTTTAAAATTTTCAAAAAAGATTTTTTTAAACATTAAAAAATAAATGTATAAAATGTATAAAAAATTAACTGTTTTTATTGATATACGCTATAAATTTATGTATAAGAAATGTATTACAAAAATGTACAAAATATTTTTAAAAAAATGTACAATAGAGTTGCTTAAAATATAATAATAAAAAAATGTATATGTATTTTTTTATTCAAATTTCTTATAACATTTGTTAAATATTTGGTTTGAATACATTTCTTATAAATTTTTGGTTCAATCATATTTTAAAAAATAAATTTTGTTTGATACATTTTTTTACATAAATGCATTAAAAAAAAAATATAAATAGCTATATTATATATATATATTTTTTTTTTATTCCGTTTTTTTTGTATTACTTTTTTTTTTTTAAATTTGTTTTTGTAATTTTTCAATATGTTGAAAGGCCCTAAATATGATTTTCTTGTATTTCTTTCGCGTTTGTTGGAAGTGTGAAACGTTCGTCGCGCTTGCCAAAATATGTTGAATATTTCGGTTTTGTTTTCGCTTTTTTGTCAAAAGAATATTTTATTTATTAAATGTTAAATTTACGCCGCGTGTGCATAGTTGAATTACAAAATCTGTTAAGCTCCTGCTTAAAAACTGCGTGCCAAAGAAAAAAAATACAAAAATATTTGTGAATATTTTGAAACAAAAAGAAAAATGTATTTATATTTTTTTTTTGCTTTTTTTTGTCACATATTTTTAGCCATAGTTAAAGTTTTGTGCGTGCAATGAATGCGTATATGGCAGATTTATCTATATGTTGGACTTTGTGTACTGTATTATTATACACCATATGATATAGTCGATAGTCGCTGTTTTTGTTTTGTTCGGACTCGACGCAACAGATAATTCAAGGTAATAACATTTGCTGTGCATAATTCAAAATTTTATTTCTATTTTCATATTTGCATGCTGAGCAATTAAAGTTGAAGTCAAGTGCTCTGACGATAGCCAAAGGGTACATATATATATATATATATATATATATAGGTATTAGGTATATGTATGTGTCTATATGTGTGTAGCTGTGAAGACATTTATATGTACAGGTGTGTGCCTTGCGAGTGACACACTTGAGCGACAGCTAAGAGCAGCAGAGCATGTGCTTGTGGGCATGCTCGATACATGAGTACAGATATATATATATATATATATATATATATTTAGAGTATATATATAATATATACATATATGTAGGAATGGCACAGCATACTCAGATGCTGCTACGAGCGCAGCTGATCGGCATTTTTTCGGTATTTCCGCTACATTTGCATAGTCGAAATTTGAAAGAGCAAGAGAGAGAGGGAGAGAGAGAGGTAGAGAGAGTGAGAGTAAGTGAGTGAGAGGCAGATCTGTTAGACATATATATATATATATTTATGTATATATATGCACATCTCAGTGTGTGTGTCGTCCATTAAAATAATGCTAAGGAGCCACAGCCACAGCCGCAGCCAGGGCAATTTGCTGCGCCGAGTTCCATTTCATCTCAATTGATATTGTAATTCACATGTTGAGCAAACACTTTGACAATTTCTTCAACACATTTCGTATGCCCGCAGCCCTGAGCCACTCATCTGCATCTGAATAAGATATTATCTAAATTTAGATTTCAATTTCAATTAATTCAGTTCTGCGTGCCAGTCTCCTCCGTTAATCAAGTGACATAATCTTCATTTAATTAAAATACTTGATTCTCTTGATTAAATATATTAATAGTTTGCAGTTGGTTTAGGTATTTGGGAGCGTAGACTGGAATAGATTTGTATTATTATATGTGGCATGTTATATATATATTTTTTATCAACACCTATGCCTTCCTATGTATTTATTTTTTAATTACATAAGTATATTTTTTTTATTTATTTTTTATTATTTCTTTTTTTTTTTTACTTTATATTAAATTATGATATATATAGTTGAATATCATAACTTAAGTTGCTCTTTGTATTTTATGTACTATGAAGTAGCTATAATTTCCTCTTAAAAATATTTTTAAAATTTTATATATTTATTAATTTATTTATATTTTTCATTTGTATATTTTCATTTTTTTTTTAAATTTATTTTTAAACTTTATTTTACCTTTATACCTTTATACTTTATGCGATTTGGCTCAAGTCCAGGTCAGCTTGAATACAAGTCATGAAATGTTACAAGTTGAGTAAACTAAACTATCAGAATATCTAAGTGCAGAACATGATTGCAAACTGTCAATCTAACGGATATGAAAGGCATTTTGAACTATGAACTTTGGCTAAGTACACAGTAGACAGGCATGTTTAAGACTTGCCCACAATAGGCTACAAGTTGAGCCTGTTTAAATGCTGAAATTATACTATATATAAATATAAATAAATAAACGTGTATATATATTATATATTATATATCTAACTATACATAAAGTCATAATAGTTCAAAGAAATAAATATCAATGAATTTAAACTTATTAAATTTTGAATCTTATGACATTATTATTTAAATATTTTTTTGACCATGATGAAACCTGGAACACCAGATTTCACAATCATAAGCATATTCATTTTTAAAGACATATGAACAAATGACCAATCGCTTTGCCAGCTCATAAAGTTATCCAAACAGTAGTTCTGTGTGAATATCATGATGTATAAACAGAAGCTTCTGTCCTCACTCAAAATGAGACAATTCAACTTATTTACGCCTCATCATTATGAGCGAATCATTATGATAGCTTCATTTTGATGAGAATTTCACTGTAGAAAAAAAAAAAAAAACTTAAAAAAAATGTCTCAACAAAAAGCAATTTGCAACTGTTAAATGAATTGTCAAATAAATAAGTTTTAAAGCTCTAAAAAAAGCCTACAGAACATAAATAATCCACAGCCTAATTTGATATGCACTTAAAATTAGTTCAATTCATTTTAATAAATTTCATTAGACTTCAATTCAGTTATGCGAAAACATATAAATTGTATAAAATTTCGTTGATAGGCATGAGATCCAGTAAAACTGGTTTTAATTTAATTTTTAATGTGCTCACATGGCGTATACGCAACATGATAAGCAGAGCACAAAGAAGTGTGTATGCGTGTGTGTGTGTACGTGTGTGTGAGTGTGCGTGTGTGTGTGTGTGTGTGTGTGTGTGTATGTGTGTGTAACACGCATAGAAAACATACACACTTTAATGCTTTCAATTTCAACGAGCATAATTGGAGAGGCAAGTGTAGACGATTGGGTAAGCCAAGGAAACGCTAAACAACAGCTAATCCGGCAACTGAATATGAATATATATACACACACATACATACACACACATATATATAGAGTCAGTTGACAATTGTGAATAATTGAAGAATAATGCGACTTGTGTTGTCATTGCCGTCGTCGTCGTCTCAGCTTATTTCTTCTTCTTCACTTTTCAGTGTTGCACAATGCGAGAAACTAACTTAAAAGCCATTATTATTATTATTATGATGTCCGCCATTTCATTGCTTGAGCATTTGCCGCTCTTGCGTTCGGTTTTGAAACAATTTGTATAACTATAACAAAAACTGATGACGCGACCTTGAATCGAAATAGATTTTAATGCGCGACGCTCGCCGATCTCCGCACGTCACCAAGATGCCATCGCTCGAGTGAAAAAGAAAACAAAGCCAAACGAATATTTTTGGCCCGTATTTGTAGAGGAATTTACGGTTCGGTTCGGCTCGCTGCGGTTCTGTTCTTGAAATGATATTTCTTAAATGCTCGTTAGCCAGCAATGCAGTTGCCATAAAATACTAAATGCCTTTGTACCAGATAAACGGCGCCCCTCTCCACCCTGCCCCCTCCCCTCACCTACCCCTGCAAACTCAAGTGGGGCGCCACAAAGCAATAGATCTATTTAAATATATATATATAAATGAATGCCGCAAATGGAAATTAAATGAACCACTGAATTGAATTTGTTGCTCTGTAAAGAGCCTTGGTGGAGCAGGCACCAACAAAATTTCGACTCGACTACAAACTACTTGACATTAGCTAAATAGACGCAAATGTTTGCCATTAGCTCTCAAAGCAATTTGTGTAATGCGAATAAGGACTTTATTTATGGCGGGAATTTCTTGTTTATATATTGCACATAAAGTAAGGCAATGCTGTCTTAGCACAACAAAGCGAATATAAATATAAAAAATTAGCATAAGAAATGATACAAAAAAATAAAATAATAAAAATAGTAAACAAAAAAAAAAAAAAAATATAAAAAGAATGGAATATATTTTAATCCACTAATTGATAAACTAAAAAAAAAAAAATAAATAAATAAAAAAAAAAATGGAATACATTTTAATCTACTAATTAATAAACTTTATTAAAAAAATATTTTTATTTGCTAGGCCTAAAACTTAAAATGAATAAAAAGCAATGAATTGGTATACTTTTGACTTCAATAAAGTCTTAGTAAAAATTTGTAAAATTCTTGGTAAAAATATACTCAAACAAAATTTAAAGTTCTGATAATTGTAATACTTAGTAGAGTAGTTTTTATAATAGATTCAATTTAGCACTAGTTTTTCCATATAAACCGTATCAATTGTTGCCCAATTCTCTTTGAAAACCTCCCCTTTGTTTTAGCTTTAAGTTTCTATTATGTATTGTAGTTACAAATAACTGTAAACTGTTTGACTGCTTTACAAATAACTGTTAAATGTTTGACTGTTTTACACTGCGTATTTGTAGTTGCGCTATGTGCAGCCTTCCCTCTATCCATTTATGCTGTATATTTTCCATCTCATTTGTGCTTCAGTCATAAAATTTTTATTTCCTATTGGACTCTGGTGCAGTCCTCTTCAAATAAAACTATATGGACTGCTGTACGATAACAACAAATATTAAAAAAAAATGTATAAAAAGGTTAGCAGAATAACATGATTTTTAGCAACAGTATTTTATGCACTTTTTTTGTAAATTTTTTTAAAAATACTTTCTGAAATGATAGAGAGTCCAATTTTTTTTTTCAGAAGAATAAAACAGATTAAAATAGAACAAAAATTGTAGAACCCTAGAGCGAATGATATAGAAAATATTAAACATTGACAGAGAACGTGAAAGGCAGTTTCAACTACAAAATTGAGCTTTAAATTTGTTACTTAATACTTTATAAATTTTTTACCAAAACTATGAATATGACTATAGAATCATTTATATGCTCTATGCTAAAAGGCCCATGAAACTTCACTCACTGAATTCATAATTTAAATGAAGACCTACAATATTTTTTTCTTAATCCTTCATTTCAAAATTTTTCTAACAAAGCTAAAGCAACAACTCTTGCCACAGTAATTGTTTACTTATAGAAAATCGATTTCTTAGCCTATCAAAAATATTGTTGAGATAAATACAATTGTATATCATCCTGATGTCCTGACAAATACTATTTGCTTTAGCACATATGCTGTGCACTGTGCCTCTGCCTTTCCCTTTGTTGTATGCAATTAGTGTTTATTGTGCTTTCGCTTTTGCTTTTAGTTTGCTCTTTGCCTCGCTTGTCTTGTAAATTTTACAAAATAAAATGGGGAAAAGGCAACGAGAGCAAAATTCGAAACGCACATCGCTGGCATGCAATCTATATTTTATATTGGATTTTAATTGAACGCCAGCCGTGTCGGTTAACGGCTGAGTTTCCACATGCTCCATTAATTGCTCGGGGATGCCAGCCAAAAACTGATAAAACACGCGCAGGTCGAAGACTAAATGCGCTAATGTAGTTATACGCAGGGGGCGATATATATTCGAGTAAAAGTTCAATTTCAGAAGGCTTATACGATTTTTTTTTCAATGCAATGATGAAGTTGTGTGTTGATTGTTGAGTCAGGGTTAGAATAGAAAAAGGTTTTTATATAGTTTTTTTTTTTTTAGTAGATACAGATTGGGAATACACAATAGATATATTCATATAAATCAATTTGAATTGTCTTAAAAGACATTTTGACATTCTATAAATAGAATTTGGTATGAATAGAAACAATTTTTTATAGAGTCTATAGTTCTATTGAGAAATTTGTAATAATAGTTTCAACATTGTACGATTTTGTCAAGTTTTATAAATAAACTCAAGTAGGAAAAATTATATATCTATTTAATCATTTATCAAAACCTTATGCTCAAAACAACTAAACTCAATATTTGGATAAAGTGCCATCCTTCAATATCTGTCTAAGTTCTATTGCCTCTCTCTTTCTTTCTTTCTTCATGTCTTTCTTAGTCTCCCTCCTGAGCTCTAACTTCTTTACCCATTCGCGTGCTGATGTCTTTGTTTTTCTTCCTCTCTCTCTCTCTCTCTCTCCCACTCTCCTTCCTTCTTTATCTGTTTCAAAATTTCTTTGTCCCTTTCCTTCAGTCTCGGTGTCTATACACATCTCTCCCACAATCTCTCTCCCCCCCTCTCCCTCTCTCTCTCTCTCTCTCTTTACCTCTCTCTTTATTCCGCTATCACCTTTCTCCGCAATTCTCATGGACTAAATAGTTATTTGTTATTTGTCGACTGCAATTAGATTTCAAGTCGATAGGCTGCTGTCAGCGATGACAAACATGAAGTGATTTCTCAAAAAGCCATAAAAATCGCCACAATAATATCAAGCGAAACCGAAAACAAACAAAAAGCGGCGAAACAGATGTCGAAAACGACAAAAACTGGTAAAATGTGGTCACTGCAGTATGCGGACGACGGTCGGACGGACATAATAGCCCACGTATTATTTATGTTATGTTATAAATAGAAGCCAGCAGGAAAAATGAAATACAGAGCGAGAGAGAGAGAGAAAAAACATTACTAAATAAAGGAAATAGAAACTAAAAGAGAGAGAGAGAGAGGGAGGGAAGCGGAGGCTAGCTTATCAGAGAGAGTGAGAGAGAGTGGATGTCGTGAAAAGATAAACTAGCTATGATAGATAATATGACAGAGACAAACCCAATAATCCTTACTTATCCGACTTATCCCATATAGTCTCTGATAGAAGATACCCGCTACGTGCTGCGTGCAGGGTATCTTAATGAAAATACAAATATGTGCAAAAAATTTTACAGAGTTGGGACGCAGAAAAGCGAAAAGTAAATAAATAAAAAGACAAAAAAAAAGAAGGAAAATAAAACAAAACAAAGAGCAGAAAGCAACTTGCAGATAAGACTAATTCAGGCAAAGTGTTTTCCTTTCTCTCTCTCTCTGGCAACAAAAACAAAATACAAAATACAAAATTTAAAATCAAATGCAGATGATTTCAGAGGCAGGTGAGTGTGCCTCTGAACGTGTGTGTGTGTGCGTGGTCGTATGTGTTAATTCTGCTGATCCATTAGACAGAAGATGAACTGAATCAGCCTAATGACGAGTCTTGGACAAGTGCGAAAACTCAAATGGAAAATGAGTCCAGAATCCGGCATTGACAGCTCAATGCCTTTCGCTATTTGATGGATGGATGGGTGGCTCACGTTATTTTGTTGCTGCTGTCTCTGTTGCCGCTTTAATTGAATCAGTGCGAAAATGCAAAGAGCTTTTAGGCTAGTTGCAAACTCAAATTGATGGTGGCAAGAAACTAAAGCGAAAAGTTAACAAAAAACACTTAAAAATGAATGGAGGTAAAAAGGGGGGAATGAGATAATAGATAAGAGTAGAGTGTGGATGAAGAGAGAAGGGTGACAGGAGAAAGAGAGAGTGTGAGAGACTGTGAGAGATGCGAAGCAAGAGAGAGACAAAAGGTCGAAGAGGGAAAAATAAATAGAAAGACCACAGAAGACAAAGGCAGAGAAGAAAGATAAAAAGTGTGGATAATAGAATGAGAAAGAAAGAGAAAATGTAACAGATATAGACAGAGAAGAAACAGAAGAACAGAAAAAGGAAGAAAGATGGATTAAGACAGAGAAGGAGAGAGAAAATCCGACTAGTGAGAAGGTGAAAGACCGAGATATATATATATATAGAGAGAGAGAGAAAGATAAAAAAGAACGACTAGTGAGAAAAAGAATCTTAGAGAGAGAGAGAGAGAGAGAGAGAGAGAGAGAAAGATAGGGAGGTATTGGCGAAAGGACGAAGACGGAGAAAGAGCCAGTGGGCGGAGGAGAGATGAGATAAAGGGAACATAAAAAGAGACAGGAAAGAAAGGCAGACACTGAGGCAGATGTAATGAGAGATTGAGGAAGATAGAAAAAGGGATTCAGAGATAGATAAAGAAAGAGAGAAAGTGAGAGAGATGAAGAGATAGAATAAAAGATTAAATGGAAAGAAATAGAAAAAAACCAAGAAAAAGAGACAGAGAGTGAGGAAGTTATTAAAAGGGGAGTACAACAATCAAATGTAATATTCACTCGAACTCATGAGAATCGAATAGAGGGGAACAGCCCATGGCTCACACTGCGATTCGCAAGCAAAGTTATTATACACGGACAATAAACCCATAAAATACACAAGTAAAATAATGTAATGTGAAGGAAATATGTAGCTTACCTTTGTGATGAGTACAATCCAATGATGCATATCATATGTAGTATTAGCTGTCTTGTAAGAAAAATCTCGTGTCGATTTTCTTCAATTGATTTAATAAATTTGTGCAATTAATATTTGCATCGCACTGCACTGCAATCAACAGGGCAATATACATGTCGTGTTGCCCTTGGACGTGACAGGTGGAGGAGAGTGCTGGGAAATAGATATTTATTGACTGAATTGAATGCAGAACGCAATAAAATTGCATTTCAACAATATCATCTGGCCATAACAATCCGCATGCACTCAGCTCGCTTGTAGATACTTAATGAAATCTCTATAACTACGCGAGACACGTGGCGCATACGAATGCGATGCGATGCGATGCGATGCGCTGTGATGCACTGGATGTGATGGGATTCGACTGAGGGGGAGGGTCATAATTCAAATGGCTCGCATAAAAAGTATTGTATCAAAATTGAAATGCAATAAAGCGGTAAGCGCTATATAATTGACATGTTCCACCTTTGGCAAACAAAACGCATTTTAAATTTAATTTGCCAATATTGTCGGACCAAACATACGATGTGTACACAGACGAGCCCAGGTTCGCTGAGTACGAGATATAATCTCGCTTCACTTTACTCCATAGAGAACTGTTTGAGTGCGTTGGTGTGCGTGTGTGTATCTATTTGAGGCTCATATCGTGCATAGGCACGTCGAGGCACGTGCGTGGCTTAAAAATGGTGCAAATAAATACTGAAATGAAAATTGCAAATCAGAAGCGCAAAATTTATGCACGTGACGAATTCAGTTGACCCGATTAAAAAGCAAAATACAAAGAGAGAGAGAAAAAAAACCGGAGCACTAAAAACGTGGCATTAATTGATTAATTATGCAAATTTAAATGTGAGCCTGGCCAAACAGCAAACACAAAGCTGGCCAGGAGCGAGCACGGAAATAAAGTGAAATGCAAGCATTACAAAAACACACGCACAGCCAAATCGAATTCGTTTCAAATTTAAATGGATTAGTGCGTGGCAAAACGCTTAACTGTTGAATACACTGCACGGCACGGCACGCCCGTCACTTGCAACACTCGCAACACTCGCAGCACCAGCTGCAACTGACGCCAGCTCGCCCAGCCCTCCAAGCAACGAGCTGTCTTGGCCAGTTGAGCAGCAGCTGAGCTGCAACTGCTGGGCTTAGCTGGGCTTCAGCTGCTTTGTTTTCCCATGTTGCAATCCATTTGAATGGCAAATAATTTATATAGCGTGTTTATATACATTTGTTTAGTTACTGCTATATTTGTGAATACTAAAAGTAGTTGGTATTAAAATACTAAAGATTATTTTTTAGAGCTGCATAAGTTTAAGCTGTAATAAAATATATAAAAATATTTGGAATTGCAATGAAATGGGCTAGATTGGCTAGAAAATTTGATGCCATTTATGTTTATATTATATATATTAATATATTAATATTATTAATATATATTAATTTTATTATTAATATATTAATATTAATTTTCACAGTCATGAGTATCATTGTTATTGAAAACATCTGGACCAATGACTGCGCCAGCCCATAAAGCGCTTTAAATAGTATATTTTTGTGGATGTATTTCGATAAAAGCTTCTGGACTATTTTGAATTTAAATTTGACAGCTTATCTAATTTATTTATTCATTCAAGCAAAAAAAAGCTTCATTATTATGTACGAAGTACGTGATAAGTTTGATGAATAAAACTATAAATTTGATGAAAACTTTAATAATTTAGAGCTTAGTATTATTTAAATATTTATATTGCTTATTTTCATATTACATTTATTTTGAATAAAATGTCAAGAAAAATTCAATAAAAATTAGCTTTTAGATGCTCAATAGTTTATAAAATAAAAAAGTTTTTCTAAGTCAAAGTTGTACAGCTCTAAATAATACTCTTCACTGCTATTTTTGTGAATGCAACTTTTATTACTTTAGCTATTACTATAGCTACTACCATAGCTACTACTATATCTACTACTATAGCTACTACTATAGCTACTACTATAGCTACTACTATAGCTACTACTATATGTAGCTAATACTATATCCACTCGTAATATCAGTTCTCTATACCTCTCCCCATATACATATAAATAATATTTCCAGGGCGATAATAGATTTTCGTATTCTGTTGATGTCTAAACAATTTGTTTAGGCCATTATTCAGTTGATTTTAGTCAGGCTATCAATTCACATTGTAAATATTTATGTGCATTTTAATGGTAGTTGCTGCAGCGCGTGTGACAGGCAGATGAAGAAAGAATGAATATTACAATGAGGCGTGGCTCTGTGCAGCAGGCATGAGCTCATCAGGCAGTTCATTGTTCAGATACTAAAAAAAAATATATGAAAATTTGTTTATTTGAGCGTTAAGCCAACCCAGCAATTAGCTAAATAAAATGTTACAGCGCTACTGAAAGCATTTTTATTTTACAGTTGCAGCTGAGTAGGTGAACATAAATATATATATATACCTCATATATATAGTTTGTATATCTTTTCTTTTTAATGCGCTGCCCGGCTAAGTGTTTGAGTCACTTAGCTGGGCGCGAGCGTGATGTAAAAGGCTTTATGACTTAATGTAAGCCTTAACTGTTGATGCAATTGCTGCGAATATTTCAGATGTAAATCAGTTAAGTGCCTTAATGCATGACAGCGTGCGTGACAAATGCCTGATGCCATGCCCCCGCGAAAGGGTATGCGTATAAAACCTTTTGAAAATGCAGCGACAGCGCCAGCAAATCCGACGGACAATTAAACATAAACAAACAGCAGCTCACGAGCTCCGTAATGCTCATATACCAGCTTCAGTACTCGTTAACACACACACACGCATAAAAAACCCTCTCACTTATACAGACGACACACTAATTAAGTGGCTTTGGTCCGCTACGGCCAGCAGCGGCTGCGTCCAGAGTTTTCACCTGTGCGTATACGTAATTAATTCCATTATAATCTCTTACGCATAATAAAACAGCAGAGCAAACAGCGCAGTGCTGCAACAATAAAAACAACAACAACAGCAGCAACAGCAACGGGGACAGCAACGACATCAGACAGCAGGCATCATAATACTTTTGGGCTTCTGTCGGGCTTTCGCAATTCATGGATTCGTTCGACCAAGCAGATCTATGAATATCCCCGATGCGGCGCCTGCAATTAATTGACACTGAATTCATATTCATCGAATTCAATTAAATATATGTGCACATACATATACATATGCATATATATGTGTGTGTGTGTACATTTATGCTGGCCTGCCCCGCCCACCGGCCCCCACGGCCAGCGCGAACTCTAAAAGCTTATAAATATTTGCTGTTTGGCTTTTTGCGCCATTTTTATGAGTTTCTGCTGAATTTCTGTTTATAAACAAAGGCGCCGAAATAACCAATTGATGGACGTTGCCAGCAAATGATGCTGCTCATAAAAATAACAAGGCGCGCAGCAACAACAACTAAAACAATAATAAAATGCAAATGCATAGAACAAAATTAACTGTATAAATAAATGAGGGCGGCCGAAATGCTGAAGCAAGCGCCAAGACAAGATAGGGAGAACGAGAGCTAACGACTGCAAGATGCTCTGGTTTTTTTCTGAGCATGGCATGCATATGAAAGTCCAATTCTTGCAGCTCTTCCAGCATTTGCTTGGTAGTATTCAAATATTTTTGAGCTTGAATCAACTTTTTGTTTTACTTAATTCGATTTGTAGAGCTTTGCTTTTTCTGTTCTTAAAGTGAAAGGAGTATGTTGGCTTTGTGTCATGTGTGCCTTGCTGATCATTCGTCTGTCTGTTGGTTTTGCAGGTTGAGACTTGAGCTCGTAACAGGAAATAGTACTCTTTAGCTTCTTCTTAAAAGCTCAAAGCTTTTCTGAAGAGAGTATATCGAATCTTCTTAAAAGCTCAAAACTCTTCTTAATATTCCTGAAGGGAGCATATCGAATCTTCTTAAAAGCTCAAATATATTCTTAATATCCCTGAAGAGAGTATGTCGAATCTTCTTAAAAGCTCAACGCTTTTCTAAATACCCCTGAAGAGAGCATATCGCATTGGTAAAAACTATATCTTCCACGGGCAACTATTATATACCATCCTCTAGACTTTTATTTTCTATATACAAATTTTCTATTTATATTTTATATATATTTTCATGAAAATATCATAATATATATCATATCTGTACATTCAGATGATATGATTGAGAGTCCAAAATCGTTTGATTCTGGGAAAAATAAAACTGAGTCCAATAGAATACAAAATGTATGTATAAAATTATACAGAAAATATTTATCATTAGGGAGAATGTGAAGATTGCGCTGTGATAATGCACAGTGTATCAAAGAAAATTAAGATCCGTCCAAGCTCAAAAGCTTTCTTAAGCATATTTTCGATTCATGAAACTGTATCGACTTGGAATGGAGCTGGCAAAGGCGCTCAAAAGGAGATGTGTAAGGGCAGAACCTGCAACCTAAGATTCAGAAGCAGCTTTATAAAGATATATGGATATAGATATATTAAATGTTATATATTTTTTGTATTATAATACAAGATTAAATTTTGGCAAATTCAAGCATTTTTTTTCCCTCCAATAAATGTAGTTATTTCTGAGGGAGTATTCTGCAGTCAGTTGTGCTCGCCCTCGATAGTCTTTGCTTGTTGTTACTTTGTATTCTGGTGGCTAGAGATTTTAGGTTGAAAGCACTCATAATTCTTGAGCAAGCACACAGTCACACACTCTAACACACCCCACACTCCGCTCCTCCCCCCCATCCACATGCCCTCCCCCACAACTATTCAACACCTAATTAATGCTCGCATAAGTACATGATGTACCATGTTTCGATCGCTATAAAAGTTGCTGGGAACAATAGCAGCATGCGATGATGTTTGTTTGGCCAACATCAAGATGTTCTCTTTAACAGTTTACCTCTAATTGCGAGTAGCAAATTATATAACGAGCGCGAAATAAACACAAACAAAAGCTGCAAATAATTGATGCAAATGCAATGCAGTTGCGGGGGAGGGGGAGAAACATGTGTTGTGCCATTGCTCGAATTGTGCATCTGCTTGAATGCAAATGTGGCAAATTTTGGGGGAATGCTCACAGATATGTTCTACACATAGACGGGTGTAAATGTTTATGTGACCGAGCTAATAGAGGAATTTCCAATAATAAATTAGATTGATTTGTCAGGTGTATCAGATGGATGAATGCATGGCTGGTGAGCTCTGGAGATGGAGATTGAGACAGAGGCTGACATACTGGGAAGATGAAGGGAGAGGGAGGGAGGGAGTGAGAAAGAGAGAAATAGAGAGAGAGAGAGAGATAGAGAAAGAGAGAAAGAGAGAGAGAACCCCAGAGAGAATAATAGAGGGAGAGAGAGAGAGAACCAGAGAGAGAGGGAGAGAGAGAAGAAAAGGAAGAGACAGACAGAGTGAGAGAAAGATAAAGAGAGAGAGATTCAAACTGAGAATGAAGGCGAAATGCAGAGAGTGTGCCAAAGAGAGAGCGAGAGTGAGAGAAAGACATCGAGATAGTAAGAAAGAAAGAGAAAGTAAGTGAGAGAGAGTAAGAGAGAAAGAAAAAAACAAAGAGGGGAAAAGAGATTGAGAGGGAGAGAGATAAAGAGAGAATGAGATAGAAAGAGTGAGAGAGAGAGAGAGAGAAAGAGTGAGAGAGAGAGTGAGGGAGACAGTGAGTGAGAAAGAGAGACGAGGGGAAAGACAAAAACAGAGAGAGAAAGAGAAAGGAGCGTTGATTGATAGAGAGGGATAGCCAGATGAAGAGACAAGCTTAAGTTAAATTTATGAGAATCGCATGGAACGGTAAATTATGAAAACTTATGCCATAGAAGAAAGTATGATTGTTATATTAGAGAATATGTACGTACATACAGTATATCTCGTACATACAGTATGTCTCGATGATTTTTAATGGGCTCTTAAAAAAAAGTGACATAAATTGAAAATGGACTTTTCAGAAACTTTGTCTTTCATCAAACTGAATAAATATTTTTTACAATAAAAAATGTATTTAATTTAAGCGGGATATATCTATTATAGCTTTAGCTTGAGTATATAACTATTAAATATTTATTAATTACAAATTAGATCCAAGTTCACATCTTAACGTGCAATAATTACAAAGACAGAGATTCGTTAAGCTGTCAATCAAGAGTTACATTCATAACAACATCTATTGCATATGAATTTCTATATACATATTATTTTATATTTCGTTACATAGTCGATATTGGCACGACTTCTGAATTTAAATTGTATTGAGTGGCTCGTGTGTCTTTTTTTATATTTTTATTGATGGAACATTGTTATCCACGTAAGTGTTTAATAAACAGCGTGTGAACATATTTATCGCCTGATGCTGCGACATTAGCTGTGTGAGCCGGGCGACAGTGTTGCCATAGCTGCGAACGCTGTGCGCGAAGCAGGGGTGGCAACAATGTTGACGCCGCTTGCGTGGCGCGATATGAGAATAGAGATGAAGACAGAGAAAGAGAGAGGGAGAGACAGAGAGAGAGGGAGGCAAAGCGAGTCCTGCTGGCACGAAACACGTGCAACAATGTTTTTATTTGCCAGCGCTTATTTTTAGTTACTTTCTTCCCTCTCTCTCTTCCTCTCTTTCTTATTTTTAATATTTGTTTTTTTTATCTCCATTTTTAGCTGCTTTTTTTTGTGTCTTGCTTTGGCGCGTGGCGTGAAAATAACTTTCTAAATAAACGCTACATAGAGTTAGCAACTATGGGAGGGCAACCTTGCAACTGCCACACACACCAACACACACACACACACAGCAATGCACACACGTATTACACTCCATATCCATAGTTTGCTGTCTGCGCATTTTCGTGACGCTGTTTGTGATGGCGCGGAGTTTTCCTTGTATCATTTTCATTTTATTGCTCTGCAGATTAGAGTTGCGAAATTGTTAAATTTTCCTTCTTTTGTCTCTGGCGTTTTGCTTTTAATTTGTTTCTGCCGCCGTCTCTGCCGCTGCCGCCGTCGCTGCATCAGCTCTGACATCTTTGTCCAATTTGCTTTACATCTGCCACGCCAAGCAATTTCTTCTCCTCTTTGGGCATCAGCTAATTGGCAACTGTTAGTTAAATATTCGACTGGTTAATATGATTATTTTAAGATATTTTTTATCAGCAAAAAAAAGAAAAAAAAAAAGAGAGAAAAGGCAGTAATAACTTAACTAAGCATAAAAGGAATAAGTTCTCAGACATTTACCTAACCAGGCGTGTCGCCCAGCGCACTTCATTAAAAGTTTGCTGACAAAAAATGAATAAGTCTGCTGTGTGGGGCGCTACGTGGAGCTAAGCAGTAGTTGGGGATGGAGCACTTTCATTGGGCTTTAAAAAAATGATTTGAAATTTGTGCAATTGATAGAGAGTGAGCGAACAGGAGGAGGAAGAGTAGAAATTTATATGAAATTTATTTATATTTATATAACATTTATATGAAATTTATTTATATTTAGATACAATTTATATGAAATTTATTTATATTTATATAAAATTTATATGAAATTTATATGCATTATAAACGTTTTCAGATATTATTTTGTTTTTATATGGGAGTAAGATTCATGTCATTTTGCATGAAATAGCATATGAGTCAAAGGCTTGACTGATCTGATAATACATGGAGAGATCGCTTGGTCAAGCGACTAGGTACTGCAGCTTTAAGCCCCACTTGGCCTCGCAGGAGGACTAGGAGAGAACTTAGGAGCCACCAAGCTCACGACCGGTTGGATCGACTTTTAACATAAAAATATATCGAATATCTTCTATATCTATAGATTTACCTATGTTAATTACCCCTTACAGCTCATTCATCTCCCAAGCTTCCACTTCCGTATTACTCAGCTCAGCATGTTACCTTTGTATCCATGTTCCATTCAGCTGCTGCCGTATGAAATTTTCATTTCATTTCAATTCATTTCTTCAATAATTCTATTCTCAGCACATTAGCACAATTTCTCACATTTTGTAATCAGGCTCCAAAGCTTGTCAACTATGCCGCAAATGGGCTACGCGCTGAGCTTATCCATGAATTATTGGCACACCTTTGGCATGCGTAAAATGATGCATAATCAAATGGCAAGTCTCATTATGAATGTGAATATGATCAATAGCTTAAACAGCTGCTTAGTTGCTGTAGTTAGGAAAATAGTATCAATCTTAACTGGTATTATATGTATGCTGATACATATATATGCAGGCAACCTATTGATAAATGACATTAGAGCGGGTATCCTTGATTTGTATATGCATGCATTGCAAAGAAGTCCAATATTCAGGTCAGCTGCAAATGCATCAATTCATTAGTCAAGCTACAATATGTCAGGTGTGTTCACGTGATATAGACATGTATATATACATAGTAATGTCAAATAGATTATATATATATTTGACAGGTTATACCTTGCATATGTGTAAAATATAATATGTGAGTTTTATCCGATGTTAAATAGTTTTTTCGCCTTTTATAGTAGTCACTACTATTTTTATGAACAACAAAATTTTATTAATTTTTATTTCTAAAGCTCCAAAGCTCACATGTTTCTCAACGTCTTATCAACTAATTAGCTTAGTCAGTACAAAATATCTGCTTTTAAATATTATTTTCAAATTGTTTTCAAAATATTGTGCTGTATAACACTTCACACTACTATTTTTATGAACAACTAAATATACTTAATTTAAACAAGTAGCTAAAAAATATATAAATTCATAAAATTTGTTTATTGTTGTTTTTTTTTTATTTGAAAATTAATTTTCCATTGTTAGCAATATATTGTGCTTAGCAATAAATAATATAATTTAGCCTTTAGCACTGCTATTTTTATGAACGACTAAGTTTTGATAATTTTTTTTTATGTCAAGCTCCGAAATGTTAGTTTCCCAAGTTAGCCACCAAAAAATATTGTTAGAGTAATAAAAATATGTTAAGCTATATTATTATAGCTTCTCGACCTTATGGCTACGATCAAAGTGTAAAATCTATATTGTGTTTAGCACTAAATTGTGTTATCCAAGTTTTAGTGCAGTCGCACTATTATATTTTTGAACACACCAGCTTATATAACTAATATATAAATAAATATATATAGATAAAAAATATTGCAAATATACAGACATATCATATTTACAATCGTATATATCATATATAAATATATTTTTTTTTATATTTTTATCACCTTTAAATTGATTGATAAATGGCATCAGATCATTAATTCATGTTTCAGCCCCGGCCTAAAGCTTACTTTGCGTATGCGCACATCTAATGAATGATCGATATCAACTATCAGATCTTTAAAAAATCGATAACATAAGGCTTACTAGTCACAGTTACCGATATCATATTATTCTGAATTCTCTCACAATGATAGTTGCTTTAAATTTGACTCAAATCTAAATGGAAATTCTCTTCAACTCAGTTCCGCTGCATATTGATGGTTTCGCCAGTTCATTCCGCTTCGAGTTGATGGCGAATTTCTTGGTAATTTTGTAACGCCTACAGAGTCTTGAGGCAATCTAGGCAGCCGCAGTTGTGGCATGTGCGCGTGTGGGCGTGCGGGCATGTGGGCATGCGGCATGCAGCGGGTAGACGTTGCATTTTACATACGACAAATTCTAAACGTTGTCGTCGCCGGCGGCGGTTCGCTGCAAATTATGCGATGCGTTTGCAATTTGCCGCTTGCTGTGTCACGTGTTAATATTTCACACACACACACACACATACGCACACACATACACACACACATACGCACACGCAGTCGTGCTATAAAATTTAATTAATGCGCAGGTGATGCTGCTGTTGCAGCGGCAAGCGGCAACAGGCAAAAGACTTGTTTAAGCCGCATCGCCTGGCCGTGAGGGCTTTGGCTGCTTATTGCATCTGCGGGCTGGATCCGCGTATTCGCATAGCTGTTGCGCCTGTTCGCGCTGTTGCCTGCAAAGTGCTTTGTTAATTAGCCAACTGGCGATGCTGCTTTCCAGCAATAATTTGCGCCCGCAAGTATGCAACACATTTGGTGCCAGCCAGTCTGAAGGGCTCCAGCGGGGGCGTGCCTATGTGTGTTGCATCGCCTGCATTGTATTTCGCACACTATTTGTCAATGTCAGTAGAGCACACACACGCGCACACACACACCCGGACATAGACACGCACACACACGCACACACACGCATAGACAAAGTGCTTGGGTAGTCAACAACTACTTTGGTGTGGCCGCAGCTGCATCGCGTTTCCGCTAAATGTTAATGCAGCCCAGTGACCCATCAGCATCAGCATCAGCCTGGCATCGCACGCTCGCTCGTTCATTACCCGAATGGCTGGGCAACAGTTTACACAACGTGTTAATCAAAAGCAACGCACAAAGTTTCGCTCATTTGGTTCGCCACGGCAGTCGATGGCATCAGTCAATGCGACCCCAAGCTGCCAAATGGGTAACAAGCCTGCTTCTGGCAGCCATTAATGTTGCATCAATCAGTGTCCGTACAACAAATGCCAAGCGAACTCTGTTCGCCAACTGCCCGCGGCATACGTGTGACATGATTAGCCCGACCTGACATGGCTCCAAAACTCGCCATGTTATAAACGCGCTGAGCTCGCGTTTCGATACAAAAATTAATTAAATTGACGTCACGGCCGATGCGAGCGGAAGATACGAGTCGCTTGAGACCCTACTCAACACTTTTATGCACGCGCTATCGATATAATAATCGATAATGTGGGTAAATATTGAAACTGCAGCGGGTCAGAGGATCTCTGAGTTGGGGTAGATAGGCAACATTTTCGATAGCATGAGGAAACATCGAAAAAATTGTAGACATGAGAGTAAGAGAAGAAATGAGGAGAATAACTTGGCTTTTTATGTAACATGGAAGCTTGTTTTAAGACTGAATGTTATTGATATCGTTATCGATTGTTATATATATGTTATCGATTATTAGATAATATATAACAATCGATAACATAGCAAAACTTCAAAATTATAGCAGACCAGAGAAAGGGACATAAAATAGAAGTTGGTCAATTCAAGCTTAAGAGATGGTTCTTTCTTTTTATCTACTTTTATCGATACAATAATCGATAACATCAGAAAACTCAATAACCTACTGTTCGCTATAGAAATGGATAGTAAAAATAATAATAAATATTTTCTATATAGATATTACAATTATTATTATCTATTTCTATAGCGAACAGTTGGATTCAGATGCTACTAGGCATAGGTTATTGAGTGTTCTATTGTTATTGATTATTATATCGATAAAAGTCTTTAAAGAAGTATCTCTAAAGCTTGAATTGACTAACTGCTCTTCTTCTTCTATTTCATTCCTTTCAGAGATAGATTCCTAGCTGACTGCACGCTTTGCTTTCTTGGCTCATATGATGCTAAGATGACTTACAATTTCATATTTTATTTCAATATACAAAAATCATCAAAAATTATTAAAAACTTCGAATATCATATGCAAATTTTAGCAATAAAACATGATTTTAGTGTGCATAAAATAAACATTAGGTTTTATTTCGAAAAACTTTAATGGTTGAGAACGATTTCGATTTGCTTCGCTTACAGCGGTCGGTTTACGGACTGAGCATTTGTGCTGAAATCTGTTTTATTATCATTTCGATTTACACGATTTGCGTGATTTGCACGATTTTTAGGTTTATGTACAAAGGAGAAACTATATTTGATTGGCCTTAAAAATCTAGTTTCAACTTAAGGTTGACAACAGTGAACAGTACATTCAGTGCGAAAAGAGAGGGAGAGATAGAGAGAGTAGGAAAGAGCGAAAGAGAGAGAGAGAGAGCGGAAGAGAGAGAGAGAGAGAGAGACGTATGCGTGTGTATTCGCGCTTGTTCTGTTTATATGGTTGGCCATTAAAACAATTTTACTAGCCAATAAAAAGGCGCTTTAATCTCTGGTCACACTGAAATCGTTGCGTAATTTAATGACACTTAAAGTCCGACATAAAAAAATCTATGTGAGTTGTGGCCCAAAAAGAGAAAAATCAAAAAAAAGAACGAACATAAATAAGAGAACTTGAAATGCATTTCAACGCTGAGAGCTGAATAAAAAATCTGTCGTAAGCATTTTTTAATATATATTTGCTTGCTAAGTACTTATATATATATATATATATATCAAGTTAATATGCTGCTTGCTGCACACCCAAACAGAGAGAGAGAGAGGAAGGGAGGGAGAGACGGAGAGGGGCCACACACACATAGGCAAACATACGCAGCTCTGCTCAGGCAAAATGCTCTCTGCGCGCCCTAAACTATGCAACACATTTCGTTCGCATGTTTGTGCAACGCATCTTTTTCTGTGCACTGTTCGCAAAGGCGATTGAGAGTATATTTTGTTGATTGTTGACTGTTGTTCAGTAGACTGAATTGACGAATTATTTGACTACATATATTGATATGAAGTATTTAGGGTTGCCTCCGTGCATATTTGATTTACATTTTCTTTTTTTCTACTTTTATATTTCATATTTTATTTATTAGTTGGATTTGTGATGAGTGTAAACAAAAGTAAAGTAAACTCAGGTCAAGTAAGCTAAGTAAAGCGTAAACAAGTTGTAAGGTAACTAAACTAAGTCATGCTTTTTGGAACGTATTTTAACTTCTTTGAAATTATTATTAATTAAAAAAAAATATATATATATCATATAATAAAATTCTATATATATTATTATCGACTCGGCATATTCTTGCTTCAAATAAACATGCTCCTAGACAAATAACTTAGCGCTCTTGCTATGGTCTTTCACGTGAGTCGTTGGCCACAAGTATTTGTCTCCTGTTAATTCACTTGTTCATATGGCATGCTGAGGTTGGTCGTTAAATACTCAAGTACATCCACATTGTACATAAGGAGACCCAAATGAAGCTGCTCTTAAATACTATGCTCATGATAGAATACAAATTCTTATAAAATCTGAAGTTTTCATTTATTGACGTTTTCATTACTCTGATGCAAAGCTCGACAAATATTCTTAATATTTTAATCAGGCCCAGGACCTAAATCATTATCTTTAATTTAAATCTGTGTTTTTATATCTTTTTTTTATATACTAAACATATTTAGTATTTGTTGCACTATGATTCAACATCTTTATACGGGCTGATCGAGCTAGAGTGATATTTTGTGCAGTTAATATAGTTCAGCAATTGCTTAAATTATTTATAATAATTAAATAAAAATATAAATAAATTTTGAAAATAATAGAAAAACAATATTAATAATAATTATAGTAGAAAAAATTATTTTTCTATGCTTTAGAGACGTTTATAATAAAAAATATAATATAATAAATGTAACTAAATTCTACAAAATTAAATTTTATCAGTAAGCAGATACTTCATGACAAATTTCAGATTAATTGATCTGTTTATAAATATTTATTAAATTACATAATGAAAATGTCTGTTTAGATTAAGTTGAATAAAAGGACGCAGGACACTAACCTGTAAATAATAAATAATAAATAATAATAAAATACATAATAAAATATTTATTCTATTTATTATTTTTTGATATTTACTTATATAGCAAAAAAAAAAAATACAAATTATAATTAAAATTTAATATATACATATTAATATATAATATTTCACAGCTAATGTGAATTAAATTAAAATTAATTTAAAATATAATTTAATATATAATAGTTCACACTTAGCAATTTAAATTTTGATTTGAATGAGATTTTAATTTGTATTTTTGCTACTGAACAGAATATATCCAACAGTCGTTACATATCTCCCCAAATACTCTGTTTTTTTTGTTCCGCTCAGCCGTTTGATGCCCCGTCTGTCTGCACCTTGGCGAGGGCTGGAGCTGGGCTAAAGGCACGGGTGCCAGCCGAGCAGCAGCGGCAGCGGCAGCAGCAGTCGAGGAAAGCGCAGCGCCCTGAAATGTATGCGAATTTGCATAGAAAATAGACAGTTTGGAAAATTGCATTCCATGTTGATAACTTAAGGCCAAAGCAGGCGCTGTCGACGGCTCTGACGTAACGTTCAGCAGTTGCTGGCTGTGTGTGTGCGTGTGCGTGTGTGCAAGTGTGTGCGTGTGTGTGTGGAGAGTATGTCCTGATTGTCCTGATTCACGTCGCCAGCTGCAACTGAAACGGGCTTGAAGCACGCAACGCATGTGCATAAATAACTTGTTTAAGTTTTATGGCAATGGCTATGGACAGGGTCCAGAGCCCCAAAAGGGCAGCCGGCAGGAGCGGCTGCGGCAGCCGGTGCAGTAAACTGCAGCTCAGCGTCCACCACCCAGCACTTGTCACCCAATTTATAAAAGGACGATCCGCACAACTAGCACTTATAAGCGCGCAGCAGCCCGGCCACACCTTGAGCAAAATGCAATTTAGCACATGGCCAAGGAGCCAGTTCCAGTTCCAGTTGAAGGTGAAGTTGATGGGCTGTCAGGGTCTGCATACAGCATGATTGTGCTCCGACCAGACCAGTGACCAGCTGCCCAGCTGTCCACTGCGTTGTCCTTCATGCGACTGCGCTTTGAAATCAAACACAGAAATATTCGAATACCTCGACTCTGGGCCAGGATGCTTCCAAAGGGACGTATGTGCTGCATAGCTCAAGTTTCTCGTTAATTTTTAAGCTCCCCAACTATACATAGCTAAGGCAGGGTATTTGCTGTGCTGGCATTGCCAGGCGAGACTTGTTCCTTGCCCGTGTTGGGGGTTTTGTTTATCGTTTTGCCATATCGCTATACTCCCCTCTCTCCTCTGAAGCTCTTTGTATGCGCACGGACAGCATCAGCAGCAGCAGCGGCAGCAGCAACAACAAGATAAAGTCAAATAGTTACAGGCATATCATTTCAAGCAATCTGACTACGTTCCCAGGCAGCCAGGCAGTCGTCCAGCCAGCAGTCGACTCAGTCGACTCAGTCGAGCAGCCATTGCATTCAGTCAGCCTTTGCCAAACAAACAGTCCGTAACTTCTTCTGGCTTTTGCGTCATTCCTTTACCTCTAAGCTTATTTTTCCACTCTCATTCTTTCCTTCATTCTTCGACCACAAACGCTGCGCTTTATGACACCGAGCGGAGCAGAGAAAGCCAAGGCATGTTTGTCCATGTGATGGACAACTCGCATAAGGAATAAACGTGTGCTAAATATTTCAGCTGCAACTTTAATGTGCTCGGGAGGACGAAGGACTCTTTAAACTGTGCAGGCGATGTACAAAGCGATTGTTAGCGAGGCAATAATTGTGGAAATATCAGGTATTGGTGGTTGGGATTTATAGGGTGTATTGCGAATTTGTATCTACAGGATATACGAATTGTGTATGGAAACTGAAGTCTTTACAGGGTTTTGCGAATTGGTGCTTCAGCTCTACAGGGTATTGCGAATTGTGTATGGAAACTGAAGTCTGTGCTTAGCCATTGGTAATTTAACTTTGTTAGAGTGTAAAGCAGGTGGATTCCCATGGTATTTTGGGTGTTTGTTTTTGATCTGTACAAGTTTGAATTAAATTAAAATAATAAAACATATATTTAAGACCAACGAAAGAGGCTTTGTATGATAGATTATTTTATGACATTTATGTTTAAATATAATTTAAGGCATGTAGTATGAATTGAAATACCGAATTTGGTATATATAATATATTATAAGCATCATTGTTTTTGAGAATAAATGGAGCAATGACTTCGCCAGCCTATGAAGCGCATCAAGCAGTAATTTTCTGTGCATATCCTGATGCTTCACTAAAAGCTTCTGTATTATCATTACTTCAAATGGTAAAGTTCTCTTATTTAAAAATCCATTCAATTAAAAATGGGCTTCATCATTAAATGAGCTTCAGCATTAAGTACAAAGTACACGATTAGATGAAAAGAACCATGAGTTTGATACAAATTTTAATAATTTATAAGTATTACTTTAGCGTAACTTTTTTGCAGTCTAAAATGTCTAAAAAACATCTAAAAAAGACAAGTATTTGCTGTTTGCTGGGCAACCAAACAAAGCTGTGTTACCTGCTTAAAAATATGAACCTCTAAAAAAAACATAAGTATATTCTTAAGCAGGCTCAATAGCAGACTCAAGCAGCCCTTCTCTCTATACATGATTATAAATGGGTGGAATTCGTCTCGTATAAGGACTAAAGTATAAACCCATTTACATTTGGGGTTCAAGCTTCAATGAAAAAACTTCGATAACACTTTATTAAATCGATTAATATCGTTATTCAATTGTCATTATTAAAGCATTAGTTCTTTGTTTAAGCTCGATTCTCACCAGTTTCCTTCTGGCACAGAGTATTTTCGCCAGTCAAATATTTCGTCAGTTTATCTTAAATAATGGATATCACTTTATTAAATTGTCATCGATCAGTTTATCCTTAATAATCGATATCACTTTATTAAATTGTTATCGATCTGCCATTATTAAAGCTTTTCAGACACTCCTCACGCATTGGCTCCTACCACAGACGAATTTTTTCATTGTTAGTCAAAGCCTGCATCAGCCCCCCAATTAAATCGATGAATATCGTTGCTCAACTACAATTACTAAAATTTTGTGCTCATCCCACCGTCCATCCCCTCCCTCATTCACTCCCGCCACAGGGTATTTTTGGCAGTGCCAGTGTAAGCTTGCGTCAACTTTGAGTTAATTGAAAATGAGTTTTAAACGATGCTTAAATGGTGGCTCATCAGACAAACGAAGGCCACTTTTAAAGCAATTTTGCGACTGGGAACTTTAAAGTTCTCGAGTTGCCAGCCAATTAGACAGGAAAAGCAGAGCGACGTGCGTTGGTTTTAGCTTGAGAAAATGGCACAGCCACTTGACTTGCTGCTGCTGCTGCTGCTGCCTCATCGTCGTCGTCGTCGTCATCGTCGTTGTTGCTGTTGCACGTTGTTGTAGCTGTTGTTGTTGCTCTAACCACTGAGCCACTCACTAATTATGCAAAAATTAGTTGCATCTCGGACACAAAAAAAAGAAGAAGCAGAAAAGTAGAAGAAGCAAACTAAACTGGAACGCGGCCTGCCAGCGCCGACACATAAAAAACAAGAATGAACAAGAGCTGCGAGCTCAGATAAAGACGACTGAATACTCTAACTAGATGTTTGGGAGATATATAGAGATAGAGAGAGATTTTTTATTATAATACGAATCAAAGTGGTTTATTAGTTAGTCTATTTGTAATCTTTAGGCTGCACTTAAAGTTAATAAAAGTTTTGGCTGGCATACAAATAGTAATAGTGCTTGCTGTCAGGGCATAGAAAGCTGACAATTCTGCGCCTGCCTCCAGTGCTAGGCTTAACACGTACAGCTGGCAGCCGCGTGCCGGCACGTGTGTGTGTGTGTGAGTGTGTGCTAATTTAGGCTTCTTTTGTTGTCTGCCAACTGAATGACACACAGAGTTGGGCACGAAGCGTGGGAGCGCACAAAAAATGGCCGCCTGTCGCCTGTTGTTGCCGTCGCGCAATGGCAGCTACGCAAAAAAAAGCGAAGAGGAAAAGGAGATCCCAAAAAAAAAAAAAGAAAAAAGAAAATAATAAACAACAATGCGACTTTGTCTGAGAGTGGGCCATGCGGTTGCAGCAGCTGCAACAGTTGCACCACCAGAATTGTAAATGGCGCAGCTAAGCAGTGCGCCCAGCGCTCAGCGCGGCGCATTGCCCGTGGCCCCGCGGGTATTCGTGGTGTCGTTCATGCATACTTTCGCATTCATTCATATTCACATTCATTGATAGCCAAGCCGCTGGCCCAGTGTAGACAACGCCGCACACACACACATTTATATATGTCTAATGGGCACACGGCGTAAGCTGCGTATGCGTAATATATGAGCGAGACTATAAAAGAGAGAAACAGAGAGAGAGAGAGAGAGAGAGAGAGAGAGACAGGGAGAGAGTTAGGGTGACTTAGAGCGGGAGAGCATTAAGAGACGAAAGTTTTTAATGTTGCTCATTTGAATTTGTGTAAAGTTTTCGTTAAAGGAATTTGAATAATTAGCGCAGCAAATGGGGCGTATGCGTAATGTGCCTGAGACACTTAAAGTTGCATAGAAACAATGTTGAGTCAGCTCTAGCTTATTCTAATTGAAAAATGCGTAAAAGCGGCGAAGTTAATGTTGTCAGCGGCAGCTTAAGCCCGGGCGCAAGGTGCGTATACGCAATGTGTGCGTGCGTGTGCGTCTGAGATTACAAAGGCGAAATGCCAAATTCCGCTGGCGGAAATCAAATTAAACTTTCACTTTTATTGATTCTTCGAGTTCGCAGTGAATTATCTCGCACACGTTGCGTATGCGTAATATGCGAGTTGGAGTTTAGCTTTGATGGCAGCCCCGCTCGACTTGACTGCCGAGATAAAGGATAAAGGACGAAATGTGGGTAATTTTAAGTTGTGTCAGCAGCAGCAGCAGCAGCATGGCGCAGCTAGTGGTTAGAGGCGTCCTATTAATTGGATGGACCGAATGTGGGGCGTATACGTAATGTGCCGAAAGTACTTTAAGTTATGAGGAAACAAAAACCGAATTTTGTTAGCTGAAATTGAGTTTGCACCGTTTTTGACTGCCCATAAATAATTTGTGTGGCTTTTTTAGAGGCTGACAATTTTAAGTTGGCAAAATTGCTTTATTCGAGGAGCCATTTATGCTTATATTTATGTGTACAAATATTAGTGATATTTATGTATAAAAAAATATATAATTAAAACAAATTTGTATATAAATATTATTTATGTTTAAGTATATAAATATTTTGTATATTTATGTATTTATTATATTATTTATATATATGTATAGACAGCAGGGCAGAAGAATACTTCTGCTGTTTGAGTCTGCTATTGAGTCTGCTCAAGAATATACTTGTGTTTTTTTTAGAGGCTCTTATTTTTAAGCTTGCAAAGAAGATTTATTTGATAAGCAATTGAAGAGTTGATAGTTGCTTCGTATCTCGTTTTATCTGACATTTTATTATGGATTAAGCTACTCCAGAATAAAGCTTGTAAATTGAAGAAATTTGTTATTGAAATAATATTTATGTCTAAGAAACTTATCTAGCTTATCGTTCATATTGATGAAGCCCACTTTTGGTTGGATGAATAAGTAAATAAGCTGAGGAGTGGCATTTGGAGCGTGGGTAATATACAAGCTTCTTTTTCTATTTGGTGCCCTTTGTGGCCTTTTGGCGTCATTGGTCATTTGTCCATATGACTTTAGAAACTATAATTATGATTGGTTATGATTGGACTATAGTTATGATTGTGACAATTAGTGCTCTAGACTGCACCTGACGTGATGGCCATATGATTACATATTATATTATATATAATATAATATCATATTATATTTCATCATCCTGATGACGCGCAGTGTATATTTCATCATACTTAAACAATACTTATGCTCTATCTAATAAAGTCCATTTTACTGAGATTAAAAATATATATCTTAAATTTTAAATGACTTAAGCTTGTGTAAAACTACAAAAAATGAATTCCCATTTTCAATGGGTTCAGGGTATAAAAAGATGAACTCTTTTTAAGTATAACTTCCTGAATAACAGTTGAGTTAGTATCAATCTTTTGAGCCTTTATATATATATACTTCTTAATAACTAGTATCTGCTTCTATAGGTATATTAATAAATATTTATGGCTTTGTTCGGATTATTATGGAAGTATGTAATATATTATTATACATTTTTGTATGAGGTATATTAAGTATATTAAGATGGCTTGTTGCATATTTAGTTAACATAGCCAGCAGCAGCAGTTCAAGCATCAGTCAGCAACAATGTTGCGCGACGTTGAGAGCACGAAGCGCTGATTTAGCAGCCTTGGAGCATGGGACCAGCTTTAGTTGCAGAGTATAGAGTTGAGTATTCATATTACTCGAACAATTGCAACAATTTTTTATTAATTAGTTCTTAAATATAGCCAGCTCAGCAACTGCTAAATTAGTTATTCTGGATCTATTAAGAATAAATACTATTCAATAATTAATTTAATCATTAAACAAATATCTAGGCACTCACCTGTCTGCCCACTAATTTCTCCCTCCCTTCAAATACAATCCTAAAGTTGCCCATACCCGCTCTATTCTACAGCTGCCACACGCATCAGATCGACTCGCATCGCATTGAATCAGTTGCTTTTTCCTCTTTTCCCTCTGCTATTTCCCTTTCCTCCCCGCGCAGTCAAGGCTTTATGCCAATTTCACTTTCAATGGCAACAATGAATCTTTGCTTTGGCGCAGAAAACACATCTAATCCAATAATGGACTTTTGTGATATATTTGCTGATGCATATTTGCAAGCCATTTATTTGAGACTGGAAATCCTTCTGCTATATCATTAACTTCATTTTAAAGTCAGTTTTTGTTGCCCTTGTTGTTGTTGCTGTTGTCATATATCTTGTGCGTCCATTAGATTGCATAATCGCCGTCTGCTTCGAGCTTTTGTTGTTTTGAGAATTGGCGCTTTACAAAAACATTGGCGTCCTTTTATTGCTCGCTAATCATCGGTTATATCGGAAGCTTCCATCTTGGCTAGCAAATGATTTATGGCCAGCATTGATACGATGCAGGCGGCCCCGTCCCCACGGCTGGTTAAGAGCTATCTGTCTACCTCTCTCGCTCTCCTTCTCTCCCTCTCTCTTTCTTTAGATATTTATATATTGTTTTTTTTTTGCTTTTCTTTTCTTGAAATTGCTGCAGATTTTGCAACTGCCACTCGGCTATTTGTCTTGAATTACTTTTCGATTTGCACTTTACACCAAACACACACCAAGCACACACACCACACACAGACACACACACACACACCACACACCCCCACCCACACACACCCCCCCGTTAGATAGACACTCACAGATATACAAATGCACTTATTTATTTGGTTTTCAATTTCGGTTTTCGGCTTTTGCTTATGTGTATTGCTCGCAAAATGTTATTGGACAAGTGCACGCGCCGCCCTCGCCACCCGCACCACCCGCACCACCCTCGCCACCTGCTGCCCGCTCCGCCGACGACAGACAAATTGCGCGTAAAATAAAACTTCAATTGCAGCAATAACACGAGCAGCAACAACTGCTGCAGCCGCTGCTGCTGCAGCTGCAGCTGAGAAAAAAGAATTGAAAAACGTTTTAAAAACAATGAAAGTGGCAAATTCACAGCCAAAAACCGAGCGACTCCAAAGGCAAAAACCACTCCACTAAACCCACCCGGGCAACCCCAAAAAAAAAAAAAAAACCAGGCAGCCCCAAGCGCTTACAGCAAAATTCGCTGTGTGTGTTGCATTTGAACAGCAACAGCAACAACAAGAACAACAGCAACAATTGCAACATTAATGTTGTACGTGGCAAACCGAACAGCAATATTCGTTGCATTAAGCAAGCGCAGCCAGCTACAGGAAAAGTCAAATTTTCCGCTTTTACCTGCAGTCGATGGCGCTTTAAGGGTCAATCGCACCGCCGGGATGGAGAACGTGCAGAACGACAGCGCTGCGCTTCCGCCTGGGTGTGTGCGAAAGTGTGTGTGCGTATGTGTGTGTGTGTGTGTGTGCAACTGTGTGTGTGCAACTGTGTGTGTATGTGTAAAGCGCACACATCAGCAAAACGCATAAAATTGTTCAAATTGCACTTTAATAATTATTTGTATCTTTTTTTATTTATATTTCAAATTGAATGAAAATTGATTTGAATTATCATTGCATTGATTGAGGGGCTCTGATAAAAATTATCATATGTATATGATATGAGAGTTACATGAATGGGATATATCTGATATGATATATATATGCTATATGAGACCTATATGATTTAGATATTATGATATGCATTAATACATCTTTTGAATATAAACAAAAGCTAAAAATTAATGAATAAATCTATTTAATATATACATTTGCATATCTATTGAATATATACAGTTGCATAATAATTAATATGGATATATAGATTTATTTATTTATTTTAATATGTATTTATTTATATAATTTTTTTAGATAATAATATAATATACATAAGAAAAAAAATATATAAAAAAATATAAATATAATATAGTAAAAAATCAATATATTAAAATAAATAAATAAATCTATATATCAAAATAATATAATAAACATATATATATATCAAATATAAATTCAAAAGATATATCTTTGTGTTCCTAGATAAAGAGTCTTTGCAATTTTGGGTTGCTAAAATAGTATACAGATAAATAGTATAAGAGACATTAGCTTATCTTTTATGACTTATTTAATACTCCTTATTAATACTTATAAATTTATATTTTTAATAAAGAGAATAAAAACATCATTCAAATGTTTGCAACTGCTAGAAAGTATATACATATCTTGATGTATTCATAGTCGACTGTCTGCCTAAGCAAGTTTACTTCCATTTCTTGAGGTCTAAGGACTTGAAATTTTTAATGTAGTTACTTAATATCGATATTGATATTACTTAAAAGCGATATGCTTATATATATTTATTTTTATTTTTTTTTTTTTAATTATTTTTTTTTTAATATTATTTTTGTAAAAATTATTTTTTTTATTATTATTATTATTATTTTTTTTTTTCTAAGCCCAATATTAAAAATTTTTTATTCATATTTATTTTTATGTCTTTTTTATGTCTTTGACTCTATGCCATCCAAAAACTCTTCTAAAGCTAACAAAATTACGGAGGACTTCACTCTATTGAGAACTTCACACATTCATTCAAATTCAGTTAGGATATTTCCTAGTAGAGCACTCCCAATTACGCTACTCTTAGTCGCTTGAAAACATCTACAAATCACTATCCACTGCTATTTTTCTGATCACAGCCGAGGCTTCGTTCATACAAAAACCCAGCTATGCAAACGAAGGCCAACTCTAGGCATTAGTCTAGTTGAATTAACCCGTGCAATGCCGTATGATTTGTAGCTTTAAGCATTTTTAGCCAAGCGATGCATCCACGAGCTGAAAGCCCCAATAACCCGGGCACTTATCAATGGGAAATCAGCAGCCGGAAGCAGCTTCAGCTGGATGTCACGAGAGGCTCGCAGCTGAATGAATTAACTCGAATTTGATTTTTAATTATCGGCGACTCTAGCTCTCTCTGCTGTTTTTCGAACTCTTTGCAGGGGGGCGGCGCGTGCGGAGGCGTGACAGCTGCTGGCCAAAGTGCAATTGGAAGCGGCGCTGGGAGCAGGAACTGCAATCGGTATCGGAATCAAGATATACACGTGCCCAGGCCCCCCACTGCCCCCGGAGGGGCAGACGTAGCGGGGACCTCGAGCAGCGCAAGCAATGACAACGCTGGCAGCGGCAGCGGCAGCGGCTACGTCGACGTCGACGTCAACAGCGATGCCAGTGGATGCCATTGCCGCAGCGAAAATGTTTTCGGATGCGGATGTGGCGGAAGTGCGCCACGTTGTGCAACGCATTTTGGTGCCGTGCGTTTTTGTTATTGGACTATTGGGAAATTCAGTGAGCATTTATGTTTTGACGCGGTAAGTGCACTTGTTTGCCGATGCTGATGCCCCAGCCAGGATTACGGCCGAGCGGCCAACTGCATTCAAATGCTGCCGCAATGTGTGTATGCGGGTGTGCGAGTGTGCGAGTGTGTGCGGGTGTGTCTCTGTTTGTGTATTTTATGCATTTTATGTTCATGTTGCGTGTTGCTGCACAGCCAGCAGCACAGCGCAAAACAGGTATGCAGCACATTACAAAAGGCATTTAATTGTTGCCATCTAGCTGGCACTCTAAAATCATTTCATTTCCCAAAATGACACCAACAACAACAGCAACAACACGTGCCAACTGCTAACGGCCCACAGATAAGCGTCCGCTCGCTGTGTTGAATTGCTGCCGAATAGGCGACATTGCGGCGCGCTGCAAATGCGTCAACAGAAGCTGAATGCTTTGACATGACATCGTGAGAACGCACACAAAATGAAGTTTATCTAGCTGAATGCTACGACAGTGCAGCTATAGTAGAGCAAATGAAGTTCATCTAGCTGACTGCTACGGCACGACAGTCATAGGAGAGCAAATGAAGTTTATCTAGCTTAATGCTACGGCACTGCAGCCAGAGTAGAGCAAATGAAGTTTATCCTAGCTGATTGATACGACACTGCAGCCGTAGTAGAGCAAATGATGTTTATCTAGCTGACTGCTACGGCACGACAGTCATAGGAGAGCAAATGAAGTTTATCTAGCTTAATGCTACGGCACTGCAGCCAGAGTAGAGCAAATGAAGTTTATCCTAGCTGATTGATACGACACTGCAGCCGTAGTAGAGCAAATGATGTTTATCTAGCTGAATGCTACGGCACTGCAGCTATAGTAGAGCAAATGAAGCTTATCTAGCTGACTGCTACGGAGCTGTAGCCATAGTCTTGGTCACTGAGCTCTGCACATGCAACAACAAACAATAGCTAATTGCTACGTAAGCGCCTTTACATATATAAACAAAAAGTGCTAGCACACAAACTCTGATTGATATAGACTTATGTGGCAGAGGTAATTTTTTCTTAAACAAAAAAGGCTAGATCGACGAAAATACGGGCTAAAAAAGGCTGAATTGTTATAAACAGCCAGATTTGACGGGAAAAAGGCTGAAATGACATGTAAGATATGCTATGTAAGCGCCTTTACATATATAAACATAAAGTGCTATCACACAAAATCTGATTGATATAGGCTTATGTGGCCGGCAGTAATGTCATATTTTTAATAAACCAAAAAGGCTAAATCTACGAAAAAATTGACTAAAAAAGGCTAAATCGTTATAAAAAGCCAGATTTGACGGGAAAAAAACTGAAATGACATGTAAGAAATGCTATGTTAGCGCCTTTATATATATAATCGAAAAGTGCTAGCACACAAACTCTGTGGCAGGCAGTGATGTAATTTTTTCCTAAAAAAAAAAGGCTAGATCGACGAAAAAATGGGTCAAAAAAGGCTTAATTGCTATAAACAGCTATATTTGGCGGGAAAAAGGCTGAAAAGACATCAGTGAGTGGAGCAAGGTGATTGTTAGCTATCAGCTTGGTCACTGAACTCTAAATGTGCAGCAACAAACAATAGCTAATTACTACGTAAGCGCCTTTACATATATAAACAAAAATTGTTAGCGCACAAACTCTGATTGATATAGGCTTATGTGGCAGGCAGTGATGTCATTTTTTCTTAAACTAAAAAGGCTAGATCGACGAAAATACAGGCTAAAAAAAGCTACATTGTTATAAAAAGCCAGATTTGACGGGAAAAAGGCTGAAATGACGTGTAAGAAATGCTATGTTAGCGCCTTTATATATAAACATAAATTGTTAGCGCACAAACTCTGATTGATATAGACTTATATCTGCTACATATAATTTTTCCAAAAACAAAAAAGGCTAGATCGACGAAAAAATAGCCTAAAAAAGGCTGAATTGTTATAAACAGCCAGATTTGACGGGAAAAAAGGCTGAAATGACATCAGTGAGTGGAGCAAGGTGATTGTTATGGCTATCAGCTTGGTCACCGAATTCTAAATGTGCAACAGCAAACAAAAGCTAATTGCTATGTAACAACAATTGTTAGCGCACAAACTCTGATTGATATAGGCTTGTGTGGCAGGCAGTAATGTCATTTTTTTAATAAACCATAAAGGCTAGATCGACGAAAAAACGGGCTAAAAAAGGCTGAATTATTATAAACAGCCATATTTGACGGGAAAAAAGCTAAAATGACATCAGTGGCATGCTCTTCTATCGTAGCTTATAGCTCTAACGAACGGGCCAAGTTTCATTTGACTATCAATGACAATTGCTGGCTGCTGTAGCATTCACTAGGTCTGTAGGTCATTCGCGTGGCGACGCTGCCCCGCTGGAACGCTATCTCTCCCGCAGCACAATTGCCAACAACTAAATATGAACAGTTACGTTTTATGACCTTGCCGACATTTGCGTGCATTTGCCAGATTTCAATCCAGTTGGCCCTCCCGTCCATTGCCGGCTCCTGCCGGCTCCTGGACAATTTGGTTATTCAATTATTGCTGCATTTGGTGCCGTTTGCCGTTGCCTGCATCCTTGCAGGCGATTTGCATGCGCAAACAAACAATTTGCTTTTATACTTACTTTTATTTATTTTCCTATTCCTCTGCTATTTCTTTTATTATTCTTTTCTATTTTATTGTCGCTGCTGCCGCTGCTAGGAAGCGCATGAGGTGCACCACAAATATTTACCTAACGGCTCTGGCAATTACGGATATTGCGTACCTGACCTTTGTATTAATTTTATCACTCAAACACTACGAATACATCAAATACCATTGCGAGCTCTATTGGCGCCTCTACGGATTCATAATGTGGCTCTGCGATGCGTGCGGTAAGTGAAATTAAGGAGGGTGGGGGGGCGGCGGCAAATATTTGGAGGGGGGTCGGGTGGGGCTATTGGGGTTGCTTGAACGAGGAATACAGTTGGGGATTCAACAGCTTAAAGTTGTTATAGTTTATGCTATGGAGTGTGAGGATTTTAATGCTATTTTCTATATATTTTTAGGAATTTTCAGATATTATATATATATTTTAGCTATCATGGATTTATATATCGTTTGCCATAAGTCTCTTCATTAAAATTGAAGCGAAGAGATTGCAGAAATCAAAGAAAATCCATAAAAGCTCAGCAGCAAATCCTTGTAAAACAGGTCGCCTTAAGCATCCTTAGTAGAGCACGAATAATTGGAGAAAATGAAGAAGTAAATGAGAGACGAGTGCAAAGTGAAATAGTCAATAAATGCGTTCAGTTCAATATTTAGCGCTTATTTATCAATTAAATTAAACTAAAAATAAATATATATATACAGCTGTGTGCGCAAAAATAGCAGTGACCTTGCGCTTTGACTTCTAAGTGGATAAATCATATTAAAAAGACCACAAATCTTTTATAATTTTATAATTTATATTTATATATTTATATTTTGGGTGGAAAAAAAGTCCCCCATTTTCTGAAATGACCAAAATAGTGAAAATGGACATTTTCTGCTGCTCATAAAAATAATAGTAAATATATACATATACACTGCGCGTCATCAGGATAGCGCAGCCTTCATTTTCTCCGTTAATGGTGAATATTTTCTATATCGTTCAAGATATCGTTAAAAAACTAAAGTATATTTCTTCCTAGATTTTATTATTAATAACCTAAATTTGGTAACACTAGTTGCCAAATTGAGCGAGATATCAACAATCGAATTTGAATGCACTATCCTGATGACCAACTTTTAGCAACCATTTTCTGTAAGCTTTTTTCAAAAAATTTTACAAAATATTTCCTGGAATTTTTCAGAGCTCAATCTTTTTTCACTTTAACGAGACAAAAAAAAAAAAAAAACAAAGTCCAATAGGAAAAAAAATTAGAAAGATATCTCGAACGATATAGAAAATATTCAATATTAATGGAGAAAATGAAGGGTGCGCTATCCTGATGACGCGCAGTGTATACGTATATATACATGACATTAGCAGCTGTGTTAAAAAAAAAAGATAGTGCTAAACTACTCAAAAGATAAACCAAATTAAAAATTACTTTTTCCAATCTAAAATAAAAAAGTCCTATTTACATTGTAAAATAAAATGTAAAGAAAAAAAAGTGCACAAAAAAATTGCATTACTTTCGGCCAGAATTATTTAATTAATGACGATTTTAGAGAGCTGCATTGGCAGTCAGCTGCTCACTATTATTTTTTTGAACAGCTAAATTTGAAGAGTTTTCGCTTGCCAAGCTCTAAGTGCACATGTCCTCAAATTGCACAGAGGAAACTAGTAAATGAATTAGAATAGCTGTTAATCTTAATATTTGTGCCAAAAATTGTTTAAAATTTTGCGATTTATCAGTAAATTCTGATATCCAACATTCAGTGCTCCCGCACACACACACACACACACACATAGAGAGAGAGCCTTAACTCTGATAGTTAGTTGACCGCTAACTGAGGTAATTGGAGAGCTTTTCGCAGGTGACAGGTGACAGGTGACTCGCCGGTCTGCAGGCAGCGGCTACAAAAGGCACTTTGATGAGTGGGCGCTGTGGGCGGGGCATTATTAATAGCTCGTTCGTGTTCAACAACTGTATACTGATATCGGCTTGCTTGAATTGTTCCCACACACACACACTGGCACACACACAAACACACACACACACTCGCATACACACAGCATACATCTCAATTTACATAGCCGTGTGCTTCACCATCGAGCGATTTATAGCGATACGCTATCCGCTCAAAAGACAAACATTCTGCACGGAGTCGCTGGCCAAGAAGGTAATAGCAGGTGAGTAGGCATCGCATGGCCGTGCGCCGTGCCCAGCTCGCAGCACTGAGCCCCAGCCTTTGTATTGTTTTGACAGCCGTCGCGCTCTTCTGCCTGCTGACGACGCTCTCGACGGCGTTCGAGCACACATATGACATCAATTGGAAATTGATTGATGGCGCCTATAGGCCCTGCAATCTGACGCTGGCAAATGTGTCGCCCATGCCAACGCCCACGCCCACGCCCACGCTCACGCCCATGACCACGGCATGGCATATAGACGAACCAGCCACGTCGCGCTATCCGCAGCCTTTCGACGTGAGCAGCGACGGTGGCAGCGGCGCCGGTGAGCCAGGTAAGTGAAGTAACTGAAATGCTGCTGGCTGGCTCTTTAAATACTTTTATTCGCATAATCAATTTCATTCTCTCTCTCTCTGTCTTTCTCCTTCCCTTTTGGGTAGACCACATTCCAAGCAGGCAGCGCCGGTTACCAGCATTCACGTCCGCCTCTGTGGGCGTGACTGCGGCAGCCACTGAGCCGACAACAGCGGCGGCCACGGCGAGCTTGTTGCAGTTGTCACGTGCCAGACGCAGCGAGGACAACTACAGCAGCAGCAACAACAACGACGACAACAACAACAACAACAACAACAACTACAGCAGCAGCAGCAGCAACTACAGCGCATTCGCATTTAACATTACGGAATACTGTCAAAACGTAAGCAAAGAATGTGAATGAGAATTTTACGAAAATTTAAAACCCTGTCAGACTTACAGCTACTAACTTATGCACATACCAACCATGTTGGACAAAGAGAAATTAAGTAGAATAATTAAAGAAAGTAGAAAAAAAGAGGAAAACGTTAATTACATTAGCATATAGAGATATATATATCTTGCATTAGCAGCTCAGCTGTTAGAGTCAACGCTATTGAAATACTCCTTTACATATACTAAATACTATATACATATAAATTTTTCTATATCTATATCACATAGCTATCCTAGATTTCTCTCTCTAAAAACAGACTAGCTGAAAGTTGATGCTTTAAAGTGCACGCTTGACAGCAAAAATAAAATTTATTTATATATCTGGCTCATCTGTATTATATTGATCAACTTTCATTCTTATTCTATACTATTTTACCAATATCGATTGGCTCCTATATTGCTCTCTTTACGATTGCCCTTTATGATTATTGCTGCTATGATTGTAGGCAGATTGCATTCTATTCGTCCACTGACAAGCATAGCGACCCAGCACGAGGAGTCTAAATAGCTATCTCGCTCTCACTCATAGTGACCCAGCACGAGGAGTAACCCAGCACGAGGAGTCTAAGTAGCTATCTCGCTCTCACTCAGCTACAGCCAGGGCTATGCTTAGTAACAGCTATCGTTGTCTCGCTCTTTCTCTCTTGGAGTCAAGCGCAAACTCACTCGGATAATCTTTCAATAACAGCTCTATGCAAGCTTTCAGCGTAACACACACACAATTGCAAGAGCAGCAGCCAATCATAAATTTGTAAACGAAGATAACAGACAATGTTAGAGTTGAACTCATTCAAGAATTGGGAAACTAAGATAACAGACTATGTTAACGTTGAGCTCACTCATGAATTGGGAACCTAAAATAACATATTATGTTATTGTTACAGTGCTACAGCATAACGTCTTATTATTCTTTTATTTTATTTTAATTTTAATTGTTGTGCTTTATTTCCCTTAAGCAAAGTCTTATTATATTAACGATATGGCATAACATAAATAACATAAACTTTGCTCTCGATCTATATAATAAGATCTTTAATCATGTTCGGCTGAAAATTAAGTTTTCATGTAAAGCATTTTTCAATATATCTATGAAATTATAAGCTCTATTATATGGTAATAATATATCTTCAAGGTTTTGAAGTCAACCTTATTTATATACATAAATTTCATATTAACTTATATATCATAAAGCTCTTTAGACGCTTTGTTTAAAAAAAAAAAGGGTTTTAATATGAGACACATATATGTTTATCAAAGATTTGATTTACTCGCTGGCACGTTTATTCTATAAAATATAGGCGTGTCAAATTATGAAATAATACAAATTATATAATATAAATTTTCCAGCTGAAGCTGCTAGAAACTTTGAATATAGAGAAGTGTGTAGGGAGTGTAGGCAAATCGAGACCTGAAACATGTAGTAGAAATATGAAAGTAAATATATATTGGGCTTATTGCTTGAAGCTCTAAAATTTGAGTGAGTTACCCTGAAGATTTACTACTAGTCGATAGGTATGCCAAATTGATTCAAGCTATATAACTATATAACTTCCAGAATTTTTGAGCTGAGGTGGACTAGCTCCCACACAGCTAGAGTTCTATGAATTATATGATCAACCTTGGACAATTTTTATACCCTGAACCCATTGAAAATGGGAATTAATGTAAGAGAAGCGTAAAATGATTTTAGTAACAGCTCCCACAGGGTTCAGGGTATCTTTTAGTCGAGCCGTCTCGACTGAAGCACTCTTGTTTTATTTAAATTTTTAATTTTTTGTCAACCCTAAACGAGTTTTACGTAGTTATCCATGACCGAGTTAGTCGAGTACGGCCTGACAGCACGTTTGATTCAATTTTTGTTTGAAATGGAAGAGATTCATATTATAACTTTGCTTCTTATTTCCGTAACGATTTCTTTAACATTTAAATCAGATGACGGTCTATACCAATGGACTGTCGAGCCTGGGTCAGAATGCACTCTACTTCAATATCTGGAGTGTTTACACTCTGATTGTATTCGTTCTGCTGCCGCTCTTCGTTTTGGCCACCTTTAACTGTTTCCTCATTCTGCTGGTGCACCGCTCGAAGAGTCTGCGTGGCGAAATGACCAATGCCAGCAGCATTAGGCGCACTAAGGTGAGTCTGACACGCCTCCCCCCTCCCACCTAACTGTTAATCCAATTGACCACAAACCACATTGCAGCGCAAGTCGACGTCGGGGCTGACGGGCAGCGTGTCGCAGGAGAACCGCGTGACCATCACGCTGATTGCCGTCGTGCTGCTGTTCATCGTGTGCCAGCTGCCGTGGGCGATCTACCTGATACTGGTGCAGTACATGGACATCGAGATGAACATCCAGCGCATCGCGGGCAACGTGTGCAACCTGCTGGTGTCCATCAATGCGGCCGCCAATTTTTTCTTATACTGCGTGCTGTCGGACAAGTACCGGAAGACGGTGCGTGAGCTCGTCACGGGCTACCGCTACCGGCATCGGCACGCACGCAACAACATCAGCCTCTATGTGCCCCACACGAGCACCACGCTCAACGGCGACGGCGCCAGCAGCGTCGGCAGCGGCGGCGGCTACAACGCCTACAGCGGCGCCAGCAGCCGGCGCTGCCGGGGCAAGGCGGCGGTCGCGCGGCGCCTAATCGCGTGAGCTGCGGCGAGGCGAGACGATCGGGCTCGTCGTTATCGTTATCGTTTTTGTTTTCCTCTTTAAATATATACAATATATAATATATACATAATATATATGTATATCGCGCCTAAAGATTTTTTTTTAGCAATTTGCAAGCTGTACTAGGCTAAGTTGAGCAATATATGCGTAAATATTTAAAACTCATATATATATATATATATATGCTTATATATATGTACATATACTACCAAACATTTGTGCCATATATGTGATGATTATACAATAGTTATACGCCATGTAGCTATCCTAAACGTAATTACTGTTGTCCTAAGTGTCATAAATGTAGTCGCAATAAAACAATTTGTGAATTACTTTGCAATCGAGCAGAGAGTTTAATCAATACTTGAGACTATTTGTAGGTAAAGTAAGTAGTTGGGAGTGGCTGACTGAGAAATACTCAACATCCAGTGCTTCTGCAATCAATCACTCATAATCCAACCATTTTAGTTAAAAAATACAAGAGTGGTGTTTGTGTTAAGTAATATATGCCTGTAGAAATCAAATCAATGTATCGATAAATATCGATAGTAAGCATAATTGCATGAGTTATCGAAAAAAAATTATACACTAGCCTTAAGTCACCTTTTGTGGCTTGTATTCATATGAAGATGATATATCTACTTAGCTTGTCAACCTGACTAAGAATATATAAGCACCTGATGGCATTTGCCATGCCTTCTTATGTTTTAAGTTAATATATAGTGTTACCTAGCAGTTAAGCCGGGAGTGGCTGACCAAGAAATACCTGACACAACGCAACTTCAAAAATTCTACTCAATGCTAAGCAAGCTATGCGTACAGAAACCTTATCAATGTATCGATAATTATCGACGGTAAGAGCAATGCATGAGTTATTGGGGAAAGGTAGAGAAAGATAGATTGGCATCAAGTCTCCTGCTTTTGTGGTTTGACTTCATAGGCAGCTCCAGGAATCTGCTCAGCTTGTCGTTCTTATAGATAGAATAGAGCATAGATGTACGTCTTATGGCATCTGAAACGTCTTCTTTTGCCGGTCAAAGAGTTGAGAGAGAGAGAGAGAATCAAGATTCAAGACTATATGCAAGCTTAGTCGAGCATGCCTAACTAAGAAATACCCGGCATGCTGCGCTTTCACTCATTCTACTCACAGAACAAACAGCTAAAGTGTGTAGTTATCTAGCTATGCTGAAGGAACCCCATGGAATGTATCGATAACTATCGACAATTATTAGAAAATTATATTATTTATCGATGCACATGAAAAGCTCGCCTGAACGCTCTAGTTTTTGCGGCTCGTCTTCATACGAAACTAGAGGAATCCACTCAACTTGTCAACCTGACCAAGAATATATTAACACCTGATGGCATTTGCCATGCCTTCTTCTGTTAATCCTATTTCCAGCTATTACACATACACGTACAACACAATTATACCCAGAATTCACATATTCCCTGTGTTCAGGGCATCAAAAAAGTATTTTCTCTATGAATTCCTAGCTCACCTGCAGACAATAGAAGCTTTCACATTTCCGCTCCTTGGCTATATCTGCGACGACTTGGTTAACTGGCCAATTGGCAATTGCAGACAATGAATTGTTGGCCAGATTGTTTGAGCATTGTCGGCGCAAGGAGCACGAGAAACGACAGGAAATTGTCTATCGATTAACAAGCGAAGCCAGAGCAGAGTCTGTGTCAGACACCTGGCCGATGACAGTTGTCCAGAAAGGGAGGGGAGAGGGGAACTCTCTCTAGAATGTTTAAGATGCAGACAGCCCGGCAGGCAGCCACAGGTAACTGCAGGAAATTGCATTATTTCAAGTTCAGCTCGAAATGGTAAATGCCAATTGCTGGTGCAAAAGGCAAAACATTGGCACGCATCGAAGCCACAAATCCGATACAGCTCTCACACACTGTAGCTAAATGCAGTTAAGCCTTTTTGCCATGCGCTTAGTTGTATATATATATATATATATATATATATATATATATATATATGTATATATATCATATATATGTATGTATAGATATATGCAATGCGAATTGGTCTAAAATACGTTGAAATGTGAAAATCGAGGCAAACGTTGTGCAAACAAAGTGGGCTAGAAAGGGGTCCCAATCAGCGATGTCATTTTTTTTTAAACCAAAAAGGCTAGATCGACGAAAAAATAGGCTAAAAAAAGGCTGAAATCCCGGGGAATAAGGCTGAAATCCCGGGAAAAAAGGCTGAAAAGGCTAATATTTAGAAATTAATGGATTTGTCTTATCTTTTATCAATAAAGACATACAGTGAGCTTGAGCTTTCAGTTTAAAGTTGATAAATCATAGTTAAAAGACCATATGTACACCAATTTTTTATAATTTTAAAATTTATATTTATATATAACAAAACTAATACAATACTGGGTTGAAACAAGAAGTCCCCCATTTTCAGAAATTACCAATTTAGTGAAAAAATTTAATTTTGTGCTGCTCATAAAAATAGCAGTATTTACTATATATAAAAATCTGCTGCTCATAAAAATAGCAGCAATAGCAATAAAATCTGTTGCTCATAAAAATAGCAGTGATTACCAGATATAAATAATCTGTCAATTCCAGATTATTCTTTTTGAAAGAAATTATTCGATAGATGTAAATATCGATACTTTAAAAGTAAAATAACATTTCAAGCGTCAAACGCGTTAAAAACAGCACATAAAATTGAGAAAAAGTTAAGATCAAAATTTTTAGAGTTTGCTAAAAAGGCTAGAATTCCCGCTGCCCGCTGCTTTCAAATTTATTCCGCAATCGCATATCCAAAACAGCTAAATTTGACGGGAAAAAGGCTGAAATGACATCAGTGGTCACAATGTCTCCCTCTCTCTCCCTCCCTCTCTCTTTCTCTCCCTCTCTCTCTCTCTCTCTCTCTCTCTGTCTCTTTGTGTATATATAGCAAATATACTAGCCAAAAGGCTACACACACACTCAGACACACTCGCACACACACTCATACACACTCACATGCAGCGAACGTAATGGAGTAACAAACATTTGTGGTTTACTGCATTTGTTCCTGTGCGTGTTTAAGTGTGTCTGAGTGTGTGTCTGTGTGTGTGTCTGTGTGTGTGTCTGCGTGTGTGTGTGTTTGGCACACACAAAAGCTCTCTGTAAATACACTTGCAGTGATGAGCCAAAAAAAAAGAAGAAGAAGAATGAAAATAAAGCCAACTACAACAATCGCTGCGTGCGTGTGTTTGTGCACTGCGAGTGTCAGTTGCCTAGAACGGTTTTTCCCTCAATTTCCCCGGCACACACACACACTCGCACACTCGCACACACACTGCACCCTTTCTCTCTGCTCGTGTTCATGAAAAATTACAAGTCAGCGTCACAATTGAAATATTTCCGCCTCAACGAACAGAAATGCGCAATCGAAAATAGTTATCTTGCCATTGGAATTTGCCAGAAATATGCAGCTGGCGGGGCGACTGGTCGCAGTCGGATATGCCAGCGACAGCGGCGACGGACGACATGTGCCGGCATATGTGGATTATGTGTGTGTCTGCATGTCTGTGTGTGTGCCATAAAAACCATAGCCTGCCCACTTTCAAGCTGCTTTGGTTGGTCCGAAATTTCCATATTTGATTGTTTTTGAGCGCCTGCAACAACAACAGCAACAACACGAGGCAAATGGTTTCTGGATTCGTAGGCAATGGCAACGTCGTCTGTTTATTGAAAATGGATGCGAGTGGCCAGCCGATTGGCGACTGCGATGTGGCATCCACTTGGACGCATGCCACAATCATTAAAATGCCCAACTAATGTGACTTTTTGATGCGCTCAACACATAATGCAGACTTTAAGAAAATAAAAAAAAAATAATGGACTAGAAAATGAATTGAGGAAAGTGAGGAGACGCTATTTAACAAAAGGAATATATATATAGAAAATAATTTTAGTTGGTAAGTAAACATTTAGTTAAAATATGTCTTATATATGTAAGTACGTTTGTACATTTATATATATTTATTTACTATTTTTTAAGCTGTTGCTAAAATATAAAGAAATTCGAGAGAAAAGAATAACGAAATTTTTATTTTTGTATGGAACTGTTAGCTATTGTTCTCGCCTTCTGCTAAGGCATGTAAAGCGCATTGTCCACAATTACACACAAGCTTACACACATCTCCCATACTCACTCCCACTCACACTCCCACACACACTCCCACACATACTGCCACACTCACACCCAATAAATGTGCAACTTTATAGAGATATGAAGCCATCTCTATAAAGTTGCACATATCTGAAATGAAATGTAAGTACGCATGACAAAGCGGATTATGACACATAAAAACACTTATATAATTCACATGAATTGCATTTAAATACCCTGTAAAATAAGTTATCTCTCACTGACTCCACTTCATTTGCAGCCAAAGACTTGACTGAAAGGCAAAATCATTGATACTAAGAAAACTTTACTTCTTTTCTCTTTCAATTTTCGAATATCCCACTCAATCCATGGGTATTCGAATATCAAATTATACACAAACATGTTTCGCTGTCGAAAAGTAGCTGCAATAATACAAATTTTTTCGCTCTCTCTGAAGAGAGACATTGATGTGGTGTAGAGCGAAAGGCAGCTCAGGTTACGAAGTGTTTGTTAAGTAATCGTTGCATTCAAGTTGAAGTATTAAAAAAAAGGATGTTATGATATTAGTTGTATAGAAGCGAAATTAAAATAGTTGGAAAGGATGCTAAGAAATTTCAGCGCATAAATTATAAAAAGCAAAATTACTTTTTACTAGGTCTTACATGGCATACCTCTAAGGTGCTCGTTATGTTTTAAGGGACATCGCCTCACGCCTTCAAGATTTAGATTTAAAGTTATTAAATAAGTATTAATCACAACAAAAATATATTCAAAGAATATATAAGACACGCCCAATACTATGTGCTATATACTACAATATATGTTATATAATAGTGACAGAATAGTGACGTTATTGACTATTGACGTTATTAGTCACAAAAAAAAAGAATAAATAAAAAATATTTAAAAAACAAAATTACTTAGTGATCCACCCAATACTATATGTTTTATACTATATATAATATAATAGCGACAGAAAAATCGACGAGGCAAAGGCATTAGATTAAGTATTAATTGAGAGATAAGTAAACCAATTATAGGTAATATAAAAATATACAAAATATATAAAACATATAAATATATATAAATAAAATATAAAATAAATACAAAAATATATATGTAAATAAAATAAAAACTTCCAAGAAATTTATTGCCATGCGTTCAGTATATAAATCAAAATTTTCCAAATTTAAGGGCAAAGACATTAAATTAATTATTGATTGAAAGATAACTCAAGTATAGGCAAATTAAAAATATAAAATATATATTAAATGTAATATATAAATATATATAAGTAAAATAAAAAATATATAAAATATAAATAAAATATATATAATAAACTACCGTGAAATTCATTGCCATTTGCTCACTATCCAAATTAAAATGTTCCAAATTTTTGATGAATATTTTGTCGCAGCCTTTGGCTGCTTGGCCAGTCAACTGTATAATGGAGCTGACAGAGGTGTAGCATTAAAAGTCGAGATTATTACACCTTGTTTCTGATTGATTATGCTCGTGCATTTGATTTGTCTATTTGGCGTGTATCTGTGTGCGATAGGCAAATATTATTATAATAATCTATTTCAATTGGCGGCGCCATTCGCCATTGGCGAATAATTTAAATATTTCATGAGCGTTTTATGCATATGAAAAGACAGTTAACATTTGTTGTTTTTACTATCGCAATTGTTTTTGCAATTGCCGGCTGGCATTGTTATTGATGTTGCCGCCCGCAGGCTCATTCTATTTATTTATTTATATAAAGCGATTTGTTTGGTTCGGTTTTATTTTTATGGTGCAGGTTGAAATGTTTTGACCAGCAAAGCCATAAAATGTGCATGGCAAATTTTACAATGGAGCCTCGTAAAATTTTACGTAAATTGCCAAAGCGTCAAATGTGCTCTGGCTAAATAAAAATTGTGTGTGTGCGTGAGAGAGAGAGAGAATGAGAGAGAGAGAGAGAGACAGAATGCTGCTGTGTTAAAGTTAAGACGGGGCGTGGGACGGGCAAACAGTTTGTGGTTGAAGGCAGTTAGCCAAATAAATGTACAACTAGATAAACAAGCCGTTGAAACGGCTTCTAGTTAGAGCTGAGCACACACACACACACACACACACACACACACACACACGCACACACACTCGCACACACGCACAACTATGGGCGCAAATAATGTGCGGCTCAGCCTAAAAGTAGGCAACAAAAACGCACGCAACTTCCAACCGCAGCAGCCCTTCGGTCGTGCCCCTTTCCCTGCCTTCAACAGCTGACTGCCTGCTTGCTTAACATTTTATAGTATTACCTTGTGTGTGTGTGTGTGGGGTGCTATACCCTTGCTGAGTATATTATAAATTTGTCTCAAAATATGGGCACCCATAAAAGTGTTAAATATGCCAAGCCATATGCCAGCAGAAACTAATCTTTCGATTTTCTAATTGTAGCTCGAGACGTATGTGTATGTAATATATTTATGCATGTACATATAGATGTACATACATATACAGATATTGGCATAAAGTTGTACACAGAAGCTTATATAGATGCTTTTAGAAATAAAATCGTATATGCAAAAACTTGTAGCTGAGATATGAATATGAATATTATGAGGTATGCATGTATGTATGTATGTACATATGTACCTATGTATGTGTGCATGCATGCATGTATGCTTGTATGTATGTATATATATATGTATGTATGTATGTATGTATGTATGTATGTATGTATGTATGTATGTATGTATGTATGTATGTATGTATGTATGTATGATGTATGTCCTATAACTATGTATATATGTATGCATGTACGTATATATGTACGCATATATGTATGTATAAATATTTGGGCATAATAGTAACTATGAATGCATGCATGTATTTATGAATGCATGTAAATATATAATTATATGCATGCAGATATGTATGTATCTATTTGTCTGTCTATATAAAAGTTGATATGTGAATTTATATTTATATATTTAATTTATTTCGCTTAAATTCTTTATTTTATTTATTTGCAGTAGCCTTCTTTATCATAGCATCCTGTATGTATGCAGGTATGTATGTACACATGTACATTTGTAAGGTATATATAAATGTTTGTATAAATATTAATAATTATACATTTTATTTATTTTGTTTATTTTTTTTATTGTTTTTATAGTAGGCACTATTATTTTTTTGAACGACTAAATATGAGTATGCAAGCACGTAGCTCTGAATGTATGTATTCGTTGCATGCGTTGTATGTATTTATGTAAGATGTTATGAAACTATATGGAGACATGTAGGTATGACTGGTAGTATGTATGTATATATGAATTTATGTATATGTAGGTGTGTGTGCAAGGTATTATGTATGTGTGAATACTTGTATGTATGCATGCATGTATCTAAGGATGTATGCAATATATGTATGCACACCTGTATGTATATATATACATAGATATATTTCTACATTTAAATTATTCAGCATACTGTTGGGTGATTCAATAAACGGCAAGCGAAACCTGTTTTGTTACTGTCTGAGTGCCTGCACACACACTCATATGTGTACATGTGCATATGTGTGTGCCTATGCCTCGTCCGATTTTCTTGGCACAGACTTCTTGAACTTTCGTTAAGGATATTTGATTGCATTAGCTGTGCATTGTGGCTGCCAATTCGATTAATACATACACATGCAGGCTAGAGACACGCACACACACATGCGCACGCATGCACACACTTTTGCTCATCGGCATCGGCATCAAATATTTTTAATTAACAATTTGCTGTGGCCCAACGTACATAACAGCGACCTTATTTAATCAAATAACCGCATTCAACAAACACAAAAGCACACACGCACACACACACACATGTGTATGCATGCATGTGTGTAGTTTAGGCTTGTAATTGTATTGGTGTGTGTGCGTTCATTTTTAAGTGCGATGCTTGTTTTCTTATATTTGTGGCGAAAATTTGCTTAATTAAAAATAACAAGCACCAAGAACAGCAAAGCAAAATACAACAATACAAAAGCAAAAGCCCAACAACAACAACAACAACAACAACAAGAACAAGATGAACAAGAGAAACGGAAACCGCAGAGCTACAAGCAAAACTTTGTTTAATGGTTAGTTAAGCGTTTAATTTGCACAGGGTCTCGGTGCCCTTCTCATGTTAGGGGAATTCCGAGTGACAGTTGCCAGAGGGGTAAAGGGCGTGTATATGACGAAGGGAGGGGGAGGGGCGGGGGTGAGGGATGCTGGGGCTGATTGGGCCCATTGTCTGTGCAGTGAATGTCGACGACTTTTTAAAAGCAAACATAAGCCTCACATATATGAGCGGCTAGGGAACTGAGCAGCTAATGTACGACACTTTTCCTGACGTCCCCAACTAGAGTATATCAGTTGGGAGTGTGTGTGTGTGTGTGTAGGCGTAGGGTAATTACATTGGAAGTTATATCTCTAGTCTTCTTATACTGCGTATCATCAGAATAGTGCACCTTTCACAAGGTCCAATAATGTTGCATAAATTTATAGAGATTTTTTGTTCTAGAGAGTTCAGAGTCAGAGTAAGCTTCATTCTTTGATTTTTCCTACAAAAAATTAAACTACATATTTTGTTAAAATAACTTTTTTCTTAAAGAAGATTAGTTTTGTGACCTATATACAATTTTTCGTAGCTGTATTTGTCAAGTTGAGTGAGATATTCAAATTTAAATTTGGCTTTTGAATTTTTGATAACAAATTTAAGCAACCATTTTTTTATGATTTTTTTTAAATATTTGTTGAAATAATACAAAGTCCAAAATAATTTTTTTATAGTCAGAATAAAACGGAGCTAAATAAAAAATATATATAATATATATTTTATAAATATAATAATTTACAAAAATAATTTCGGAACGATAGTTCGAATTTATTTTTAAATTAGAAAAAACACAGTTTAATAAAAAATAAATATAATATATATATTTTTAATATATTATAAACATAATAAAAAAAATTTGGAACGATAGTTCGATTTTTTTTAAAATCAAAATGAAACTGAGTTTAATAAAAAATAAATATAATATGTATATTATAAATATAATAATAAAATAAAAATAATCTCGAAACGATAGTTCGATTTTTTTTAATTAGAATAAAACAGAGTTTAATAAAAAATATAATATATATAATAAATATTTTAATACAATAAAAAATTTTTTGGAACGCTAGCTCGAATGAAATTGAAAATATTCCACATGAAAGACGAGCGTGCAGGATGCCTAGCTCACTCCTGAGAGAATATTGATAGTCTCACATATTATAGAGCATGAGTATCTCGTGCATGCTCAGCTAACAGCTCTTAGCTTGGCTTGTTGAAAAGCTGATCCCAGTGGCTTTTCGGCAGCCTCTTAAGTTTTCTTTTAATGTTATTTTATTTTTTGTGAGTTGCGTTTGCTGTTGCTTTAGGACGGCAAAGTCTCTGCCAGAGCCGGGCTATAATGAGTCGATTTGACTGGGGTTATGTGGATTGTATGATGGCATCAGCGGGAGCTAAGTATCTATATCCATATATATATATATAGGTATAGCTGAAGGCTGATTGAAATTGTGATTTTGTGATCGCTTGGCTTAAACTAATTTCGAGTTGATTTGATTATACAGCGCACAAGTTTGACTCGCTGCTAACCAATCGACATGACGTGGCAGAAGTTGCCGCTGCCGCCGCTGCTGCTGTTGCTGTTGCTGCTGCTGTTGTTGGCAAATGGAAATCGTGTTGAGCCAAAGGCATAATCGGCTTAAAATTGGCGCACACTAAAATAATTTCAGTGTTAATTTTATTTAAAACGGCAAAAGCCGCCGTTGCCGCTGCCGCTGCTGCTGCCGTTGAAAACTTTTAGTCGCCGGCGGCAAACGTCAGGCTAATGCCAATTAGACGGGAATGTATAAAGCCGTGGCAAAGAGAGAGAGAGAGCGATAGAGAGTGGGAGAGAGAGGGAGGATGGGTGAGCCTGGCTGAGATGCGACCGCAAAACATTTGGCGATTAGCCACGCAGATCGCAGCGATTCCATTCAATCTTTGGCCGCAGCTAAATTTCGAAATGTTTGCGAACGCAAAAACAAATCAGAAATGTAATAAACAAAAAGATAAAAATAAAATAAAATTTAAAATGGATGATGTGATTGACAGGCCGCGGGCCGTGGGTAAATAAGTATATATATAGAGAGAGATGGGAAGACAATGTAATGCACTCTGAATAAGTTTTGCGTTTAGTCATTATTCAATTAAAATTTACAAGCAACTGTGGGTGGAGCAGGGGTCGTCCTTGTTGCTTTCTGCTCATAATGTAATATAATTTGCCGCAGGCATCAAAAATGTTATTGGCCGACAAAGGAGGAGGCAGCCGCATTGTGCTGATGCTAATGTCGATGGGGCCGCCGTTGATAAGCGAACGTTAAAGATGCTGTTAAATGACAGCGGCAGCAAAAATCTGCCTTCGCCTGACAGCACAACAATGTTGGCAACAAGCTTCAAGCTGGCAGCTGGGCAGCTTAAGTTTTCGCCTCTGTCTCTCTTGGCAGCGACATTTTGTTACTGCTTACAGCGGCAAGCCAAGTCGGACTCACTCACTCACTCGCTCACTTGGCCAGAAGTTGCTGTGGCACAAATTTAACTTTTTAATTAAAGCCATGCAATTGTTTTGGACGCCGTTGCCGCCCAGACATGCACCAGACAATGGCCCTCGCACAATGCAGCAGCAACAACGACAGCAACGACAGCAGCAAACAGCAACAACAGCAGCAGCGACAACATCGGTTATAATTTAGCGCCAAAAAGGGGGGAGAATTGTGCCAAGCTGGCAGCGCAACAGGCAAACTTGACACAAAAACGAAGACGAGCCAAAGAGCGCAGAAAAAAAGTACATTGAAAAGGCGAGAATGATGGCATCAGAGCGCAAAAAAGGGCTCTGCGGCTTGAGGAATTGTTAATACCCTTGACATATGACTCGGGAGTGTTGTTGTGCTTAGACAAACTAGGTCAGAGTATGATGAATAAAGTGCATAACAGCGAAATAGAGTTGAAGTTGGGAGAGCATGTTCATAGCAGCAGATATACTACTATGAGAATTGCAAAGAAGAGCGAAATAGAGTTATAGGAAGTGACATGGGCATAAGAGGGGATATACATATATGATAACTGCGAAAAAGAGTAATAGAAAGTGACATAGAGATAAGAGTGGATGTACATTTATGAGAACTGCATAGAAGAGCGAAATTTAGTTATAGAAAGTGACGTGAGCATAAGACTTGATATACATTTATGCGAATTGTATAGAGGAGGACATTGAAAACAGGAATATTTATAGCTATATACTATATATATGTTATATGTAACTGAATGTGAGTGAAATTGAGTTATATAAAATATATATTTCTGAGAATTGCAAAGAAGAATCCATGAAAAATATGTTTTTTTTATTTTATTTCTATATTTGACATAAACATTTCTAAATATTAGTGAAATAGGAGTTCCGAAAGTCTCATGAGCATATACGAAACATACACTAAACTGTGAGAATTGCATAGAAGAGCTCATTTAAAATGTCTTTCTTAATGTTGTATCTGTATACTACTCATATATATGCTATATACATAATGACATATGAGAGAAATTACGCTATAGAATATATTCATTTATGAGAATTACATAGAAGAGCCTATTGAAAATATGTTTTTTGTTTCTATATATATAAATGTTATAAATATAATGACATAGAGAAATTAAGTTGAAGAGAACCGCATGAGCATAAAACTGGATAAAGGTTCATGAGACTTGCATAGGAGAGCACATTGCAAATATATTTCTTAGTTCTATATTTTATACATTAGGTTTGCAGATATGCATGAATTATAAGGTCTATCGAGTAGGCCTTGATATCTAACTATTTGAGTCAGTAGAGAACAGCAGAGATTTTAGTTTCATCTAAACAGTCAACGCGTTAACAACTACGACAAATATTAAAAAAAAAAAAACAACAAAGCAAAATCAATTATTAAATTTAAGTAAAGCAAAGAGACGATATGGCTAAAAAAGATTCAGAAACCAATTTGGGAGGACTGAATGACGTCGACGAGAGCGAATTGACAGAAACTGAAACTGAAACCGAATTGTCTGTTAAAATTAAAGACAGTATGGATCATTTAGAGGACTTAATAATGGACACCCTCATGGAGAGTATCTTTAAAGAGATAGCCGATGGAAAAGGTGGGAAGGAAAGTGATAGTAAAAGCAAGTCAAAAGTCAAAAGAAAGTCAATATTCAAACAGCAGAAAAGGTTAAAAGGTAAGTAAGACATTAAAGTTAGCTTGTGGGAGATGAAATTAATGTAATACCCTTAGTAAGCAAAAAATACCGTATAAAAACTGGCGAGGTTCCAGCCTACTTTCATCAGTCTAAGACGATAAGATATGTCTTAAGATATTTAAGAAGAGTCCTGTTTAAGGACATATTGAAGAGTTTAAATGTGAAAATAGAAAGGAAAAAGTTAAGCAAAAGGAAAGAGAGAGAGAAGAAACGGAAAGCTAAGCGTAACAAAAGAATAGATTTTCTCTTACAATATGTGACTGCATTCGTAACGGACAATGAAATTTTGAAGAATGTCCTGAACTTAACGGGACTACGAATGATACGCAGACCGATCTCATCGTCGGACGCCGATATGAAAAGTAGCTCGGATTTCGTATCGGGAATACTTTTACAGAAACCACCAAAGCCTCGAATTTCCCACGTCTGGCTAGATGACAGAGATAACACGAAGGACCTAGCCGACAAGTTGATGGCAAGCGCGGCCGATCGCATCATCACCGAGATCATGGACGACGTTAAGAGAGATACTGTTGAGCATTTGTCGGATTATGTCCTCGAGTACGTATCAGAGGACATTCTCGAGGACCTTCCCGGTGATTACTGTAGATATATGTACAAGTTGTTGAAGAGCCAGCCTATCGTGAGCGAAGAGGACACACCCAGAAATTACCAGAGCTTTTCGGATGTCAGCCAGCTGACGCTCACGGAGAAAACATCGGTTATTTGGGACGATTTGAGAGACGACGTGTATAAGCTCGACATGAGACTTAAGAAGCGCACGGAACGACCGTTTTTCACGTTCGTCGTTAACGAGGAAAAGCCCTCCTATCTTGTCAATCTGCCACGGAAGCCGACGATGGAGGACGTGCTAGGCGAGAGGCTGAAACACAACCTGGGTGCCACCATGCGGATTAAGATTGGGAAACATCTCTTCAACTGCATCGGCACGTTGTTCAGGCTGAATTCGCCGTGGTTCGCCAACAAGGAGTGGAACGAGGAGCACTTTGAGTTCGCGGAGTCGGACGTCAAGCCAGCGGCCTTCGAGCTCCTCTACGACTGGCTGCGCTTCCACACGCCCATCAGGACGAGCGATGCCATCAAGGTGATGCAGGGAGCGAGGACCTTCAAGCTCGATATGTTGGAGCGCGATTGCTGGCAGCTGATCTCCAAGAGAAAAGTGCGCGAGAAGGTCGCGTTTCGCCTATTTTTGGAAGCCTCGGATATGCCACAGCTGTTGGATGTGCGCGAGGTCTTACTGAGACGCGTCCGCGGCTATTTCTTGCCCCTCGTGGGCAGCGAGGAGTTCGCCGAACTGAAGGTGCACCAGATTTTGGCCCTCTTCGAGCGCGACTCCCTCGGGGTTAACTGCGAGGTCGAGGTCTTCTTTGCGGCCCTGATTTGGCTGAGCAAGGCGAAGCACCGCTTCGAGCACATCGAGGCGGTGATGCGGTGTGTGCGATTCGCCTACATGCCGATGTCCATGCTATTCACCATACGTACCATGGGTCAAGCCCAGGAGTTGCACCCCGTTGGCACCACGGAGCGCGTCATGCAGGAGTTCCAGCGGAATCCGAAAATGAGGCAAATGCTGTTCGATGCGATGGCCTACATAAGTCTGCACTTCCAGAACGCAATGGATGGCGACGACCGGGATCCGCGCGATGAGATCAACCAGGAGCGTATCCATCCGCGACGTTGGATCTATCATCTGAAGTGTCCCTACCACAAGCAGAGCCTCGTATTTCCCTATCAGCATGAATTCACTCAAGAGGACTTTTTCAAATTTATAAAGTCCATACAGCCCGAATGGATGGGCGATAAGCCGCCACACCGTGCAATCAGGCCGGTGGCATATGATGGAATTGCGCTCTACGCGCCTAAATTTCATAAGTCCTGAATTATAATAGCAGGTTCACCCTAATGAACGAGATCTACTTTTACGCTGCCTTCCTCAGGCCGAACTTGTATTGAACCTGCATATATCAGCATAAACAGATATACACCAATGAATAAACCCACAGTAGCTTCGATATATCAGCCAATAAATATAACATATACAAAAACATATACATCAACACTTACACCAACACTTACACCAACACTTACACCAACACTTATACCAACACTTATACCAACACTTTCACCAATACTTACAGCAACACTTACACCAACACTTACACCAACACTTATACCAACACTTATACCAACACTTATACCAACACTTATACCAACACTTACATCAACACTTACACCAACACTTTCACCAACACTTTCACCAACACTTACACCAACACTTACACCAACACTTACACCAACACTTTCACCAATACTTTCACCAATACTTTCACCAACACTTTCACCAACACTTTCACCAACACTTTCACCAACTTTTTCACCAACACTTTCACCAACACTTACACAGTTACGTCAACACTTATACTAACACTCATACCAACAGTTACACCAACAATTACACCAACACTTACACCAACACTCTCACCAACACTTTCACCAATGTTCTCACCAACACTTACACCAATTTATACATCAATATATACACCAATTCATACACCAATATATACGCCAGCATATATACAACAATATATACATCACAATATGCACCAACACGTTCACCAATATATACACCAACATATATACACCAATATATACACCAACATCTACACCAACATCTACACAAACATATATATCAACATCTAAATCTATATCTACACCAGCTAGCGTTTCTCGTGTGAAAGAGGATTGGTGGATTAGTATGCCTTAATCGGATGTAGACGCCACTTGGTAGAGAGCCATGGCCTCCTCCAAAAGAACATACAGCCTGGTATCAACCATGCTGGAATTGGTGAAAGTTTGACCTAACTTCACGACTAAGCTGCGCAGAAAGGAGCGAAGCAGACATTGAGCTGAGCATATTTAAGGTAGCTATCATTCCTCAGCAAAGAAGAACTGCTTCTACTTAAATATTAGAAATAAATAAAAATAAAAAAAATCCCAGTACACACACACTGTGTCACGTCATTCATTCATGCAAATACTGCACTTTTACCTCAACTCACAGCATGGAGAGAACTGTCATTGAAGGGAAGTCGCCATTACAGCCATAGAATCAATACGAAACTTTTTGATCCTTGTCGATTCGTAAAAACTGAACACCACAACTGAAATTGGTTTGTCTTGGCAAATATAACGCATACGCACTGTTGTCGCCCGTAATTGCACTGACCAATAATACGGCTAGCATTTTGAGCAATTACCGATTCGGACACGAGCGTTACAGCTCGTGATAAGTCAACAATTTTTGCACAAAAACTGCAGCACAGAGCTGTCAAACGCAGCTAATGCAGGGTGAGCCCACGACACACAGGGGCCGAGAGGGGGGGGGGGGGGATTTTAGAAAGGCCATATCAATGTCCAGCTTGCAGCTAAATGTGTGTGTGCGTGTGTGTGTGTGTGCGTGTGTGCGTAATGGCTTATTGACAGTTGATTTCGACTTTAATTGCACAAAAGGAAACTCAAAATCCGTACATTAATTAAGCACTTCAATGGGATTATGTCAGTCCCTTTGTGAGCTGTCAGTGCGAAGGCCGCAGGCAGCTGCACTTGACTGCAGGTCCTAAGCAAATGTGAAAGCTATTTACTTAATCTAGCACTTATTTAATGTAGCTGCTGGGGTTTGCCCCTGTTGAAGAAAGAAAGGCTAGTGGATGTGAAAGGGTGTGTAGAAAAAGGTAGAGTAGGCAGACAGAAGACAATATTAGCAATGTTTTTATGATCTGTATAGATGAACTCAATGTGTTTTACTTTACGAAAATAAGTGAGTGAAAAGGCTTTTAGAAGAAGTCTTAGAGATAGTTAGATATGCCTTGTAGGGTCCTTTTAAGATTAAAGTAGACAAAGTGAGCAAAATATTTTATAGTTTTTATTGGAGGTTTTATGAGAGGCCTTAGCTCTTATTTGTCCAGCTCAAAAATAATATTTTCAAGTCAAGAATTTTTTGCTCGCTAAATATTGACTGTGAAGAATCTTAAGGAAATTGTAAGAGATTGTTAGACGTGTGAAGCTCTCTCGGATTAAGGCTGATGAAGTTAGCTAAGCATTTAATAGTTTTTTTAAGAGTTCTTATGAGAGAGTTAAGCTCTTAATTGTCTAATTCAATATGAATATTTTTTAGTGAACCATTTTTCAATTATGTTTAGGTCTCTTATTCGATAGGTAAAGATAGAAGGAAAAATCTTAGCTCTACACTGTGTTTAAGGTAGTCTAGGTAAATAAAAAATTGAACACTTTTTAATAGAGGTCTTATCAAAGAGCTGAGCGTATATTTGATCAATTGAAATATAATATTTTCTAGTCAAGAATCGTCCAATCAAATCACATCAGTTCAGCTTTCAAGCTCAATTAATATTGACTGGGAGGATCTAAGGAAAATTATAAGGCACTGTCATATATGTTGATTGGGACTTACTTAGATTAAACTAGAAAAATATGTAATTAAATTAAGAACTCTTAATGGACTTCATATAAGAGAACATTCAAAATGAACATTTTCTAATCAAAAAATTCCACTTAAATCACACCTGTTCAGCTCTCTCTCTCTCTCTCCCTCTCCCTCGCCCATCATATGACATAGTAATTTCATTGTCTGTGACAAAGTTGAAGTTTGTCGCTTTGCTTGGGCAAATATTAAAATAGCTCGAAAATTATTAATAAAATTTGTTAAGATGCGGTGCAGGGCGGGCCTTTGAAATGGTCCAATTACTCAAGTCTATTTGCACAAAGCCCCAGTTTCCAGGTATTCTCGGGGCCTGATAACAGGTTAAAGGCGACATACTTATTTAATTCTTTGCTGGCCGCACCCCCCTCACGCCCCCCTGGTGGTGACTGGGACAGGTGTGTATAAATATACATTTCCTTGAAGTTCGCTCATAATTGAATTTGAGGCCCTTATTAATTTGCTGCGTGGCTGCATTAAGAGCCAAAGTGAAAATTGTGCGTCTTTAATTTGTGCCAGAGGCCACGACCTCGGCTTAGCATCTATCAAATGTGTGCGTGTGTGTGGCCGGACGGGTGCTGTTAATTATATATATTACGGTGCACACACAGAGAGAGAGAGAGAGCGAGACACTCGCACAACCATAATTTAATGCATGTTTATTAGCGGCTGTGGGGCCACTCGATTTATGTTTATTATTATAATTTATTGCGCGCATTATAATTCATTTGGACAGACGCCACCGACTTGTTTATCCTTTAGTTTTAGTCATTAATTAAGTGCCGCTCGTTGGTTACTAATTAAAATTAAAAGTGCTGCTTAATTGGCAACAACAGCTGCTCGCACCGACAGTCCCCTCCCCCCCCTTCCCGCCTCTCTCTCGCTCTCTTTCTCTGCGTGTGGCCTAGACTTGACGTTGTCACGCCCTCTCGTCGCGCCCTAATTTGCTTGATTGCCCATTAAATGGCCAACTGGCAGGCAATCTAAAAGCGATTTATGCAGCACAAATTAAGCATTTAACTGTGCTGCTCTCACCCGTCCGTCCACCCGTCCAGCCGTCCTTCCGTCCGTCCGTCTGTCCTTTCGGCCTTCCTGCCGTCCCGCGTCCCTTCGTCTGTCCAATTGTCCCTTTGCCCCTTTTTAGGGCAACATTGCATTGTGCGAGTGCAACCAATCAAAATTCCTGTAATAAAATCAAATTTTCATTGCTTTTGTGAGCATTTCCTTTACAGACCCTCTGACCCCCCCTCTTCCCCCTCCATCGGCACCCCTCTCTATTTGTTGTTGTTTTTTATTTTTTGTTTTTTTTTTTTGTTTTTGAGTTAGGTGCCTGGTGCAGTTAGCTGTGCTTTAGACCACGTGCCCTGTGGGTTCAGCATTTTGTTGGTGCTAACTGAAACACAAAGGCTATAACAAATTTTTACCAGCTGCTGTTTCATCTTTCCTTTGTTTTAACACACACACGTACAGTCGTCGCTCACACAGATACGTACGTAATTTTTTACGCCTCTGCTCAAAGAGTTTTTGGCCTCGTGTCTAGAGTTTTGACTTGCTTTTTCTTTTCCCATTTTTTTGTTAAAACATTTTTAAGCAATGCCCCTTAAAGGACATGCCAAGCGGGTATATTTAAAAAGGGGCAGCATATGTTTATAGAAATTGTAGATAAGGTAAGCTAACTCTCTCTTTTTATCTCTTTCTATATATATATGTCATTATGCAGGGTATTTTTCAGTCAGCTATGTCAGCTGAACGCGCTCTAAATTGTTTTTCGTTTTATAACTATTTCAAACTTTTTTTAATCCACTTTGTTAGGCTTTGATTGCAAACGTTTGTATTTCGATTATAGCTAATAGCGCTTAATAAAGCTTATCTATAAGTATATTAGCTATATACATATATATGCATAATCAAGTAGCAATTGATTTGTAGAGCATGCGCCTAGTGCGCCATGCCCGCCCAGGCTCTGACTGGTTGCGATTGATATCCGTTTGCTTTGTTTTGTTTTACTTTTTACATGTGCACACGTAGTTACGCGCTGATATTCCTCTCTCTCTATATATAGATAGATATGTGTGCGGTTGGCCAGCGGGTGGGCAGTCAGACAGGACCCAATTCCAATAGAAAGTACAAAATAATAACTTTTACGCATGTCAGTGTAAACTCGCATAGAAAATTTGCATGCGCCGCATGCCACACAAAAGGAAAGCGCACACACACACATGGGCACAGCCAACAACAATATCAAATTGGTAGCTGGGGAAAAAAAGAGAAAGTCGAGCCAAGTTTTTCACTGCGAAAATGCAGCCTGCTCAAAGTGAAAATTTGTTTGAGTTTGTTGTAACGAGCGTAGCTTTCGCCAAAATACAGACGCAGAACGCACACACCGAAATTCATATCATATCTCTACACAGATATAGAATACCGTTATTTTTGTTTTCAATTTTCAGATTATTGTTTTTTATTTTTGCCCATACTTGTCAGGAGCTGAGCGGAGTATATTGGCTTGGCTTGGTCTGAGTGAAAGGTATTGCAGTGGCCGCTGCCAGAGAGTTGGCAATTGGAGTAGCTACTTAATGTCCTCTTAAAGTCCTTTCAAAAGATACTACTTATTTAGTCTAGGGATTTTGGACTTTTGAAACATGAATTTATGAATATCCTTGTTAGTCAAGGGAGAGTTTTTTTTAGAGACTTATATCTTTGAGTTAGCTATACTGCTTTATGTGAGGGCCTATTTAACAGTTGATAGTTGTATTTTATGAACTTTAGAGTGACTTAAGAGACTTTAGAGTGAATTACTCTTCCAGATTGGATCAGTTATATATAGTCAAAATTATATTTAATTATTATTGTCATAAAATGTGTTATCCTGAAAAATTAATTCCATTGATATTAAAAGAATATTTCTTTATTTTATAATGACTTTAACTTGTATAACTCTACAAAAAACACTCGATACAAATGCTAAGATTAGGTGAGGTGTGGTAAGACTATATTTCCTGGAGTTTGATAGTTACAGTTAAAGTAGGACATTAGATTAAATTTGTTTTACATTATAATATAATAAATAAATATAATATATAAAAATAAAAATATATAAATAAATTATTTAATTAATTTTTGATTCCTCTGACAGTTGAGCAAGTATTATGCAGTCGTTTGCATTCCACAAAAGTTTTTAATTGCTATTGTTTTTTATTTTTTGTTTTTTACTTTTGGCGTGGCATTTTCTGTGGCTTTGTGTAATTTGCACTTCATTAGAGCAGGCAAGCGGAACAGCTGAAATTGCCCAAATGAAATTAAAGCTTGCCATTGTCAGAGCCTCTTACAAAAATAGCTGCGAACGTTCCATGGAACGTTTTTTATATGCACACACATATATAAATATATATATGGTATTTATATTTTTATATTTTTCTGTTAATTATTTTCATTAGATTAATTTTTAATTGAATTAACAACTATTCATATATATTTTTATTGCTGCGCATTTAATGAAGCATTTGCTGTGCGTATACTTGTTATGCCTGGTGTGTATACGTAATATAGAATATAAGTGATTGAAATTAATATCTATAGATGTATAAATATTTAATGCAAAAGTTGGTTTAAGCTGATGTGATATTAACTGATGCAGAGATTAGTATTTATATACATATAACAAATAGTGTTCAGAAATATAGTAGTGCGGCACTACAAAAAAACGGAAATCAGAGGCAAAGGCAGTTTTTCCTGTGGAAAATTAAGAGTTGTCTACTTTTTTCTCTAGAGTAAAAAAGAGAGAATTACGATCAAATCCCGTTACTTTCTGTCAGAATTAATGTGTATTTGACGATTTGTGCGCGTTGCACTGTTGTAATCGGTTGTTCACAAAAATAGTAGTGCAGGATGTAAGAACTCGAAAAAAATAACAATTGTGATTTAAAAAAAAAACAATGTAAATACAGGAAGTGTAATTAATTATTATTTTTTTAGTGACATTTAAATTATTATATATTTAAGTGATTGAAATTAATTGGAATAGCAATCTTTTTTTCGATTTTAGTGGATAGAGGAAAGCATTGCTCGACAGAAAAAAAGAATTGAGCCTGTTAGAAAAAAATATCAGGGAAAAACGTATACAAAAATGTAAAATATTTTATAAATATTGTATATAAAATATGTAGCTTGAATAATGTTAAATTGTTTTTTTTTTTCCTTTAATTTTTTAGTAAGACAAAAACTTTGTGAAACACACAGAAAACTCCTAATTAACAATATTGTAAATATTTCAGTTAAAAAGCAATAGCTAGCCTCTGAAAAAATTAAATTTGTATTAAAAGTAAGATTGTAAAAAATATTTAGGAAAATAAAGCACAACAATAATAATAAACATTTTTAGAGCTTTTCTTCTTAAGCTGTGAAGTGCAACTGTTCACAAATTTGGAACCAAAAAATACATACAAATTAATAAAATGTATATTTATTTCAATATTCTTTTTATTTTTCAAATTTATGCAAAATTATGTATTTATCACTAAGCTGCTCTCTACAGCATTTATATTGCAGTCGCACTGCTATTTTTGTGAACACAGATTTAAATATTTTAAATATTTATATATATTTATGTAATCCCTTCTGTTAGCTATTAGAACTTGTAATATGTTTATATAACATTTTTAAACTTAATTTTACCAAATATTTGCACAAATTCATTCGCTGCGAGTTGATTTAGTTTAAAAGCCGTTGCACGCTGCGTATACGTAATGCCAGTTTATCCCTAAAAGGACGCCGGATATTTTGCTCATTAAGCGAATCGACTGCTTGTACACGCGGAACTCGTGTGGCATGCACTTAGCCTGACTCTTGCGGTCTCATTTATGAACTGCACACACACACAAGCGTACTTGGTTGGAGATTTTGTGCGTATGATGCGGAAAACCACACGCAGTGACCATGCAAAGCCAGTTAGCCGCTAATAATTTATAAAGCCCGGCCAAGTGAACTGCAGTCTATTAGACGCGCGTTAGCCAAACAGGTGAGCCACTGTGGTGGGGCAGAGCGTCGGGTGTTTGGGGCCGCAGTCAATAAAAGTCAGTGGAAGTCAGTTGATGATTAATGCAAGTTGGAATGCATAGAGCCAGCCCGCTCGCTACGTTGCCCAAATGAAAGTTGCCCGGACCGACCCCAGAGCTAACCAAACAAAGTTCGTGTCTTAGTGGCAACGCAAAGTTTTTGCAACGCGCCCAACGCTGAACGGGCGTCTGGTGCGGGGTCGGAGGGCATTTCAACAGTTGCACTCGTGTCTTTGGCCTGTAGCTTTATAATCAAATCCGTTGTCGGTCGCCTGCTACCGGTTTGGCGCCCCCACTCACCCCGCTCACCCCGGGCTCTGTGGCAAATGTTAAAATTGTCTCCAAGTGTCTTGTGTCTCGGTGTTCTTAGAGCCTGCCTGCCTGCTGCCCGGCAGGCTGCTTAGCAGTCCACCCACATACACATTAGGCAGCAGTGCGGAAAGCGGGTGTCACGAGTGGAGACTTGACTCGACTCGACTCGACGCCGGCTCGACTAGGACTGGGCCACAGTCTTCGCCTCCCCCTCTCTCTCCGCCTCTGCCTCTGTCTCTGGCACCCTTTTCACAGTTTGCGAAAAATGATTAATGCGATTTGAACTTTAAATTTACATTGTGTTCATGATATTCAGTTGAATTTATGAGCGCTGTTTGAGTTTGTAAATGAGTTGCTCATTTAATGCCCTAACAAGCGCCCCACCGCCCGCTCGCCCCTTCGCCCCACTGCCCCACAAACTACGTAAGTAACTGCCGAAGCGAGCCCCAGTCCCAACTCCAGGTCTGAGGACTTTGCCAGCGGCAAAGCGGAATTAATGATTGTATTCCATTTCACTTTGGTATTTCGGCCCGTATATATATATATATCTATATATATCTGTAGCATATCATAGATTAAATGAGTTATCCGTTTGGCTGCCGCCGTCGTCTTCCTGCCGGCCAATTCGACCAAATAAGTGGCTTTTGTTGTATGGCCATCAAGTGGCAAGAGTTTAGGGTGGACCAATTCACAGAGATTCCAAATTCCAGCTCTTGCTTCGCATAGGCAACTGCTTGACTCACTGCAAACATGTCACCTGCCACGTGCCAGCCAGCCCGAACAGTTGTCAATGCCAGAAATAGTTTTGAAGTTTCGGTAAGCTGCGCTTAGCAATAAAAATGTCGCACTGCAGGCAGCTATGCATGCAACATGACCTGGCTCAAGTGTAAGACTTTTAGAGGGGATAAAGAAAAAGGTAAATAAAGTGGACGTTGAGGAATACATTATGTATATATTAAAAATATATTTTCAATCTATTTGACTGATATATATATATTCATTTATAATAATATATTAAATGTATATTTTCAATTTATATACATTCTTTTTCAGCTCAAGCTGGATCAGACTCTAACTCAAGTGCTTGACACAAGCTTGTACTATTTTATTTTGAGGAACTCAATATTACGCGCAGCTGGCGCACCTCGGAGACCGAGCATAGAAGAGCTGAGCGCGATCACTTGCAGAGCAACACTTTCGCTCTCACAGCTCCAACTCCAGCTGCTGCTTTCTACAGTGCTCATCGCCTAATAGTCTCAAGTTACAAATTCATTTCATTATTAAAGCTGAAATATTTAATATGTATATCATTCTTTCTCTTTCTCTCTTTCTCTCTCTCAATGTCTTTTTAAGTTTTGTCTGAGTCGCACTTATTTTATTTCGAAGTAGAGCTACCTTTTTGTTAAATTTAATTATTTATTAGTTTAAATATTTGATTTGTTCCAAAATTTTTTTAATAATGTATAATACCTAATGCATAATGCGTAAGGAGCGAATAGAGGCTTTAGTCAGTATTAAAAATATGTTGGAACAAGACAAATATTTTAACTAATATTTTATTTATTTATTTATTTTTTTATGAATGAGCGGAAGGTCTTACCAACGAAAGAGGCATTCATCATTATTAAGCAATTTTTGCAATAAGTCAAATATGCATATATCTATAAATAGATGCAGTCTATAATAGCTTACCGAAATGTCGCTCCAAGCAAGCTGAATTGGTGCAGGTATTATGTTTTCTTCGTAGTGCTCTCCACGTAAGTCAGCTCCACACCTTTTTAATTTAGAGAAAGATCTGGAGCATATGGTAACTTAGTGTTGACACGAAACAAATTACTTTTCTAATCGAACGACATAAATAGGAGATATTTTATTTAAAAATATTTCAAAATTGTTCCGAAGTTATAGTTTATATTATTATTATATTTAATATATACTTAAATCAACATTAACAATAAACTACACTTAATTTACCCCGTTCAGACCTTCGTTAATTAAGAGCTTCAATTCGTCCCCTGGGAGTACGAGTCAAACGCTTTGATATTCGAAAGTTCGCTTTGAGTTTGAGGTTGAAATTGGTAGAGCTTTGTCCAGGCTCATCCCAGCTAAGTAAACATAAATATTTAAGTTCTCGCAGTATTCACTTCAATCAGGTCTTTAAGTGCTTTAACTTCGCTTCGCTTTCGAGCTGAGCCGAAAAATGTCAATTTGAGTTTGAGCTGTGAGCTGTGAGCTGCATTGCGGTGATCTGATGTGGGCGTGGCTCGCCTGCGCCAGCATATCGATAATTATTGCACAAAGCGAGTCCTGTGCGGCTTCTCGGTTAGCCAACAGCCAGCAGGCAGCTGGCAGCTGGTCGCTTGCTTATTTTTTGCACGCTGCTACCAATTTGTGTGACTTTTGTGTGAAAAACAAGAAAATTCACAAGGAGCTCACAGGAGCACGTAAGGACGCACACGCACACGCCCAGTCAGACACACTTAGAGTTGTTTCCGAGAGACGCATGTGCATAAATTCATTGTCAGGACGACAATGACGACGACGTCGACATGAAATGAATGAATGAATGTGGCCAGGCCCACTGCCCAGCGTCCAGCGTCCAGCGTCCATCGTCCTCCATCCAGCCTTCTGTCTTGTTGTCTTGTGTTCTCTGTTCTCTGTCCCGTGTTCCATGTCATTTGCAGTGCGTTTTGTGTGTTTGTGTGGTGCGGCTGCCGCGTGCTGGGCCCAACATTTGTAGTTCTTGCTGCCTTTTAGGCTAAGAGCTCAGGCACGCACACACACACAGACTCACACACACACTCAGACACACCCTGGCCAAAGGTCGCATAAATCTTTCGACTTCTGTTTGATCGAACGCAAAAATAATGGCGTTTTGTTGGACTCCCCCCGCCGCGTGGCTCCTGCGCCTTCGCCCTTCCCTCCCATGCTGCTTCATAAATTCTGCGTGCTCGGCCAGAGAAATCAGCAAGAAAATTGACACTTTAGCCGTGCTCCGCCCCCACCACTCCACCCGTTGGCCAACTGCTAATGATACAAAGCGAACTCTACTCGCATACCCAGTGAGCGGGCGACCACCAGGTCGGGTAGCTTGGACGCTCATCGAGTTGCAGTTGGAAGAGAACTTGATGAAATAATGCTGGAAATTATTTTATTGAAAATATTCAATAAGCTGCGGCCTTCGCTTGAATCAATTTCCTTCGAACTGAATACCCACAAAACGAGCTGTTCGAAGGCTTCACCTGGCTTTTTAGGCGTTTTATTTTTAATGTGCGCGAACAAAGCGATGGCGTTGGGGGGCGAAGTGGGGCCAGAAAGCAATATGTGCGGGCCTTGATGAACTTTTTTAAATTCGTCCTTGGCGCTTGATTTCCGTATTTCCGACTGTTTTCAGTTTCTCTGACCATGTCAGGTCAACCGACCAAGCCGGAGCTGGGGTAAGAAATTAAAATCAATTAAAATTTTGTTGGCATCTAAAGTAGTTTCTGGCTATAAATAGTTGACAGGCCTATACATTTCTGTCTATATGGCCTAAAAAACTTCGAGAGCCACTTGATATACAGCCAGTGAGAAATCGCTGAGTTTCAGTGGACAGAGAACAGCTAACAGAGAGCTCTGCTTTATCATATTTGAAATTGCTCTTAGTTTGTCTTTAAAAATAAACAGATATTTGAGTTTCTTTATCTACAATGTTTACGATCAAACGCAGACATTCATGCATAGGCACACGAAGCAAACAATTGCGTCCTCTCCACTCCGTGGGAGACCAGGGCAGTAGAGCCAATTTTTATGTATAAAGCGGAAGGCATTTTTCATTGTTGCTCTTCGGAGTAGTTCGTGCAGTGCAGTTTATACAAGTGAAATAGCTGGAGTTCGAACAGTCCAACTATTTATAGACCTTAAATTCCTATAATTGGTTAGTAACTGGTCAGTAAGTATGCAGTAATTTATTTCAATTAAGGTTTTCATCCCTTGTAAACAAAAATTCCTTGTATACAAAAATCTTGTAAAAACACACAGCAAATTCTTAACAAAAATTGTTAATATCTCAGTTGAAAAGCGAGTGATACCTAACCTCAGTGATAGGTAACCTTTGTAAATATTATAAAATTATATCAAAAGCTTTATATGATTTGAAAATGTTTAAGGGAAATAAATCACAACAGATAACATAATAAATAATAATTTAAAAATGTGTTTAAACGCATTCTCACTTGTTTTTATCAATATTTATATAATACCTATTTGTTTTTTTTTTTGTTTATATTTATTGCTACAAGCCAAGTATATTTAAGACACTTTGTGTGAATGTAGGGGTATATCGTTAGTCCATCCTCATCAATTGACACATTCTTACTACTTGCATCGATATTTATCGATTAATATTGTTTTAATGCATTTTATGCAGATAATACAAGGTATACCTTTACCCTTCCATCGTCAGCTCGCTAATTGTTACCTGTTTTTATTGATACTTATCGATAAATGTCATTGTTATATATTTTCTGTTGCAACCCAAAGGCTTCTTTCCGAATTCTTGAAATTTTAGGGTAAAGCTGCAGTCGTTCATCATCAATGCATAAATTTGTACCTCTTTTTATTGAAAAATATCGCCTATGCATAGTTTTTTCTTCACGCAATTTGCGTGCATACAGGGTATCTCATTAGTCTGTCTTCATTAAATACGCAAATTCCTACTTGGTTTTTGCTGTTTTTGTTTAGTTTTAGTTTTTTCTGTTTTTTCTGGTTTATTTGTCGAGCTCAGTGCAAATTCATCAGCTGCTCAAATAAGTACACGAAATGGCAAATGCCGAGCAGTTGAGCAACTCTCCAGTTGACCAATTGACCAGTTGACCAACTGGCTAAAGCTAGACGAGCTGAGGTGCGCTGGGATGAGGGTGAGCAACGCTGCTGCCTGATTGCTCAATGGCTGGAGGCAGCTGCTGCTGCGGCTGCCGCTGCTGCTGTTGATGCTGCTTCAGGCAGCCTTCATTTTAATTGCCAAAGTTTTACAGGTAGGCAGCTGGCTTCGCTCTGCGGCATTTGGCTATTTAAGTTTTTGATGGGCCCGGCAGACGCGACTCTGACGCATTTTTATGACCACGCATTAAGCATACGACATGTGGGCGCAGCATTTAAATGATATAATGCTCGTGCATAATGCACAACAATTAGTGGCAGCAGAGTGTATATCATATTTAACTATTGTCGGAGGGGGTCAGAGCCCCAACCAGAGCAGGAGCTGAAGCTTTATGGAGCACCATCCATTTGCTGATGGTCGCCTGCAGCTGCAGCCAGTTTCATGCCAAGCTCAGCTCAGCTCGACTAAACTGGCAAAAATCAAAGAATTTTATGCATGGCTGCTTTACATGTATAAATGAGTGAGGGGTGGGGTGGGTGGTCTCTCTATGTGTCTAACTGACTGATGGAGCGTGTGCAGCTGTCCCGTTATGCCGTGCCGTGCCGTGTCCTGTGTGTGTGTGTGCATTTCGGGTGCGTGTGCACTTTGTCCAAATTAAAATTGCAAAATTCTCTGGCTGCACTTATGAAATACAATTTGGCTGGCAGGCCAGACATAAGCCCCTATCTCATGGCCGTAAACAATTGGGGCCCCGTTCGACTCTCGGCTCTCTCATATCTTAATTGCTGCAAGTTGGCCGGACGAAAATCAAAATCTCGACAATATTAAATTTCGGAAATGCATTTTTAGCCTTTGCTATTTGATTTTATTATTATGCGTCGGCCATGTCGGCACTGTCGGCCCGTATTAATTGGCCAACTTGCTGCAAATTGAAAGTCAAATAATCGTTTAAGTCAACTCCTGTGCCTTGGCCACTTTAACACTCGCCCCACTCCCCCTCCCACTCCCAATCGAAGGCTCGACTATTTATTTTGTGTCCGTTCGGGGGCCCCGGCTGACACTGGCTGCGTTAAAGCCACATAAATCAGTGAGAATTGAAAGAGATTCAAAAGTACAGATTAGAAATATGAGAATAATACGGCTCGCTCTCTGCCATATAGTCAGGTTGTCTGCACGTGGCACGCTTCCACTGCCATCTGAGGATCTTGATTGTGCGCCTGGCAAATAGCATATAAATCAATTTAATATTCCTCAATTTAAATTACTTAAGTCAACACGAAATGTTTGTCTAATAAAAGTCACTGAGCAACAAATAAAACGAAAATAATAATAACAATCGAAGCGGAGTCTGCATTTGATATATGTATAGAGCCAGCTTGCACACTTCCGGCCTCGACATAAACTATTTTGATATGAATAAAAAGAGCTTTGTTAAATATTATTCTTGCCTTCTTTGGTTTGTATTTAAGTGTAATATATATGTGTTTATATATAGAACTTTGTACCTATATAAATATAAGCTTTAACCAATCGCACGCTGGCTGCACTCTTCACACAGCAGAGTGAGAGCGACAGAGCGAAGACAAGCCAGTAAGCGTTAGGCGAGCTTTGCTGCTGATAGCCTGTTCGCATTTTGTGCTTTAAATCTTGTTCATTTATTGATTAGAAAGTCTGTAATATTTATCTATACAAATATATCGGCACTGTGTCAATTTGTTCACCTTCCATTCCAATTTAATAATTGTCTAACTGAGCTCAAACATGAATTTGCCGCTGTGCTGTCTTGCTGGCTCCTTCGCACTCTTTCAATTGTCTGAGCTCAAACATGAATTGCCGCTGTTTGTTGTCTTGCTTGCTCCTTTGCACTCTTTCAATTGTCCAACTGAGCTCAAACATGAATGGCCGCTGCTTGCTCCTTCGCACTCTTTCAATTGTCTAACTGAGCTCAAAGATGAATTGCAGTTTTGCTGTCTTGCTTGCTCGTTTGCACTCATGCAATTATTAAACTAAGCTCAAAATGAATGGCCGCTGTGCTGTCTTGCTTGCTCCTTTGCACTCTCTTGCAGACTGATCATTTCTAGTTGCTTTCTGTTCGTCCACTGTTATTCACAGCGACCCTGTGCGAAGAGTCTAAGCAGCCATCTCGCTCTTACTCAACTACTGTCGCGACTACGTTCAGCAACAACTATTTTTGTCTCGCTCTCGCGCACTGAATAGCTACAGCCACTCTAGACAATGCTCAGGCGCTCACTAATACTCATGCAAGAGCGGCAGCCAATCGCGACAAAATTAAACGGAATTGTGAAATTTGGAAAGCTAACATTGCTAATAATTAGATAAATAGTATTTATATAAATAATTGTCTTTTTCTCTTGACTTAGCTAGTTACTAGAAGAGGTATATATGTATATTCTGTTATTTAAGTATGTTGGCTATATTAAATTTAAAACAAGTTTCATAAGATATTGGAGTCAAGCTAATATGCATTATATTTAATACGTTAAATATATAAAACTTTTATAATTTTGAAAAAATATATTAAGCTCTGCGTATTATTTATATTTATTATATAAATATTAATTTATGTTTATATATACAAAATAAATAACAACAAAAATAAATAGGTAAAAAAAATATAAAGAAGTGCCTAAAAATATTTATGTTAATTTTTTTTATTTATTTGTATAAATTATTTATGTTTATATTATAGTGATCGAAATTTTTAAAATATATATTTTGTATTTTTTTATCAATAAAAATATTTTTTTTGTATATCTTAAAAAGTATATTTTAATATATTTTTTCGTCCACATTCTATTATTTTATATCGAGTATAAAATATGTCAAGCACCCGCGTGGCAGTGCATCTCCCAGTCAGGCAGTCTCGCCTGCTCACTTGCTGCGCTAGATATGTTAAGACTCTAATTCGTGGCTGGCAAATTACTGACAAATCGATTCGATTTATGATTCCTTTACGCTGTTTTTTTCTATTTATTTATATATATATATATATTCAAGACATTCTTGAATTAATTTCAACTGTGCTGACAACTCGCAGAGGTGGCCTGGGCGGGGGTGGGCGTGGCATTTTGATAAATTTAAATGGCCAACCAATTGACAGACAATTTGCGGTTGTGCTTCTTGATTGTGCCCCGCCCCCGTCCCTTACCGGCTGTGCTGCTGCTGTCCTTTGTCCTTGATTGTATTGCCATGCGGGCATTTGGCCAGTTGGCCATGCGGCCATTTAGCTGTGCTGCGTTCCTTGCGCTTGTCGCATTGTTTTGGTTTGTTTGTTTGTTGCTTTTGCGGCTTGCTTAACACAATTAATTAGTTAATGCCAAGCTCTGGCGTGAAATTTATTGCCATTTGCGCTTTTGTATTTGATGAGCAATGCCCGAACCGATTGCCACCGCTCCGATGCTCCTCCTGTTGCTGTTGTTGTAATTGCCACTAATTACTGGCACTGCGATTGCTGCTGCGCCCTGCCCCGCCCCGCCTCGTCCCCACTTATGCAAATGACGGCGGCCCAGCGCTCATCATCTGTCTCCCGCCTGATTTTGGCAGCGTCTCGCACTCCTTTCATTGTCCTCGCTGCTGTCAGCTTCGTGTATATAATTTACATAAACATCTAATTGTTGGCTGCCATTGTTGTTGTTGTTGTTGCTGCTGTTGCTGCTGCTGCTGTTACTCCTGCTGTTGCTGTTGCTGCTGCTGCTGCTATTACACTTGCTGTAATCATGCTTAATTGTTTTCGTTCGCATTCCATGTTTAGATGCTCATGATTGACAGTTTGTGCTTTGGTGGTTTTATGCCAACAACAGGCCAGTGAAACCACCGCAACCACCAAAGCCCCGTCCCCTTCCCCCGCCTCCCCCTCCCGTTGCCCGCTAACACAATTTAAGTGCCTTTAAGTGTTTAATAGCACGTTTGCATAACGCCATTTTGCTGCCCGCTTTGTACTCGGAGTCGGAGAGAAGGGAGAGTGGGGGGAGAGGTTGGGTAGTGGGGTGGGGCTGTTGCGAGTATATTTCATAAATTCAATTAAGCAAATTGTTTTCAGTTACGGCCCAAGCAGTGCCTCGGCCATAGTTCACAGCAGAAGGGCCAATATGTCGTGATATTTGGCTGTGTTGAGGCCACATTAGGCGACGTTAGGAATGTAATAAGCTGCGATAAATCGCCGGGCTCGACAACAAATTGACTTCAACCGCAGCAGCTAAGGCAGTTAATTGCCAATTTCGGTGCATTTGCACGCAATAAAACAATCAAAAGGTGTTGGGGCGCTTCGAAATTATTTTGAATTATTTTTGAATATATTTTAAAAAATTAATGGGTGAATGAAATAAAGCTGGCGTGATTGACTAGGAGATGCCCTAGCCCCGTCGGATCTCTGTAATTAAATATACTCCATAGATTGTATTTAGTTCTAAAAAGGAAGCGCGATATATATCCTATGCGACACAGAAGTATGGTCAATAAATTCCATATAATTTTATTTATTGGTTTAGGAAAAGTGCAAACTCATTCAAATATTGGCAAAAATTACCCTGAATTCAAAGAATTTTTAACAACTTGGAGTCTGTAGCCGAAATACACCGAAAATCGAAATTGTATAAAGTATAAATGAAACTATCTGCAAAATTTGGGAACTCTAGCTTCAAAGGCGCATGTGATATAATTTATTAACTGAAAATCCATCCTGTTTTTAAAGAAAATAGAAATGGGTGTCGATTATTTCGATCAATTAGACGGACCTATAAAAACCAAATTTAAATCTTTGACTCTTACAGGTTCTGAGATTGTGCGCTCAAGAATTAGAAGGACGAAAGAACAGACAGACGGACTGACAGATAGACGAAAAAAAGGAAGAACGGACGAATCGACGTACAAACGGACGGACAGATCGATGGTCAAACGTACGGAACGATAGACGAACAGATGGAAGGCCGAAAGGACGAACGGAATGATGAGCAGAACGACGGTCAGATGGACGGAAGGATAGACAGACGGATGGATATACCGATGAATAGATGATAGACAGACGGACGGAAAGACAGACGTATGAATTTACAAACGGACGGAAGGACAGACGGATGGATGGATGTATGGAGGGAAAGATATAAAGGCGGACAGAGTAACCAGACTAAATGAACTTGGCTCGTCACCTTGATCCGGAATATATAAAATATACTTTATATGTAGTTGCCACGCCTTCTTCTGCGTGCTAAATACATTTTCGAAAAAAAAAAACCTGTTACCGTGGTTTCCCAATTCCGTGTGTTCAGCGCATTACAATTGCAACACAGCAAAAAAAGTGTTTTGGCAAATGTCTTAGCTGAAAATTATTGTAGCTGAAAGGTCAGGCAAACGCTTAAAGTTAGCTAAAACTCAAACTGCTTCACTACCCACCAAATTTTAAGTAACTGAAATAAAGTTGACGCTTAGCTTGAGACTTAATAGTTATTAATTAGACTTCAGTCAATTAGAGTCAACTCGACTCGAGGCAATCGCCTCAAGTTTTGAAGTTCTTTGCTCGTTGTTGTGGCTTAAGCTGTGCTTATGCTTATGCGATTGATGGAGCTGAGCGTCCATTAGACCTTAGTGCTGCTTGCTGAGCTCGCTGAGTTTGCCATTCACGTGTAAACCTAACTATTGAATTAAACTTGAGATTTGCTTGTAATGCGGCCAAGAGTCGCCGGGAATTCGCTTTGTAATTTACTTCGCTGCAATGTGAAGCGGGCGCTGTGCATATTGGAGGGGGTGGGAGGGGTGAGCGAGGGGTGGGGGGAGGGGTTTGGGGAAGGGTAGTAGTAATAATGAAGGAGGGTAGACTGGAGGGTTGAAGGAGGGTAGTGGATGGGAGGCAGTAGTGAAAGACATTGGATGACGGAGGGATCAAGGAGGGAACAAGGAGGGATCAAGGAGGGAACAAAGAGGGATCAAGGAGGGAATAAGGAGGGATCAAGGATGGAAGCAGGAGGAATGAAGGAGAGTAGACAGAATGGATGTAGTAGGACTGTAGGAGGGATGCAGGAGCAAAGCAGGAGGGCGAACAGGTGGGATGAAGGAAGGTCACAAGAGGAGGGAAGGAAGGATGAAGGAGGGAAGCAGGCGAAATGAAGGAGGGAAGCAGGAGGGAAGCAGGAGGGAAGCAGGAGGGAAGCAGGAGGGAAGTAGGAGGAAAGAAGAAAGTCATGCAGGAGGAATGAAGGAGGTATAAAGGAGGCAAGCAGTAGGAATTCTGGAGGGGACCTTTTGTTTTTTCGCTCCTCTTCACACGCTTCAGATGATTGTCAATGCAGCCATGACAACTGACTCTGGGTGTGAGTGTGTATGGCATGTGGATGGCCTTGCTATAGATCAATGCCAGCTGCAGTGACAGTTGATATTTACCTTTTAATATTATTAATATTATTAAAATGAGCAGTAGCAGGCAGGACTCGTATGCATATAAAGAGCATCCTTGCCAAATGCGCTGCGCGTGTCTGAGCCAATGTCTAAATCTGTGTGCGTGGCTCTGTCTGCCTGACTGATATTCATGCAGCCGCTGCTGCTGCCGTCGCTGCTGCTTGCAAATGAAGTTCCTGTGGCTTGGCAAAATGAAGTCCAGGCTCGTCGCTGCTATTTTGCCTTTGACAGCAGAAAATACACACGCAGCCATTGCGTGCTCTTGTTGCTCTGCTTGCTGCATTCAATGAAGCCTGCCAGCCTGCCAGCCAGCCTGCCAGCCTGTTGGCTATAAAATCAACAAATATTTTCATGAAAAAACATGCTAAAAATTAAGTAAAATGAACTGAGACCGGGACTTTTCAATGTTGACAGCCTTTCCATAAGAGCAGCTAGATATTTGCGAAGACTCTTAGAGGATTCGTTCACCATTAAGTCTTAAGCGCATTGCATGATTGTTAAAGTGTATTTAGTCTAGATAGTTGCTTGACTGTGAAGTCTTGCGTCTTGCGTCTCTATTTCCATAGGAATCTCCAACTTTTCCTGTTTCAGTTGCCGTTAATTTATGAACAAATGCAGGGAAAACTTATAAGAATTCTTACTCTACTGCAAATTCTTGTTGCACTCACTTATTTCAGGGTAGATTGATTTTGTGTAGGTGTATGCAACAGGTAGAGGGAGGCGTTTCACAGCCCACAATGACGAGCTGAATTGAACTCGCCGTCGGTTCCTCGGAGTATCTGTTCTTCCGCCCTTTCTTCTGCTACAGGTAAAGGGAAAATATATATATTCCTGATGGGAACGATCAGCTGAATAGATCTAGCCATGTCCATTTAGCCGTCTGTCCCTCCGACTATCTGTTCTTTCTTCTGTCCGTCTTCTTGCTCGCTCGTCTATCCCTCCGTCCGTCTGTCGGTCCGTACGAACGCAACAATCTCGTAAGCCACTACACATATTATATTCATGTGTGTGTGTGCGTGCATGTGTGTATGCATATATTGTTTGCTATGCACAAAAGAAGCGCATAACGATTGGAATATCAACTACTTTAACGTTTCAGGGTATCTGCTAGTCGCGCAGTCTCGACTAGAGTTGCGCCTGCCTATTTTGTAACTTGCGCTGTTGGCCGGAAATTCACACTCGCCGCGTGCTATAACTTGTTACGCACTTATTAAGGTGCGCGCCTCCAGGTATGCAATATAATTATCAAGTCTTCAATGCGCAGACGAGCCTCGAGTGTGCATGAGTGTGAGTGTGTATTGCGAGCACAATGTTCGCATACTTCAACAACTTGTTGTTGCTGCTGCTGCTGCTGTTGCTGCTGCCGTTGCTGCTGATGCCCAAAGGCCGCAGACGCGTGTGTTGTACGGCTGCCAAAAGGCTGGCAATGACAGCAAACGTTGGCTAAAGCCGTGCTACTTACTGCTGTGCAGTAGTTGCCAGAACTAAAAGCAATATCAGCGTGCACACGCCCACTCGCCCACTGGCACACTGGCACACACGCCCACGCCCACTCGCACACTTTGCATATTGCTGCCGCTTCTGGTATTTCGCGTGGCATTTAAAAGCAAACGAATGCCAAAGGCAACACCAACAACAATACACGTGCCGCATACTGTGGCCGACCTTGTTGCTGCTACTGCTACTGCTGCTGCTGCTGCTACTGCTGTTAGTTTTGTTGTGTTTCATAGCAGAATTTAAAAATCTGCAAGTCACTTCACTCATGCAATTTCAAATATGCTGTCAACAGCTTTAAACATTTCCCATTTATAAGGCTCACACCTGCATTTCGGCCACTCTTAATAGTTGTTATTCTCAAGTGCGAAACTGTGTGAGAATGTGTGAGAACACGAGAGCATAGCAAGCTCAAGAGCTATAAATCATGTTTCACTCAAATAAAACCAAAAACTACTTGTCCTAAAAATAGATTCATTTAAATAGTTATTCATGTATCGAATACGAATGGTTTCGTACAAATTCACATTTTTATAGTAGTTAGTATAAATAGTAATAACATTTATTGAGTTTAGTTTATTTCTAAGTTTTTCAATCATATTTTAGTTAAATGAAAATTAGTTTTTTAAATGAATCTATATCGAATATGTAGAAGAGCGTTTGATACTGATGATATACTGATTATTAATTAAGTTTAAGTATAATAAATTTATTCTTATTTGTTTTATAGAAAACAAATAGTTTTTATTTACATATTTTTTAAATTTTTTAAATTTTTTTATTTACTTTCAAGTTTTTCTATCATATTTTAATTAAATAAAAATTACTCTTTCAAACCAATTTATATCGAATATGAATAAAAGCATACTGATTATTAATTTAAAAAAATATGTTATTAATTCTCTATTTTTTTTATTATATATTTTGTATATAATTTATGTACATATATTTATATTATTATATTTTTTTTTTCAATTTGTTTATATTTATAAAATAAATTATAAAAAAAGATATGTAAATATATTTTATTAGTTTTAAATTTAATTTTTAAATAAGTTTTAGCATATATTTTTTGTTTATTATTTATTTAGTTTTATATTTTGTTATATATATTTTAAAAAAATTCATTTATATTTTAATATTAATTTAATATTATTATTATTTAAAGTTTTTTTTTATATATATTTTAATATATAATTTTCTATGTTTTTATGTTGATTATGAATTATTGTTTGGGTTTAAATATGTGTATATGCTTTTTATAAAGTTCATATATTATTTTATACTTCTTTATTTTTAATTTATTGTTTTTTTTTCTTCATATTTTGTTTATTTTTAATTTAATTTTGACATTTTTGTTTTCAATTCTATGTTTTTATGTTGGCTATTAAATATTTATCTTTATTTATGCTACAGCATAAAGTTTTCACACATTGCAATATATTACTGCTCTATGCGATTCTCATACGCAAAATGAAGTCCTACATTTCCTCGCATTAGAAAGTGGAAGGAGGCCGGTTGAAGAGCTCACCCAACTCTTCCAGCGCATATCAAATATAATTACTGTCTCAGTGGCTAAGACAACTGTGCGAGCGAGCGAGCTGACAGCAGCAGCTGATTATCTATGCATACAGTTGGAGGACACCTGCCACCTGCCACCTGCCGCCTGCCACCTGCCACGTGCCACGCGCTGTCTGGGGCCAAGATGCCAAAGTGTGTACTCATTATAACGAATGACCCTTGTTGTTATAGCAGCAACAGCAGTTGTCATACGCGAGTGTCTGCGTGTGTGTGCGTGTGTGTGTGTGTGTGAGTGTGTGTGTGCGTAACTCGCGGCTGACAAATGGCATTATTTTTGTTTGTCAAGTCAAAGCGGGGCAGTGGCAGCTGCAACAGCCTGATGCAGCCGTTGCAAGTGCACTTCAAAGTTTTCAGAGCATGCTTCAAGGCTCAGCCGAGTGCGTGTGTGTGTGTGTGCGAGTGTGTGTGTGTGTAGGTGTGTGTGTGTGTGTGTGTGTGTGTGTGTGTAGGTGCCAGTCAGTCAGTCATTTAGCGCTCGCTGGACTCGCCGACTCCAACGGCTGCTGCTTTGGCTAACAAACGCTCAGAGTTATGCCAAGCGTTCAGCGAAAAACAGAAAAAAAGAGGAGGAGTGGGGGGGGGGGGTGGTGGGGGAACCGTAAACGCTTTTAGACAACTTGTATTTCTTTACGCCGTGGCAGCTGTCCATTTCGGCGGCTCCGGCATTTGCATAACAGTTCTCTCTCTCTCTCGCTCTTTCTCTGTCGCTCTCTTTGCTGCGCTCTTAAATGCGGAGCCGTGGGGCGCAAACTCACCACGTGGTGAGTTTGGCAGCTTCGTTTGGGTGCATTCGTGACGCTCGTAACTTTGCCCTTTTCGCAAATGCCACGCTGCCATTTGCTTGACCAGGTGTCCCATCCAAAGCTGCCCCCACCTTCACCACGCCCTCCCCTTCAGCAGAATGCAACGTGCATCCCCCACGCCCCCCCCTCCCCCCTCGCAGCCCCTTGCGTGTGTTGTGATCGGGAATAAGCCACGCGCACTGGAAACAAGCATCGCCATGGCAATAGCTCTTTAACCTTTAGCTGCTCATTGCATTGCCTCGCCAAGGTTATCCCAGCTACCTGGCCAAATGTCACTTTGTCCATCCACCTGACGAGCTATGAATTCGAATAGTGAATGATGAATTAATTAGGGAAAAGTTGGTGAATAACTGTTGCACATATTTGGCGAGTGTTTGTCTTCCCCGAATTATTAACATATGATTCTTTTGATTTTTGATTTGCTATTTTTTGCGGCTCTATAATGGGTTATCATGTCCTTTGCTTTGTAAATTTTTGGCAGCTTCAGTAAGATTCGTTTGTTTTCTTTTTGGATAGGCAAAAATTTAAGACGAGGCTCGTTGAGCTTCAAAGTGTTCCTTTCCCTTTCGTCTACGAAGCAATGAATCTGGAGTGAAATTGTTTCCAGAAGCAACAAATTAATGGTGCCGAAGGGTCTGTCCTTTTATGCATCTCTTCAGTTTCTGGAATAGGGAAAAGACACAGGGAACCAACTCTCTTTCTACAGTCTTCCAATGCTCGATCCAGAAACTAAAGAGGAGCATAAGTGGTGGACGTTACGCTACATTTGAGGGGATGAAGACGAGGGTTGAAGAAGATTATTTAAATTATTTATTTGCTTGCTATAAATATTGGAGAAGTGCTGCATTGGATTCGCAATACTAAAATATCAAGTTCCTGACGTCTTGAAGCGGACAGCATTAGGCCATTGAGGTATTATTCACAATCTCAAAACGTGCGAGTCTAGCGGCATATGTAAAACACTTATCCCTACACTCCAATCTCATGCCATGGGAAATCGTGGCTATAGATTCATATCTGACATCTAAGAATTTGATATAAAAGGTGAGCGATGCTCACTATCAGATGCAGCTTCACTAGCATCAAATACGTATACTTGATAATTAGGACTCCATGACTCCATAACAATCTAGCTGAGTGTTGTTTAAGCTGGTAAGTCGATCAATGCCGCAATCGATATTCAGATTAATTTTTTGCTATGGATCATATTAGAGGATAGCTGAGACAAGTCCTCGTAGTAAACGGATCCGCTAGTATACTAGACGGTATATATTGTGTGGGTGACTAAATACCTTCGTTTTTTTTAAAGCAATTTAAGCACGTTTTTTTAATGTGTCTCCATTTTGATCCAATACCTTTTGCCATCTTTCTAGCAAAAGATTAGCTCAATATTAAAAAACTTTCTATTGCTTATTTAAAAATGCATTAATATTTGTTCATTCCAAACACTATTGAAGCTTTTGCAGCTCTAAGTTTCATTGAACTATTCGCATCTGTTCCCGTTTGCCTAAATTTGCGTATCTATATATTGGCTTACTGTAAAATATTATATATTTAGCAGAAACAATGTTACATATATTTTTCTATAATAAAAGAGTCAGAGATCTCACAATCAAAATTTGAATATAAAACTGTGTTCAAAAAAATAGTAATGCTGCACTACATAGAACATAAATCAAATAAAAAGATACTTGTTCCGATTGATTAAAAAAAATCTTGCTATTTGCTTAAAGTAGAATATAAAGAGGATAATAACGAAAGAAATCCCGTTACATTCGGTCAATTATTTATTTATTATTTTTTATCACCAAATTCGCAGTATTGTTTTTTTTTTTTTTAATTTATTTGAAGATCTCATATATATCACATCCTAAATTAAAGCAGATCTGACAGTTGTAGCATCACAAGCAAAAGAGGAAATTTGCTTACTTCCCACAGCACTTCGACTCTCAGCTCACAACTGTTGTTGTTCGTTAAAAGTCCTTATGAATTGGGCAACAAATGGCAGCGACAAGTTAATATATATCTTCGGCGAGTCTTGGAATAAACAAATGCCCGCTGATAATGGGGAAAATAATGGCGGCCATTTGAGAACTCTGCTGTCTCTGCCCGGCTTACAATTTAAAAGTCGAGCGCAGCTAATGGGCGAGCATGAAGGGCAGCGGGCTCTAGCGTTGGCCCTGCTGCACGCTCGCTGCTTATTGTTTTCGCTTTCGTTTTGGCCAATGGGCAGCGGCGTCGCGGCGTATGCGGCGTATGCGTAATGCGCATATGTGTTTATAACAGCGGCAACGGCAGCGTCAGCGTCACCATTGACGCTCGGAACGTGCCAATGAGCTGTGCGGAGCCCATTTCGTTTTATATATCTGCTAATGACTCAATTTGGCGACAAACACCAGAGCGTGAGAGGGAGGGGGGAGGGCCATTTAGGAGGGGGGTGGGGAGGGGTAGGCGATGCTGTGTGTGGTGAGAGCGTGCTATGCGCACATCATGAGACATACGACCTAAACAATTAACTGTTAACGCACACGCACACGCTGACAATTGATGAGCTGAAACACTTGCTTTTTGTACTCATTCACGGCGTAAAATGAGTATATTGCCTTTGTCCATCCGTCTGTCCATTCGTCCATCTTGCTGTCCGTCCTCCAGTCTGTCTATCTATCCGCCCGTCCGTCTGAATGTAAAGTTACAGACGTGTTATTTCGGTTGTATACTCCTGGTCTATCATAACCAAATAAATTATTCAGAATTTCCTATACGTTCACTAGGGGCGTGGTAGAAGCCCTATTAGCTAAGATGCTAAAGTCTAGAAAAAAGATCAAAAAGATATAGTGCATATATTTACGCTCACTAAAGGCATGGAAAGTCGTCTAAAATATTTTCTTCTACAGCTTTAGAGCTATAATACATTCCTAAAATTTATTTAAGTTGAGACTGTCTATTAGGATCGTCTACAGCTCGACGAAAACTGAACTGTCCACGCCTACTATGGGCGTGGCAAATTGTTTTGCCCACATTTTATAAATTTCATTATATATTATTAAATATTATTTTTTTATTATTACATATATACATATATATATAAATTGTTATTTCCTTATTATTATTTTTTTTATTTTTTTTTTTTATCATTTACAATTTTCCAGCAGGGAGAGTAAAAAGTTAAATTATCTTTCTTTTGTAATTTTTTTTCTTTCTTAAAGCTCAAGTCCCAGAATTTTACAGCGTAGGCTTCTACTAAGAAATGCTAAAAAAATATATGTCAAACACCTATTAGGGGCGTGCCAAGTCGGGGACAGCTAGAAACTTTAAATTTAACAACTACATTTTTATTGACTCTCTCTATTCATCTATTAAAGTGTATATAAGCTTCTTGAGGGCGTGGCGAATCGGAAGGCCACATATTTTAAAGGGTTTTTTTTTTTTGGAGCTGACAGCGCTTAGAGCGCGACTAAGTAGTCAGGCACTCCTCTGCAACATATCTACTTGATATTATTACTTACTTGCAATACCAGCACCTCCTTCGATTCAGGGTATCTCCACGTCGAGTAGTCCCCACCTAGAGCGCTTACCTGCTGCATGTGTCTGTACTCAATGTATTCGGCATATTAATTCTTTCGAATGGCATACAAAATTTGTATTATTTAATTGAAGTTGGAGCTCGGAGCTGGCTTACGTACTGCAGCTCCGCTCGGCCATTGACTGCGCACAGTTTGAAGAAAACAATTGTCCTGCTCCGCGCATACTTAGCGCAAATTGCTCTTTTGCAGCACAAACAACTGCTCAGTTGCTGCTGCTGCTGCCGGTGCTGCTGCTGGTGCTGCTGCAGCCTTGAACTAAAGCGTTGTCTAAGTAAGTATGTCGCTTCCGCCGCTTCCGTCGCCGTTGCCATTATTGGTGGGCCGGGCCCGTTAGGTTAGCCTCCTCTGCGCTCATTGTTGTCGCAAAGTGCTGACACAGAGTGCCAGATAGCGTGGGTGGGCCACAGTGATACAAGGTTCCAGCACACACACACACACACATGCATCATTGGCTATTATCGTGTGCGCCTTAAAAGCACAGAGCGATAGACACTGAAAAAGTTGTCTCAGGACAATGAAATGCCTGGCTCAATAAATAGTCAAAAGCAGTAATAGCAACAACAACAGCAGCAGCAGAGACAACGCTGAGGCCACTTTGGCTTGCACAACTTCGCTTTGACAATGTATGTGGCTGCTACGGCTGCTTTATCGCAACCAATTCGCAATTCGATTTGCTTTTGTGTGCGTCGCATGCGGCGTATGCGTAATGTGTTTGCCTACAATATCTCTCCCCCCCCTCTCTCTCTCTCTCTCTCTCTCTCTGTGTGTCTCTCGCAGTCGCGACAATCGCAATTTAGCGTCGCTTTTATGGCCCCTAGGTGCGAGTGGCGCGGCAAGCGCTCGCATAATGGAAATTACTTGATTATCGTTTACACGTCGCCAATCGCTCACGGCTCACGGCTCACGGCTCAGGGCTCAGCGCCTGGCCGTATCCGCATATAGGTCTAGTTAATAGACTCCCTCTGACCGCACACTCATCGCTCGCTCGTTCGTGAATCTTATTAAAATTATTGTATTCGACTTGGGCCAACTCGAATTGCCTCGCTTCGCCGGGGCCACCTTTATTTGGCCTCGAGGCCAGCGCCCGGCCGGGTCATTACGGGCAGCTCGTTAATTTCAATCTCATTCTGGACGCTAACCAATTGGGATGCCAGCAAATACATGTAATTAAATAAACTGGCTAACGCTTAGCTTGGCTTAGCAATTGCAACGCCATTTCGATTAGGCGCAACGGGTTAAGTTCGCTCGGAACGAGCAAAATGTGTGAAGGAGGTGGATATGGAGAGAGAAATAGATAGATAGATATATGGGTGTATATGGAAGCAAAATTTTTTATTGATACAATTTGATTTTAGTATTCAATTTAGTGGGATTGGGATTATATAGAAAATATTAATATTTATCATGATTTTTTTTTTATTAGAAAAAATTTTACATTTTATTTACAGCAGATTGATTTTATAATATCTTTAAGTCTTTGTCCGACTATCTTTGACTAAGAGTATATTATGTTTTACAGAAATTGAGTGAAAGTATAGAATGAGTGTGATTTGAAGATATTAGTTAGTGAAGTGTGAGGTGTTCAATTGTAGGAATAAAATGCAGTCTAAAAAGAACACATCTTAACAAACTGCCTCTACGGCTTGGCAATTACTCGAGTTGTATTCCTTTGAGTCTATTTGTGGAGGGAAGAGATGTGTTGACTTTAAGAGAGTTTCTAAATACATTTGGATGAAAGGCGTGTTTATTATGGCGATTACTCAATATATCTATAAGTATTCATATTTAGACTTAAAAATATGTCTGGGTTTCGGCATTTAAATTTTTGTCGGTTCTACGTTTTGCCTAGTTTAAACTTGGTTAATAAGTTCTTAAAAAAAATGTTGATTTTCTTTGATAAAGGTTTATCAAGTCATTGGCTTTAACAATATTTGTGTTTGTCAAAAGGAAATGCTTTATTTACACATGAAATACCTTTTTATCCAATTTCTATAAACTACAAAAAGTTGCTGCACTCAAAGTAATCTATCTCATAATTTACATGATATAGTATGAATAATATCATAAAATAATACACGATAAAACATAATATAAAATATTTAATCTATATTTTATGATATAATATAATAAATAATAAAATATAATAGTACGGCAGATGTCTTCTTACAGTTCATATTTACTAAACATCATAAAGATTTTAGACTCGCACAGCATTCAATCATATTGACTGAATGAACTTAAGAGCGAAATGCATAAATTAGTCTGATAAATTGAGTGAGAGCTCAAAAACTAGAGTAGAGCTGCCACGCAAACGATAGTTCTTGTCGATAGTTGATAGTCAATAACCGGTGATCGTTATCGAAAACGTTTTCTTATTTGTCTTAAAGTCTATATTGAATAGCGAACCTATAGAATTCAGATCTGATGCAAAGTTTGGCAGTAATTTTAAATAGTCTTAAGAGAGCCAAGTATAAAGTCTTTAGCTGCTCAAGAGCTAGAATACCAAATCAAGCTTGATAATGAATAAAAGATTTCGATATATATTTATATATATTATATTTCCATATACATTTATATGCATTATATATATTTCGATATACATTTATATGCATTATATATATTTCGATATATAAATTGATGAGTTAAAAATAGCTGTAATTCTTTGACGAAGCAGCAGGCAAATTGCAAAGCCTTTTTCTGAGCATACTCTATCATTTAGTGCAAGAGAGTATATAGCTTATTAACTGGCTTTCCATTACCTTAACTGCCTTTTGCATTGTAAGCCAACTACTTCAATCTCAACAGCTTAGCATTGCCTGTTCGACGACCTTCAATCGCTCTCTCAGTGCGCCAGAGTATTGTGTGTCTGTGTACACCTACGTATTTTATTTCTTTATTTACTTTTCGTTTTCTTAAGCAAGTATAAAATATTCCATTATGTTAAATACCAAAATTTGCTTAAAAAATTGTTCAAGTAACGTCTGGGGCAAACGTCTTTAAGTGAGTGTGTGTGTGTGTGTGTGTGTGTGTATGTGTATGTGTATGTGTATGTGTGTGTGTTTGGCTTCTTAAATTTTCCGGCTTTTGACGTGCCAATTTTACGCAGTTTTCAGCAAGTTGCAAAACTTTCAGCTCGCTAACAAAACTATATAAATAAATGCGCCCTTTTACACACACACACACTCACACACACATACAGACACACACGTGAACTGTGAAATAAGTAAAGCAATATAAGTAAACATGTATATAAATATATATATACATGCATACATATATATTTCTTTATATATGTATATGAATATGTTTCTGAAAGGCGGCATAAAAAATGCGCTGCAAATAAATACAAGCTGTGTATGTGTGTGTGTGTGTCTGTGTGTACATGTGTGTGTGTGTGTGTAAGCTTCGCTGTTATGCATGAAAATAAAACTTTTCCATAATTTTGTATAAGAAAAGTTTTGCGTTGTGCCACATAGTTGCAAGTGCTTCCTGCTGATTTTTCTTGAGCCGAGTTTTTTTTTCTTTTCGACTATTATTATGCCCTGAACGCATTGAAAGCGACCATTGTGGGTATATTGGTGCTGTTAAGGTGTACGGCTGGGTCGGTGACAAACTGAGGCGAATATGTGGATATATACAGATATATATATATTTATTGAGCCAGATAATCACAGTTGAATTAGGTTGCGCTTGATTCTTACTGACAAATTTTGAGCAGCTTTTTTTGGGTAGGTTTTTTTCAAAAATGTTTTGTGAATAATTTTCTGAAATTATGCGAAGCTTAATATATAAAAATATGTATAGCTATACCCCCAACAATTACTTATTGTTTTTTTTATTTTTTTGTTTTTTGCTTTTTAGTTTTATTAGTCTAGTACCAAATAATTGTGGAACTGTAGCTCGAAGGATATGGAAAATATTGCATTGACGTATGTTAAGCTTTTCTTCGAAAATATTATAAAAATATTTCGTGAACTTTCTCCGCTCTCAATCTTTATTTTATTTTAAGCAGAATAAAACAGAGTTTAATACAAAAATAAATAAGGAACGACAGCTCAAGTGATATAGCAATATTCAGCATTAATGCAGAACGTCAGTGTAAATATATGCATATGAACCCTTAATTTTGAATGTGGTATAAGTAATTTTAACCTTTCAAAACCACATTTCCTTTTGAAAATGGTTAAAAATTTAACAGCCATAATAAATACTTGAATGTTGGCACTACTTTACTGTCGAAAAATCGTATTCCATAATGCAAAAATATTTTTTAATTCCTTAAAATGCAGAATTCTAAATATCTCGAAACAAGAAAAATATGACTTATCCCACTTTAAATATATAAATATATTGTAAATGTATTATAGAAAGATTTACAGCTGTATTTTAAAAAAGATAGATAAACTAAAAGCTACTTGTTGCGATATTTGAGTATTGTTAGGTTGTTCGACATTCGCACTATTCCTTTTGTGAACACAGATTTATGTGTGTATAGATGTCATCTCAGCCGACTAGTTGCTCTGGCACTGTCCCTTGATCTGCCTGGCTGACAGCGCGTCCGTTGACGTCAACGCCCAGCCGTTTGTTGTCGTGTGTGTTAACGCATCGATTGCGATACCTGTGAGAGTTTGAGACTTGATGCTGACAGGTGGATGCCTTGGCAGCTTGCAGAGACTTTGTGAGTTACGAAGAATCGATGATATTTCTCTAGGTGATGAAATCGATAAATATCGATAGTAAACTTCGTTTGAAAGATTTTGAGAAGTTTTGAGAGCTAGTAGAGTTAGTAGAGCTACAGGTAGTTATATAGAGATTAAGAGACTCCCATTGGGCTTCATCTAAAGGCATTTAAAAACTCGGAAGAAATTAAAGACTTACTCGCATTCCATGCCGTTACCTTGACTTGCTTTCCCAGCCGCCTAGACCTGTGTCTTTCCAGGGCATCCGCTAGTCGTTCTCTCTCGCCTGTATTTTTTTTGGTGTGTTTTTTTTTCTTTCGCTTCTTTGCCGGCATTTTCATTTGTGTGGGACTAGGCCCAAGTGGTTGCCGCCTGCAGTTGCGGCGCAAAACTTTGCACAGCCTGTGAATTAATTAAAAGATGAACTGGGCAAAAGGAAGCCGAGCGAGTCAACAGGCAGCGGCGTGCCTGAAGACCGAGTCGAGCGGCCACAGCCCGGCCCGGACGCGGCCCAACCCGTTAACAAGCTCCGCTAGTTGCATTGAACGCAAACTTTTGATCTAAATGATAAGAGTCTCGGCGCCCTGTGCGAGGTGTGTGTGTGTGTGTGTGTGTGTATGTGAGCGAAGTTTGCTAACGATATGGACAGCTGGCGAAAAACTAAAATATGAATCGAAATTAAAAGACTTTTTGCCTAAGCCCACAGCAACAGCAACAACGGCAACGGCAATAGACTTCAGTCAAAAGATCATTCAAAACTCAGAAATATGCGAGAGGAGAGCAAACTCCAGTCCAAGGCATAATTAATTGAAAAGCCTAGTGTTTCGAGTGCCTGCAGCAAGTGTTGCACAACGAATTGTGAGAGTGCGTATTTTTGTGATTTTATTGAATTTTCGTACAAGAGAAAGCGAGGTGCGCCTCCTCCTTCGGCCTGCTCAGGTGTACTCCAAAGAATTCTTGTCTAAAATTCCTACTTTATGTGCAATGGGAGTCGAGAGGGTAAACAACAGTTACCTTGAGAGTGAGAGAGAGGGAGAGTTTCTCAACAAACAGGATATTTGCTTGGCTGCAGCGCCATCGATTGTAGCTCCGCTCGATGGATTCTTCGTTTTAACAGCTCAAATGCTAATGAAAAAGAAGTTTTGTTGTTGATTTTTCTTCAATTTTTTGTCTTAAATAAATATTGACAAAAAAAGAAGAAAATGCGTTCTCTAAAAATATTAAGATTAAACAATAATACCAACTAAATAAATCTCATAAATTATTTTAAAATTAATTAAATATTGAAAAATTAAAAAAAAAATTAAATAATGAATTCCTCAATGGTTGTAGTGTATGTATATGAATTAATTAAATTGAAGTCTATATTTTAAAAAAATTTAAGATGTTAATAAACCTAAATTTTGAGTACATAATTATTGGAAATTTTATTTTTATATTATAATTATTATTATATACAAATTATATGAAAATTTGAAATAATAATCATTATTAAATTTAATATATTATGAATTATTATTAAAATTAAATTAAAAAAAAAAAAAACAAAAATTAATTATTTTTAAATTATTTTATTTTTAAAATTGTAATAGGATTACATTTTAAATAAATATACTAATAAAAAATTTGAACGGTTTAAATTTTAAATAATTTATTTGAATACTTAAAAATTTATACAATTTTTAACGACCTTATATTTTACTTTTTTTAATTTTAAATTGTTACAGACTTAATTCCAATTTTAAATTGTTACATTTTAATTTTAAATAATGAAATCTTTTAAAAAATTTCTAAATAATTTACAAATAAATTTTAAAACTATTTAGATAGATAAAACAAATTCATTTGTTTCTCTCTGTAACTCTCTCACTCGCTCTGTGTCTTTGTCTCTCACTTTATCTACCTCTCTCTCTCTCTCTCTCTCTCTGGCTAGCGCTCCAGCTGAAAGAATTCAATTCTTTCTCGTTGATAGAGCAGTTATATGAAAAGCGAATGGCTTTAACGTCGCTGCTCGCCTGGCCCTGCCTACAGGGCTAAGTGCTTAAGAGCCAAAATGAATATGAATCTCGCAGCAACATAAACGCTGAGCGAATGCAAGGCCGGCGGAGTGGAGGCGTGGCGGCAAAGGATAACAGAAATGGACGTGGGCAAAGCGCCTTTTCATGCGCGCTCCATTGGCTTTCAATTAAGATTCAGCGTCGTTGTGTTTCAATCATCATTTGCGAGCAAAACAAATTTTCGCACATCTACTGGCACATGTGTGGGTGTGTGTGTTGTGTGTGTGTAGTGTGTGTGTGTGTGTCGTGTAGTAAAATGTAGATTTGTGCGCGCTGCGTGACGTGCGGGCAGCAAGTTTGCATGGGTTTATAGTTTGCTCATGGGCCGACCGGAAATGGCGGCTAACATGTTGCCAAATGCCAATACAGAGTGTCCCAGCTCTCTCTGTGTGTGTGTGTGTGTGTGTGTGTCCTTGTGTGTGTGTGTGCAACACAAATGCAATTTGTATAATTGACTGTGACTGTTGCCTCCGCTTGGCTCGGCTTAGCCCAACTCGGCTCGACGGCTCCAAAGGGCGTCTATTCGAATTTGAATATATGAATCTATCTGTGTGCGAGTGAGTGTGTGTGTGAGTATGTGTGTGTGTGTGTTGGCTTGGTATAAGTTTAAACAATTTGTACAGCTAAATGGGTTGGGTGCTGCCGCTGCTGCTGCTGTTGCATTTTAGTTTTACTGCGGTTTTTGGTTGCTGGCTCTTTGGGCCTTTTGCCGTGGCCCATGGCTCGCCGCTCGTCGTCGTCGTTGTCGAGTTTTAGAATTTGTTTGTGGTGAAATGCAATTAAAAAGAGATTTACAAGCTTAGCAATGGCTGAGAGATGGCCCTGCCCTGCGCCGTCCTCCCTCCCAGCCAAATACAATATAAATAAAAGCGCAAATATGCCGAAAAATACCGAAAATACCAAAAATACTGCAAATTCGCTCTGTCATTCAGTGGAGATGAATGGCCCCAAAGTATGCGCATTCATATGATTCACTTCTGCCTCTGTCGCATTCACAAGTTACTTATTCAATTTGAATGCCAATTATTTACAGCGCCCAAGGGACTTGCCCCGACCACGCCCCCTCCTGTGCCCCCCTACACATGTCCGCCTCGTGTCTCATGCGTGTGCAGGCAGCTCTAATGCCAGATTGTCCACAGCGGAGAGGAAGTGGAAGAGCGCACGTTAGTCTCTGCGTCATTGGTCCGAGAATGTTTTAATATTTCTCTCTCGCAGAATGTTTTCATATCTCTCATATTTTTGTTTTATATTGTTTTTTTTCTCTTTTCGCCTGTCTTCTTCCTAATTCCCACTTCAGGTCTCTCTCTCTATCTTTATATCTTGCGCTCTCTTTCTTCCTCTCTTAGTCTGTCTTTCTTCAACACAAATTTTTCTTATCTCTCTATCTTTCATAGCTTCTTCTTTTCAATTATCATCCTTCTTGTAATCTAAAGAAATTTTCTCTCTCTGTTTATCCATTGATATTTTGTCAATCATCTCAATCTCAAACCCTGTCTCTCTCTGTCTCTGTTATCATTCCTTTCTCTCCCTTCTTCTTTCTCTCTCTCTCCTTATCTCTCCCTCTGTTTCACTTTCTCTACCTGCTACTTACTCTTGTCCACACTTTACAAAAATACCCATTTTACTCTATTTCTTTCTTAGGTGTCGCCTTTCTATGCAATTCTCATGTAATTAAATCCTATTTCTCTTTCAGCTTTTCCCTTTCTATTATATATTTGCATTTTTTTCTTTTTTCTCCGTCTTATTATCTTTATTTTTCCATTTCTATCAATACATATACATAATTGTTTTACTATCTCTCTCTCTCTCTATCTCTCTCTCTCTCTCACTCTCTCTCTCTTTCTTAATTTCTGCTTCACCCTCACTTTTTCTCCTTGCAGTTCCTTCCCTCCACATTTCTTTTGCATCTTCTTATCTCTTTTTCCTCCTTTATCCATTACCCTTACCCTCACTTTATAAAGACTTTCCTTATATTCAGTCTCTCTCTCTCTCTGTGTCTTTTGACTACCACCTTTCTTTGCAATTCTCATTGCATAACATGAAATTACATTAAATTATTAAACGGATATCTGCTGTCCCCATTTTATCCCTCTTTAGGCTTCAGCTCAAATGAATTATGTTCGAAATCAGAATAAGTCAGCAGCTGCTATCGAAATTCGAGAAAAAGCTGATTGGACAACAGACAGAGAGGGAGGAGGGGAAGGGGCAAGTGGGGGCCTTCCCATTCAAATCATAATCCCAGTTGGCTCATTTGGGGAGCTGGCCGAGTTAACAGTTTCAGATTCTAATTCGTTTTTAAAAGCGACTTTGAGATATTTACATAGCAATTAATAAATGCCATAATAGGCAGCAGTAACAATAACAATTACAACAACAGCAACAGCAACAACAATGGGCGCCCAGGACACAATGGCACAGCTGGAGCCGGAGGAGCGGCACAAAAAAAGGTACATGTAAATATTTGACAAAAGCATTAAACGAGCAAAAAGGACAACAATGAAATGTAATGAAACGAAATGACAAGCGCCGAAGGACGAGGCGAGACTGTGACAGCAGCCGAAGGATCACTCATATATATATATGTATATATATAGCCATGTCGGGCCTTCCCATTTACGAGTCTATTTGCAATTTATAAATGCCAGCAGCGCAGTCACGATATGTCAAATTAAAAATGATAATAATTCAAATCGAAAGGCAACAGGGCAACAATATTGCTCGAAAAAAACATCTGCTCTTGGGCGTAACTGACTGACTGATGCTCGTTTAAGCATTGAATAGAGTGAAAATGGGTTTTAAATGAACATTTTTTTTTTGATTTGCCGTTAGGGAACTCGATCAAATTGAAACTTATTATGGAATGGAATAGAATCTGTAATAAATACAATTAGGTCTGTATATGGGAGATCTACAGCTGTGTGCTCAAAAATAGCAGTGTCTTTGAGCTTTGACTTCAAAGTTGATAAATCGTGTTAACTGCACCAATCTTTTATAGTTTTAGAATTCATATTTATATATAACAAAATGAATGCCATTTTGGGTGGAAAAAAAGTCCTCCATTTTCAGAAATGACCAAGGTAGTGCTGCTCATAAAAATAGCAGTGTTTATTAAATATAAAAATCAGTCGATTCCAAATTATTAGAAACTTTTAGTTCGGGTCAGCTTTGGTTCTGAGGATGTAATACTTAGTCGTGAGCCCCTTATTGGCAATAACGGCTTGGCATCTGCGCGGCATGGCATTCACCAAGTCCTGTCAACGCTTAACAGGGAGCTGCCGCCATGCTTCTTGTATAACTTCCCAAAGTTGGGCTTGATAAGACGGGCTTTCCTTATATATAATATATAAGATATAAGGTTTAATCCTTAAGCTTTAACCTAAGAGTAGGCCTATATGGCACTAGATATATCTTTTATGTATATATCTCTTATATATTTATATCTTATATATATAGTATATATATCTTATATAGTATATAGAAGGAAAATCCGTCTAATAAAGCTCAGCTTTGGGAAGTTATAGAGTCTAAGAGAAAAATCTGTCTTATTTCTTATAAAGTGAAAAATAAATGTGCTCTAGTAGAGACTGCTCGACTAGAAGATACCCCAAGCCATATGAATACTTCTTTTATATATAAAATATAATAATATAATAAAATAATATATAAAACCTATGTATATTACACATGTACTTTTGTACCTTTGATAATATGAGTTCAGGGTATATAAAGTGAGTGAACAGAGAAAAGCAATAAGCAAGACAAGCTTTGTACAGAGCGAATCTGCTCGTATTACTGTGCGAGCGCGCAGCAAAGCAAAAGAGAAAGACATGCTTACGCACACACACACACAATTATCTATATATAAGGAATATATATAATATATCGAATATCTTGTAAAATTGCATTTGTTTGCGGAGTGAACCTAAGCAAGAGAAGCCAATAATTGCCTGAGTGTATGTGTGTGTGTGTGGGATCGTCAAGTGCAACGCAGACAGAGACACAAACACACACCAGCACACACTCACACACACACCAATACACACCAACACACAATGGTCACACACTCACTCACAGCAGCCCACATCCTTGTCACATTCTCTCCATTTCCACCGCCACGCCCCCCCTCATTGGCTCGGTTGCAATTGGTAATTCTCTAAATTAGATTTAGAATTTTGCAATTCGCTTGCCCTTTGCTCTCTCCATATGCAAAGCCATTGAGTCCATTTCTTCGAGCTGCCCTCGGGGCATTGCCGCTAGCTGAGGCGGCTTGACCTCAGCTCTATGATAATTCTGATCGCTCGCTGAAGTGGCGCTGCTCTCTTAGCCAATGAAAGCGCATTAATATTTCGCCCAGTTTTCGTTAATGTTTGCTCAGAGTTTCGTTGTTTTTGCCTCGTTCTTTAAATAAATATTTGGTATGCTTTGTTTCGTAGCTGCGAATTGGTTTGTTGCTGCTGCTGTCTCCGTCTGGCGCTTCTTGAATATATTTTCGTGTTTGCCTTGGCTGATTGTAATGCAATTTGTATGCATTGTGCATGACAAACAAAAAGCCGAACCTGTGCAGTTAGGTCAGCCCCCCATGGCCCCCGCCTCGACGGCAGGCAGCCAGCCAATCATTGAGCTTGGCGCTCCTCGAATACTTTTAAGAATATGCAGCAGCAACAGCAGCGACAGCTGCTGCAACAATGCCAACAACAACTGCTCGGAAATTATGTTGTGCAAAACTTGAAAGTCATTGGAGCACACACACACACACACACACACGCACACACACACACACACACACACACACGTGCACACACATGCACACAGCAAATAAACAAGGAATTATTTCTAGAATGAAAATTAGTTTTGCCTTCGAGATTCTTTGTTGCATTCCAATGCTCTCTGGCAATCAATTGAAGCATTTACCCGCTGAGAGCCAGCCACCGGCTTCGGCTGATGCAACAGGCAAAGCCAGCTGGCCGGAAATGCATCTAACTGAAATTAGTACAGGTTCTCTGGGCGTCTGGAATTGTCTCTCCCAAGGATCAACTGCGCTGAGCTGGATGACCATGGAAAAGGCTCGAGAATGAGAGAGAATTTAAGGAGAAAACTATTTGGCGAAATTAAAGTTAATTAAGATGAAATTCTCAGGTAAACTATAATAAGTCAAATGAAGTGAATTGGGGAGAGATCATATGATGGAATGGGGTGGAAATTGGAGTGAAAGAATGGTAAATTGAGAGAAAGAGAGAGAGAGACATAAATAATGTCAAAGAAAGAAAGAAAGGGACAGAAATAAAGGGGAAGAGAAAGAGACAAATAAAGTCAAAGAAAGGTGAAAGGGAGAGAAATAAAAAAGAAAGAAACAGAGAAAGAGTGGAAGAGAATAAGAGACACAGAGTGTAAGATAAGACAGAGGGAAGACAGAGAGATAGAAAACTCAAAATATATTTTTTATATTTCTTTGTTATGCTTCACTTCCCTTAAAAATTTTTACAAACATAGCAAGCTTTTGGTGCAAAATTTACTTGTTACAGAGGCTAAATATAGATCTTCAGCTAAGATATTCATAATTTATATTATTATAGAAAAGTGTGAGATGAAAATTTATATTTACCATAATTTCTTATTATTTACTTACCAATTTCATAAGAGTTTTAGCAGTCTAAATGCGAGACTGTTCAAACTCCAGCTAGTTTATATATATTTTAATATTTTATAAGCATTTTATATAAATATTAATATTTTATAAATATTTTATATAAATATTAATATTTTATAAACATTTTATATCAATATTAATATTTTATAAACATTTTATATAAATATACATATTCTTTTAAATATATTTTTTTACATTTTTTTTCAATATGTGTAGGGACCTATTTATTTCCAAATGGAACATTCATACATGAAGATATAATATAATAAGTTTATTTTGTATTGATAGTGTCGATTTTCGATCTATGACTATGATTAGGCACATTGAGCAAATGAGTTTGTTTGTCTATTATATATTGTAAGTCCTAAATGATATTTAAAAGTACGTCTTTTTTATCATAATCAATCTAAGCAGCGACAGTTATTCACCCATTGAATTTGTGTATTAAATATTTGGAATATAAGAACACTTTCTTCTTGAAATATACAGAGTAAGAAAGAGAGAGAGGAAGTGAGACACAAAAATTTTCAAATATTATACAGATGAATATATACATATAAATGCATAGTCTCATAGAAAGAGAGAGAGCGTGAGAGATTTCAGGTCAACGGAATTACCCAAAGCCACAGCCACAGCTTTTGGCTTGAACTCTCCATCAAAATATGTCACTTAGGTGTGGCCACAAAAGTCGCCTGTCCTCGAGCTTGCTGGAATCGTTCCACCTGTCACGTGTCACGCAAATGCGGCTGGCCTACGGCAGCAGCAGCAGCAGCAGCAACTGCAACTGCAACTAAGTTTCAATTCGCTGAGGCTGGAATCGACGGAATCAGCACGCGCAGCTGGCGCTCGCCTTTGCCTATTGCAATATCTTTCTCTCCCTCTCCCTCTCTCTCCCCCTCTCTCCTTCTCTTTGTCTTTTTCTGACTGCCAAGTTTTGTTGCAACCGCGGCGCAGTAAAAACTTTATGCAAAGATTATTTAGTTGGACTTTGCGGTGTCGAGACCTCACAGATATTGGCTTAATTTCCAGCTGAACTGGCGTTTGGCTAAATAACCGACGAGGCGGCCCCGCTCTTGGCCATGTGCATAATTCAGCCAGGTGCTGACTGCTCACATTAAGTGCAGAAATATGTGTGCACCCTGTATGGTATTTGAGGGGCATTACAGGGTGTATAAAGTAGGATGAAGCTAAAGGTCTATAGATGCTTAGAGCTGTCGTTGTGTGAGCAGGCGTGTCAATTAGATCAAAAGTGTATAAGTAAGAGCGGATTGACTCTTCATTTGAGACATGCCTTTGCCTAGCTAGATATACCCTGTGCAAGTGGTCTCGAAATGGGGTATAGTAGACGAGTGAGGGTATTTTTTTGATGTGAATATGCCTTATCAGCATGTCAGACAGCTCTGTACGTCTGCTCAAGGATGCTTGAGAGATAACTCTACCTTTATCTTATACTATAATACCTTGGTTTGTCAGTTGGGTTTGGCGAAGGCCGTTAAGAAGGCGTGACTACTTGCATCCCATAATCAACTGTCTCAGCACAGCAAAATCATAGGAATCCGTTCTAAGTTAATTTGAAAGAAGCTTTTGAAATTATATATACAATTAGAGCTGCCCAAACGAGGATCAAAAGGCATTTACAATATATAAAATATTACTCCATGAGATGCAGGTACATCGAAACGTATCTTAAGGTTCCTAAGTTGGGTCCTGTTAGGCAACTTCATGCAAAGAGGGCTATTGTCAACGCCTTGATAGTCATAGTAATGCCTCAGCCAGACGTCTAATGACCAAGTTCAGAAAAAGAACACTCTAAAGGCGCCATCCATTGCAACTCTACAAGATTACAAGATCTACAAGATAAATGCTTATAAATATTGTAAATAAAATACCTTTCACATATATCTATTATCAATGATTATAAATAATATAAATGAAATACCTTTTACATATATCCAATATTAACTATATTTATATATTAGCTTATATCAATTTTAGCTTAGCCCTAATGTCGATTAAATTGCCAAAAGGTAGCGCAAAACCTCTTTATTAAAATAAACAAATTAGAAAAATACCTCTCGCTCTCTAAGAGTAGTCTTATAATCATCTATCTATACTCATCTCTCACACCTTCACCTTTCTTGCAACTAAAAAGTAAAGAGATTCTCAAAAGCAACGCCTCCATTCGCACATGCGAATCTAGGCAAATCCTCGCTAAAAACTGACACGCTCACCATCAAAACCGCCATCGCTTGCTCGTCAGGGTATTTGCTAGTCGAGCACTTACCGCTGGAGCATTCCCAGTTGTTATTTATGTCAGAGGGCAGCTCCTGCGCTGCTTTTATGCAAGTGCATACTATAGCAAGCGAGTGGAAAAGAACGCAAACTGCAATTTGTATGACATTCGCAGTGACATTCTACGCTGGGCAAGGCACGCATCGAGTAGAGAGAGAGAGAGGGAGAGTGAGAGAGTCAAAGTATTTATAAGGAATGGCAGCCCACAGTGGAGGCGACTGGGCAGCTTAAAGGCAAAGCTCAGGCTTGGAGCTCCGGCTGCAGCCGGACGCTGCATCAAGACGATATAAGCGAGATAACCGGAGCGATAGCCACACAGACCCGTTGCCTTGGCAAGCAGCTCACATTGCACATGGCGAAGCGCTTGAAGCAGTCTAATAGTCGTTCGCTTGCAATTTAGATGAATTTCTGTTTGGCTTGCAAGGCAGAAGGCACAAGGCAAGAAGGCAGAAGGCGAGAAGGCAAAAGGAGAGCAGGCATGGGCATGGCTCGCCAGTAGCTGTAGCTGAGCCACTGGCGCAACCATTGTGCTGACGTCTACTCTATATTAAATGGGTGTGTGTGTGTGTGTGCGTGTGTGAATATGATATAAATCCAACATGTGTTGGGGCTGCATGTATTGGGCCCCATGTCCAGGCCCTGGCGCTGAGCTAGAAACAACAACAGCTGAAACGCGTTCACTTTCAGCTAAAATGCAGCTGCCCTACAGAGGGATGGGGAGTGGGGGTGGGTGGTATGTGGGGCAGACGCTGCAATAAAGTATTTGCTGGCACTGACGCTGCTTAAGGCAATTGGAGCTTTTGTTAACGTAGACTCTGGCACTGGACCCCCAGCCCAGCCCCATTGCTAGCTGGCATTACTTATGGCCGCAGGCCAGCCAAGTGATGTCATTGTTAAGGCTAACAACAGCTAAAAACAAGTTGGAATTTAGTAGGGAAGATTGACCGACTAGCAAAATACCGTGCATGCAGTGAGGAGCTTCTAGCACATGCAGCTGTAACATGAAGCGACCTAGGATGTAGATGTAAGTTGTTTCATGTGTAGAAATAATTGAGTAATGAAACAAGTTATCGATAGGCCGATAAGCTACCGATAATTGGCTCTAAAATATATACAAATATATACATTTTAGCTTCGTAATAAAAAAGTAGATATTCATTATCTGAGTAATAGAAACTATAGTCGATAGGTCATTATATATATATTTATATTTCTTAGTTGTGTGAGTCATACAAAAAATGATCGATAGGTCGATATATTAGCTATTAATAGAATAAACAATATAGATAAGTCGATATACTAACTATCGATAGAATAAGCAATATACATATGTCAATATACTAGCTTCCGGTACTTTTTTCTGTCATCATAAAAAGTAAGAATACATATTCTTTATGTGAGTATTGTAATATTTAATCGATATATTTTAACTTTTGTAATAATCGATTGTTAATGTATAGCTCTATCAATAATATATATTTTTATTATATTAATAAATATATTTGTTATGCAAGACGATCAAGTTTATCCTATTGTCCGATCTCAGAAGCAGCATTGAAGGACTTCTAAGCTGCGAATGAATAATTTGGATATTTTACTCTGATAACTCAAGAAATTAAAGAGAGAGAGAGAGAGAAGATCGACTAATGTTTAGATATCAAACATGCTTCCTCTCCACCTATCCGTTCTCAGAAACAACTTTGAAAGACTTCCTTACAGAAGTCTCAGTCTCTCCAGGCCTCAGCCATCCTGCCCTCGCTTTGCCATGCCCATTTTCAGTACTCATCCACCCGTCTGCCCTTGCAGAGCAGCGCATGGCCGTCGAGTTGCTAACAGCTCTGGCAATCGGATACCTTGCATGTGCCAAATGCCGTGGAAATGCGACCACTTTGCTCGGATGACCTTAAAAGCAAGCATTTGCCTGCGAAGCTACCCTTTACTGTAATTTATAGTGTATCTATGCGAGCCAGCGGCATTTGGGAACCAGCTGATTGGATCTAAGTTGGCCAGCTCGGCTGACTCCAGCTCTCAGCTTTACTGGGAGTAATGGAATTCTCACTTGATCATTGCTAAGTTATCCGCTTGGTCGTTGAGTATTTGCGTAGAGTATTTGCTGTTCGGTGTGGCCGCTCTGTTTGCTGGCTTCCCCCGCGTGGCCTTTGGATTTGGCTTTCGCACCATTTGTTTTGTGCTGCTTGACGCTTTGTGCGTTCAATTGAGTGCAAGTGCAATATTTTGATTTGCAATTGTTTGGCGAGCTGCTTCCTGCTGACCAGCGGCTCGCCGTCCACCCCGTGCCGGTCCGGCTCGGCGCTGCGACCGGCCCCAGCGAGCGGAAAGCTCTTTTGTTGTGCTATTTTAATTGCTGGCGCAGATTTTCAGCGCGCTGCTGTTTTTGTCATTCTTTATTGCCGCCGGCCAGCCGAACGAATGCGAGAATGAACAAATGACTAACTGAATAAATAAATGAATGAATGCACATGCTATTAGAACGAGTTCTGGCCATTTCTGCTGCTGAGGCCAGCGAGCAAATGTAGGCGAAAATGTGACAAATTAATATGTATTAAAATAAAAATATAATTACAATTATCTTAAGTTCGCTCTGTGAAAAATCATATTATTTCATGACCGAATCTGCAATGAATAAAATAAAAAAATAAAATAAAATATTAAAATAAAATATAAATAAAGAACATGAGAATATTCAGTAAAATATAGTTATATTAATAAAAATTAATAAAATAATATGATTAAAATAATAATAAAATAAAATATCGATCGTTTAATATAATGATATAATGCATAGCTTCAGTGTGAATTCTACCAATCGCTGCTAGTTTGATCGTCTCCATTTCGATTTCAATTTGCATAGCTTTGCCAAAAAATTAACTCTAGCTGTGCTGCTTGCTCCCTTACACTTTGGCAGTCTGTTCATTTCTATTTGCTTGCAATTCGTCCACTGATCAACATAACGAACCTGTGCGAAAGACTTATACAGCCATCTCGCTCGCACTCAGCAACAGTCGATGCTACGTTCAGCAACAGCTATCGTTGTCTCGTACTCAGCAACAGTCTTTGCTACGTTCGGTAACAACTATCGTCGTTTCACTCGCTCGCAATGAGAGTTAAGCGGCTGCTAGACAGAAATGAGAGTGCAAGTAAGACACACACACACACGGATAATAATTGTACAACTCTAGACAAGCTCTTCAGCCGCACACTAATACAATAGCAATAGTTCTAAACAAAGACACATGTATTTGTAATTGGATTGAGGTAAATTCCGATATATAGATCACATTCAATGCACATATTTGGGTTAGTTAACTGCACAACAACAACAATAGAGCTGAAAAAGCCGTGTTATTCGCGAAATTAAAACGAATAACTAACGAAATGAGCGTAATTAAATAAAATTAGATAAAAGCTTTGATTGCATTAATTATTGTTTTAATAGTTTACATTTTTCTGTCAATTTGTGTTCTCGCAAATTAATTAAAATTCCCGTTTGGCTCCTTTTGTTCTGCTCGCATTACAGGCGAATGCCCTAACTGCGCGAGTGTTTCACTATTTAAATGTGCTTAAAATTGAATAATAAATGTATTTCTCTTATAATTATATTTCTTAAAGTAAAGTTAATTTGGCCTTGAACTAAGTTCATTTTATTTTCTTATTTCCCTACATTAACTGTTCTATTTAATTTTACTTCTGCTGCTTCTTCTTCCGCCTTCTTTTGCCTTTTCTTGCAGCTTAAAATAGCTGTCAGTGTATAGAGTCGACTGCTCGAAGGCTGCTCGTGTTTTAGAATGTTTCAACAAATTTTTGTGCAGCTGCGCTGCGAGGCGTTGGCAGTCAAGCGCAAAAACAATTGCATGCCACGCCCACGCTCGACTATTGCAATGTTTGTAGAGTCTATATGCGAGTGTGTGTGTGTTTGTGTGTGTATGTGTGTGTGTTTGTGCTGGAGTAATCGCACAACATGAAATTCTATGAAAATTAAAACAGCCACAACAAACATAAATTAAGTGCGCTGCTTCATCTACTGCGTGGCATGTCGGGCTAGGTAAACAGACAGGGTACGGCCAGTGGGGGCGTGCTGCTGCTGCTGCTGCCGTTGCCTGGCTCCAAAAAATGATTTGTTGCAGTTGCATGCGAGTGCAACTGCTGCTGCTGCATTTACTCTTGCCGTTGCCTTTGCTGCTGCTGCTGCTGTGCTCCACTTGAGCTGCACTAACAGCTACTTCGGCTAATGCTGTTGCATTTTTATCGCACTTTAATAATATCGAGCAACATATGTTAGCTGTAACGTGCACAGCATGGCTGGCCGATGCCATTGAACTGGCCGCGCTGCCGGCGGTGCAGCTCGCAGTGAACTTATCTGGTTTTGCGGTGCTTTGGCTCGGAGCCGGTCTGAGCTATTATTGCATAAAGTTTTACTTTTATCTCGGCCCGCTCGGAGCTGGCAAACTTCTTAGCCGAAAGTTGTAAAAAAGCAAACCGGGTAACGGAACAACAAACTTGCGCCACTTGCCCAGCGTGAGCCATGTTTTACAGCCCGAAATATCTAACCACCAGAGCCAACCCACCCCACGACCCACCCCACGCACCACTCCATTCCACGCCCCACTTCATTTATTCATTCATATTGCAGAGCTTAGCAAGCATTGCAAAACAAATTCCAGACCTCGACTAGACACAGATAGATATAGATATAGATATAGATATAGATATAGATATAGATATAGATATAGATATAGATATAGATATAGATATAGATATAGATATAGATATAGATATAGATATAGATATAGATATAGATATAGATATAGATATAGATATAGATATAGATATAGATATAGATATAGATATAGATATAGATATAGATATAGATATAGATATAGATATAGATATAGATATAGATATAGATATAGATATAGATATAGATATAGATATAGATATAGATATAGATATAGATATAGATATAGATATAGATATAGATATAGATATAGATATAGATATAGATATAGATATAGATATAGATATAGATATAGATATAGATATAGATATAGATATAGATATAGATATAGATATAGATATAGATATACAGATATAGATACGAGTCAGTCTACCAACTGAGTGCAGGTATCTGCTAGTCACGCACTCCCAGCTGTGGCTGGCTCATTTGTAAACATTTTGTTGACTAATGCCATCTGATACAGCACAAGTAGATACTATTTGTCCAAGTTTTCAGCAAATTAAAAAACGCCTGTCAATTTGCGGGAGATGTAACGACGTTTAACTGCCTTGCTGTGAGTGGGAGCTGGGGCGGGCGACGCGTCCCGTCACATGTTGCGCCCATGAATCTGTCCTGTCATCGTTTTGTTTTCCTTGCCTTCGCGCTGCCAATTGGCTGCGCCACGCCCCGCCATCGCCAGCCCCCACCCAAGACAATGCTGGCTCGTTCTTTTCTCTTCTTTTCTTTTCCTATTTTGTGTGTATTTTTTTTTTATGTTTTTTACAACTTCTAATAACACAAAAGTGCTGCTGATTTGGTTCAACACTTCAGCGTCATATCCGCAATGGCATTGTCTGTTGCTCTCAGCGACTGTCGCCCCGCCCCCTGCCTCCCGCCTCCTGCCGCTCAAGCTGCTGTGTCACTCGCGCCCGCTCCACTTGCCGCTTGCCGCTTTGCATTTGCGTTTCATTTTATTAAATGAAATGCCGTCAAATACGCCGCAGAACAGACGCCGCCGACCCAAACGAGCCGTACGCAAATGGCCGAGGGTTGCCAGCAAAGTTGCGCGAAGAAGTCGAGCCAACTAGCGCGAGACGACTCCTCGATGAGGCAAACTAAAAAAATAAAAACAAAGTTCAAGAATTATTGAAGGCGAAGTTGAAGAAAGCAAATAAGGAAAATATAATATATATAAATATAATATATATATAGAATATATAAACATATCCATATACACTATATATATATATATATATATATATATATATATATATATATATATATATATACATATATATGCCTACCTGATCTCCCTGAATCATCGCAGTTGGCAAAGGAAAGGCATCCGCTAGTCGAGCTCAAGTTCAAATTGACTTTGGCCTCTCTCTCTCTCTCTATCTCTCTCTCTGTTCCCCAATCGCTTCTGTCTTCTCTCTCCGATCTGACCCGATCCGACGCTGCGGCCGCTGACCGTCCATAGGCATCCATCGGCCCTTCAAGCCCGTCAGTTCTGCAGGATGCTGTACTTACCCACGCAATAAAGGCGGCGCAATAAAAAACAAATCTCGAATGGAATGCTGAACATAATTTAACCAAATAGCAATAACCAAAAGCAACGCCAAAATCAGCTCCAACAACAACAACAACAAGTTGCTGGGGAAGGGGAGAGCTCATAAAACATCAAGAGACGAGGCCAATAAACGCAAACTAAGTGGCTCCCGCGCCCCTTTAGCCCACGGCGCCGCTGCCTCCGCCCCACACACACACACAGCCACTGCGCCGAGTGCTTAATAAATGCAAATGTGTCCAAGTATGAACAATTATAGAATGGAAATTTGCATTAAAATTTTATGTACTCGCTGAAGACGTTGTCCATACAACACCGCACTTCCACACACACACACACACACACCAACACACACACACACACACACCAACACACACACACTTCAACTCCAAGTGAGATAATGCGAAGCAAGTGGCACATAAATTTGCTCTTTTTCTTTACTCTGTTTCTTTGGATAATAAAGAGTATATGAAGTTTGCAAGTGCAGAATGCAGCTACAATATATAAGTATATAGAGTCAACTGAAAGTTCGGCGTTATTATAAGGGATATACGTATACGTATATACATATACAGTAAATAAGTTCAAAGTTCTCTCTCTCTACTCTATTTACAAGGCGGGTATATTGGTTTGGTGTACTCTACAGCTTGCTGTCACTACATCTTTAACTACTCGAACGATGAAGGCTATGAGCTCTGAGCGGACAGTAATGTGATATGTGAAGAGTGTGAAGAGATAAACGAAAAGTGAACGGTAAAAAAGGTGATAAATAAAAAGTGATGAGTGATAATTGAGAAGTGTTGAAAGATATGTGAGGAGTGATAAGTGAAAAGCGAACAAGTAAAATTGTTAAGTCACAAGTGAGAAGTGATAACTGGAAAGTGGGAAGTGCTAAGTAATAATTGATAAGTTAAATTTAAGAAAAAAAAAGAGTAATATGTGATAATTGATAATTCAAAGTGATAACTGATGTGTGTTGTGTGATATGTGATGAAAAATGATGAGTAAAATGTGATGAATTACGAGTAATGAGAAATGAGTGAAAAGTGAAGAATGATGAATAACGAGTAATGAAGAAAAGTGATGAAAAATATATGATTAGTGAGTAATAACTGCAAGATAATTCCAAAACTCTAATGATTTTTGTGTAATTAGGAATGAATAATGAGTAATGAGAATGAGTATCGAGTAATGAGAAATAAGTAATGCGTAATGAGTAATGAGTGATGAGTAATGAGTAATGAGTAGAGTAATGAATAATAGGTAGAGTAATGAATAATGAGTAATAAGTAATGGGTAATGAGTAATGAGTAACGGCTAAATAGAAATAAGTAATATGTAATAAGTAATGAAGAATGAACAATAAATAATAATAAATGAGTAATGAGTAATGATTAATGAGTAATAAGTAATGTGTAATGAGTTATGAGGTTTGAATAATTGAATAATGAATAATGTGAAATGAGTAATGAGTAATTAGTAGTGAAGAAAAAGTAATGTGTGATGAGTAATGAGTCATGAGTCATGCGTAAGTTATTAGTAATGAGTGATGAGCGATAAGTGATGAGTGGTGGGTGATAAGTAATAAGTGATAAGTGAACTCGCATACATTTAACTGGTCTATTATAATTAGTCCATATAAACAAATCAGCTTATATTCCATATCTCCTATATATATCTAGATAAATTTCAGCTAGAGTATTGCACAGTCATGTACACCCCAATGTAAATGGTCTTCTTTATTATTTTTATTTATTTTTTTTTATTTTGTTGGCGCCAACTTCCTTGGTGCTAGGATAATGGCGCCTGTGGTCGACGACCAAAGGAAACGCTCATTCGAACTGCTCTGATATTGTTGCTGTGGCTGTTGTTGCTCTCCTTGTTGACACATTCGACTCTGCGTGCGTGTGTGTGTTTGTGTGTGCGACTGTAGACATCGTAAGTGGGTCTCAGGGTGGCTGTGTCCAGTGCCTAACTAGCAGGAAGTCATTAAGTTGTTTAGCGCCTTAAATGCGTCCCACATCTTTTACAATGGCCCATGTCTGTACAGCAACAGCAGCAGCGGCAGCAGCAACAATGCGAAACATGGAAATGAATGGCACCCGATGTGGCAGTGGCAGTGGCAGTGGCAGTGGCAGCGCTTTGATGCAGCTGACTGTGCCAATTAGCATTAACGGGAGTAGAGCTGCCAACCTACGCCAAAGTTGTGGGTCGCATCAAAGCGGAGTCCCGGCGCACTCAGACCTAATGAAAAGTTGGCCGCAAAGAGCGTCAAGTTGATTGGGTCTATTAACATGGAAATGTTCTGTTCGCTGACAAGCTCATTGATGACATCTTTGACGTACTTTGCGCTCGCAATGTCTCCCCCGTCCCCCCTCTCTTTGCCCCTCCGTGAGGGGAGAAAGAAAGCGACAAGCAAGACAGGTCATCAAAAGAGTTCTGCGAGGCTCTTATTACAGCAGCTTAGCAAAGGTGAGAGTCGTGTGGTCGACTGTGATCGAAGAGCGGATGCTCTGAGCTACGGCTCGAGGTGGCTTCGTAGAAATAACTTGGATTTTAGAGTGTGAAGTTATATGAATATGTAGAAAATTGATAATATGGAGTGAATGAATTGCTCGATATGATAACTAACCTCTGTAAATATTAGAAAATTGTATTAAGAGCTTTAGATGATTGTAAGAATGGTTGAGGGAAATAAAGCACGACTAAGAAAATAAAATAAAATGTGAAATATGATATATATGATATATATATGAAATATGATATACGAAATATATCTGAAGTTAGAATTAATTGGTTAAATAGAAATTAATAAAATTTTCCAAAAATTTGAAACAAATTTCCATGTCTGCCAGTTCAAGGCTTTATGTCCTATAGTTAGATATAAGCATGTGCCTAGCTTGAAGAAGAATATATAGAATATATACCACTTATGATTTTATAACTTTAATCAATACCATTTATATCGAAAAAGTTATCGAACATTTGAAGCAAACTTGATCAGCACATGGAAGCTCAAAGCTTTAGCTCTTATTGGTAGATAGACGGATAGAAATCAATTAGATCTAACTGCAGTTATTAGAGCATTAGCAGGCTTGGCCCATTCCTAAATATATTTAGATGATGAATACATCAAGAATATATTATATAAATATATTTAGGAAGACGCCAAGCTTGTTTATGCTCTAATAACTGCATGTAGAGCTAATTAACTTCAGGGAAATCGATAAGTTATCGAAAATATGAAACAAACTTGATTTGTGCCTAGTAGTTCAAGGCTCTTGGTCTTAGACATAGATAGACGGTAAGGCCTGTAGAGATCGCTGCAGTTTCAGGGGTGGACGGTCGGATGATAGGACGGACGGACGGACGGACAGACAGACAGAAATACGAACATATCATCGATACAATCGACTCAGCTCGTCATTCTGATCAGTATCATATAATATATATACCTTATGACCTGTGGCACACCTCATTTCCTCCGTTCCATACACTTCAACAAAACCAATATACCCCAAAAAATCTCAATTTACAATGATTGCTGAGCAGAAACATTTAATTGAAATTGAATTAGGTTTGCTCGAGCTATATATATCACACATAAGTACATTTATATAAATATATATCTAATGTAAATCTCTATACAGGCCACTCAAGCACTTCACTTGTGCCCCACTAATCACACTGAATGCCTAACACAAAGTTGGATGTTGTCCTTCAGCAGATCGCCTGCTCGTAGCAAGCACATAAATATAAATATATCGCAAATATTTGTTGATTTGTTTTAACCGAGGCAGTGAAAAAGCCGTTGAAAACTTTTTATTGCTCATCCGCCGCGTTGGCCATATAAAGCCCCCGCGACTGAAGCATGGGCGTGGATGCCCCAGTCGCTGTTAAGCCAATCGCGGCAACCCCTTCAACGTTGCTCATCGAACGAGGGCGTGGGTTGAGCGTGGTTGGGGGCGGGCTGCTACTGGAGGGGGCGAGTTGCGATTGGAGCGGGGGCGGCGTGCGCTGTGGAAGGCTCAACTTCATCATTTTTATACCCTGTAACCAAATAGATGCGGCAAGCGGGTTGTGGTGGCAGAAGCTGAAGCTGATGTAAATGTGGAATAACAAAGTGAATTGAGGACATACGAGATAATGCTGGGCTAAGAGATACCCTGTAAGTCCAAGAGTTACTAGAAGCAAAGGAAATAGATGAAGAAGAGATTCTTAACTAAGCTATCTCTACTTTATGCAGGGTATTTCATAGTCAGTCAGTCTTTTTGGAATTTATATTATTTGTTTTATGTTTTCCTATTTCTTTTTTTTTGCTGTTTTTTTTTTTTGTTTTATTTTTTCGAGTATTGGTCGATATTTGTCAGTCGGTAAAACTTTCGAGCGTTATTTAGCCATAAGAAATCAAACTTTCTTAATTAACTTTCTTTAGCGTCGTCGACGTCGAAGCAGCAGGCAGATAGACAAAGTAAATTGGGTTATGGCAGTAGATAGAAAAAAGCCCCAGCAACAAAAAAAAAAAGGGAAGAAGAAGAAGAAAAAATTCAATGAAATTCAAATACCCTAACAAAGTCATTTGCCTAATGGATTGTTGCCCTCTTGACTTTGCCCACAGCACTTGCAGCCAATTTGCATGTAAATTAGACTGTAAATAAATTATAAATAAATAAATATAAATAAATTTGACATATGGTTGATGTAGTAAATATAAATTAGTCAAAAAGTTGTTGTATTTTAATGTAGTATTATATATAAATATTATACATAAATATTAAAATATTATATTTTTTTTGTATACAATTCTAATACATTTTTGATTTTATATGAATATTATATATTTTTTGTATTTTTTTTATTATTTTTATATTTTATATGAATATTAAATATTTTATGTATTTTTGTGTAATTATTTTATATTATATAAACATTAAATATTTTTTATATAATTTTTATATTTTAAATAAATCTTAAATATTTTTTTATCATTTTTATATTTTATATAAATATTAAATTTTTTGTTGTATTTTCATATAATTTTTTATATTTTATATACATATTATTTTTTTTATATAAGTTTTATTTAATATTAATATTAAGTATTTTTAGTAATTTTATATCACTTTTATATTTTATATATATTATAATTTTTTATATCTTACTGTATATAATTTTTATTTTATATAACTATTGAATATTTTTTTTTGTATTTTTTATTTTTATATACATTTTATTCTACATAAATATTAAATATTCTTTGCATTTTTATATAGTTTTTATATTTTATATAAATATTAAATATTTTTTGTATTTTTATATATTTTTTATATTTTATATAAATATTGCAGCTGCATAGCATAGCTGCTCTCGAGCCATTGGCTTTTGGTTTTCTGATCAGAGTATGTGGGTAGGCATACGAAATGAAAGCTTGGCCTTAATTTTGATTATAGTCTGTATAGAGAAGAAGAAGCAGTAGCAGCAGTGGCAGCAGCAGCAGCATTGATCATAAGCAAATAATATCACGTGTGTCGTTATGCTAAGCGACGAGGTGTGAGGGTCCTGGGGCCATGGGCCATTGGGGCATGGGGCATGGGGCAGATGCCGCGATTGGGCTCGCCCAAAAAGTTGCCCAGGCATCGGGTTGAGCATTTTCTTCTGCTGCTTCTGCTTCTTCTTCACCTTTTCTTTTTTCCTTCTTCTTTTTTTTTTTTGATTTTTCAGCCTGTTGTATGAAAAGTTTTATTGATTTTCAAGTTTGAATGATAACTTTGGCAAGAATTTCGCTTTTATGTGTCTGTATAGCAAATTGTTAAATTGCTTGTTATTGACAAATACACGCGCAATTTATGTATATGTGTGTGTGTGTGAGGGTGTGCGTGTGTGTGTGTGTGTGTGTGTGTATATGGCACTCGTTACAGTTGACGCTGTGTGTGGCCCGTGCCGGAGCAGCGTCTCGTGCAGCGCTGTGCTCAAAGTTATCAATTCCAATTATATAACCAAAAATAATTTGAAAACTTTGCGGCACTTTTGCAAAAGACCAACATACTCACACACACACGCACACACACTTATGACTTTATAAGTTCATACTTGTTACCTGTGACTTGTCAAGTATTTGACTTTATCTCTGCGCACTCAGTTCAGTGGCGCATTTAAGTTTTCAGTCAACTTTCGAGCTCCGATTCTTTGCTCAGCGCAAGCAACAGACAGAGACGAAGAGAGTGTGCGAGAGAGAGGGAGAGAGAGAGGGCGTAGTGGTGCAGGTGTGAAGCTGGGCAGGCGACATCGCTTAGCGCCGTGTCAAGCACTAGTTAGTATTCACTTCGCTCCGGCTGAGAGCTCTTCATTCCATTTTCTGATTTGGCCCGCTCGACTCGACTGCCACTCGACTGCATTTAATCAGCGCCTCGCATTGGCTTTCATTGTGACGTTCAGTTGCCCCTCGCCCCGCCCCTCCCCCCCCCTCTCGCTGAGCTGGCTATATCTATTTATTACACATTTACATGTCCGCCCCGGCCGTGACAGCTGAAAATATCAGCTAATGCATATTGAGCCACATGACGTGTCCAGCAGCAGCAGCAGCGGCAGCAGCAGCACGTCATCAGCTTCAGTCATCACTCATAGTTGCAGACTCTGTTAGATGGATTATAAATTAGAACTAAAATACCCTATAGTGCGGGGAGTGTGAAGGGTATGCTGGATGGGAAATGTGAGCTGGATGTTGGGAGTTGTTGAAGCACATGGAGAAGGAGAATAAGAGAGAGATTTAGAAAGAGAGAGGCAAAGAAAGTCGTTAGGGTGAGGTGTGAGAGAGAGAGAAAAAAGAGAGAGAGGAATAAATAAAATTATATATAAATACATATAGATAAATAAAGAGAAAGAAAAGAAGAGAGAGACCTGAGAGAAAAATAGGGTGAGAAAAGAAAGAGGGATGGAGAAAGAGGGTGAGAAGAGAGCAACGGGGAGAAGTATGGGAAGAGATATAGAGACATATCCCAAAATCTCACTTCATTTCTCTCTTGTTTACTCCATTTCTCTCTCCCTTAATCTTTGTTTATCACAAATGTGGAGACAGGTATAGAGATATGGAGAGAGATAGGTTGAGAGAGAAAGAGAAGGAGAGAGACAGATTGTAATCGAGAGCAATAGAGGGGTAGAGTAAGAGATATATGGAGATCGAGACAGACAGAGAGATCAAGAGAGGCATATATAGATAGATAGACAGAGAAAGAGAGAGATAGAGGGAGAGCGATATATAGAAAGATATATAGGGTGATAGAGATAAAGAGTGATAGATAACGATAGATAAAGAGAGATAGAGTGAGAGAGAGAGAGAGAGAGAGAGAGAGATATAAATAAAGAGATGAAAAAAAAACGTAGAGCCATGCACAGAGAGGCAGAGCGAGAGAGAATGAGATGGAGGTGGAGTATGACAAATATAGAGAGATAGACAGATAGATATACAGAAAAAGAGAAAGAGAGAGAGACAGATAGAGAAAAAGAGAAAGGCTGAGAGCGACAGATAGGGTAAAACTCCTTATGATTATATCCTTGCTGATGTCTCAAGCGAATAAAAGAATCTTGACAATATTTGAGATGTTTCACTGCACTCAAGACACTCATATCTACATCTTCGCCGTACATATTACACCATTTTCGCCTCACTTGAGCAGAATTTTTTCCTCCATCTTCGATAGGGCACTAAACTCAAATTATTCCAATAATTTTAACAAAATGTTTTACTAATTAGCCCCAACTATATCAACTGCTCAAAAATGTACCTGTAAAGCAGTTAAGTGTGAAGTTGGCTGTGATAAAATACAATGCGATCAGCTGTTTCAATAAAACGAAATTCCTTAATGATCTACCCATGCATTCCATTTGACATCACTCAAGATCTTGTTCCTAATGTCTATTAAACTAGCTTACATCATCATAATTTCAATCACTTCGTCCACCTTTTTTTCCATCTCTAATTACATAGTACCGCTCGGCATAGTCCATCGTCTTGTTTTGTCAGCTGTCAAGTGTCTGGCGCCTCTGCCTGGAGCTACCTTGGTTGCAGTGCCCTCTGCAGGTGAGTCTCCTCCTTGATCACCTGGCAGAGTTTTAAAGTCGTGTCGCTTAGCGCTTAGGCCATTGAATCAGTCCAAATTGAGCGGCGAGCAGGATTGGTAATCGACTGGCTGCTGGGCGGGCATGCCCCAGCCCCAGTCCCAGCCCCAAGAGCAGAGCGGAATAAAAAAACTTTAATGAAACTTTGTTGTAGTTGGCAGCCCGCATGCAACCAGGCAAAGTTTGACTGCAACTTTTGTTGCGTGCAGCTGCCATTAAATAGCTATCTATCCATTAACTTAAGCAGGTGTGTCGCTGTGTGTGTGCGAGTGTGTGTGTGAGGTAGCCGTGCTCAGGTGAGCGACTGATGACATCACGTCTGCCTCGCTCTCCCCCCCTCTCTCTTGAATAGCTGGGGAAATTGAATTTGCACAGCGTTCACAAATTTAAATGGAAATGAAAAATATATATATTTATATAGCAGAAGGGAAAACAAGATGGCGGCGAAAGGAAAAGCAATGGCTGGCCGATCAAATGGTGCGAAAAACCACTCGACAGCTTGTTGACAATGTAAATAATGCGGCCAAAGGCGATGGGCGGCAATGGCGGGGGTGGCGGTGGTGTTGGGGGCGTGGCTGTCGGAAGTGGTGGATTCAAGTGCATGTGTTTGCCTTGACGTTGATAAGCCGCAAAAGTGTCATAAAAAATATGCAACTACCACAGCAGCAGCAACTGCAGCAACAGCAGCGGCAGCGATGGCGGGAACAAAAAGCCGCTGCTGCTGCTGCCGCTGCTGCCGCTGCTGCTGTCGCCGCCAGACGCTGACGCCAGCGTTCTGTGCTTGGGCCAGGCTAAGCAACTTTTTGGTAGCTATGTTGCAACGCCGCTTGCCGCCGCTTGCCGTCGCGCAGCGGGCGTGAAAGTTACGAGAATTTATAAAATTCACATTGACGCTGCAAATGTCATTTATCAACGTGTCACTGCCACACACCAATGCATACAGAGACAGAGCGAAATGGAATTAAAGAGAAAGCCAAAGAGAGTTAGAGAGAGCGGGACGGGGAGAGACATGCGGGGCAGCTGCAGTCGTGGCTGGCCAGCTAGAGAGGGTTGCTCAGAGATTATGTTAAAGTAAGTTTGAAGCAAGTTAATAATTGAATTAGCTTGAATTATTTATATGAAGTCGGTTAAGGAAGTTGAGGGTATTCGTTGGCGCTTTTTGAGATATGTGAAAAATATTGTAGCATACTTTTTAGCGCATATGAATTTTAAACAAAAAATATATAATATGAATACAAATATATTATATCTTTCGTGTGGCAATTAATGAAATAAAGTTAGCATTTTTTTTTTTTTTATTTAAAATAATAATATAAAAAAATATGTATATATATAAATATATATAGAGCAGTCAGGCAGCTCTCTTTAAATAATTATAAAATAAATAATAAATAAATTAAAAATAAATAATATGTATGTATATATATATAAAATATAATGTATATTTATAATTATATATATTCTTTTTATTTTTATATTAATTTTTTATACACATTTGTTAATTTAATTGCAGTCAAAGGCAACACAGCTACAGATGGCTTCTCATAGTTAATATTAAAGTAGGCTGTGTCGACTTGTGCTTTGGGAATGCAGTTAAGTAATTAAATTAGTTTGAGTTATGCAATTCGAGTTATGCATAAAGCTAACACTGCTCACTGCATACCTTAGAGCTCTTGGAGATATGTGGAAAATATTTAAATTTATTTGGTCAAATATGAAGAGAATGCAGTGAATGTGATGAAGTTAACGAATTCTTGTTCAGACTTAACTAAAAAATAAAATATTAAAAAAAAAAATAATTTATTCAAAATATTTGAAATATTTTTTAGTCAATATTTAATGAAGATTTTATTTAAATTCATTTAATTAACACGGAAATAAGAGAGAAAGAGAGATAGAGAGAGAGAGGGGAGAGAGAAGGAGAGCGAGAGAGAGAGACAAGGAGAGGAGAGAGAGAGAGAGAGAGAGAGAGAGAGAGAGAGAGAGAGAGGAGAGAGAGAGAGCGTCTCATAGCTTAAAATAAAAAAAGTTACATAGACTTTTGCTTTGAAAATATTTTTGAATAATTGAATGAGCTTAAATTATTAGAAATTGAATCTGCTGACGGCCCCTTAGAGAAAAAATGGGGTAAAAAATTGTATCATAATACAATTATGCACATATTAAGAGAAAAACGTCTCTTTTGCCTTCGTGTGGCAGTAAATGCAATAAAGATTTTGTTAAAATTTAATATAAAAATAAATAAAAAATATTTAAAACAATTTTTAAAATTTATTGCTCAATATTTGCTCTAGATTTGATTGATTTCATTCAATCAACACTGAAATAAATTTAACATACATTCTATACAAATTTCTTCTAAGTCTCTCTCACCTCACTTTCCAAGCACCACAAACTCTTCGAGCACATCTCGCTTGGGCGCTGCGGCCAAGCCAAATGCCCGCCCACGTGAAACTTTTCGCACTTGGCACTAAATTTTCAGCTGCTTTTGTGTTATGACAATTATAATTGTGCTTTTGCATATGTGTGTGCAAGTGTGTGTGTGTGTGTGTGTGTGTGTGTGTGAGTGTGTGTGCGTATTTCTTGGCAGGAAGTATTTACGTGTGGAAAGTGTAACAAATGTTTTGTGTGTGCATATGTGGGCGGGGCAGTGTGGGGCGAGCCGCACTTGGTTAGCTCCTGTTGCACTTTTCTGCCAACTAAAATAGTTAAATTAAATGTGTATGTGTGGGGGAGTGTGTGTGTGTGTGTGTGTGTGTGAGTGTGTACGTGCGTGTGTTGGGGGGGTTGTCTTAAATAATCATAGACAACAAACAAAGCGTTATAGTTGCTGCCGCAGCCGCCTTCGAGAGCCTGGCAAAGTTTTTTGGCCCCAGCAGCAGCAGCGACGTCGCGTCTAGCGTCCAGGCGGGGCGGTGCGGGGTGGGCGGTGCGGGGCGTGGCGGGCACTGTGTGTGCTGTGGGCGTGAGCGAAAGTTGCAGTCCAAATGAAATATGTTCTGTGGCACGGCGAAAATCGCAGCCAAAACAGAGAATGGAAGAGGGGCGGAGACAGGGTAGATGCTGAGAGAGAAACACAAAAGCTCCGAGTGGAAGTTTTTGGCTACGGAAATTTATAAGATTTATATTTAATTGTTGTTTTTGGCTTCTGCGGCAGCTGGCGCGCGTCTGCCCCGTCTGCCGCCCGCCTCCCTCCGCCCGCCGCGTCGTTTGGCAAACAAATTAATTAATGAAATTAAATGGCAGTTGGCAAATGACAAGCGAACGGAAAAAGTGTTGCCTACAGCCCCGCCCACTCACACACACACACACACACACGCCTCCCCAACTATTTAAGCCCCAAGCCGAGCTTGTCAAATGGCATATGGAAGGCCGTAACCGAAACCGAGCCCGCAACCGAAGCAGATGCAAAATGCAACCAATTAAAAGCTCCTTAAAATAATTGCCATCAATTTGTTTCAGTTCGTTGCTGATTTTTGAATGTGCCCAATGAAGCGAACTGCAGCAGGCCGAGGCACAAGCAGCAGCAGCAGACGAAGAAGCTGAGAAAAATGTTTTGTTGCTCAGCTGTCAAAGGTTGAAATACCCTAACAGAGAAGTGGGGCATGTGATGAGTATGAAGTGGTTGCTCAGCCTCAACTCTTGACTATGTTGCTGGATGGAGCTTTTATGCTAATAAATACCACTCTGAAATCAGGCCTTGCTTTGGCTCATTTGCCAGTTACAGAGAATTACTATGACTAGGTTAAGGTTTGAAGTTATCATTAAAGTAAATAATCTGTGGATCAAAAGACTCATGGAAGAAGTTGACTTTATTGGTCCTCATGAAGTCTCAAATTATGAAGAACAGTCTCAAAAAATGTACAGCTTTTTTCAATAGCTTTCTTAGTTTTTCAAATTATAGCAAGCCGTCTTCTTTCTGCTGCTAGCTACATATACATATACAAATATCTATTTTGTGGGTTTTTAAGTAATTTAGGTTTTTTTAGAGCAATTTAAAATCAATGTTTGTAATGTACAAAACATTTCAAAAAATGATATAGTCTCCATTTTGATCCAATACCTTTTACCATCTTTCTAGCAAGAGATCAATTCCACGCTCAATAAAACTTTTGATACTTTCTAGCAAAAAATTAATCTAACTCGTTTTTGACGTCCTGATTTAGGGTTAACGTTTTTCCATCCAAAAAGACCGAAACAGGCTAAAGGTGGACAGTCTGGAGAATATAATGGGTGCGGTAGCCCATCCCATTTAAGCTTCACAATCTGTTGGCAAGTCATCAAACATGTATGAGGTCCTGATGAAACACTACTTCTTTTCTATTGATCAATTCTGGCCTGTTCTGTTTACTCTATGGCAGCAGTCTGAGTCAGTTGTATTTCTGACAATTATAGAAGAAACAATATATCGTTCAATACAAATGCATATACAGTGCCGCTCAACTGAAGAGGTTCGACATTGAAAAGCGATATTTCATAAGCGAAAACGTTGCTCATATCAAGCAGGCTGATGGCGAAGCCGTTGGTGTGAATGTGGACATGAAAAGTTCTAAAATTTCTTGATAAACTCAATGAACTCTGAGCTCCTCGTGCTATTTCATAGATTCACAAGGCTTTCATTATAGCCTTGTAGATTGTATTTGTAGTAGATCTTTCTTTTATATCTAACACAACATTTATTTGCGCTTAATTTAATTTAATTGAAAAAATTTTAATTTAATATATTATTTATTTATTATTTATAATAAATATATAATTGGCCTTTTTAAAGAGTTTTTGAATAATTTTACCCTATTCAATTGAGCAGCACTGTCTGTAATATTGTCTATAGTAATTGCTGTTAAAATACATAAACAAAGTCAACAAACAATGCCTTGAGCATATATCAGTTCGAAGCAGATCCTAAAATGCTTTCTTACCCCATTCAGCTTTAAACCAAATAAATATTAATAAATAGCAGTTTCTACAATATAAGAACTCAATTTAATGTCCCGCCAACAGCGTATTCTCTATGCCAATTCCTAGCGACCTTCCTGAAGTGCATCGCAACCACGCTAAGGCTTAAATTCAACGTGGATTTGGCATTAAACTAGCAATTGCAAATTGATTGGTAATGCGGCGTATTGTGGGCAAGCGCTCGGCCACAGTTGCTCGGGCTCGGGCTCAGGCCAATGATAATTGTTGCCACAGACATTATTAGCATCATCATCATCATCGTCATCAATGTCATCATCGTCGGCATCATCATATGCTGATGACATCGAAGACAAAATGATTTTATCTGCGGCAAAGCAATTATAAATGCATTTGTCAAATGCTCAACATGAATTATGAGGTGTGAGTGTGTGTGAGAGTGAGTGTGTGAGTGTGTGGGACTGTACCATATGTGCTTGTACATGTGTATGTCTCGAGTATATTGTTCAATTATTCGCCTCAGCATTTAACACCCGTAATGCAATAAATGCTTTGAATTATTGACCAAATCCACAAACTTCGGATTTCCGTTACACTTGGCGAATATTTTAAATATTTCGTTAGCTGCATTTTTATACCCTGGATGGATTGGAAATTCAGGGTATAATGGTTTGGGGAGTATGCATGTAGCAGGTATTACGAGAAGTGGCGGTCACCAGAAAGTATAGATGTTCTTGATCGGAACGACCAGCTGAGTCGATCTATCTATACGGCTTTTCATTTCTCCATCCATTTGTCCGCTTGTCTGCCCATGTATCCTTCCGTCCGTTCCATCTTGTAAACTACAAGCGCTAGAAACCCGAAATTTGAAATTAATATTTATAGATAGCATACTTAGTACAATTTTATATTTTTTTCGACAACTCATCCCATTTACTTCTTATCGATAAAAATCGATAATAAGACTCAATTTTTAAAGCGTATCTTGAGTACCATAACAGCTTGAGTTTTCAGAGTTACAGTGTAGGTTTCTGTATTAAATACAAATACTTAGTTTATTTTGGTTTCTGATTTATTAGTTGGTTGGTTTGGTTTATTTTGCGGTTTGGATACTTCCTCCACCTTTTCCCCACATATGCGTAAAAAACGTAGTTAAAATACTAGAGATACTAGCAAATACAAACATAAAGATGCTATAATTATGCTTCGAAAGTTTCATAAGAAATGCCTATCTAGAAGAAAAGTTATTTAACAATAGAGTTATAACAGTAAAGCCCATAAGCGCAGTCAAATCGTAGTCGCAGTAAGCAGAGCAAGTGCTGAGGCGTGACTCCACATGTGTTGTTGCTAAGTAGCTATATATATATAGTAAAACGTAATCGTAAAATAATTAGAATATCACCAATCCGACAAGTTCAGGGTATCCCCTAGTCGAGCACTCTCCCCTAGAGCACTCTTCCATGCTATGCTTGATCCACATATGATCTCCAGTTAGATATGAATTCAATTTGAACTATTCTCAACCTCAGCCCATCTCAATGTCAGTTCTACAATTGTCTACTCCTCGCTTACAGTTTGTCCAGTTTTGCTCAGTTTTGGCCAGTTTATAATGCCTGAGTCCGCTTACGGAGCTGACCGCCCGGTCTAATAGCCTGGGCTTTCTTGCGTCGGTTGGCTTTCAGTTCTGGTAATAGAGTTGGCCAGCAAATCGACGCCGCAGAACCCACGACCGCACTTTTAATTAAAACGAAAACTATGAAAATTTATAAAATAATGCACAAAAACGTAGTCGTCCGTACGGTCGGGCCCGGCTAAGAAAAACCAAATCAGAGCCGGACCAAAATACAGAAGAACGCAAAAACCCAAATGTTGTACACGAAGCTGTTGCTGATGCCAGTAAAAACGGAAGGTGCCGTCTCATTTCAGTACAGTAAAATGCATGTATGTGCGAGAGTGTGTGTGTGTGTGTGTGAGGGGAGGGAGGAGGAGGGGCTTGTGTGTGGGGGTATTTGCATGATATATGTAGTTATAATAAACCGCAAGAGCTGCTAAAGCAACAGAAGCTGCAGCAGGGCCAGGCAACACAACTAAACTCAGACTATGCACACACTCAAACACTCACACACACACACACTCGCACACACACATGCATGACAAAACAAATGCCAATGTGCAACGGTGCGTATGAAGGCAAACTTGCAAACCGCAAAAAGGCATTGGGGCAGCAGCAGGAGCGGGAGCTTGTAGCTTGCAGCTTGGAGCAGGAGCCGACGGCAGGCCAGGCAGCAATTGCAACAGTCGCAGCGTGTGGCCAGTGTTGTGCAATGGCCAAATAGTTAAGAAAATGATTTGCTTAATTGAATTGGCATTTGGGTGAGGCATCGTCGAAGGTTATTATCGATATCGACGAGGCCTACGTCAATTGGCCTCACACCACCGCACCATAAATCGAATGAAATTGTACAAAAACAGAGCAGAAAGAAAATCAATTTCAATTGAAAACTCTTGCTTGTGCTGCGCCCCTGCCACATGCGTGAATTGCTGTGAGTGAGTGAATATGCACTCGAAGATATTCACTTTTTACAATTACTTTTCAATTATTCAGACAGCACTCTGAGTCGCACGAAATGGGCAATTGTCGTAAGCGAATGTGCCCATACGAATGCCAATATACTCAAATGGTAGTCTTTAGCTAGCAGAATTTCCATTTATCGATATTTATGGTTTCTTATATGAGGATTCAATATATTTTCTATTAGAATCTTTAGTTTCACTCGTCTATTGATAAACGATATTTGTCAATCGATTCATTCATAATCGATACTTAATAGTTCTTCTATGCATAGGCAATTGCTTATCATTTAGAACCGTCAGCTTCATTTACATTCTTCTTCTGAATCGTTAATCGAGTGTGGCTGATTGATAACCGCTTAATCTCTAATCAGTATTCTGAAATGCGCATATATAGACGATTATATATTGCCTAGTAAAATCTCACATATCATTCTCATTCTGCTTCTCCGTCGATAATTGATAGGCGATAGTTGATAATCGATATATATATAATAGATATGTGAAGGTTCTTCTATGCAGAGTCAACTAATTGCCTTTTAGTATCATCGTTTTCACTCTCCTTTTTCTCAGCCATCAACAATCTACAGTTGACAATCGATAATCGATAATCGGTAATCGATATTTTATAAATCTATATATACAGACTCAAATTTTGTTCTCCTATAATCTCAATTTTTGTGGCAGATTCCTATTCCATCAATAGTCAAAAATTCTTATGAATATGTATATTTATATCATCCATAATCAACATTTAATATTTTTCATATGTAGAGTCAATTTATTGAGTTTAGAGTATTGATCCTTCTTAATGAGAATGATGATAATAATCGATAATGGAGAATCGATTCATACATAATCGATTCATTAATAATCGATTCATCCTGAGTCGTTATTAAACATTTCTTTTTTGCAAATAGAATTTCTGGTATTTAACGTTCATCTTCTGCCTCTTTCCACTCACTTGCCTGCGCCTATCATACCCTTTGCTGGCCGCTTCCAATTGCAACAGGGTATCAAATAAATGTAGCCAAGTCTCAAAGGCATTATTTCAAAGGCGCGTAATAAAATGCGCATTTATCAACATTTCTCTGTAGTTTTCTTTTTCAACTTTTTATTAATTTTAATTTGCATTTTTTTCGACTGTTCACAAAAATGTTTCTATTTTTTGCAATCTATTTTTTTTTTTTTAAATTTATTTTATTTTTTTTTCTCTATTTTTTTCAAAGCAATTTATTGTGGCCCGCTGTGCTGCGCCCCTATTTTAGGCGCCCCAGCTGCGCTACATGGATAGTTTCTGTGTTTTAGGTATTTACTTTATGGCTTTCATCAATAGTAGAGCAGTGAGAGAGGGAGAAGGGGAGTTGGAGAGAGGGGGAGTGGGTGAGAGGGAGAGGCAACAACGAATCGAATTATTATGCTTGCTTTGTGAGAGCGAGGGAGAGAGAGAGTGGAGTATATGGGTTCTAGTAGAGCTAAAAGTTGTTGGATATATATAACATATATATGTATATATATATATATATTTGTAGTCAGGTATAACTGCATTGCCTTACAGTGCATTGTGCAGTTGGTTACGCCCGATTGCAACAATTTTGCTGGGTTTTTTTTGTTGATGTTTCGAGTATTTGAAGCCTTTCAGCTGTTGTTGTTGCTGCTGTTGCTGATGTTGATTGTTGTTGTTGTTGTTGTTGCTGGTGTTGCTTTTCGTTTTATTTTCGATTTTTTGCTGTTGTTGTTTTTGGCATCGATGTGTTGCTATGCGCTGGCAATTAATTGCTTTCAAATCCTTTTATCCAGCAGATTTGGTCAATTTATTTTGCACAGTTTTTTCCGCTCAGCAAATACACGTCAGCTAAACTATATACCATATAAACCAATCCATATATATATATATGTATATATGTATATACACATATGTATATACTATGTATGAGGGAGTCTCTGGCCTCGATTTATTACAAACATGTTTTGTTTATTGTTTTTTAATGGCGCCTAGTTTCAATTTGACCAGCGTAATATATTTCGCATTACGAACGAGGCGCGCGGCTGGGCCATTGGGGCTGCCTGGATGGGGCTAAGAAATGGGTGCTGTCACAGCTTAAGTTAACTGTTAAGAGCTATCTGGAGATTGGATATTGATAGAGCTCGGCTCAAATGAAATGTTGATAATGAAATGAGCAATGCGTGGCAGGCGCACATCAATTCTGGCTGCCGGAAGTCCCAAAGACATTAGCTAACTGACATTATTATTAGTATTAGTATTATTATTATTGTTATTGTGGGTGCTGCTTGAGGTTATCTATATGAATGTATGAGCTGTGGGAAAGCGAGGAGCGTCATTTCCGCTCTTACAACTTCAGCTTCAAATGTTACTCCTAGAGTCAGCTCCACAGAAGTTGTTTAAGCTCACACAGCTGAGCTCGACACAGAGTCAGCTCCACAGAAGTTGTTTAAGCTCACACAGCTGAGCTCGACACAGATCGCTTTAGCTCAAACAAAATCGACCCGGACCCGGACCTGGGCAACGCAACACGACTGACAGTACTCAGCTGTGACAGATCGAAGGGCTTCAAACTGGTAGGTCAATGAATGATCGCTAAGCAGCAGTTGGAGTTCGATAGAGTGATCAGAGGAACGTCCTGACTGGCGGTATTTAAAGTAGTTATTATTATTATTATTTGCTAGGTATAAATTGTAATTTAATTTTAATGAACTATGATTTTATTGTATAATAATGCTATTTTTATTAAAAAAGTATGAATGTTATTATAATTATAATTTTTCTTTGTTAATTTTGTTATTATACTTCTTATTATCTGAGTGCTATTTTTTTTTTTTGTTAGCTATAAATTTTATTTTGATTATAATGAATTATGAAATATTTTTAAAATTGTCCTATTTTTCAATCATTTTTATTTTTTTATTATTATTATAATTTTTTTTAAATTTAATTATAATATATTTATTTTTATTATATTTTTTGTTTGTTTATTTTATTATTATTAATTTATTAATTTTATTATAATGTTTTTTATTATAATATATTATTATAGTATATTTATTTTTATTATATTTTTTGTTTGTTTATTTTACTATTATGCTTTTTATTATTTTTTTGTTATTTTTATTATCATTAAGTATACAGTTTATTTTAATTATAATGAACTATAAACTCTTCTTAATGTTATTATTTTTATTATTATTAATTTTATGTACTCCGTTTGAAGGCTGATTGAGCCCTACAACATCTAACTGCTTGTAAAGCGCATTAAGGCTTAAATCTCTTTAAAAAGGGACACCAACAACAACTACGATCAAGCAGCACTCGTCACCTCCGTCCATCTCGCTCTGATGCTCGATTCGCTTGTTCAGTTGAAGAAGCTGCGATTGGCTTAGGCTTAAGTGTGGCCCGCTGAGCCCTTAAAGCGCCGACACGCATTAGACTGGACCTAATAGTATGCCGACATTTAAGGCAACTAATTTAAAGCTTATCCTTGCCCCAGTCCCCAGTCCTCGGAGCTCGCTTCGCGGCACAAAGCGCTCTTCAAACTGTACGCTAAATTAAATATTATGCGAGAAAAAAAGACGAGGCGAAACGTAAATAGCGTGACAAGAAATAAAAGAAAACATAGAGGGAATGTGAAACAAATATTGCATAATATTATCGCGCTTTTTGGTGGCCCACGGCGAGTGGGGGAGGGGGCGGTGGCCGGGGGCGTGTCGCTTAAAGAGCCCTAAACACGTTGGCAATTCGCTTTTTAGCTTCTTCTCGCTGCTCATTTTTATGCGGCGTCTTTTTCGCGCTTTTGTTTCGCGGTTTTTTTCCCTTCCTTTCTTATATTTCGGAGCGTCACTTTGCTCTGTGGTCTATGTTTTAATATTTATATCAACGCCCCGACTCCTGGCCCAACTCCAGCTCCAGCCTGCTCACTCTGTTGTCTGTTGACAACGTCATAATCGTGATGCTGCTGCTGCTGCTGCGGCTGCCGCTTGCAGTGGACAGCGGGAACTGTGCACTTTGGACGCCACCGCCGACGACGTGTCTCGGGTCGTTTAGTTTTCTTTGGCGGCTTTGGTTTTGCGTGCTAATTACCATAATTAAGCAAAGGTCAGGCTTTAGTCGCCTTTGTGGCCAGGCCAGCAAAATAATAATGAGCGCAGCCACAGCCACACGCAAAACAAAAAAAAAATTAAAACAAAAAAAAAAATCGCTGACCATCGTACAATATTCTCTCGCACTTCTCCTTTTCTATACCCTGAACTCATTGAAAACGGGAAATCGGGGTATAAGGGTCTCTTGGAAGTGTATGTAACGGATGGGAAGAGGCGTGGCAGACAAAATAAAGAAAGAAAGCTGAATCGATTTACTCATGCTCGTCTGTTCACCCGTTCGTCTTCCCGTCCTTCCGTCTGCCCGTCCGTCCGTGATAACTCAGCGATCTAGTAAACTATAAGAGCAAGAGACTTGAATTTTGAAAAGAATACTCATGTATATTATAAGTAGTACGAGCTTATCATTTTTTTTTCGATAACTCATACCATTTTGTACTTATCGATAAATATCGATCATTTGAGTTCGTTTGTTAAGCGTAATTGGAATATCGTAACAGTTGAAGACTTAGAATTTGCTAAGCAGACTTTAGTAACGACTGCACATATTTGGTGGCTTTGGATTTTGGATACCTTACCTCTCTTTTCCCACAAATTTAAAAAAAAAAAGTTGTATTTCATAAAATAGAGACTTGTACTTCAGCGTATACAAACATCTATTATAGATGCATAATAAAGCCCAAAAATTTGCATACAAAAAATAAAATAAATAATCTATCTAGAACAAAAGTTATTCAACAATTCATTTCCCATAGTAAACCCCTACGCAGCGACCCTGCAGACCGCGTGCTTAGAATGTGTGTGTATGTGCATAGATTGCTTGTTATACATACATAATTTCAGCCCATTTCAGTATTCAGGGCATCTGCTGGTCGAGCACTCCCGACTGGAGTCACTCTTACTTGTTTTATACGAATTTCACATTAATTTCTTTATTTTTTTGTTGTATTTTATAGTCCTCTTCTTTTTTTGTTTTGCTGGTTTCCTCTCTCTTCATGCTCTTTGCTATGCATTATCCTTATGATTATGTTGATTATGACGTTTTAATGGGGTTTGTCGAGGCGACGGGCAGCGCACAGTGCCGCGCCCAGAGTCCAGGCAACAGCTTAAGCTGACAACAAAAGCAAAGCACAAAACATGAAGAGGATCAAAAAGGAGATAAATATATAAATATATACATGGATATATATATATATGCATATATATAGATATATAAATTTAAATAAAAGCTTGACAAGCTGTAAAGGCACATTAGCAACGTAATGCATTTGCCGCTGCCAGACACTTTGCCAATAAGCGAAATAAATAATTGAAACGGACTGGAAAAAGGTTTCGAGCGCCCCGTCTCGGCGCGCCTTTAATGAATTCGATTTTTAGAGCTGACAGTTTTGAGCTGAAGTAAAAATGCTTTGCGCTGCATAAAGTGCTATGCGTGTTATTTTCTCATTTCGTATGCGCTCGCACTCAAGTATTTCATTTCGCCAACAACTTGAGCGACAACTGCTGACAGAGAGCGTTGCGCATACGCAGCGTATGACAACGTATATGGCGCATTCCGGCAAACAGTGTCGACTCATTGCGAAAGAATAAACATGAAGTTGAGCAGGCAAAAAAAAGGAAAGAAAGGAAAGGAAAGGGAAAGGAAAGGGAAGAGTGCTGACAAAATACAGGAAGCAGTGCAGAGAGGAAGGGCATGAGATGAGGCGAGATGGGGCAAGGCGAGTCGAGCAATGTTGATTAACGATCGCTGTGGCATGCGCCGCACACGCAGCCAGCTGAAAGTCAAAGGGCAAACTACTTATGCACATACTTACTTATTATTATAACTGCGAATTGCTGCTGCTGTGGAGCAACACATGCATTAAGTGGCGTAAATTCTTTGGCACAGAAGAAAAACATTTTCATTCCAATGCGTGTGTGCTGCAAGAGACTCTCACTCTCCCTCCCTCTCTCCCTCTCTCTCTCTCTCTCTCTCCCCCTTTCCCTTCCTCCCTCTCTCTCCCATTCTCCCTCTCTCTCTCTTACTCTCCCTCTCTCTCTTTCTCTCTCTCTGGCAGGCAGTTGTTTGAACTTATCTATATTGTTTTGCCATATTGTTTTCTTATGTCATGTGTGTCGCAAAGTTCTATCTCTCTCTCACTCACACTCCCTACCTCCCTCTTCCTCCCCCTCTCTCTCCCTTGACTTGAAAGTCTCATTGTCTTTAGCAAATTTGCTTTATTTACGCTGGCATTCATTGACTTTTTGCCGTTGTTGTCGTTGTTGTTGTTCTTCTTATGGCATTTTCAAATGCCTCCGCCTTGCGCTCAATTTTTTCCTCCAATTGCTGCTGTTGCCGTCTCCCTCTGGCGCCTCCCCCGTCCGCCCCCCCATCGCCCGTCTCTTTTGCGCAGCGTACGTGTCTATTATTGGTATTTGCTGAATGAATGGATTGTACGTGCCCGAAGGCTTTCACATATCTTTGGCCCCATGCATCGACATAAAGGAGCTCCGCCTTAACGCTGTATGCGTGACGACGCTGGCTACCAGTCGCCCCCCCCCCTCCCCCGCTCCCCTCCTCCCTCTCTCTCACTGTACTTGTATAAATATATAAATATATGTAGCTCCATCTCTCTCTCTCTCTCTCTCTCTTACTTTGTTGCTCTCTGTCTGATCTGCTACATTTTGCGGTTGAAATCTAAGCGATTTTACATTGTTATTGTTATGACTGGCAAACAGACGCACTATAAAGACATATATAGACACATATAGACAAACACACACACACACCTAAGCACACACACACGCATACATACATGTCTGTTGGCTGTGTTTTATTTATATTTGCATTTATTTGTTGATGGCGTATTTTTGTTTATTTATGTATTCATATGCACTGTCGCAATAATCATTAATTTGCTGATAAAATACGCCCACATGTTGTGCGTGTGTAGGTGTGTGTGTGTGGCCTTATTTCCCACTGCATTCAAAGCGCAAATGCCCAATAAATGGCTGCGCCCGAATGTAGGCAACACTTTTTTGCACTCGCTGCAGTTGCTGCGCGCTTTAAGTGTTGGACAACGCCCGCATGGCCTGTGTCGGCGAGAAATAAAAGAAAATGAAATGCAGATTGAATTTGAAGGCGACAACGTTGCTGACAAGGCAGCAAGATTAGTGCCACACACACACACAGAGTGGGGGAGCTGAAGGCAGCAGAGGAAGATGCAAAAAATCGAGTCGAGAGTGAGCTGAAAAAATATAAGCAAATAATGCGCAAAATACGAATACAAAACAGGCAGCATACAGGGCGGGACTGGGCGGGGCTGGGGGCAGTTAGTCGAAGCCAAGAGAGAACGCTCCGGATACGGAACCAATCCACAGCTCAGCCCAGCTCAGCTCCGCTGGCAAGTCTTTGCTGCATAAACATAGATGCACATGTGTGCATGTGTGTGCATGCTGCTGTTCATAAGTGCGAAGTGTGTAGTTTGACGTTATTCAACACTGGCAACAACAGCCATGCCACACATGTGCGTTGGCGCAACAGAATCTGTCGCTTGACGTGGCTGAGGCGACGTGATCGCATGCGAATACGATTGTGTGGCTGCATTATATATATATATACATATATATGTGTGTCTGCTGCATTTTAAATCGGATTACTTAAAGCGACGACGACGACGACGACGGCAACTTTTAACTCCTGGTCCACATTTGTCAGGCGTAAGTCGTTTATTATTATTTGCCGCATTCGACTCACAGACTACTCCGTCCGCCGTTAGCTCACATTGATTGACACACGCAACACACACACACACACACACAGACACGGCATTTAGTCTCCGTCTCCGCCAAGGCAAATAAATTATGTTTTCGGTATCAGTTCGACAGCTTGGCACAGAGACTCCCATTCGAAATTAGTCAGAATATGCGAAATTCATTACAGGCCCAACGTCTGCCCGGAGGCCTACGGCCGACGCAATCTGATGCCAAATTCTATGGGCTGGCAGCTGCCAATATTGTGCCCGAGCCACTCGATTGTATTCGCTCTGGCGCAGCACAAATATCGACTCATCTCTCTCGAGTCAAAACAATTCATATGCTGCAAATATTTTGCTCAAAGAACCCGAACATTCAGGTCAGCTGCAAATGCATCAATTCATTAGTCAAGCCAGCACATTTCGGGCATGTTCTTCAAATGGACGTGAACAAGGCTCAGCCTGACTGACATCAATATATACATCTACAATATATGTATATGTGTGTGTGTGTGTGTGTGTGCAAAACATAATATATCCATTTGGACTTGTGTTAAACTGTTTGCGGCTTTTCCATTTTTAGTAGCCACTGCTATTTTTGTGAACAAGCAAATATTGTTCACTTTTTTTCTGAGAAATAAAATAAAATTGCTAAAAAAAAAAATTAAAAAAAAATATTTGTGGTTTATTATAGTGATTAATTGAAACTACATTTTTTTTTAATTCAGTGGGTAGAAAAAAAAACATTGCTTGACAGTGCAAAGAATTTAACTGCTTAAACCAGGGAAAAACTTTTAAAAAAATTTAAAATATTTTGCAAAACTTAAAATGTGGACTTTAATATGCGGAGATTAATATTAAATAGTTTTTTTTTTGCTGTTAAATAGTCGTTGAAATAGTAGTGGCTCCTAACACAACTATTTTGGTGTACAATTAAATTTGTCTAATTTTTCTTTCTCAAGCCTTGAAGTATAGAAGTTCCAAAGTTTGGAAAAGTTGAAGTTCATAAAAATATATTAATCTAAAAATACATTTTAAATTATTCTCATTTAAAATTATTTTAATATTGTACTTATTTTTAAATTTTGCACCTTTATTTTGGCACTAATTTTATTATTATTACTATTATATGTATTTTTTTACATTAATAAATTCAATTTTTTTATTAGACTCGTTTTTACAAACTTTAATCGATTTGTCGTGTACTATTTTAATGCATAATTAAATTTAGCTTTTTTTCTTCTATATGTGAAGTGTACAAAATCCTTAAAGTGATCCTAAAAAAAAAACATCTATAATAATACAATTTATGATACCCCTTGTCATCGCTTCAAAATAGTTTTCAAAATATTATTTTAACCCTAAATTGTTTAATGTCTTATCTGACATTTAGTACTATTATTTTTCTGAGCAGCTCAATTTTGTTAATTTTTCTTTCTCAAGCTTCCAAGTGTACAATATCTTAATTTTTGAACCAAAGGAATATATAATATATAAATATATAATATATATTATTTAAGTGTTGGTCAACTCAACTGAAGGCCTCAAACCTTAGCCCAGTTAGGTCTGCTCTCAGCTCTTACTATTTTTCTACTGGAAAATCTCCGCACAATTAGAGAGAGGGCGTAGCATGAGCCGCTATCGGCTGTAGCCGTCAATCTGAATCAGAATCAGAATCTATGCATTGTGGTTGTAGCAGCAGCAAACTGAAAGCTGCAGCGGAAATAGATGTGCGGCATAAGTGCGTTTCCGGTGCAGCTGCCATTGCCATTGCCACTGCAGCACAACATATTTATGCGGGCCTTTTACAACACTGCCAACATATAAATATATGTTTATATATATATAGGTAAATATATATTTATTGTGTGCAGCAGTTCGCTAACGAGACTCGCACGCTGTTGCTCTTCGCTGCTGCTGTGCGGCGAATGCCAAATTTAAAGTCCGCCAACGTATTGCAAACTGCTAACCATTTGCCATTTTTCACTTTTGTATCTGTGTCGCGCGCATCTATCGCCATTTGTAATAATATTTGAGCAGCGCTCGCCCCCATGTGCAACAGTTGCACCTGTGACAGGGCGAGACAGAGAGAGAGATAGAGAGGGAGAGACAGAGAGAGAGAGAGAGAGAGGGAGGGAGAGACACACACACATGTAGCCTGCACGCGCATCGCTTGTTTCCGTTTTAGTCTGTAGCTGCGGTTGGCATGCAGCCCCATTACCCCCCATCAGCCCCCAGCAGGCTCCACTCGGCCCTGATCATTAAGCGAATTGATGGGTGGTTAAGTTATTTCAACTGCAAACTGTTTGACTTCACCCCTCTCCCTACCCCTCCCCCTCTGTCTGGGCTACTAGATTGTGGCCGGGCTAAGCGCATCAGTGCGGATGATGGGGCTAAAAGGGTCTTGGGGGCGCCTGGGCTGCCGTTGCGGTTCTGCACTGGCCCCGCTAATGGTATTGGCGGCCATCGTGGCTCCTGGCCTGCGGTCGCTTCAAGGCCACGCCCGACTGCCCAACTGCCCGCCGACAGCACTAAGCCCCAGCGAGCCCCAAATATGGCCCGTGTCCAGCATTCGCCCCCTCGCTGCCCGCCCGGCACATTTTTCGACCGCACACGTGGCCAACAGCCACGCCCACTGGCCGTTGCCTGCAATTGCCCAGCCATTGATTACCTTCGGCCATCTTAGCCGGAGGCTCCACTAGACTGTAGACTGTATGAATTGCAATTTCATAGAGCTCCCAGCCTCTGCGATTGTATATCACTATGTGAATTGCCATTTCATGGACTTCTCTTGCCTGTTGACAGTGGCTAAGAAGAATGGGGGCTTATATGTGGCTAAGGGTGAGTCCTAGCTGCAGGTAAAAGACTTTCATTAGAGAAGGAGTCTACTTTATGAATGTATATATATAATTTTACTTATATACCCAAAGTAACTTTTTTCTTAAGGAAGATTAATTTTGAGGCCTAAAAAATTTGGTAGCTTTATTTGCCAAACTGAGCCAGATATTCACAATTGAATTTGAATGCGCTATCCTGAAATTTTTAGCAATCATTTTTTGCAAGCCTTTTTTCAAAGAATTTTTAAAAATATTTCTTGAAATTTTTTCGGTCTCAATCTCTTTTCATTTTTAAGAGAATAGAACAGTCCAGTAGGAAATTTAAATTTGGAACGATATATCGAACGATATAGAAAATATGCAGCATTAACGGATCGAAAGGTTGTTAGATCTTGGGTCTGCATATAAGACAAGTCTATATTTCTCTGGCTATCTATGGCTTCTATAGCATATATTTCTCCTTAGAAATTGTTATTAAATATTCAAGATTTATTCTTTAGCTTTAAGCTTTACTATCCTTTTGCCAAGTCAGCATTAAAGGCCTCAACTGCCACAATCTGTTGGCCTTCGAGCGAATTTAAAGCCACATAAACTTTTCTAGTTGCATCTGCTTCAAGGTCAACTCAAATTGAGTTTTGTAGCAAGTTACAAGGGTTGTGAGGCGGAAATAGATGAGTAGCCTCAGCTTCGATTTTTTTTACCATTTATTATTAGCAGCTTAGTGTTCTTCTACCCTTTTGGGAATTTAATATAAACAGAAATTAATTAATTTATTTTCTTTGGGCGCTGAACAGTAACAATCATAGCATGAAATGCTGAAGGAAAGTAAGAACTTATGAGGTTTACCAAAATTTAACTATTTTAATTTAATTTATTTTGTATCTTGAAGATCGAGGGGGATGAAGAAATGAGAGGAGTAATCTAGAGATACAGCAGCTACAAAGATATTCTCTTTTGAGACGTGTAGACTACAACATACAGACGGCTCGAAGAACCAGATGATGAAGCTATAACATCTGCTACACAACTGATAGTCACTTCAAAGATCAAAGCTTTCTATTTCGATTTTTCATACATTATCTTTTATCTATTGCTTTGAGCAAGAGGGTTTTCCTGCTGCCCCCATACTCGAAGGGTCGACGTTGGGGATGGTCGTAAATGCCTCCCTACTCGTTCTCTGCGATATGTGCGGATATCTACTAGTCGTGCACTCCCTTCAGCTCCCACATATTAAATTATATTTCAGGCATATTTAACATGAAATAGTTGATTGAGAGTTTATGAAAAATTATTTATAAAGCAGTTGATTGAGAGTTTATGAGAATTTATTTTACACCTATCCAAGATTCACGCCACGGAAATTGCCGGACTTCAGATGTGAGTAGAGAAATAAGTCAATTGGTGCAAGAATGTGTGTGGAATGCCTTTATGCGTGGTGTATGATGATCCGCGCGCAGCGAGCTGTGCCACAGAGATGAATTGAACCCGGGTCGGGGCCGACGGAGGCTGGAGGCTGTTTGATGTGACAGATCTTACGGACACTTTGGCGCTGGCATTTGGGAAATGCTTTTCAATTGAGCGCTGCACGAGTGTATTCGTTGGTTAACGTGAATGCTTTATCCGCCTTTCGTTTATTACTTTTTATTTGTATTTGTATTTTTATTCGTATTCGTATTCGTTTCGTTTTTTTTTTCTTTTTGTGCTCACCCTTTACACGGCGGCAGGTAATGCATGCGGAGGTATTCAGATGTGGGTTCGGCGCCGTGTTGCTGCGCTACGAATTGCACGGTTTGCTGCACGCTTCAAACTGTGATTAATTTCCGGGTGGTTGGCGATAAAACTGCTTTGCTTCATCAATATCTGGTTGCGACTTACCTCCCACTGCTTCAGCTCCAGCTGCTCCAGCTCCCTCTCCCCCTGCTGCTGCTGCGTGTGCGCATCCAAATAAAACCAATCATGTTCTGCAAAATGTCAAATACTGCGAATTTCACACAACAATCCCATACCATTTTCCATTTCCCACATTTTCTTCTCCCTCCTTCCTTCCTCCGTTCGCAATATTGTTTTTCAGCCCGTACAAAGTTGCATTTGGGTCAATGATGTTGTGCTTTTGTTTCCGAATCTGCTTTTTTTATGCGCAACAATATTGCGCAAAAAATATTGCATATTGTATACACTTGTAAATAAATAAATCAATAGAGCGACCCCCGATCACGGCCCCCTCACCCTCCGGCTAACTAACGGCATCACTGTTACTGCCACGACATGGATATGTTCCCCCATTTGTTGGCCATAGATACTGGGCCCGGCTTTAATGCACTTGCATTTGCATTGGTCCACAAGCTTTTCCACTCGAGCGCCTGCTTGTCATAACTCTCGGCATTGGCCGACTCTGTCGAGTGCTGGCCTGCTATTGATTTGCCCAGATTGATTTTATTTATTGGCATTCAAGGGGCTGGCATCGCCTCTGCCTCTGCCTCTGTCTCTGCCCCTGCCTCTGTGCAAATATAAATTCTCAACAGCTCAAGCCACAAAATTCCTTTGTTCGACGCACTAGAAGTGCCTCCAGAGTGGTCAGTGACCAGTGCCCGGTGCCCGGTGGTCAGTGCACACGGGCCCCTAATGGCATCGCCTGTCATCAATCTCTGTCTGTGACAGCGGGAGCATAAGCACCCAATGCCATGCGACTCGTCTCAAATTAGCCAGCCTGAATCTTTAAAAAGTCGTTAAGTAGATCGATAAATATATAGAAATATGAAAAAAATGTATATGTATATATATTTATATATAAAATTATTATATAAATTTCACCTTATATTTAATAAGATTAAATAGAACAGAATTATTTTTATATTATATTTAATTAGATTAGTAGAGTAGAATTATTTTATAATTAAATTTGAATAGATTAAGTAGAATATAATTATTTGATAAATTTCTCCTTATTTTTAATTCGAAAAGATAAAATTATCTAATAAAAAAAAAAAACAATTTTAATCGTGAAAATATAACATATTTAATTAGCTTAAGTAGAAAGGAATTATTTTATATTTATATTTAATTTGATTATTTCGCTTGATTTTTAATTTAAATAGATAAAATTCTCTTTTACCTATCGATTCACTATAATAAAAAAAATTGCATTTCAATTAAACATATTTAATTAGTAGAATCGAATTATTTTATAATTATATTTAAATAGATTAAGTAGAATAGAAATATTTTAAAAATTTCGCTTGATTTTAAATTTGAATAAATTTGAGATAAAATTTAATTTTCTCTATCGATCCACTAAAAATAAAAAAATAATAAAATAAAATTGCAACTTCAATTACTTTTAACCAAGAAAATATAACAGAAATAACACTTCCTGTGGATAATTTTTTTTTTTAAATTTGTTTTTAATTTTTTCCAACTATTAACACACAACACTATTATTTTTATGAACAGCCCAGTTCCAATGCATCTCTCTAAGACCGTCAATAACTAATTAATTCTGACCAAAAGTAAAGAGATAATAATTCTCTTCTTAGCATTATATTTATCATATTTTATATTTATTTATTATTTATTATATTTTTTAAATAAATATGTATATACATAAATATATTTATTTTTTATTTATATACCTACATATTTGTTATTTCAATAATAAGCTCTTAAGCCACTAAATACTCGCGGTTCGCAATAGCAACAATATCTCGTTTATGAAATCGATGCGAAATCGCGTATTGACTCGCACAGAGGTCTCCTATTAAGTGGCAACAATAACATTTAAAATAACAAAATAACAGCGAAAAAGTGGGCAAATGCATAAATAAACGTCGCTACGTCCAGTTGTGGGGGGCGGCGTGGATTATCTCTGACCGAAACTTGAACGGGCCAACATTTACCTAAGCCATCCAGTCTGACAGATAGATAAATAAATCTATTAAAATGCAACCGGAATGGTGAAATCCATTCGATTACCCTTCATTTGCGCATCGATTCCGATTTCTATGCTGCATAAATGTAAAAAATTGAAACGTTTTGTATTTTCTCTTTATCCGATTGAAACTCAACCAGAAACGCGATAAAAAAATGTTTATTCCCAAATGGCAGCAAATGTTCATTCGCTGCTGACTAGCTCAGCTTTAAAATTAGCTATTTGAATATATATATATATATATATATATATATATATATATATATATATATATATATATATATATATATATATATATATATATATATATATATAAAAATATATATATATATATATATATTCAAATAGCTAATTTTAAAGCTGAGCTAGTCAGCAGCGAATGAACATTTGCTGCCATTTGGGAATAAACATTTTTTTAAGTTTAACTATATATATATATATATATATATATATATATATATATATATATATATATATATATATATATATATATATATATATATAGTTAAACTTAAAGTTACATTTACATTTATAATAAAAAAAATATAGAAAAATATTTAATTATTTTTTTTTTATGTAAGTCTATTTGTAGTTTGAATATATTTTTGATTGGCTGTTGATTAAAGGTATCTATGTTTTATCTGGTTCGATAAGAACCGATACATTTGGATAACAAGATTAACGAATAAATTGTGATGTTATGCAAATGTTCGTATTAATAATTGATGGTGCGCTAAATGTCGATAAGTTTCTATAGCTAAATTAACCATTTATGTGTAAATCCCATTTTATATTATCCATAAGCTATTTAACGACAAGTATTTATAACAAAATCAATATATTTCTATTTCGATAATTATCTATAGGTTTCGACAACTAAATTCACAAATGACGAATCATTTTTAGCTAACATTTTCGATCTGCTTAATAACAAAATAAATTTGTTATTTGATTTGAGAAATATAGATAAATTTCTATAGCTGCAACAATTAATACTCCTGATAAATAGAGTAGCAAAATATCGACAGATATTGACAACTGAAAAACTGATTCATAATAAATTTCTTACCATTTTCTAGTTATATTCTTGAATAATTATTATCTAATTCGATAAGTAAAAATAGATATCGATAACTGAAATATTAAATAATCAGAATTAATTTGCTTTTGCTTTCTAGTTAACATCTTCACCTTCCCGAATAACTTTTTGATGGAACTATGCATATATATGATATCTGTTTCGATAAATATCGATAGACTTCTATAGCTGCCATACCGAATCTTCACTCTTGATTCGTTTCCATTTTGTAGGTGTCATTCTCGAAAAGTATCGATAAGTGTGTCGCAGCAGCACTGATGCCCGGCAATCGATATCCCATTCCAAAGCGTGCACCGCGCACATAATCACAATCAGGATATGCTAAAAAGGGACCTTGGACTCGCGCTGTTCAGTTCAGTTCAGTTGCCAATGCACGAAATGGCTGACCAGAGTTGCGGAATACTTTGACATTTTGGCGCATGTTGAATCAAGTGAAAAGCCAATTACATGTGCGCGCTATCTAGACGCAAAGCGTGCGGACGGACGGGGCCGATGGCGAGCGTCGGGTGCACCTCACCAACGCTCACCTTCGCCTACAGCTGTTTAAAGTGTTCCGATTATTACAGTTGCAACTGGGTGTGGATGGGGGAAAGGTGGGGATGTGTGAAAGTATTTGAGTTGTGGCCAAAGGAGAGTATCTAACGACAGTCAGGAATTGCCTCTGTGTCGCAGCATTTGGGTTAAATGTGTGGGGATGTATTGGAGAGATGATGTTGGGGGTGTGGGGGGTGCGAAGGGGGGCAAAGGGGCTTGCTCGCGCGCTGGGCGTTGTTTGATGTGCACGCAAATTATTACTTAAGCGGCTTAAACTTGTTGAGGCGCTGCCAGTTTGGGTTATTCGCTGCGGTTTTGCCTAAATTAGGTTTGAGTCGAGTTTGGCCCCGCCTCGTGTGGGCGCTAAACGATAAAGACATCACACACACACACACTGATGAGAACACGTGCGCACAGTTGCTTATCTGCGAGCAGGCAAGTATGCATATAAGTCCTCATTAATGGCTAAACTTCATTTCTAAGTTAATGCAGCCGTGTTTAAAGACGTGTCAAAAGCGGGTAGCACTGACTAAGCAATGCTCGCTAGTAGAGTGGAGAAACTTTTGTGGATTGCGAATCAGAGAAGTTTTGTTTAGGTGCTCAAATATCAAACAAATATAGCCTTTTTGTTGCTTGAGCGGGCATTTAAACCCAAGCGAAAAATTGTACTAAAAAGGGAAGAGAGAAAACTTCTGCAACATTGAGACATGCAGCTGCTCAGCATTTGCTCAGCTGAAGCTGTCTGAGCAGTGGAAGTGACAGGGTATATGAGGTATATAAGTTATATGAGATATATGAGGTATAAGAGGTATATGAGGTATATGAGGTATATGAGGTATATGAGGTATATGAGGTATATGAGGATAAAAGGTATATAAAATATATATAAGGTAAATGTAATGTTATATACCTAATATACCTAATGAGGTATATAAGGTATATAAGGAATATAAGGTATAAAGATGCTCAGATCTCTGCAATTACTGAAAGTATTTAAAAAATAGTTTTCGTTATTTTATCTCAAATACCAATAAAAGAGCTGATTTCCCGGATGTTTCACTGGGAACCCCAATTCCTAGCGCCACAGAAATGAAATACCTTGGATTCACTCTAGATAGAAAGCTGACGCTCAAACCGCATATAAGTCAGGCCAGGACAATGTGTAAAGCCAAATCAAAAGAACTGAATTGAATGCTGAGAACCTCTATAAGCATTAGTCCTGTCAACCTTCCTATATGAAATACCTCTACGGGGCTCTGCAAAATTGAAATGTTGGAAAACAAAGCTTGACGAAGATGGAGTTGAGCTGACTGGTTTGTGAGCAACTATATATACAAATAAAAATATAAGTATATATATTAAAAAAAAATCTGAATAGATTTAAGATATCTATACTCGCATAAGGGTTCAAAATATAAAATATATCAAATTAAATTCTGAACAGATTTAAGATATATATTCTGCATAAAGGGTAGGTTAGGTTAGTGTATGTGAGTGTTGTTTCTGTTGTATTCATATACTTACAATAATCTATAATTAAGCATAGCTAGCTTTAGGCCATAAAGCAGCTTAGCTCAACCATAACCGAGCCGCGAAGCAGCTCATTAAATGCCAAGTTTCGACTCTCTCCGACTCCAGCATGCCAAGTCGTCCAGCCCACTCTCTCCCATCTAGGCGCCACCTCTCTCCCAGGCACTGTCCACATTCGAAGACGGCGTAGTGCGCCTCCTCCACACCCTGGTACACTTGTCAGCTTCATCGTGGCCGGAAACAACCGTGACCAGAGTATTTGCAAAAGATAAAAGTTAATCTCGCCACGCTTACGATTTATCCAAGGTTGTAGTTCCGGAGTGGGTACGCAGCGCGTGTCCAGCCTCCTGGCGCACCTTTACTCCACACGCTTGGGCAGCGCATGTCTCGCACAGACTCCTTCCGTCTGCTCCTCTGACCAGTTGCTCCAGCTGTGCGCTTGAGTTGAGATGTCAGCATCATTGGCTGCATAAGTGCCGCGGGCTAAAGGTCTGCAACAGAAATGAATTCCGATTGCAATAAATGTGAGAGCTGTGACAGATGTGAGATGCTGCTGCTTTATGTTTGCGTACTTTGTAGCCGTGGATATTACGGCCACTGAAGTTTTCTCAGGAGCAATCGTAACTTTCAAGAAAAAAAAATTACAGTTTGTTCAGTTTTTATGGGTATTTTTGGTATAGCTAGTTCTGCGTCAAAGTAGGCTTTAGTCTTTGATTTTTCTTTGAAAGATTAAACATCATATCGACTCATAGTAAATTTTTTCTTAAAGTAGCTTAGTTTTGTGGTCTACATAAAAAATTTGATAGCAGTAGCAGGAAAATTGAGTAAGATATTCATAAGTGAATTAGACTTAAGAATTTTTAAAGATAAAATTTTGATTTTTTTAGGAATTTTTATTTAATTTAAATTTTAAAAAAAATTCAGAAATGATAGAGTCCAATCTTTTTTCTATTTTAATCAGAATAAAACATAGTGGAATAGCAAAAAAAAAAAAATTAGGATAATTGCTCAAAGGATATAGCAAATATTCAACGTTAGTTTCAAGAGTTAAGGCTACGCCATTCCGCTGATATCTGTTAAAGCTAATCTGTTAGCTCTCAGCTTTATACGACTCTCCAAAGCACACATATATATAACCTTATCTACCTGAGTCTCTTTGTAGCGTCTCTCGCATGGCTACAATAGCGATACATCTCGAGTTGCGTTGCATCGTTTGCCCATTTGATGGCTTCACACTAGATTACGCTCGAGTCTCATTCCATTCAGCTCAGCGCATAGCCAAAGAGTTTTTCTTCTTCTTTCTTTTTGTGAAAGAATTTCAAAGAATTTCTGCGACATGAGCTGAAGTCGCAGAAGTGCGCATTCAATTGATTGAACATAAAAATAGATGAATGCGCCATAGAAATAGGAAAACAGAATTTACTAAGAGTTCAAATGGGCTACAAATCGAGACTTGACGATGAACTGAATGTGGAATTATTGATATTAATGCGATGTGATGTGCTATCAGTATTATTTGACTTCCAATTCCAATTTGCAGCGAGCTGCTGCCAATGCAATTAGCAAATGTCAGCTGGAATGTTAGTTTAAGCACAACCGCTGATTGCGTATACGCAGCGCTGGCCGCCAACGACTTGACGGTGTGTGTGTGTGTGTGTGTGCGGAGCAGTGTCTCCCACTCTTAAGGCTCTTCTGGCTCGTAGCCAGATTTACTAGTTAAAAAAAGCTAAAAAAAATCTAAATGATGTAAGGAAATTGTCCAGATTAACAAAAATTTGTGCTCGTTGTGTTCTAAGGGACTAGTTACTTTATATGCTTTTCAGTAAGGTACTTTGTGGGTTATTAAATTGATGGCTAGATTTAGGACAATAGAATTTACCTAAAATTAACAAAAAAAAAAAAAGTAAATAAATAAAAATACAAATAAAATAATATAAAATAAAACAATATAAATATAAATAAAATAATAAAAATTAAAATTGAAATTTTATGAAATGCGTTTAGAATTATTGATATTTATCTGTTATAAATGAAATGGATAAACCAGATCAAATACCAAAAAAACGCTACAAAAAGCTTATTTTTTATGAGGCTAAACTTTATTTTTTCTTTAAGATTCATTTTTACAAACTTTGAATCTAAGAATGTATATTTGTCTTGTATATTTTTGTGTTAATTACAAATTTTTGGAAGCGCGAGCTGGTGATGATTAGTGTAAATTACAACAAAAGCTAAACATCAATTTTAAGACTCCAGAAAAACATCTTGTTTGATTTTTTTTGTATTATATTATAATATTTATTATATACTTATAATACTTACTAAAAAATTGAAAATTGGAATTTTATGAAATTTATATAGAACTATTGATACTTCTCTGATATGCAAAGAATAGAAAAGCCAGATCAATTAACAGAAAAAAAGCTACAAAAAGCTTTTATCAAATTTTCAAATTTTTTTTGCATTCCATGTCCCTAAAAAAAGCATCAACACTGATACTGAGGCGCGGGCACCTAGCAGTTGGGATTATTCCTTTTTTTTTTTTAATTGAAATGTAAACTGAATTTGTTATCAATAAAAATTAGCTAAAATATATATTTTTGTAGGCCTTAAGTCATTAAGGAATTATTGAGTGCAACTATAGCAGTTAAAATTTTAAATGATTTTTAATACATTTTGAAGTCCAGACTCGGTCCAGCAGGTCTTATCTAAGGCTTCTTTTGCCACCTGAGCGGGGATTAGCAGAGCTTTGAGCTGCGTTGCCTAGCCAAGCTGTGATGTTTGCAAATCCCACCTTTCGGGGTATTATTAGGCCAGCTCTACGATTATCCGCCCTATTTTCGGCAATCCCGCCAAACTGGCCGCAAAACAGCCAAATGTGCAGCACTGGTGACGTCGCCGCCTCTGCTGCCGCGCGGGTGCGAAGTAATTTGCATGCGACGTCAAACGGAGCAGAAAAGGGAATTCGAGGCGAGCAGTGGAGTATGTGATTTTAATGATGTGCCGAGCGAAGTTGGCGCTGCGTCTCCAACCAATTTCGGCCCCACTCCAAGTACACATATACACATAGTCATACCCAGAATAACATTACTTACTCGTGTTTCGATAGTGTGTGAAAAAAAATTTTCGTAAATAGAGAAATTTATGTTTTTGGCCGCATTACAAAATGACCACTGAGCAGCAAAAGCAAAAGCAAATGCAAAAGCAAATGCAAAAGCAGCAGCAGCTGAAGCCGTCGCACATGGGCAGAACACATCTGGATATCTGGGTCCGCCACCAGGTGAGACCCGAGGACTCGATGACCCGCCTGGCGCTCAAGTATGGCACAACCATGGGCCACATCTGCCGCGCCAATCGCCTGTATTGGTCCGACTCGCTGCACTCGCGTGACGTCATCTGGATACCGTGCAATCAGCGGCTGCCGAGTGAGCTCGCCCAGCGACCCGCACCTCGGCCGCGCCGCTCCGCTACCATGCCGCCCCACTTCTTCCGCCAGAGTGCACCCAACGTGGACGACTTTGCCAACGACAGCGATCCACTGCTGATCACCAAGCACTACACGTGACGCCAACCCGACGAGCGTCGCAACTTAATTAGCGACCGCAGCGTCAGGCACATCCTGCCCCGGTGGCTGCAACTGCAGCGGATTCCCAACTATCCTTACTTTACGCTCTCACCCGAGCGAGCCCCAACGAATGCGACGTGAGCTTTGACTGAAAGATCTTTGCCCCATCTGGCCATCTTAGGCAATTAAATACTTTTTTGAGCTCGAAATTTTAATTGGACAAGATATTTTATAAAAATATAGACATATATATAACAACACCTAAATACAAAGGACTACTAAATTCTTCTTGCGCTTCTTGAGCTGCGCATAGCTCTAGCTTGGGTATGTGAAATCAAATTTCCTTAATCAACAAAATATTTTGGCTGTAAGGATTATTGATATCGAATATTGGGTAATCCAAAGACAATATGTTTTTTAGCAAAAAAAATGCTAAGAATCACGACGAACGCCAAAAATCTCTATTTCTGGGATAAAATGAAAGTGACTCTTTGTAGCGCAATTTCCATCTGATATGCTAGCATTATAAGAATCATATGGCTTCGATCTATTGATGTGTGCTCTAAGATTTGACAGGATCCAAGAAGTTTAAAAATATCTTAGCAAATTATCATATCATTATTATTATTATTATTTTTTTTTTACAAATAGTAATTTAATATTGAATATAATAGTATTAATTTCTTAAACAACTTTAAAAAAAGAAACATAATACTGGGAAAACTTGAAAGAAAATGTGAAGATTATACCAATAGCAATGCCGATTTGTTTTCTATTTATATTATAAAATTACATATATATTATATAATATAAATAGAAACAAAATATACATAATATAATTGTATATACATTTTTATATTTTATTTAAATTATATTATATATAATAATATAAATACATAATAATATGGAATATAACTTTATAATATAAATAAAAAAAATTGGCATTGCTATTGGTATAATCTGCACATTTTTATGATATTAAAAATTGTAAAATATAATATTGTTATATTTTTTTTTTTATAATTTATACTAATTTATTTTTAAATATTAAAAAAAATATTTATATATATATACATAAGTAAATATTTGTTGCATAGACAGATGAGTGACTTAAGATAAATTAATTATAAATTATATATTTATCTTAAGATATATAGTATATATCTATATAATATATAAAAAAATAATTAACTTCAGAATGTGAGTGTTTTTTTTATTAATTATTTATTATTTACTTAAGACTTAAGGCCTTGGTCCTCATTTTCTTAGACATACAGTATATGAATGAATAGTAATTGGCGAGGCAAACAATGTTGAGGGGCAAAAATATATGCAAAAGCTCTATAGGACTTTAGTTAACTTCAAAACTCCTATCTAAAAACTAACCCAATAACTATTATAAATACTATATGTCTTGCAATAATTGTCAACTTTCAATTACATCAATTTATAGTAGCTCCCACACTCCAATTACACATCCATGCCGCGCAATGCCTCTCAACAGTCCCCACAATTAGTCGGGCGGGCAGAGCATCTGCCATTCGGTTCGCTGCTGAGCAAATGTCTGCGAATCTTTCGTCGCGCAGCGGAAATAAAGAAGAAATGCGAAGCGAGGCAGCGCCATTGGCGGTCCCTGGGGAGCACTCACCCCCCGCCACGCCCCCCCCCCTCCCCCACGCTGATTAGAAACCCCAGAGTTGTCGCCAGCTGTCGACGCGCTGCAAAATTGGCTTTTAATTGTTGCAGAAGTGAATTTGCCACAAACAGGATGCAATTAAGACATTCAAATTCAGGAGTCGAGCGCGCGCAGAGCGCAGCGAGCGAGTGCCAGCGCTATCGAGCGCACCTCCACGGGCACGTGCAACGCCAGAGATAAGCAAGGCGGGCCGGGGCCAGCGGTGGGCAGTGGCCAGTGGCCGGTGGCCGTTGGCGACCCCGACACACATTCAAAGTGGAACATTAACTAATCTGTGTGTGGCACTTGGGCATAACGATGCTGCAGTCGTGCCACTTTTCCAATCCGAAAAGGGAAGAGGAGGGGGCGGAGGAGGGGGCGAAGGGGGCGCGGCAGAGGTGGAGCAACGAAAATAATAAAGGGGCGTTGGCGAAAAGGCCAATGCCGAGAAATATGCGTACGTGCTCGTGTGATAAATTCACATTTTCCGGCTGGTAGCCGAACAGGAGCAGCAGGAGCAGGAGCAGGAGCAGGGGGAGGAGCGGCAGCAGGACAATCGCTGGCATTGATAGACACCCAAGTCGATGGACGGCCGCATTAGATGTGGGGGGCAGACGGCGGCGGGGCCAGCTGGCAGAGCCGTGAAACGTAGCGGAACGCCGGTGTCAAAAAGGAAGTGCCAAAAAAAAAGGAAGAAGACGAAGAAGAGAAAGAGAGAATACGGAATACGGTAAAAAAAAAGTGTGTGTGTGTGTGTGTGGATCGGGCGGACGAGCAGGAATGGCCACATTTTGTGCCTTTTTGACAGACGCAACTGTGGCATGGGCGCTGATTATGCCACGAACGAGGAGGAGGGGGGGTCGAAGGGGGGCGGCGGCGCGCGACGCGACTCAATGGCATGTTGACAATGATAACGAAGTTGGCCCTGACTGCGTTTAGCATTCGAATTCAGAGAGAGAGACAGAGAGAGGGAGAGAAAGGGGGGTGCGACAGCTATAGAGAGACTGCGGAAAATATCAAATGTCGCATGCCGGCATTAATATTTCATGAGAAATCATAGTTTGGTGATGCGTATAATTCAAAGAATTGCAATCTGAATTAATTTCAAATACTCGGCCCAGTCGCTCAGGTATTTCGCATGGATTTTGACAACCAGCTGCCGAAACTTGTTGCCAATCGAGTGGAGACTGTAGCTATCTATTTTAGTGGGTTGGGGGGGGGCGTGTTTGGGGGCAACAAAGTTTTCAGCATTTCTGCATCATAAAACTTTACTTCGCAAAGGGCATCAAAATGAATGCGTATCGAATTTTGATGCATGAGCTGTTGCAGTTGCTGTTGCCTCGTCGATCGATGGCCACAAAGTGCATGTGCGGCATGCGGCAGGCGGCATGCGGCATGTGGATGCGATATTGTGGAGTCATAAGCCAAGCTGCCGCTGTAACTGCCAAAAGTTTTGCGAGTGAAACTCATTTATTTGTTTTCCGCCGTGACAGTTGAACCATGTAATTATACACAGACAGCCGCCGCTGCCCCCACTGCCCCCACTACCCGCCTCTATATCTTATGTCGCCCCATTTGGATGGGGAACGAGACCCGGCCGCCCCCTCGCCCGAGAGACTTATGAAATATGACAGTTTTGCACACAACGCACAACTTTTGGACCGCCTTTCAAATAGAAATTATTAGAAAGTTTCGAGCGAAAGCGAAAACCGGAGGCTAACAGCGAACTGCAGCGCGCTCTGCCCATGAGATTAGTGCAATTCGGGACACAAAGCGACCCGAGAGGGAGCGAGCGAGCGAGATATATGGATAGATAGAAAGATATATAGATTGTAGCATGGCTGAACTCATATTGAACATTTCAAGGTTTTATGTCAGTCTTTTGATTTATGAAGGTTGGCAAGCTGCCACACGCTAACTTTTCGTACAGCAGCGAGACAGAGAGAGCGAGACAAGGAGAGAAAGAGAAATAAGATGCGAAAATATTGGGAATTAGCAGCTAAGTAATGTGAGCCAAAAGTGACCCACTTGAGCTGCTGTTAGCCAGCTCCAGCTTGCCTAGGACAATCATGAATATTTATGTAAAGCATTAGAGTCTCTTTCTGGAGTAGGCAGAGTGGAGGGTGATTAGCGCTCATTTTGTAAGCTCTGAATGAATATATTATGACTTGTATTTAAATCTCAAGCATATTTCTAAGCCAAGCGGCATTAAATGTAAATTTTTGAACTAAGAGAGAGAAAGGGAGAGACAGAGAGAGAGAATAGAAGTGATTTAGGCTTTATCAGCTTGGCAATAATTAAGATTAATTTAAGAGAGGTAACGCGGCTGGCTGTGTGCTAAAATTCCTACTGTAATCAACAGAATTATTGATTGACTTTATAGTTGGACTCGCTTTCAATTGATCAGCCACCATTTTGTATTTTTACGCTCGCGAACGAAGTCTTTTCTATTCTCTTCTCCCATTCGCTCATTCAGCCTAAGCATTCGTTCACTGACCCTCTGTGAAGAGTGTAAGTAGCCATCTCGCTCTCACACAGCAGCAGCCAAGCCTATGCTCAGCAACAGCTATCGCTGTCTCGCTCTTTCGCAGTCAGTGCAAGGCATAAATGAAGCAAGGTCATACGAATAATATTTTTACAGCTTTGGACAAGCTCTCGCACTAAGGCAGCTGTAATGGCGACAGCCAATCAGGAAGGGGGAAACTGAGAAATAACAAAATAAGCTAATATTTTCACACGTCATAATACATATGTGAGCAAAATGGAATTTTATGTTATTTTTAGCCACATTCTCAAACTTAATTCACAATAAATTCCTATAGCATTCCAGGTGTAACTAGACTTAATTTGCGTCCACATTTTTGATTAATTCATTCATATTTCTCGCTTTGCTGTCGCATGTCTTCATTTGCTCATGCTGCACACTTGGCTGGCCAACAATTGCGCAAATGTTTCTTAACTTAATTGATACGCCAGGGGTGGTGCGAGCTGTGGCACCACACCCGCCGCACCACCGCACCCACCGCAGCACCGCCAACACTAGTGAAATGGCTTGTGAGGCATTGGCAGTGCAATATTACTTATTTACTGCACTCGAGTTGCTGCTGCCGCTGCCGCCGCTGCTGCCGCTGCTGCATGTAAGTAATTATAAATTGAATTAAAAGACGCGCAACTCGAGCGCCTTCTGCTGTTGCTTGGGCTTAATTAAAATTTCATTATGTGCCCACATATATATAAAACATATATATACCTATATATATATATATAAATGTATATCTATATATATATCTCTCTCTATGTATTGTCGCCTGCATTTCGTTCACTCGCCTCAGAGATGCGTTTAAAATGCTGTAAAAATATTTGACAGGCAGCTTCACGAGCAAGCCGTTAAAATATTTCATCCCGACGACGGGGAACCACACACCCACCGCCCCCACCTTCCTGGCAGCCATTTGCCATGCCTCGTCCCGCTCTGGCAGTCTTATCTATTAACTGCTCGAGCAGCTAAAACTAATGCATGCATAGTGTATGCATACTTACAGCGCCCACTGTCTGTGTGTGTGTGTGTGTGTGTGTAACGGACATTCTCTCTGGGTGTGTGCGTGTGTTTGCATTCGAATGCATTTGCTGCTAGCAAACAAAACAAAAGACCAGAAAATACTTACTAAATGCATCAAATACAAAAAACCCAAAATTCGTAAAACAAAGGGATATGCTCGACTAGTAGATACCTGGCAGTGGAGTGTAAAGTAGTTGCAGTTGAATTTGAGTGGATTTTTTTATAGAGGTGAATCAAGTTTATGGGAGATGTGATTTTGTAGAAGACTTAGAAGGGGGTTACCTATTGATAGATCTCTTGAGAGAGTTTTTTTTTGGATATGATATGATGTATGATATAATAAGTTGATTCCTGCTGATTAATGAGTCCTTTATAAAGTTGCCTAGCTTCGAGCTTCAATTATGACATTTTGTTTATTATCATGCTCTTTTTAGACTTATCAAATACCCTGCAATCCGTTTTGCACAGGGTATAGCAGCTACTAAAGCAAAAAAAAACTATGCAAACGCAACTTGTCGACATGAATTGTTGTTGTCATTTCACATGTTTCGTGTTGTTGCTGCAGCTCAACTTTATTGTTCCTCTATGAGAGCGTGTCTCTCTCTCACTCTCTCTCACTCTCTTTCTCTCTCGCTCTCTCTCTCTCTGTGTATTTGTTGTAGCTGGGGAATGCAGCGCCGCATAGCTGAGCAAAGCATAGCCGAGCATAGTTTTTAGCGCAAATCAAAATGATTGATGATGATGGCCATCATGCAGCAAAGCTCTAGTTCAGGCTTTAGCAGCAGCAGCAGCAGCAGTCGCAGCAGCAGCAGCAGTAACAGTAGCTCACACACACACACAGAGGGAGACAGACAAACACTTGACAGTTATGGCTGCTGATATACAGCAAATAAACTTAATAAATCCTTTTTTGTGTAATGTCATTTCTGTGCCACTTTGTTTTAGGGGGCGTGCGTGGGCGTGGCATGAGCTATGGCCATTGTCATTGTCCTTTCAATTGCAAATTGACGCTGCCCAAAAGTATGCAACATTTCTTTGCACTTTGCCTTTTGTTTGACTACACGGGCTCCCTTTCTCCCTTTCCCTCTCTCTCTCTCTCTCTCTCTCACACACACACGTTGTCATTGTCACTTCATTAATGCTCTCCACACACACACACACACACACGCGCACACAAATTAGCCAAAACGTTTACGTTTATGCGCATTGACCAGGCTGCAGGCCGAGCTGCCAAATATCCTTTGGCCAGACATAACTGTTTGTTGCCATTGTTGCTGCTGCTGTTGCTCCTGTTGCTGCTGTTGTTGCTGCTGCTGTTGCAGTTGCTTTTGTGGCTGCGCTTATTGTTGTCCCGCTGCCTCATTAGCCAGCCAAAGCCTGTCGACGCAGCGACGGCGTTGTGCCTACATTGAAATACACACGCTCAACTCACATATCAAATACACACACAAGGCACACACACACACACAAGGCACACACACACACACAGCACACACATACACACACACTCTCAGCACACACACTCTCAGCACACACTCTCTCTCTAAGCCCCAACAACAGCTATTGTGTCTGAGCTTTAGCTTCGACAGTGACATTTCTTGAACCTCTCAATTTCTTGCCGGAATGCAGGCTGCTCACCTTCACCTCCCCCTCCTACACCCACTCCCCCTCCCCCACCCCATTGACAGTTAACTTCGGCCCGGTCAGCCGGCCAGCTCAGATCGTTGACAGCTCGCAGCTCACATGCTAAATGCTGCATGCAACGCCTGAGCCGGACTTGGCTTTAGTTAGATAATAAATGCGAACTAATTGGAACTCGATGCCGAAGTGACTGTCAAAGTGCATGTTAAATTGCTTTTTTGTTGCTCCCCAGCAATTGCAATGCGCCCAGTGCAGAGCAAGACTTCCAATTAGACATGTTCAACATTTTTGGGCGTCATTTGGCAGCTGATTGTTGGCCATCGTGCGAGGAGTAAGCAATAAGTCCAAGGCATTTGTTAGTCAATTCGAAAATTGTTTTTAAAAATATATATTTATGTATTCATATTTATATTTATTGTCAGAATTTTTTTCTGTCTAAATTTTATTTTACCTTTTGGTTCGGGGAGTAGACACTTAGCCCAACAATCAGTTATTTAATTCGAAAATTGTTTAAAATATATATAATTTCTTATTTAGTATTTATTTACTTTATTTACGACTTAATTTTGTTTTATATTTTTGATTCATTTTCACAAACCTTCAATCTATCTATGAATGTGTATTTGTCTTGTATATTTTCTTAATTATTTAATTACAATCATTCGAAAGTGTAAGCTGGTGAGATTTAGTATTTATTATTTTAGGCAAATTAATTTAAACAGAAATTAAATAATCTACTTTCTTGGGGCTATGGAGGATGAGAATCACAGAAGCATGAAGATATGGGGTGTAGCTACCGGGTAGATTTAGTAATATACTTGATTCATTTATAGTTGATTAATTTTAAGTCAATATCTTCTGGCTCACTCCTCCTGGCTCACTCCTTCTGCTGCAGTGTAATATATAATATATAATATATAATATATAATATATAATATATAAATATAAAAATATATAAATATATTTAAAAACATTTATTTGCAGATTCACTTTATGCATAAATATGCAGGCTGGGGCAAAAGTAATCACCCCATTGAAAAATGCTATAACTTAACAAAAATCAAATTCAGTTTGGACATTTCTGAAGTAGAAATATATAGAATAAACCATGAATTGGCTTGCTGCGCGGCCAACCATCCTGCATCTCAGCAAAGCGATGGCCCCTTCTTATTGAATATTATCATAAGATGGAAGATGGAAATGAGGCTCATCAGTTCTGTTGTATAGACTACATGAATACGCTAAAGAATCCTTTCGGGGGCACCGAAATGCTGTTTACAATGGCGGAGTCAAGGATAAATTTGTCTTTAAAAATGCCTAAGGCCCAACAAGGACTGTTGACGGTGGGCGCTACAGAGCCATGATTTTTGAACTTTTTCTGGCCCAATTGGTTGAATTGGAACTGATGAACATGCTGCTCTATGTAATGTACTGATATACGCCAGATCAGCCGACTTAGCTCCAGTCCAGACTACATTTTAGGGGCTAAGTATCTTACGGTATCTTACTTCAACAAGTCTCAGATTTTTAATTGAATTTTAATTTTTCTTTTAGATTCATTTACAAACTTTAAGTCTATGAGTGTCTCTGACTCTTGAATTTTCGACAGATAGGCAAAAACCTGCTGCTTGAAGCTCTATAGAAACTAAATCTAACTAAGCCCTGTTCTATAAAATTCAGGAGGAATAATAGATCATAGAAGATGCAATTATAAAACCGTCAAAAGAGCATTTGACTATCCCCTAAGGGAGCATAGATATATAGTATATAAAGTATGTATAGTATGTAGAGTATATAAAGTATATATAGTATATATAGCATATGTAGTATATATAGTATAAATAGTATATATAGTATATATTATATAATGTATTTAAAGTAAATAGTATATATAGTTCCTGAAACTATTCGGATCTATGGCAATATTTAAATTCGATTGCAATTAACTCTGCTGCGCCGCATGCCACAGCAGGCACATTCAGGCTCATATAGCCAAATTCAAATTACACACACACACAGCTTTACACACTCACACACACACACACACACACTTACCCCAAAAAGACATCGCTTTTGGTGTGTTCAGGCGTGGAGGCCTGGAAATTCCTTTGGGGCTTTGCCCGAGTGCAATGTCTGTCAACACTAATTGTTGGCTGCTGTCGCTGCCGTCTTTGGCTACAATAATGTTCTGTGTACGTGGCTCGAGTGTGTTTGTGTTAGCCCGGCTAACACACAGAGAGAGAGAGAGAGAGAGAGAGAGAGAGAGAGAGATGTGTAGTAGACGCAATCAGAAGTCTCACATCAGCAATGGCAACACTTCTTCCTCTGCTTCTGCTTCTACTTCGGCCTGTAGCTGTTATTGTCATTAGCTTTGACATGTGGCCCCCACTGGCCCCACCTCCATCTGGCTAAGCTTTCGGGCGCGAACAGCGAACGAGGGCCAAACATGGCGCAGACAAACACGAATACATATGTTTAATTAAATTGGGTCAAGGCAGTTAACTCACTTGTCTTTGGCTTATGTTTGCATCTCACCTAATCTCAGTCTTAGCCCCAGTTAAGCATAATATATGTATCTGCTCTCACACACACACTAGCACACTCGCACACTTTATCTGCTGTCCATCCCTGGCCAAGTTTTGCGCAAACTTTAAGTTTAAGCCAAAGTTCGCTTTCTTTTGTAAATATAACAAATTGCGCTCGAGTCGCGTGCGCGCCACATAAAATCAAATTATTATCTCCAGTTCGGGGCGACCGCAAAATATTGTCGCCTGCGAGTTTATTAAAACTTTGCACACCAAAAAAAGCCAAAAAAAAAAAGTAGCTAAAAGAAACAACATCAGTGCTAACTGGCTAACTAAGTGCGCTGTGTGTCTCGGCCCGGACTTGATAGTTGGCTAAAAACTTTTGACCTGTTGCCGGCGCCAAACTGGGACTCGACTCGCCTCGCCTCGCCTCGACCCGACTCGAATCGCTCCCCAACTTTGCCAGCAAATAAGCTTAATTGATTAATTAATTGGAGTGTGCCGCCTGCCAAGTGGATGTGCATAGGACTCATCATCAGCCGGAGTAAATAGTTGTAGCATCAGACTGTTATACTCGCATATTTGCCGAGCTGTTGCCCCAAAATAATTGAGCCAAACTGCTCTAACAAGTTCCTAAACCAAACTCTTGTTTGAAATTGTTAGAGAAAACTTGACTAAAATCTGTTGCATGTAAATGTTATACAAATCTGTTATAATTTTGTTTTACCGTTTCTTAGAGTAAATAGTGAAAGCGTCATATTGTTATACTCTTATATTGGCCAGGCTGTTATACTAATTCTTCTCTGTTCAGCAAATACTGCTTGCCCTTACAGGGGCCAAACTGTTATACGTAATCAATGCAATCTTTTGTTATATGAAATTGACTTTTGTTAAATAAAACTGTTCTACAAAACTCTTATGCAAAACTATTCTACAAAACAATAAAGCAAAACTGTTCTACAAAGCTGTTAAACAAAACTGTTGTACAAAGCTGCTAAACAAAACTGTTGTACAAAACTGTTGTACAAAAGTGTTATACAAAAGGGTTATACAAAACTATAATATAAAACTGTTATACAAAACTGTTATACAAAACTGTTATACAAAAATGTTATACACGACTGTTATAGAAAACTGTTATACAAAACTATTAAACAAAACTGTTATATAAATCTGTTATACGAAAATATAGTACAAAGCTGTTATACAAATATATTATATAAATCTGAAAAACTGTTATACAAATAAATTATATAATTCTGATAAACTGTTATACAAAACTTTAATGCAAAACTGTTATACAAAACTCTAATGCAAAACTGTTATACAAAAGTGCTATACAAATTTTCTTATATTATTAACTCTACCATTTTACATGTGTACATAATTAGCAAATCAATCGACAAGCAGCTACACGTGACCAAGCTGTTATACAAGCTGTTACACTAAACCAATCATTATCGAACTTGCTTAGTTTATGAATTAAGAGCTCGTTCACAGCACAGATAATTGTTATGCCATTCTGTAAGCCACTTTGCAGGCCAACAAAACTGTTATACACAGCGCACAGATTTCGTGCATTGTTATATAATAATGCTACAACAAAACAATGTAAGCATAGAATTGGCTTACAAATTGTCAAGCAGCTGCTCTATTGTTATTATTAAATCTGTTCTATTGAGCTCGGGCGCTCTGTCCAGCTAGATACAAGCTCAACTCTGTGTCTGTGTGTGTGTATTCGTTTTGTGTTGGCCAGGCTATCCTAATCACTCACTCCCTCAGTGCATGTCCTTTTAATTTAGACGCAACGTAAGCTGCTTTTGCATCCGTTTTCGGTTAAGTCTCCTCGCCGTGCGGTCGTCCGTTGCCGGCCAACGGCATCTTGAAGCCCGAATGCAAAAGAAAACTTGCCTAATCCAATGAAAACAAGCAGCTCAGCTGCTATTGACAAGCGGCAAGTGCCGGGCAACCGATCCGAATGCGTTCCAAACGTGCTAAAGTGATATTCGAAATAATAAATAAATACCGATTTCTTGTCTCTACTCTCTCTCTCTCTCTGTCTCTCTCTTCTCCAGTTTGCATTGCTTTAAGATTTTCATTCCATTTTATTTTTGATTCATATATATATTATCTGTGTCTGTGTGTGTGTAAGTGTGTCCGGCTCGGCCGGCATCTGTGAGCCGCACCTGTCAAATGCTCGGAGCTCATTTGTTGCCGGACTTGGGGCCTGTGTGGCAGGGGGCCAAATCCTTTGGACTTTGGGATAAGGCTTCTGCCAGAAAATTGTCTGACGTGCATTTAAATTTGTGGTCGTCTTTGCCAGCATGCTTGACAACATTTTGCCGTCTGCAATTTACAGTTAAATTTTATGCATAATTCCCGTTATGACACTTGCGGTCCACACAATCACATTCGCATGCAGCCTCAGCTCTGCATGTCCGCACGCATGCAGCTACATGCGGTTGCAGCCCAACATGCAAAGATACAGATGCAGCTACACGAAACATTCAAGGAATTTGCACAGAGCCCAGCTCTGACTCGACTCGTTGAGCGGCATACTAATTTATGTTATCTCCACTCTCAAATAAACCACCAAATGCCAAAGTTCTTGCCACAGCGTTTTGCTGCTGCTGCTACTGATGCTGATGATGCTGCTGATGCTGGGCGCCAAATAATTTAGATTGATGCCCTGTTGCCGTCTGCAATGTTGTCATGTCGAGCGTTGTCTCAATCGCATTGCGAGCAGGCACTCGAGCCAAGCACTCACTAAATAACAGTATCTATAACTGCATATAAACATGAAATGCAACACAGATACAAGCACACATACAAGCACAGAAACACACACACACAGAGATTCTGTTTTTTGCTGTGCAACGTATTTGCATTTGCTGTTTACGCCATCGAAATATTTGATATAAAATATCTGCTTCTGCATCTGCTACTACAATGTTGCTTACCTTCCTACATGAAAGTAGTTGAGGGTAGGGTAGAGGGTGGAGTAGAGTAGAGTAGACGGTAGAGTAGAGGGTAGAGTAGACGGTAGAGTAGAGGAGAGTAGACGGTAGAGTAGAGGGTAGAGTAGAGGGTAGAGTAGAGGGTAAAGCAGAGGGTAGAGTAGAGTAGAGTAGAGTAGACGGTAGAGTAGACGGTAGAGTAGAGGGTAGAGTAGATTAGAGTAGAGTAAGAGGGTCGAGTAGACGGTAGAGTAGAGGGTAGAGTAGAGGGTAGAGTAGAGGGTAAAGTAGATTAGAGTAGAGTAGAGTAGAGTAGACGGTAGAGTAGACGGTAGAGGAGAGGGTAGAGTAGACGGTAGAGGAGAGGGTAGAGTAGACGGTAGAGTAGAGTAGAGTAGAGTAGACGGTAGAGTAGAGGGTAGAGTAGAGGGTAGAGTAGAGGGTAAACTAGAGGGTAGAGTAGAGTAGAGTAGAGTAGACGGTAGAGTAGAGGGTAGAGTAGATTAGAGTAGAGTAAGTGGGTCGAGTAGACGGTAGAGTAGAGGGTATTGTAGAGTACAGAAGAGTATATGCTAGAGTAGAGTAGAGGGTAGAGTAGATTAGAGTAGAGTAAGAGGGTAGAGTAGACGGTAGAGACGAGGGTAGAGTAGAGTAAGAGAGTAGAGTAGACGGTAGAGTAGAGGGTAGAGTAGAGGGTAGAGTAGAGTAAGAGAGTAGAGTAGACGGTAGAGTAGAGGGTAGAAAATAGTTAAGTAGAGTAAAGTAGCGTCTGCCTTACAGTAGACTAGAATCGACTCTAGAGAGTCTTCTCTAAAATAGAATAGAGTCTGCTCCAAAGTATAGAAGCGTCTGCTCTACAGTAGAGTAGAATGGAGTAGAGTAGAGTCAGCTCTAAAGTAGAGTAGCGAAAGTGGAGAAGAAGAATCCAATTAAGCTGTAAACTCAGGCAGCTTCATCTGTGTTTCTTTCCCTTTCAAGGCGCTGTGTTTCTTTCCCTTTCAAGTCGCCGTATCTCTTGCCTCATCTATATTACTATTTGTCGCTGTATGTGTACTTAGTATTCCACTCGCTTTGTTTTTCTGTTGTTGTTTTCTTATTTTTTTTGTGATGGGGCGAAGCGAGTTCGAGACGAGGCAGCGACAAATTAAATATAATTAATATCAAAGTACACGCTCGTAATTACAAACTGCCCCAGCCGAGCCAAGTGGCTGTCAGCCGTTGTTATCCTTTAAGTCCTCTTTAATGCTGTTGCCTCCTTTGATTTTTACAATTTCAATTAGCGCTAAGCGCGACGCCCACCAAATGGCTCCACGTAGGCCCCAAGTGTGACAGTGCCGAGGGCTGCAGGCGTGGCAGGTTATAGTGGGGCGGGGGCGGGTGCGGGTGGGCTCCACTGTGAACTGATTGTGGTTATTGCAAGGATTTACAGCCGCCTGATTATTACACAACATGCAAAAGTAAATTTCAGCGCTTGCCGCACGAAATTTATGTTAATTTTGAGCTGGAGCTGCGAGCGTATCGGATGGATGTCAGTGACAGGGGCGTGGCTGGCATTTTGGGCGTCGAGCCGAGCTAATCGCTGCACGCCGCCTGAGCGCTCCTTTGTGCGCCCATTTAAGCCCATTGACAAACAAGCTCCAGCTGTATCTCTGCCGCCAGCCAGCCAGCCGAACTAATGAACTAATGCCATTCAGCTCACATGCTCAAAGCGGAATAGTCAGATACAGCTATATAACAATTATGGACTCCAATTCAAATGCGCAGAAAGAATGTATTCAAATTAAATTATATTTTTAGCCGGAATTAGGAGAAAACTTAACTCTGACTGAATGGGCAAATAGCTGGAATGGCTGGAGCCGGATGGGTGGATGGATAAAGTTATGTTTGCATTTAAGAGGATATTATAGGCTTGTTAAAGATATATTTGGTAAGAGAGTTGGTATATTGAGGGAGGTGGGAATTGCATTCAAGAGATTATTGTTATATAATTATTATGTATTTATTATTTAAGATGACATGATGCAAAGCAGAACAAATTTCTATACGGTTGGGATACTGAAGGAGGTGGGAGGGATGGATATTGTGGACATTTAATTTTATAGATTGATAGAGTTATTTAATTTATTAGGTAGATATACTCTATTTCTAAGCATTATAGTTTTGGAGCATCCTAGTTGCGTAATTGAAGGAGGAATGGTTTGATATAAATGGGAATGTCATTTAATAGATAGAAACATACTATTGTATTTTATATGAAATATCTTAGTACGTAATAACGTACTATTTAATACTATAAAATTTTCTAGATTTCTTAGCAATATATTGCAGTTATCGAATTTTTTCGAAGAGGCATTGGATTGTTTATTATATCACTATTTGACTTTCAGCTGAATTTGGAATAGTTGCAGAGCGAAGTCTGAGATATAAGTTGGCAGAGAAACAATTGCTTAGTCAGCTTATATTTTTTGATGCAGATAAATAATATATATAAAATGCAAGGCAAAATCTTTTGATATGTTTTAGAATATATTATATATAATTATGTATTAGAATGTATTATATTTGATCATATATTAGAATGTATTATATATTATTATGAATTATAATTTTTTTTTTAGATATCTAGCTATCCCAGTTTTGAAATAAACAACAACAAGCGAAGGCCTAAGAGATTACAGCCGCTTGACCATCCGGGAATCAGATCAGCTTGAAACTGACTATAGAATAAAATATAATTAGTAATAAAGATAATTAGATCTATATTGCATACGGGCTCACTACTTATAGGAAAAAAGTTGCCATAAAATAACTGAATAATAAATAATAATAATAATAATAATAATAATAAGGAATCCCAATTTGTAGTAGCAATATTCTACTCTCGTTCTCTTGCTCTACCTTTATCAGAGACATCGCATATATGCTTTACGTCTTGGACTCCTTTACCTCTGTGCTCTCTGTCTCTTCTTTACGCTTTATCCTAATTTTTTTCTCTCTTCGCCTCACTCCCACTTTCTCAGTTTCCTTTTCTCATTATCTAGATTTAGAGAGAGTCGCTTCATATCTTTCCCTCTCTCTCTTTCAATCTCTCACCCATTACGATTCTTTCTCTCTCTCCATCTGCCCTTGCTACGCTCTCCCTCTCTCTCTCTCACACAGCGCATTCATGTTACTTTCCGTGCGATCGCCTCGCGCTCCCCCTGGGACAGTAAATTAGTTGAAAATATTTATATATTTTTTTGTTGATCATTAACTAATTGTTGTTGCCGTTCGTTGGCTGTGGTCAAAATACAATAGAAAAACCCGAAAACACGATTAAAATTCACAACAATTGCCATTGGGGGATTGAGCAGTGATAGCGCTACGGCTGCGAGTGAGGCCGGAGACTGCGCACGGCCGGATCCGGCGTGAGCAGGTGCCGCAAAGCAGATGACGACGACGTCGACCCGCCTGACACCGCTTGGCACTGCAGCAACAGCTGCGAGAGTCAGTGTGAGTGTGCGTGTGTGTGGCACATGTGTGCCTCGACAGATCGGCGGCAACATGTGGCCGTTGTTGCCGTTGTTGTTGTTGTTGTTGTTGTTGTGGCTGGCTGTCTGGCTGCTGCTGTTAATGACGCCAGCTGAGCGAATGGGTTAGATAAGCGCAGATCGAAACGGCTGCAAATTGTCCGGCGCGATCCATTTGCATGTTCGAGCGGCCTAATTACTCCCACCGGGATCCGGGTGGGATCTGGCCGCGCATATCGGGTGTCAGTCAATGTTCGCACTCGAGCGTGGCCGGAGCGAAAGTTCGACCAGCTCACACTTTTGCGCTCGGCGCGCATAAATATTTGGACAGCCGCCGGGCTCGGCTCACTTCGTCCCATGGAGTTCTTTGCGACGGGCGCCTTCCAGCAGCTCTACAGCGAGCTGGACGAGCCGGCGATGCTGGCCGTCGACTGCTTCGACCAGCAGCTCTACCCACAGCAGCAGCAGCAGCAGCTGGAGCAGTTGGAGCAGCTGGACTGCTGCTATGCGGATGTCAATTTCGGCAATGGCTACGAGCCAGGCGGCATGGAGTACTACGGCATCATAACCCTAGACAGCAACAACAACAACAACAACAACAACAGCAGCGGCAGCCACAGCAGCGAGGATCAGGAGCTGCTCTTCGACTTTGGCGAGGCGACGCAGCAGGAGCTGGCGACGTCGACGCCGCCGGAGCTGAGCGACTGGGAGCAGCGGCTGCTGGATCACTTTGTGGAGATACCGGAGCTCATCGACATCCTGCCCGAGCGCACGCCGCTCTGCACGGACATGTGCGACGACTTCCTCCAGGAGAGCAACAACAATCTGCGCCTCGCCGCGCCCAGCTCGCCAGCAGCAGCGACGGTGGCGACGTCGTCGGCCACGCCGCTGCAGCTCAGCCTCAATGCGGCCGGCGAGAAGGGCTACCTGTGCACCTTCGGCAGCTGCGAGAAGCTCTACGCCAAGCCCGCCCACCTCAAGGCCCACCTGCGGCGGCATCTGGGCGAGAAGCCGTACGCCTGCAACTGGCCCGACTGCAGCTGGCGCTTCTCGCGCTCCGACGAGCTCGCCCGCCACCGGCGCTCCCACTCGGGCGTGAAGCCCTACAAGTGCGACTACTGCGCCAAGTGCTTCGCCCGCTCCGATCACCTGACCAAGCACCGCAAGGTGCACGAGCGCCGTCTGCTGGCCGCCACGCGATCCGGCAAGCTGCTGCCCAACGGTCCCCTGCCTCAGAGTGTCTACGCCGTGCGGCCCGGTCGCAAGCGCAAGAATCAATTGTGACACTGAGAGAGCGGGAGAGAGAGAGGGAGAGTGGAGAGAGAGAGAGAGTATGAGAGCGGGAGAATTCTCTTCCTCTCCATCTGCTTCAATCGACAGTTGAAGTGCCAACATAGAGGCTGCTAGTCAAATCCACGCGATCCTTAACCGAATTACTGGCTGAACATGTTGAATGGGGCCACGCCTGCCACGCCCCACACGCCTTCCTATGCTGCTCAGTGAACTGAGTTCAGTTGACGTTCGACAAACATAAAAATCACTTCCAAATTTTTTTTTTAATTTTCTTACTGTCTAGTGATTCTCTTTTGCTTCATTTTCACTAATATTAAAGTATTAGAAATAAAATTATTAAATACTATTAAATAATATTAAATACTAAAATTTTGTTTAAAGAATTTTTTACTTTAATATTTTTGCATTATTAGCTGAATTATTCAACTCATATTCAACTTTTTTGTAAAAAATCAAGATTTATTTGTTATGTTATATAAATGTTTAGCTATATATTAATTCTAGGAAATGTCAAGCAATATTATCTTATGCAGGAAGAATGGCATAAAACAGAGATTCGAACGGGCGAACCAATGACAACTGTTTTATCTCCCATTCTGCGAGATTTGATAGCGAGAAGGTTTCTCCGAGTGGGTGAGGCGTAATCGGAGTGGTAAGGGAAACCAAACATGAATCATTGGCATAGACAAGCGAATCACAGAGATAACACAAAATTGTGACTCGATGCGCTCTGAGCGCGATTAAATAAAATAAAGTACTACGGATGCATCCTCAGAATCAGCCCCACTCGTCGTCATATATAATGAATCTCTTTTTGGGCATATTGGCGAATGTAAGAACATTCAATGTGACTTCTGTCTGAGCACACAAAGCATTGGATCAGGATCACGAGCTGAGTCGATCTAGCCTAGTTCACCTGTCTGTATATTGAATGAGAGAATCAATTTTGATTAGTATTTCAATTATCATACATTTTTTTTTACTTTTTATACTCTTTTTATACTCTGCACACATTGAGAGTGGGACTTCCGGGTATAATATTTTTATGAACATATATGCAGCAGAGAGTATGAGTATTTACATTCATAATCAGCAGAGAGAGAGAGAGAGAGAGAGAGAGAATTCAATTTTCTTGACTTGACATAAAATTGATGCTCGTCTATATCATACGCAGTACGAGCTTATCAGTGTTTTTGATAACTCACCCCAGACCTCCCACGTTATATTTATTATCGAAAAAAAAACAACATATTTCAAATTTAAATTGAAACTTGTACATTGGCAACTACAAACATCTGTCATAATTATGTTTGGTTATATTAGGAAAAAAATCGATCGAGAAGAAAAGTTAATCAACAATTAAATAATTTAAATGATTTATGTATAAGAGAAGGGTGAAGTAATGAGAATATCAGTGCTTCGCAGGCTTCAGAATATCTCCTAGTCGAGCAGTCTCAACATGAACACCCTCTATATGGTTTTATTTGTAATTTATTGTAGACATTTAATCTTAGAGCCTAAAGCACATTTAGCTCTAAGTTATTGAAGTTAACTAGTTAGTGAGTCTGTAGCTTTTCAACATCTGTTATCATTATCTAACATACATTAAATGTAGACTTATTTATTCCCAACTCTATTCAATTTAATAATATTTCAAGTTATTTAACTTCACCTGCTTAACACAGTATGTAATCTGTTCAGCCTTTGCCTGCGGGTGTTTATGCTTAGATGAGAGATTCATTTGGCTGCGCTGCAGGTCTGTCAGCGTAGCTGGAGGGGAAAATAGAAGAAAATGATTGTTTTTAAATATAAGTAATTTTAATATATTTTAAGCTAATTTTGTATATTTGTAGAGTCAATTTAGCTCTTCAAATTTGATATTTGGATGCTTCTAAAGCAAAAACAAATTATGATTGCTCACATTATGTATTTGTATAGCTAAAGAAAAGACAGAGCAACTCTTTAGTAGACGTAGGGTATCTGCTAGTCATGCAGGCACGACTACTTAGTAGTCTAACTTTTTTGTCATTAATAAAATTGAAATATAGTTACATTGACATAAATTTCAACTCTTTAATTCTCTCTCTCCATCAAATGCCAGCTCAAGCTCCAAGTCCAACTGCATTTCATAAGAAACCAAAACTAAATTAATGACATTAGCCTCATATCAGTGAGAGATATATACATATAACTGTCATTAACGTGCATATTACAGTAATGTTTTTAATTAGTTTTTTATTAATTTGGGGTGGGCGCAGCGGAGGTCAAGCGGTTGCAACTTTGCGCGCAGCGCGCGACCCTCAACAATCGCTGTTAATTTCGTCGTTTTGTTGTCCTAAAACTCAATTACTGGCCGAGTATTGTCAGCGGGTAGCTCTGTGCCGCTATATAGAGTGGATATATATGTATATAAATTCATAGAAATAATCTCAGCGAGGGGCTGGTCGTTTATCTTTGATGTCGACTGAGAAACTCTGGCCGGCTCTTAATAGCGGCCGCTGCGTGAGCCAGCATGGTAATTAAGTTGTTCTTCTGCTGCATCTTTAGCACTCACACACACACCCACACACACATAGATATATATATATGTATGTATGTATATTTACTGTTTCTCTCACTTGGACGTGGACTGCAGAAGCTGCCCTGCCACCAGCATCCTTTATGCGCTGTCATATTGCATACTTTACGGCTTTCAGCGCGAGTGCTTTTGTACATTTCAAGAATATTTACAGCACAACTTGCTTATTGTATAATGGCATTTACTTTATACAAACGTCGACGGAGACTGAGACGCTGATGGCGATGGCGATGGCGATGCTGACGTCGCACAGTAGAGCCTCTGCCAGCAAAGCGCAGCTAAAATTCAAATTTTGATTAATTACGGAATAGAGTAGAGACTTTACCCGACGAAAGATGAAGTCTCCAGACGCAGCTAAGATGTAGCTGAGTAAACTATGAGCTCTACAGGCATGAGCGCTGAGGAAGATCACTGGGGTGATATTATGTGGGATGATATTAGGAGGGATCTCAAGGCGATAACAATTGGAGACGAATTTCAGGCCAATAAATGTCTCGAAAGATTCGACATCTTTGCTCTACTGTCACTCTACGCACTGGATCTAAGAGAAGGCTCCAACGACACTACCCTACCCAACTGGATCTTCACCCAAAAGAAATAGAATGTTCCCTTAAAGCTGTCCTGTAGTAACAGCCCCTTATTCTGTGCTCCTTGCTTTAGCATAGGCCTACGAAGCTATAATATATTAAATATTTTATAATATTTTATAAATATTTGATTTTAAAGGATAAAAAAAAAACAACATATCAATTCATTAAAACGCAGATATTCAGAAGAGAAAAAACTAGAATAAAAATATTGAACATTTTTAAATTAAAAAAAAAATGTTAGAATAAAAATAATTTTAAAAAATGTTTCATTAAAAAATTATTAATTTATTTGCTTTAAAAAGCCTCACCAGTTAACACTTCAGAAATATGTAATAACCGCAAATATATAAGCCAATTTTCAAGCATAGATTAAAAGCTCGTCTTGCGAATGAATATTAAATAAATAATAAAAATTAATCAACAAAAAAAAAAATGGTAAACAAAAAATATTAAACATGATTTATATATTTTTTTTAATAAACACTATTATTATTTAAAAAAAAAAAAAACTACAGCAAAGAAAACTATTTAAAATATTTTCTCATTGATTTTGAAAGTAATGAAGAAATTGAAAATGTATTTTTTGTTATTGTATTTTTAAAGAGCATAAATAATAACTTTTTTTTTTGCTTTAAATATTTTTTTTATAAAAACTTAATAGGTTTTATCTTCAATAAAAAAATTGTTCCTTGTCTTCTTTTTTCTTTTTTTTTTTTTTTGATATTTAAACACCTTTTATTTAGCCGCAATCATATTTTTACGTTTGACAAAAAACTGTGAAGCGCCTTGTAAATGTAACGCCTTATTTTTCAATTTATCTTAAAGCCTGAATAATAATTGACTTAAATCAAATGCCTTGCTTGCCTCGGCTCTGATTTTTGCTGCGAAAAACGAGGGAATTCCCCACTGTGCCTGGCTGTTGCTATTAACTCCGCCGGACCCCGCTCATGGGAAATTTCACAACAATTATTGCTCACCCAGCGTCCATTGCCATTGGCAGTGCTCCTTGGCGCGGCGCCCTCAGCAGCCGCTGTCTGTTTGTCGCTCATTAGAGCGAACTTTGTAACTGCCACAGTTGCATCTTGCAGCAGCAGCAGCAACGGCAACGGCAGTAGCAGCAGCAGCATCAAGTGCTGCTTATTCGAAAGTAATTAGCATAAAAATAAATACCACTCATTAAGTCATGTTGTTTTTATCTATTCACCATTTGATATTGCGTGATGTTGACAGAGACGAGGGAGACGAGAGAGGTGTGGAGAGAGATAGTGAGAAAGGGGGAGAAAGGGGGAGGTAGATGGATTCTCTTTAAACACAGTTTATTTGCGTCGAGAGCAGAAACTTTAAATGAGAGCTACACGCTACACGTGCAAGCGCCGCGAGCCATTGCCAAATGAACCAGTGAGTCGGAACTAGTTCAACAAGTACACACATTGCAAACTGTTTGCAATCGCGTTATTTGAATTGAGGTATTTATATTGAAATTAGGTCGTTCAGCATGAGAAAATATTTGAATGTGCTGAAGTTGCACTGAAGGACTATCATAAGCGTGGTAAGCTCTTGCTAGTGAATGGATCAGTTATCGTGCAGTTGGTTCTTAATTGAACTAGTTCCGAATATGGTATGTTTGGGAAAAGAGAAAGTAGCTAAGTATTCATAAGTCTACATTGGCTTTATCAGTAAATTTTACAATTCAGCGAGATGTAGTCAGATATGGTCTTAGTCGTGCGGAAATGGAGAGAGTTTGTATACCTTATGAAGCATATATAGCTATAGTCTTCGAATTATATCTACAAGTTATTTTCTATGAGATATAAATATTATTATTAATAAATCTATTTTCTATGAGATATAAACTGTTTCAGAATTTAATTTAATTTTTGTATTTTAATTAAGAATTTGGTTTAATAGATTTGTTTAATCAATCAATCAATAAGTTACCATACGCTCCAATTTTAACTAGTTCCGCTTTCAATAAGACAAAATCTTGATAAAATGTCTTATACACATATAAGTTACATTAGTCTTTACTGATGTTATCTAGCAATTCAGATTGATGTGAGCTTAGTCATGCGAAAATGAGGAAAGTATTGAGAGAGTTGACTATATACAGCTATAGTCGATAAATATATATAAAATAGATAATTAATATATATATATATATATATAAATATATATATTAATATAATATTAATACATAAAATTATATATTAAATTATTTCCTTGGAGTTAGAAACTGTTTAAGAATTCATTTTCATGTTCATTCATTTAGATCCTAGCTGAACTAGTTCAATTGAGGAATCAGATGACAATTACTCTGTAGTAACAGTCTGTCAAAATTGAAAATATTCGGTATGCAACGCACTTCAAACTTTTGGTTTTAATTGAATATATTGAAGACTTTTCGAGCTATGGTAAAAAGAGTGAACACATTTCGATAGACTAAGTCAATACGCTTTAAAAAAAAACGAGGTTTAAAGCTATGCGTTGCATTACTCCAGTTACAATCTCATTTAAAGCATAAGAGCTGTATTTTTCTTAAATTTCCTAAACTGTCAAGCTATACCTAGCCCCAGTGACAACTCAACACATGCACAGGTGTAGACATCAGCCTTTTAGAAACTACTATAACATGCTAACCTCTCCCTGGTACATCAATCAATCATTCTATTAGTTAACATTAATTTAGTTCCGAAACTGAACTAGTTCAATTATAAACTTACTTCCAGTTTCTTGAACTGCCAAGCTATAACTAACCTTGAGTTAAAACCTAAGCAGGTGTGAGCAGCTGCTTCTTCAGCTGCTCCAGCTTAAAGCTGAAATTTCAGCTCTGGCTCTGGCTCGAGCATATTTCAATTGTAATTTTAATTAGACGGAAACGAAAAGTCGCATAACTTTTGGCCAATGCCAGCGCGAACAGATATTGTAACCCGGCAAATCACAGAGAGAGAGAGAGAGAGAGTGAGAGGGAGAGAGAGAGAGAGAGAGAGAGAGAGAGAGAGAGAGGAGGGAGAGTGAGTGTGTGTGGTTGTTTAAGACAAAGCGCGCTGTAGTAAGAGAATTCAATTAAATGCTCATCAAAAACTACAACAAAAATGGCACACACACACAGAGAGAGAGAGAGATACAGAGTCGAAGATATCCACAGCGAGGCGAACAAAGAATGGTAACGATGATGACAACGACAAGTCGATGATGACGACGATGACGATGATGAAGGCAGAGTGTGGCTGTATGACTATGACTGTGACTGAGACTGCGACTTCCACTCCCAGTCCCATTCCCACTCTGACTCTGACTGTGACTCTGACTTTGGCGCTGTAATCAGCGAGAGGTGCGCAGCAAGCGGAAAGCCAACGACGACGACGACGTTGCGCACAAAAGTTATAAAATACCAGATAGATAGTAATTGCAGCAGCTTCCTCCGGCTGCTCGCGCCGCCCTTATCATCCACAGGCCGTTCGCTTCTCTTGTTCTTCTAGTTTGTGTGTGTGGGTGGTTGGGTGGTTGGGTGGTGCAAATAAGCAGGAAACTGGAAATTACAAATGATACGGAAATAATGCGATATCATGAATCATTTTTATGAGAATCGAGACTTTGATTCTCATGGGCAAATGATGCCGCTTAATATGCCTCAGCCGACCCCTACCTCCCTACCCCCTCTCTCTCTCTCTCAGTGGAGCGGCCTTTTGTTGGGGGCGACAGAAATGGAATTGAATTGAGTTGCATGTGCAACACTTGCGCGTCAACAACTTTGCATCGACGGCGACCAGCTGGCGGCGACCGCACAAATAATGTCAACAACATTGCCAGTCATCAATAAGGAGTAGAGAGAGAGAGGGAGAGAGAGTCTACAGCTGGCATCGAATTCCCATTTCCAATCCAGCCGCTGCCCGGCGTCAATTGGCCAGGAAGCCGGCTGAGCCCAGCTGAGTGCAGCTGACATATTTTTATTTATTTCCACGACGCTTCGCGCTGCAACTCGCCTCCAGCCCAGCGCTTGAATGCTTTATGATTACTCCATTTATAATTGAGCCGTCGCAGCGTGCAGCAGCTTTAAGACTTGCCTTAAAGTGTGCTGGAAAGTTGAGAAGAAACTTCAAATAATGCTCTATGTGTAGCTTTTCAATAGTCATCATTGGCTTTATGGGCTAGACTTACAAAATTAAAGGTGACCTTAGTCATGCGGAAATGAGTGAAGTATTGAAGGAGCTTGTGCGCCTCATAAGGATGCTATAACAATAGTCTTCGAGTTACAGCTTACAGTTTTTCCTTTGAGCTCTAAATTGTTGTGGAATTTCTTAGTTTAGCCAAAAAGATCTGGTTTATAGTAGAAGAATAGATAGGCAAACCTATAGATGCTAAGATCAGATGGACACAGAAACTGAGGAATAGGGTAACGGACAGAAGGACGGAGAGAAGGACGGATAAAAGGAGGGAAGGATGGACAAAAAGATCGATAGAAGGACGGACAGAAGGATGGATAGAAGAACGAACAGAAAGACGGACAGAAAGACGGACAAAAAGACGGACAGAAGGACGGACAGAAGGACGTACGGAAGGACGTACGGAAGGACGTACGGAAGGACGGAGAGAAGGAAGGACAGAAGGACGGAGAGAGTGACGGACAGAAGAATAGACAGAAGAACGGAGAGAAGAAAGGACGGACAGACAGATGAACAGGCGGACGGTAAGAAGGACAGATAGAACAGGGAGAAGGACGTACAGATGGACAAATAGGTGGAATGAACAGACAGATAAATAAATGGATAGACGAGAGGACAGACAGACAATTAGATAGGCAGACAGAAAGACTGACGGACAGACAGGTGGACAGAGAGACGAGCGGACGGACAGAAGGATAAACAGAAGGATGAACAGAAGGATGAACAGAAGGATGAACAGAAGGATGGACAGAAGAACGGACAGAAGGATGGACAGAAGGACGGATATGGAGACAGACAGATGGAACCACGAACAGATAAATAAATAGGCGTATAAACAAGCAGACAGTTGGCCAGAAGGAAGGACAGAAAGATAGATAAGATAAAAGGAAGGACAGACAATAATACAGACAAACAGACTTAGGCGGTTAGATTGATTCAACTTGTTATCCTGATCTAACATTTATATAGTCTCCCACAGCTTCTCTGCTTGTTACGGACAGACAAACAGACTAAGGCGGCTAGATCGATTCAACTTGTTATTCTGAGAAGTTATCTAATCTAACGTGACTTCCGCCACGCTTTCTTCTGCTTGTTACACGCACCTTCACAAAGCCTGAATTCCTTAGTCCCGAATGCCCATTCTGAGAATCTGACGAGAGATTGGAGCAACATCTGTATTTAGCCGTGGGGAAGACCGATTCTCTGGCCAAGCCCGCCAGACCTGTCTGATGCAATATTCTTAAGTCAATTTCATGTTAAGTGGCAAGTGGCAATTGCCTGTTAACCGCTGACTCCGCCCGCACCCAGCCCCACCCACCGCCGCCCCCGCTGCCAGCAACATTAAAGTCAATTTTCGGACAGCAAGCACTGCTGCGAGATGCTAATGAACTTAAGTAATGGGCCAGAGGGCCAGCCGCTGGCTAGGCAGGTCAGATTACTCTGGCTGGCTGGGTCGCTGGGCGCTTCAAGGTTGCTTCAGGTGCCACGTTTAACAATTTGCAGTCTTAATGTGTGGCACCAAAGTGTTAAAGTCCAGGCCCCATAAGTTGCCAGCCAAATGGGCCCGGGTCCTTTATGTATGGCCCATTTACGTGCCGAGCCGCGCCGAGGCAAGGCGAGGCGAGGCGAGGCGAGGTGAGGGGTCTGCCTGTCAGGACTCTGGTTTGGCCCGTTTAATTATGAGGGCCGACCCTTGCTATTAAAACAACTGGAGCAATATCTAATGTGTGTGCGAGAGGGAGGGGGAGTGGGGGAGAGGGGAGACATTCGCATTTCGATATCGACGAAAAATTGCAGCTCATTTCGGGCCGAGCGGGCCGTGCGGGCTTTGACTTTAAAGTGTAATTTCTGTGGTTACATTTGCTAAACATAAATCTAATGGATATTAATACAAGTAAAGGCGCACACAGCCACTCCCCCTCCACACACACAAACACACATACGTGTGCCCGTATTTTATACGTGCCCTGGCCTTCGGGCGTGAGCCCCAGGTGGAGAGGCGGAGGGTTTGCTCGTCTCACTAGCGATTTCCGGCATTTGTGCAGCCCATTGCTGGTTTATTATAATTCAACACGTGTGTGTGTGGGTGAGTGGGGGTGTGTGTGTGGGTGTGCTTGGGTCTGCTGCTGGTCTACATTAACTTGCTGCCAACATCAAAATATTTCAATTTTGCAGTTCGCTTTGCGGCCGTTTTGGCATTTCAATGCTTTTTACCGGGTCAGCTTTTTGGGGCCAGGGCCACAGAGTGGATGCCAGGCCGTGCGCGGCGACGTCTCTGCTTTAATTCCATAAAAAGCCATATCCGGCTTGCCGTATGAGATTTTATGCGCTTTATGCATAGGCGAAACGAGGCGAGGTGAGGCGAGGCGAGGCGAGGCGAGTCGACCGAGTCGCTCATTTAAATTAGATCAGCGGCTATGGGTTTTTCCTACAGACTTGCCCCAAAACAACTTTCCGCTAAGTGTGTGTGTGTGTGTGTGTGTAGTTGGCTTAAATTGATGGCTGCGGCTGCAGTGGAGTGAAGGTCAAGCGAGACTATGAGCTGGCCTGAAGCAGGTAAGACGAAGTTGGCTCGAGCTGCGAGTCAATCGCTTAATTGCGGCAGTCGCAACAATTTGCCTGGGCGGCGGCTCGAAGTTTGATTAAAAAGTTGGCGCCTGAGTCAAGGAAAAGGATTCAAAAGAGAGAGAGAGAGAGTGGGAGAGACAGAGAGCGAGGGGAGACTGAAAAGATGATGGGCTAGAGTGCGAGGCAATGACATGAGGCCCCTACAATAACACAATGCGAAACTTTATTTCAATCAATGTGGCTTGCTGGCTTTTGCAACAACAACAACAACAAAAGAGCAACAACAACAACAACAGGAGCAACAACAACATCGAGAGCAACAAAGTTGTAAACGAGCACATAAATAACTTGAGCTGGTGCTGCTGGGCGCCGCCCGTAGTAGGTCGCCAAAACGTCAATGGAATATCAATTTTAAAGCCTCGGACAAACGGGCGGCCGGCGCGGTTGCGGATGTGGATACAGATAATAGACATAGATACGATTGCGCTCCGTATCCGTATATAAGCAGATGTAAATACACAGCTAGCATTACGGACACAAAATAAAGCAGAGCATCCAGTCCGGGTCGAGGCACAAATTGAAATGCAAGCCGGAAGCGAGCGAACAAAAGTGAGCTGCAGCATGGACAAACTCAGCTGTGCAGCTACTTTGGGGCGAGCTGTGAGATGTGAACTGTGTGCAGCGCCAGAGTTGTCGCACAGCCAGCAGGGTTGCCCACTTCGAAAGATTGAAGAAGTGTTTTTGAATGAGTTGAGATTGTGGATGCAGATCGAGTTGGCCAGGATTCGATTCCCACATGGCTCTCGTTCAGAGTTTCCCGAGTGATTGCTAGAGTTGCCACTGTGTTGTATGCTAATTGGGTTGCTAATTTGTGGAGATTGAACTGTGTCTGTAAGGGTAGGAATAGTGGCTGTAGCTTGAAATTTAGCTTGGGGTTTGAATCCTGCCTTTCCCGAACGGCTAATGCAGTGTTAATTTCGCTTAAGTTATGAATCACTAGAGTTGTCACCCCGAAATATGTCTTTCTGAGTTGACGTTGTGGTTGGCTAGTAGCATAGTTCAAAATGGGATGATCAACTGGCATGGGATTCGAACTCAGTTGTCTGAATGAATATAATAAAATATAGAAAATAAAAATATATAAAAAAATAAAAATATATATAAAATAAAAATATATATAAAATAAAATTATATATGACATAAAAGTATATATAAAATAAAAATATATATATACATAAAATAAAAATATATATAAAATAAAAATATATGAGCCTTTGATTTTGAAAGTAGGATAAGTCATATTTTCCTTATTTCGAGATATTTAGAGTTTTGAGCTGATTTATCTGAAGACAATATTAGTCTTATTCGTTTCCATTTCTTGGGAGCATTACTTACACTTCTTCGCCGAATTGCAATTGACTGTAAATGGAATATAAATCATACCTGAACCGCTATCTTAAGACATGATAAAATTGCTATTGTTTTATTGTTGTTTGATTGACTTATACCACTATCAAAATAAGATGTAACCATAATTTGTTCAACAAAAAAATGAAACGCATTTAATCGAGGTAATTTTCATGGAATTCTACAAATTTTTTCGAATTAAGTTATTTTATTAGGTGTTGGTACGAAATAGCTAATAAATTTGATATTTTTTGACTTGGACCACTTTCAAAATCAAGGGCTCATATATAAAATGATTTTCTGAGAATTCAATTGCCTTTTGTGTAGTTCCTTCAAATGTAGACTCAATCTGATACCAGTCAGACGACAATCTGAGGCTTTTTACAAAAATCTCACTTATTCCTGGAAAGTTTCTCAAACGTCATTGCCCAAGGCCTCAGCCTACCGCTAATAATCTCAGCTCGAAATCAAATATCGTTCACTTTCCAACTCGAATTACTCTTGCACTTGCCACTATCAAAATCACAAATGAATCAGAAACAAATTCAAATAACCTTCCACATCAAATTATCGCTAGAAAATTCCAAGAATTAACGAAATGCCCATATTTAGCTCACTTAACTTGCGGTTAAAGTGCATGGCAAAGTTATGGCTGAGGCTGCAGCGAGGGTATTGCGAGAGCCGTAAATAAGTTACGCAGAAAGGAATGAAAGGAAAAAGGCGCGCAGCAAACAATAGAGGGAAAAAAATGCCGATAAACGGAAATAGAAAACAAGAAACGTGCACAAATCTAATTTCCAAACAACACGCGCAGCGTCAAACACACACAGCAACAACAACAACAGCAATGAGAAATATTGAAAGAGAAAAATACACACACACACACACACACTCATACATGGACATGCATGTTGGGTGAGATGGGAGAAGTCTCCGAGTCAGACTATCGGCAACAACAACAACAGCTGAGAAAGGCTGCTTGAAGATGACGACGACGTCAAGGGCGTAAAAATTGAAATGAAGATAGACGCGAGCAGCAGCAGCAACAACAACAACAACAACAACAACAACAGCAACAACAAAATGAAACTTTTCAATATCCGCATCCGCTCATGAATAATAATTTATAATGGCAGCCGTGCGCTGCTGGCGCTGTAAAAAGCCGAGAACTGCGAGAGCTGCGAGAGTCCAGGTCCGGGCAGCCAGTCGAGCACGCGGGGCAATCGAGCTCATCCTGAGCCACAGCTGAGCTCGGCGAGTGTCCCCGGCATATTACTTAACCGACGCAAATAAAAAATAAAAAAATATAAATAAGAAGAGGAAGATGAGGCAGCAGCAGCAGCTCAAGTATGGAAAATAAACGAAAGTCGAAGCAACGCGACTGACAGATTAACCAACTGACAGTGAAGTCGAGCAAATGCGACATTCAGCCATGGATACAGCTGTTATGAGCCCTGTGACAAGTGAGCTCTGACGGTGTGTTCAATTAACCAGAGATGGAGTCGAGGAATATCGGGAATAACTGGGGAAAGCCGAGAATAACTAACTGAAGACAGGTGAAGCGGGATATAGATGTCTATAGAAGGGTTAGAAGGTGAATAGATGGAGTGAGAGTCGAGAGAAGATACCTTAGATGACAGGTGAATATTTGGGATTTATATTGTAGGATAGATATAGATTAACTTAATGGCAGACAAGTCAACTAGGTAGCAAATAAATCTATAGAAGAAGGCTTAACCCATGAATGGTTTCAGCCATAGATACTATTGATGGAGCCGTGATTTCAACAGCTCAATCTAGGACAGCTCAATCTAGACTAACTAACTGAAGGTTAGTGAAGTAAAGGGCAAATATTGCTAGAAGAGTTAAAGGTTGTATATAGATTGACCTCTAAGACTTTACCTCTACGACAGATAAAAATGTGATATGTGAAAAGCAAAGTAAATGATTGTTAGAAGAAGGATATCTAGGATAACAAGGCTAAGCCTAAACCTGGTCTAAATCAACTAACTTAACGTGTGTGAAGCAAATGGTATATATATTGGGTAGCCCACTTTTTTTAATATGCAAAACATTTCAAACAACATCATTTTACCCTGATTTCCATTTTCAATGAGCTCAGGGTATAAACATTATGAAGTCTCCATTTTGATAAAATATCCCTTGCCATCTTCTCATCTCATAAAACGTTTAATCCTTGCTGACAAAAAAGACTAATCTAACTCGTTTTTCACGTCCTGATTTGAGGTAAAGGTTTTTAATAGATGGAGCTAGACGAGTTGCAACTTTATCTTTAAATAATAAAGTTTTATGATAAGAAATCCTTGGATCCGATATCGTCATGCAACGTACATCTGACAGCCATCACCAATTGATTGAACTATGTCATTAATTATAAAGTAGCTAAAATATAGATAAAAAACTTCTAAGCAGCATGTTTCGAATAACTTGGCCTAGTCTCGACCTCCTCTAGACCAAGTCAAATCTAACTAAGAAAAGGCAAGTCAATCAGTATCTATATTCATAGAATAGTCGAAGCGGAATGAGATCTAGAACACTAGGACCTAGCTGACAAATAGCGAAGAGAAGCAAACTCTTGAGTCACGCAATACGTCAACTGTTGCTGCCTGGCTGCATCCAAATTAATATTATTATTATTAAGTAATTTCGATTTATTGGAACAGCTGATCACATTGCATTTTATCGCAGCCAACTTAGTTCTTAATTGCTTTAACTAACATTTCTGAACAGCTGATATAATGATCTAGTAATAAATGAAGTGGCTATAAGAATTACAAAAAAATTAAATGAGGTCTTGTCTAAAACCAATTAAGCGAAGGCAACTCAAGCAGGTAAGGCACCCATAGAACAGTTATAGCCAAATGGCGCGAGATGCTTACCTTTATCACAGAGTAATAAAGTTGGGAAACTCTTGCATCTCTCCAAACATTTGACAGCCACGCCCACTAATTGCCTTTGGGCACAACTGTACCTGCCTGACTGCAAGTAAATTGTGACTGCGTGCAACGCAATCATTTCTCTCTCTCTCTCTCCCTTTCTCTCTGTCTCTCTTTTTTGGGGAATGTTCGCACTCTGCTTAAGCACAATGTATTATTCTTTATGGAGCTTTCGATTTTTGGCTGGCTTCGTGCTGGCTCATTGCTCGTCAAATGTTGCCAATTGGCAATTGCGAGCGATTTGCATGCGCAACGATAATGATAAAACTTTCCGCCAGCGACTTAAAAATCAAAGCTTCTTTGCCAGGCGTGCCTCACTCGCTCTCCCTCTCCCCCCTTTCTTTCCCTCTCTCTCGCACTCGCACTTTGACTACCTTTCGCTCTTTGTGGGTCTCCATTAACCGCACATCAAGTTCTTATTAGCGCCCATCGGCAGCGCTCAATTTCAATTGATTCGTTTTGCCAGATGCCAAAACTTTTCCAATCAGACCTCCTGCCCAGCCCCCGGCCAGCCCCTCAGCTCGGCTAATGCATATGCCCAGGCGCAATCCTTCTTGGGTTGCGCCCGCTTTCTTAGGGCTCCCCTCCACGCCCCCACGCCGCCCTCGCGAGGGGTTTTTGATATGTTTTCATTTTTCCCATCGTTGCGTGCACGCTAAAAACCCAATTAAACGCGCCATTAAATTATTTCGCAATTTGCATATATTTCGTATTTCGACTCAATAAAATTTCACACCTGAGCGCATGCTAACACACACACAAACACACACACCCGCACACACACACACGCACACCCAGCAGCGAGTGGCACACGTTTGGCAACTTTTGCTCCTCTTTTGATTCTTGTTACTTTTTACTTTTCCTTTCATGTATTTCATTTTAGCCAACATTTATTTTATTTGTATTCCCTCAATTGCTGCCGAGTTTGATCGCCTTTAATTTTGGGTCGCCTTTGCGTATGCCCTGCCCTAGAAGTATACGTATCAAATATATATGTTTGTGTATGTGTGTGTGACCTCTATTTCTATGTAAATACATTGAGCTAGCACAATAAAGCGTTTGGGTCTTGAGCTAAATCTAAACAAGTTTTTAAATAAAACTCGAAATGTTCTCAATATATATATTTTTTATTTATTCTTTTTCATTGCTATTGTTTTATGTGTAGAAACAAATTTAAAATATTATATAAATATTTTTTTACGTAATTTTTATTATTATTTAGTTCGTTTTATTGAAATTTAAAAAGAAATAAAATATATGTATATTTATATATATATATATATATATATTTAATTAAAATTTTAAATATTCTCAGAAAAAAATTTTTTTTTCATTGTAATTTTTTTAACAAAATATTAAAAAAAAAAATTATAAATATTTTGTTTTTATTATATGATTATTTATTTTTTTACTTCATTATTTTTTGCAAATATATTTTATATATCCAAAAATAACCTCATAAATTAATAAATAATTAATGAACAAAAAATTTAAAAATATATAAATATAATTTTTTTTTATTATATGATTATTTATTTATTTATATTGTGCAAATATATTTTTAAATAAATACTCTATATATTTATATAGATTTATATAGATATATTGTTTTATTATTATTTTTTTAGTTTAATTGAAATTGTTAAAAAAAAATATTCTAAATGGACGAGAACGGTCTTAGAGGCCTCCATACTCGTTCGCAAGAGCTGGCCTTCAATGCTTGAATGTCTATTCAGAAACAGCCCAAACATTAACATATGAACAATAAAGACCTGAATGAAACTGCATTCTACGATAATACGCCACAAGTACTTGCAGTAAATGAAAGTTGAGCAGCCAGTGTCCGTCTGTTACTCGCACTCGCTAATTAATTAATTGAATTAATAATTAATCAAAACCAAATTAAGCTGGCTTCGTTGAGCTGCGCCTGATTATCGGGTTAGCCGCGAGGCTTATGCGAGTCTTGCCATTCATTAAAGTGCAGCGAAGAGCCAGCGAATCGTGTTCCCAATTCCAGAAACGTCCGTGTTCCAGCGAACTCCCGAGCTCGCTTACAAATTCCGTCGGAATACTTTCAGTTCATAGCTATGAATATTTCAGTTTGTTTTGCTAGAAGTATTTCTGGGAATCTCCCAAGTTTGCGGAGTGGGAAAATGTTTGTTCTGCAATTTTCGGCTGAAAGAAAAGCGGAAATGGGAAAACAGTTTCCGGTTTGCATGTTGCCAGCGCAGTTTTTGTTGCGCTCAGTTGGCGCTCGTTGCGCCAATCGCCTGCAGGTAAATGCGCTCCCATAGTTTCCCCAAATTAATTATAATTATGTGTGAGTGCATGGCCACACTCGTGTGTCTGTGTCTGTGTGTGTGCACAGTGATATCCATGTTAATATATATATTTTTTTATATTTTTTGCAAGTTTTAATTACGAATTTCGCGTTATGTGGCAAATTGATTGAGTCTGATTGGATATATCCCAGGGGTATCCCTTGCAGTCGCCTTGCGCCACGCTTTACGCAGATAAAACAGAGCTTGCCCGAAATGACAAAAACAATGAGAGTAACTGTATTTATATATATATTATATTTATATAAATATATATATTTAGATATGCACACGTTCGCTTTATATTTCATTGATATTATTTTCAAAGCTTTCATGAGCGCGAACATTGTGGAAACATTCTACGATTTTTATATTCATACGCGAAGAAAAAAAGTCAGTGGTCCAGTATATAAATCTGTCCATAAATCTGTCCACCCGTTCGTCCATTCGTCCGTTCGTCCTTCCGTCCGCCCGTCCGTCTTTCCGTCCGCAGATCCGTTTATCCGTCTGTCCTTATGCCCGTCCGCCTGTCCGTCCGTCCTTCTATCTATATAAAAGAACACAATTTCGCTGACTTGAAATTTTGGTATATATATAGCCGTGGTTGCCCTCGTCTAATATAATGCTAAAATGTTTCTCATACGCATACCTAGGGATGTGGCAAATAGGGGAGTCTCATATCTAGTATGTTAGATATACTATTAGCTTAAGTACTAGGCTAGGCTTGAATTTTGAAGCAAATATTCGCGCCGCCAAGCCAAGATCAAAACGATATTTACTAGTAAAATCCTCTAAAGATCGGCGAATTAGAGCTATAAGTTATATATTAAATATATATTATACAAAATTATATATTCACGCCCAATAAGCGATTGGCAAATTTCGATCAGTTTCTTCACATTCTCCGTTAATGTTGAATATTTTCTAAGTCATTTGAGATATCGTCTTCAAACTTGTATCCAAACGAGCTCTGCTTTATTCTCTTTAATATAAAATAAGATTGGGCTCTGGAAAATTCCCGTAAATATTTTTTAAAATTCTTTGAAAAAAAAGCTTACAGAAGCCGCTTGCTAAAAGTTGGTCATCAAGACAGCGCAACCAAATTGAATGGCTTATATCTCGCTCAATTTGGCAACTAGACTTATCAAATTTTTTTAGTAGGTCATTAACATGATCTTCTTAAAGAAAAAAATATTTAAGAAAGAAATACACTTCAATTTTTATAGGAAAAATCAAGATTAAGTGCCTCTTGAGGCTGTAGCGAAGTAAATAAAAGTCTTGGCGCTGGCAACCTTTATACCACGAAAGAGCATTATGTAGTTGGTAGCCGCCGCAAGCAACATCCTTAGCCAAAGCTAGTTATAAAAAAAATATATACAGCTTACTACGCCCATCTACTCAGATTATATTTAATCCTCCCTTAAGTCTAATCTCTGCAATTATATTGTTCTAGTTAGCCTTTTTGATTGGGAGTTTTTTTCCAATAAATCTTCAGCATTTCTGCACATCAGAACGCTTCAAAAACTGGGTATATACAACACATATATGTATGTAAATATATGGGTATATACCTGTTCAATTGCTTGCGTTCTCCTGCTGTGCATTGTTGACCTTTTGCTTTATTAAATTAAACAAGCGAGACAGGTGAGGGGCAGGTGGTCAGCTGATGCGCTTGACTGAGCAATCGAGCGGAGTCCGAAGCATTTTGCCGTATTCGACCCAAAGTGGGGCTGTTGTTTGCTAATAATACGTTTCCTGGAAAGGCACTGATAGGCAAAACAAGCTACAATATTTATATCTTTACCTGAAAAACTTATTACCTGCCCAATCAGAAAAACGTGAACTCAAAAGCTGAGCAGCAACTTTTGTCTTGCCTCACTTTTAATTCAATTTTCAAGTCTTTAAGAGTTTTATAAATTATCTATGCTTGTCAAAATGTTGTGCGTATGTGCGTATGTGTGTGCGTGTGTGTGTGTGTGTGTGTGCAATTAATTTGGTCAACAGCTGCTATAATTACTTGTATGCCAAGCTGAGAGCAGAGGCCGCCACCTTTGCTTCACTGAGCTGAAAAATTATGGACAGAAAGAAGGAGCTGCAGCAGCTCGCCTACGCCTACGATGGGGGCGTGGAGCCTGTCCCGGGCTGGCTTTGACCTGGCAGAACATTGTGTGCTAATGACGAGCCGTTGATTTGTGATGTTCATTATTTGCGAGGACATTGCCGTAGCCGAGCGCCATAACTCACAACTTTTGTGGAATGTGGAGCCTGTGCTCCGCTGCCTCGCTGCCTGGTTGCCCGGGCTGCAGCCAGTTGATGAACTCTGCAAAACTAATTAAAACACGTGAGAAACACATGTAAAATGGCAGCGGCCCAGCTGCCGCCCAACGGCCGAATGCACATGAATAATTTAGTGGCCCAAATGGAGCCGGGCAGACACGGGCGCCTGCCGTTGACCTCGACTCGACTGCTTGGCCGGGCCGAGCCGGCCGCAACTTGAACCGATTTCCATGCCGGTGCCATCTTGGGGGGATTGAAGCGAGCAGTCAAACGGCTTGAGTGGCCTATTTTTCACGTGCCTTTAATTATTAGTTATTTTAGCCAGGGCCAACATCACTCTCGGCCGAAGCATAAATAACGGGCTTAAAGCTCGAATGGCCCAGACGCTCTGCAGGCGCGCACACTGAGCGAAATGAAGTTGTCAAAGCTTCATGTGTGAAAGGCAATTTGATGATTGAGTGAGAGAGAGAGAGAAAGAGAGAGAGAGAAGAGAAAGAAAGTGAAAGAAATGTAATGATTGAGTGAGAGAGAAAGAAGAGAAGGAAAGTAAAAGAGAGAGAAGAGAGGGAAAGTATAAAAGAGAGAGAGAGAAAGAGAGAGAGAGAGAGAGAAGAGAAAGAAAGTCAAAGAGATTTGATGACTAAATTAGAGAGAGAGAGAGAGAGAAATAGAGAGAGAGAAGAGAAAGAAAATGAAAGAGAGAAAGAGAAGAGAAAGAAAGTGAAAGAGATTTGATGACTGAGTGAGAGAGAGAAGAGAAAGAAAGTAAAAGAGAGAGAGAGAGAGAGAGAGAGAGAAGAGAAAGAAAATGAAAGAGAGAGAGGGAGAGAGAGATAGAGAAGAGAAGAGAAAGAAAGTGAAACAAATTTGATGACTGAGTGAGACAGAGAAAGAGAAGAGAAAGAAAGTGATCTTTGCTTTTCTCTCAGTGTAGTAGCTTGACTCCTCCACTTCTCTGCTTCATTTCTTTCCGTGTATTTGCACTTGTGTCGCTGACAGTTTGATGACCTGTTGACGGACAAAGCCAGACCGCTATGTCACTCGCCGGATGTTCAAAGTGCAAACGGAAGTCGCTCATATTACGTCACACACGAGAGATTTGAAAATGCGTTTCCGCTTGGGGGCAGCACTTCCGGAACGGCCAACGTGTGCAGCTGTCTCCTGCTCTGTCTTAGCCTAATCTCTGTCGCCCCACCTCTCCCCCTTCCTCTCTGGCTGCCCACTGAATTTAAAAAGCCAAACAAATAAAATTAAATACATAAAGCAAAACAAGGAAACATAAAACACGTGCAAATCGCAGTCTGGTCAGCGGACATTGGCAGTGCCCGAAGGTCGGATGTCAGGGGGCATTCGGCTGGAGTCTGGGCTCAGCGCTAAGCGCAGCAGCCACAGCGAGAACAATGCCAACAGCAGCGCGACAGCTTCGACAAATGCGCGAACTGCCAACCGGGCAAGCCGGACAATCCGGACAGCCCGGACAGCCCGGAGAGTCCGGGCAACCAACCCTAGGCGAATCAAAACCAACCGAACTAACCAGGCAACAAAACAATTCGACCGATGTGACCAGCTTGAAAGCCATGATCCGCATTGTTGGAGCCAAGGGAAGCTGCCTGCCACACCCTTTGTATACGCTTTCCACGGCTCACAGCTCAATTCATTTAAACTATCGCATCGGCACAGTTTCAACACAATTTCCATGCAGTTTCAATAGAATTTCAATTCAATTGCAGAGCAGGTTCCCTAACACAGGAAATTATATTTTATTTAAATTTATGTTCAATGTAATTGTATAAGATATGTTCATATATAATAATAATAATAATAAATTATAAGACTTTTTCACTTGTTTTTTTATACAGTTTCAATATAAAAGAGGGCCTTTTCAAGTGCTGTCATTTCTGTTTCAATTGCGCTTCAATATATTATTCAAGGCAGATAAAAGTCTGACTTTCTACTTTTACTTTTTTCAAGTTTTCTGTTAAGAAACTTTTTCAATATTCATAACTCATAGGCTTTCGCTCAATAGAGCGTTTTAATCGTATTTTGCAGCTTGAAGCTCTTTCAATATTCTTTTGCAATCAACTTCTACTATTTGTAACTGATTCAGTAGCTTTCTTTAAATATATTTTTCTTCTTCCTAAGTGCTTCAAGATATCTTTTGACTCCGCTTTTTCGTCGTGCATCGTACATTTCAAACAATTTTTCATCTAGTGTCCTTCAACTTCACTTTTCAATCTATTTCTACATTTTTCATTTGCTTCAATTTTTCAATTTCCCTTTTCAATCAACTTCGTCATTCTATAAAATTTGCAATAACATTGAATATAGTCTCTTTGAATATTTTTCTAGATTTTCTAGAATTTCATTCAATTCAATCAGTTTCTACATTTTATAATATCGGTAATAACATTCAATAAAACCTCTTTCAAATTTTTTTAATTTTTTTAAGTTTCTTTTTCAATCAGCTTCTATATTTTATAAAATTTTCAATAATTATCAATCGAGTCTCTCGAGAAAAAAAATGTTAATCATTCTTAGTTCGATTTATCCAATAAATTCCAATCTAGCCTCTTTTAATATAATTTTTAATCAACTTCTATAGCTTGTAACTGATTATATAGACCTCTATAATTTTATTTTACATCTCTTAAGTGTTTCAATGAGCTTATACATGTTTTTACACTGTAATATAACATTTGAATCATTTTCTACATCTTGTTAGATGTTTAAAAAAAATAGTTTCAATCTAGTCTACTTCAATTTCACTTTACAAACTACTTTTACACCTTTTAACTCAATCAATATATATTTTTAATAATTTTCTGCCTCTTTTAGGTTTTCTACCAACCCCTTTCAATCATATTCCACATCAACAACATTCATTTTAAGGTCTTTCAATATTCCTTTTCAATCAAATTCTTCTTTGAATTATAATCAACATTTCTTTCAAATCATTTATATTTATATTTCAAGTCGAACTCCATTCAAATACCTTCAACTTTTTCCCTTCGACTCAATCAATTTTCTTCACAGACCTAAGCAGCTAGTCAATATACCCCGCGGAAGGGTAGCGGCCGTCTCTCAATTGGAGCAATGCAATTTTTGGGCATTGCGACCGCGTTGCGCGGTGCATTAAAACGGAAGTGGAAACTAAAAGCAGTTATATTTTTGGCGCACTTACACGGATTTTGTTGTTACCCCCAACCACCCCCCACCCTTTTTTATGGGGGATATAAAAGGTTTATTTGTGTTTTTTTTTCTCTTATTTTTCTTTAGCTAATCGTGGGTTATGGGTGGAGGTGGGGGGGGGGGGGAGTGTGGGGAAATGGAAGTTGCATTTGGGTGGGTGGCTGAAAAGTAAAAAGTGCAAACTCCAACTCTCTGTCGCTGTCTCTGACGGTACGGCCGTGTGTGCGTATGTGTGTGTGGTTGCACCATGTGGTTGTGCGGTTGCCCCATGTGTGTGTGTGTGTGTCTCTTTGTCTCTCTCTCTCTCTCTCTCCCACTTTGTGTGTGTTTGAACAGATTTTTTTGTTGCGTTAGCTGAATTTGTTTGTTTGGCAATTTGTGTAACTAAAAAGCATTCACTTTTGAACTTTATCAGAGAATTGGGCTAATGGGCGTGCCACATGACAATACACTGATAATACACTCTATATGTGTGTGCGAGAGAGAGGGAGAGAGAGAGTAAATGTGTGTGGATAGCTTGTTGGCAGCAGATTTTGCGGCTGCCCTTGCTGCTGGCAGTTGTCACTAGCTCTCGCTCCAGCCACTCCCCCACACTGCTCCCCCCCTCCCCCCTTCTTTGTGCGCCTTTGGTGCTCGCTCCTCTCTCTCTCTCTCTCTCTCTCTCTCTCTCTCTCTCGTCTTATACGTTTCGTTTGGTTTTGGCGTTCAATTTAGTTTGTGTGCGTTTCTCTAGTTGTTCTTTTTGTTTGTGTTTAGCTTCTCCTCTCCTCTTTTTTTTTGTCAATTTTAAATTACATTTTAACAACTTTAGCAGAGCGAAATTTTAATTAAACTTTGATGCGCGCTCAGCGCTTAACCTGCCCTCCAAAATCCATTCATCTGCAGCTCTATCATTCTTATTTTGTCGCTCTATTTAAATTCCAGCTCCAGCTACGTGCGTGTGTGTGTGTGTGTACTTAGGCGTCGCCATATTGAACGCTGACAGCGCCATCTAGCGAGCAATTAATGTGATTTATGAACGCACTTCATTATCCCGGCGCGAAGAAACGAGCGAAAAAAAAAACTTGAAAGGCATCAGGCCCGATGCGTGTTTGGAAATTTAAAGAATCTGCCGGGTCAGCCACGCCCCAAGCCCCACGCCCTACATGCCACTCCCCCCACTCGCCCCACACACACACATGCGCCAATGCACGGTGCGTTTCTGGTGTGTAAACATGCGATTAATAATGAAAGAAATAAAAATAAAGTATGCATAAAATGAAATTTAAAAACACGAACATAGCGCATGAGAAAGGCTCAAAGCGAATAATAAAATACAAAAACAACAACAAAAACAAAATCATACAAAACGAAGAAAGTAACACAAAAAAAAAAACTGTAGAAGGCATCGAGCAGAACCGACGGAGTAATACCCGCTCAGGCTTAAGAGATAGCGAATAAGGGAATTGCTGCCTATCCTGTAGATCCCACAATAACCTCTAAGTCCTGTCTATCCTTATGGAAGGTCTTTAGAGGGAAGTGACCACGCCCACAATAACACGTAACATCATTAAATATATAAACAATTGTTGTCTATCCTTATAGAAGGTCTTCAAAGGGGAATAGCAACGCCCACAGCAGGAATTAAAAGCCTTAAATAAATGAAGAAGTCCTAAAGAAGATCTTTAGAGATCAGTGACCCCGCCCTTCAATAAGATCAGCGCTACCTAAGCTGTCAAATCTATACTTATCATAATTTTATATAATTTTATATTATAATAATTTTAATTATTTTTTATATTCTTTTTTTTTTTAATATGATAATATAATAATATCAAAAAATATGTTAATAACAATAAAAATAATAATACTAATTTTTTATTATTTTTATTATTCTCTTTCCATTAAAAATCTCTCCAAAAATCACTTCATCACACACAAAAATTAAATCTACCCCACCAATATACCCGCTTTCGCCACCCGAGCGGGCATTAAAAATAATACAAAAGAATAACACACAGGAAAAAAAAGAGAGGAGTGAAGCTAAACAACCCAAGCCAGCAGCAGGCCATGGAAATCCTTTTGTGACAGGATCTGTGGCGCTGGCGGGGCTCGAGGCTGGAGCTGGCTGGTCGGGGTCGGACTGCTTGGGAAATTAAATATGCGCCTCATGTAGACGATTTTTTCTATACCCTGAACCCATTGCGAATGATTAAAAAGGGTATTATGTTTCCGTGCTAATTTATGTAACAGCCGTGAGGAATAGAAACAGAGCTGGGGGCACGTCGGGTTGACTGTCTCTCTGATTGCATTTGATTTTTGTATAAAAGTCGTTGAGTTTGATATCGTTTATGCTGGGATTTGATGTTTTAGGCTTGAGAGATGTGACTGTATTTAGATTAAATATATATTTAGATGCTCTTTGAATATGCGAAGCTTACATGAGTGTAAGCCAAGCCCATGCCTTAGCCTTGAGATGGTTAAGTGGACTCAATAATAATTGAGTGGGTATACTTTCGAGTCTTATGGTCTTATTAAAGTCTTGATCTTGCGGACATGATATATTTTAGTCGAGTATTTTCAAGCAGATCAGTCTAGTGAATGCTCAGCGTAAGTCTTAATCTATTAGTCAGGGTATATTTGAGTCGAATACTTTTGAGCTGCCTTGCCAGCCCTACCAAAACCCTAATATGACAGTCAGGCTACCCTACACATATACATACCCTACAGATGTTCATTTGAGTCAAGCGCTTTCGAGCTGGGCTCTCTAATGAAAGCTCCATCTTGGTCTTTCAGTCAGGGTATATTTTAGTCGAGCACTTATGAGCTCCCAAAATCCACTACAAGACCTTTACCAATCAATCAGGGTATATTCCAGCTGAGATCTATAAAAAACACATTCAAGCGCTTTGATCTGTCAGTGGAGTTTCTGCATACCTTGCCTAAGCCTTCATCTTTCAGTCAGGGTATATTTTAGTCGAGCACTTTTGAGCTACGACAAAGCCTTGACCAATCAAGCAGGGCATATTTCAGCTGAGATATTTAGAGTAGCGCACTCCAATGCTTTGATCTGTTAGTCGAGTTTTTGCAAGTCCTGCCTAAGCCTTGATCTGTCAGTCAGGGTATATTCAAGTCGTGCACCTTTTGCGCTGCTTTCTCTAACCTTTTACTGCTTTATAATACCCTTATTTTTGTTAGTTTAGCAAACTCATAAATGACAATGGCTGGCGCACTAGGCAAACTAGGCATCTAATCACAGTCGGCTTACACTTTCGGATCGTAATTCCTCTTTAAAGCGGCGATTTCAATTCACAAGCGCTGCAGGCACAATTATTATTCAATTGGCCCGTGAGCTGGCCGCAAACGCGCAATAAAAGCAAAATGCGCCATTAAATTGTAATTTATATAAATATATATATGTATACATTTAAATAGGCCCATATATAGAGGGAGATATATGTGGCTATTTGCATACCTCGGTGCAGTCGGAGTGCCAACGTGCAGCGTCAACAAAATTAGCTGCCCAATGACTAATTTAATGAACATTTTATGCGGACATGAAACACAGCGTGCAATGCCAAATGTTTAGACAGAAAACTGTGTGTTCCTATGGCTGTGTGTGTGTGTGGGTGTGTGTGTGGGGGTGTATGTGTTGCGGGCGTGTCTCCAAATAGCGCGCAAGTAAATCATAGCAACAGCCACAACATCAATAACAACAACAGCAGCAACAGCAGCAACAAAATCTGTGCCAACTGCCGCAGCAATGAAGTTTATGTTTTTTAATTAAAATTTGTGCTGCCCAAAGAATTTGAATGTGTGTGTGCTAAGGGGTGTGCGTGTGTGTGTGTGTGTGTGTCTGTATTGCTATTCTGTTTGTTGTTATTTCTTGCTGCGCATTTATCATGAATGAAATTTTATATGAAACGACCACATTATGCGCAGGTGTGCCCAGGTGCGCGTGTGGCTATTTAAAAATGGTCAGCGGTCATAAATTTTACGCGAACACCCACAGAGTCTCTCACTCTCTCTTTGTGTGTGTGTGTAGGGTGTGTGTGTGTGTGTGCTAGAAGGCAGCCAGTTGGAACATTATGTTCATGGCTCTGATGCGATTGCCATTTAATGCCTTTTTAAAGTGCGCGAAAACTATTATTATTTGTATGTGCACACACACACCCACACACCCACACCCACCCACACCCACCCACACACACCATCTATATATATTTATGTATGAAATTTATCTATTCGCATCCAATTTCATTTTAACAAGCAAAGTTAGCGCCACGGGGCCGGCGACTCCCTGGCTTAGCGGTTTTTATCTGAAAAGTGGCTCAAAGAGTGATAATTTGGCGTGTAAAACTCGAACTGGTTTAGCACTTTATTAAGGAGCAAGTCAATTTTCTATCGAACCCATTGAAAATTAGAATTTGAGGTTATTGGTAATGGATTTTGGAAATGTATGTAGCTGACAGAAGAAGGCGTGGCAGATCCCATAAAGTATATCTTCTATAGATCAAGACGATGAGTTGAGTCTATTTAGCAATAATCGTCTTCCGTCCGTCCATCTATCCGTCCGTCTGTCAGTTCATCCGTCTTCCGTCCATCCGTCCGACTTCCGTCCGTCTTCCATCCGGTCGTCCATCTTTCGTCCGTCTGTCCTTTAGTTCATCCGTCCTTTAGTCCTTCCTTCTGTATAACAAACTAAAGACTAATATTTTGTATAGCATGAGCAGATCTAGTTTTTTTCTTCATATAATCGATAACTATTCCCGTCTTATTATTATCGATCTAAAAGATGATCACAAATGAGTAATGAATTAAATTTCACTCGTGTTCAGAGCTAGAGTCTTGGCTTTGTAGCTTTATGTCTACTCTATAGAATTTTGATTTTTGTTATATATTGGATACCTTTCTCTTATTTCCCCAACATTTTTAGAATCGTAGTTCACTTGTATGTATAGCCAACATGTGAAACAGATTGTATTTTTGTTAGCTTTAAAATATTTACTTAGAAAATACTGATCATATGCTGAAAATGTCATTGCTTTCCATTAGGCAACATAAAAGTTATAAGGCAAAACGTTTGGCTAATTGACAAACGCCTTTGAGAAGCAGCGCCAAGCATAGGTATTTATCCTATACATACATACGCATACTTATACTTGCGATGGATTTTTGTTTAGGTGTATTAAGTTTTTAGGTTTAAGTTTAAGTTTAAGATTAAGTGAATTAAGGAATTCACATTTACATAATTTTTATTTCGACAAAAATAATATTTAAATGTGAAATTGCGAGCTCAAAAATATGTAAAAGGAACAGAAGTACTGCAACATATATAAAATCCAAGATCGACCGGGTGCAGGGTATTTTTTAGTCAAGCATTCCCGACTAAAACTGACTCCTTTCTTTTATCAGCAGCACAGACAATCTTTCGCTGTCTCAGATCTCGCTTTTGATAAATTAATGTTAAACAACATATAAAACGAAAAACACCCAGACTTGACACTGCAAACAACTCGATAACACGTAAGACTTTATAAACAGTTATGTTAAATTACCCTGACTATAGCATTTTAAAGCTACTCAGCTGAGGTTAACTGAATTGAACTGAGTTGAACAACCGATAAACAAATCAGAGTAAGGCGATCTGAGCACATTCAGCTGGCATATCTGGAGGCTAAGCATATTTCAATTATAATCGCTGGGCTGTCATCGAAACTGAAGCCCGATTAATTGCCTGTCAATCGGCGATGGCGACGGCGACGGCGACTGTAATCGACTGTTGGACAGTTGGCTGCCAATCGATTGTCAGCTGCAGACGAGTGCGCGGCCAGCTACTTCTGTGGCCTCACCTGCCGGCCGCGATGGAGACGCTGAACCGGCTACTCGATTAATTATGTGAGCTTTTCCCCAACCACACCCACGCACGAGTACGCCCCCACACACCCCCACCCATGTGAGTGTGAGTGTGAGCTCTTGTGCTGGCATAATATATGCGTTCTTATTAACAATTTCGTCGCCATCGCGAAGCGCAGATGAGTTTCCAGCTGAAAGCGGTGGGCGCTGAGCGGAGCTGCCTGTGGGGGCGGCTCCATTGTAGCTCTCAACAACTGAAGCTTCATTTGGATGTGTAAACGTGTTATTTATTTCGAAAACTGAATGTTGCCTTTTAAGTGGCAATAAATCAAATTGAATGCCCCTGACATGGCCAAAGGGGCGTCCCTGTGGCTCGGCGAGGGCGACGTTGAGGGCAACGTTGAGGGCGCGTGGGCTTGGCCATGTTAGTCAGTCAAGCAGCCAAGGAGTAGCGAGCAGAGTAACTTACTTTCATATTTGACTTAGCCATAAAAGCAGGGCACATCCCCTCCGAGCAGCCAGTGCCCTTATCAAGCGCTTCGCCGTATGTTAACCAAAAGAAATAAAGCTTGTGGGGCGCCCGTCATAGAGAAAGCCAGCGACAAGCCAGACACAGGACAGCGGCGGCAACGGCAACAGCAACAGCAACGGCAACGGCAACAGCAACAGGAGCAAGACCCCGGGCCAGGCCATGGACCACGAACCTGTGCCCCAACTCAGTCAGCTGTAAGCCAGTTGACGACGCTGACGTTGCGAGTCGAAGACTCGAACCTCCATCCGTCCCTCCTTCAATCGCCTTTCCTCCTTCGTCCGCCTTCCGTCCCTAGTCGGAGTTCCCTCCTTTGTCCGTCTTCCGTCCTTCATACGCCTTCCATCCTTCATACGCCTTCCCTCCTTGGTTCTCCTCTCGTCCTCCTTCCCGCGGCCTTCCCTCCTTCAGGCGCCTTTCTTCGCCTTTCTTTGCTCCTGCTCAGCTGCTGTCGTCTCTGTGCGTCGCGGGTTTTGTGTGCTGCGTTGTTTGTTTAGCGCTCCTTAAGCTCTTAAGCTCATTTCGGTTGCGTTTTATTTGTAACTCCAGGCACACACAGCCGCATACACTCACACACATACACCCATACACACACACTTTCGGCTCGGCTTTTTTTCTCTTTTTAAATAGAGCTGAAAAACACTTAGTCAGGCAACTAGCACAGCTACAGCTGGCACTGCTACAGCTCAAGAACTCAATCAAATAGAATTCATAGCTCGCTCAGTACGAACGGGGCTCGAATTGAGGGCTTAGCTCTGAGCATGGAGCTAAGCTCTGGGACAACTCCCATCGAGCAGATCTTCAATTAGTGCGTGAAATCAAAAGAAAGGCAAGTGATCAATAGCATGACGACTATTAGATACCCTGTGAATGGAAAGTTGAGCTGGTTTTAGGGGAGAAAATGAAAGTTTTGATCGAAATGATGTGGTGACTGTTAAGTTAGACATAGTATAAAATTTACAGAGTATACTCAATCTATATTGACAGACTTATAAAAGTATTTAAGAGGTTTGGAGTTCTTTTATATCATATATTTGATATACACTCTTCCGATATACACATTATTGATAAAATGACAGGGTATACTAAGTCAGTCAATAAGTACCTAAGGAGCAAAGCTGAAATATATTACAATTTTGATTCATTCTTCTGATATCTTAGGGCTATTTATTTATTCTAAATATAAGACGTTATTAACCGGGTACACTTAGTCCATCATTGAGTATTTAAGGCGTATACTGCTTATATATTATCAATTTGATATACACTTTACTGATATATTCTAGTTATGTATATATTCTAACTATAATATATTACTTACAGGATATACTAAGTCTATTAATAAGTATTCTAGATATTTACTTACAGGGTATACTTACACTATCAATAAGTATTCAAAAGGTAAAGTCCTCTTGTGATAGGAAAAATCGTTTCTCATCGGACTAGGCCTCAAATTTCCTCTGCTCCATTTACAGGGTATTTGTCAGTTGGGCATATTTGATTCATTCACACACAGCTCTGAGTAGTTTTGCTTATCGCAGTTGAATTTAACGCCCTGTTGTTGTGCGTTTAAGCGAAACAATGACAGAATCCTTTGCCCCCTGGCTTGCATCGGATATCTTGGAGCATCTGGTATGCGGCTTCTATTGCCATGTAGCTGCAATTGTTTCTACCCTGTCTCTTGGGTGTTCACTCAGCTGCCCTGCTGCTGCTGCTGCTGTTGTCTGACTTGCATATCAAGTTGCCGGTTTGCCGTAGCTGTTTCCTAATCGTCTGTCTAAGTGTCAGTCCGTTTTGTTTGATTGATTTTTGCCCTGGTCCAGCCGGCTCATCCACAGCGTCTTTCCGTTCCATGCTGCTCGTGTGCATTTATTGGCGTAGCAATTTCAATTTTCAATTCAAGCCAGAGCGAAAGCCGATTGACAGCAGCCAGCAATGAAGTGCGAGCGAGCAGCAGCAGCAGCAACTGCTTGGATTATACATATTTGCATAGAACTCTGGAGCTCTCAACATGTGGCGACTCGACACACGCTCCACACGCTCCGGCTCGAACTCTCAGAAATCTCATGAAAATATTAAAAGTTACTCTGATTGCCTACACACAGTTATTCTAGGCTCCGAGACTCGCTCTCTGCTGTCACCACAAACAACCTGCAAATTGCATTTGTTTGCCTTGATTCCAAGCTCAACAATATTAATCAATATTAGTAATTATTATAGGTATATATATATATATATATATATATATATATATATATATATATATATAAATTGATTTTGATAAGACAAAAGTCATTTCAATTATTTTATTAGAAATCGCAATAATATATCCCTGCCTATCAGATATATTCTAACTAGATCAAACGATAATCGAATGCGAAATAAGTAGGAGTGCTACAGTTGAGAGTGCTCGACTAAGAGATACCCTGAAGCATGCGAAGCGGTGATAAGCTCGAATTACGAAGGAAATAACAGAGTATTCACTTGTCACTTGACTTTTGTTGGTGAAATTTTAAAATATATTTATAGATGCGGCTTTTGAGCCGCCTTTCGTCCTTTGGGATGAATGCTTGGAGGAGAGGTAACCCTCTAAACATTATTCCTTCGAGCCTTTATTTATTTATTACATAATATTTTAGGAAATTGAATTTTGGCTTTTCTTTATTTTTGTTATTTATTTAATATCAAAAGCTAGAGAAAGGAATGTATCCATAAGCATTAGAGCTGTTAAGCCGATCGATATAGCAATGGAGAGTATCAATAGAGCCATCTTTAGTATCAATAGTCCAAGCTATTGTTGAAAATGTCATTTTAAAAGCCTATATCTACAATATTTTCAATATATTCTCTCACATTACTATCTGGTATAGTTTAAAGGGTTAGCGTAGTTATATTTGAGGGGGCTACTCCCCCGAAATATTTCCCTATTCCATACTTTTTTCGTCACAAATATCAATTCATAGCAGGAAAAAATTCAAGAATTCCTGAACCTTAAGCCCCCAAAGGGGACACGCATAGACAACGCATTATATAATATGTCTACGCTGATTAATTATGTCAGCTTATCAACAAGGTTATTCAGGCTAATGCAGAGATTGCTCTTCCATGCGCTTCTCATGACTTTGACTGATACATCATGGCTGTCGCCCGCCCGCTGCCTCTTGGCTTTACAATTATTTCAAATGGCATGCTCCAGCCAGACATAAATTGAGGCTTTAGTGCCTACACGACAGCTGCCGTCGATTATGGCTAATGAAGTCGGTCCTTGATGGGCCACTCAGCGCTGCTTAAATGCACTTAGCACTATGCAGCCTTGCGAATATCGAGTACTCTGCACATAATTATCGGAATTAGCTAATGAACATGTGACCCAGTCTGGGCGTATGTGAGCGCGCGTGTGTCTGTGTGTGTGTTTGTGTGTGTATTGCAATGGCATTCGAATGTTTTGCCATCATTAGCATTTCATCTTATTTCACTCAAGGACGCAGCCGTGCGTGCAACATTTCATCAGCAACAACAGCGCAAACTGCATTCCAATTGTCCGTCCGTGCGTATTCGATAGACAACAAACAGAGCAGCGGGCGGGCGGGCGAGCTAGCTAGCTAGCATGCCGCATGCCCCACGGCTGAAGCGCAACCCGGCTCGGCTGCTGCTGCTCCTCCTCCTCCTCCTCCTCCTCCTGCTGGCCAGCCGCCGAAGATGGCGTATTAATGACCTGAATGCGGAATGTAACAGAAATTTTTTAGTTGCATTGCAAAGCGCGAGGATAACACTCGGGCATGGCGTGAGGGAGGGGGGGAGGGGGTAGTGGGGGTTCCGAGCAGAAGGCATGCCCGACACGCTGCCGGAATGCATAATTGAATTACGAATGGGGCGAGCGTCCAATGATGCGAATGCTGCGCCTTTCAACACGAACCGAAGCCAGCTTATCCTGGCAGCAGCTATTCCCATTTGAAATATGACAAGCAGCCGGGCAGGACAGGGCACGGCACGGCCCGGCACGGCGGGACAGGACAGGACATGGCACGGCATGTGAATTCCGGCCCTTTGGCAACGATTGCAGTTCAAGCAAAATTGAAAGTCAAACTTGCAGCACTCATAAAGGCCGCGAGCCTTTTAGCCAGCCCAATGCAATTTATTTAACTCGCCCCAAGCGCATTTGGGCCGCAGCAGCAACCAGAGAGAGAGAAAGAAGAGTGAAGACTAAATCAGATAGTTGCAAATCTAATATTCGATATTTATATTATAGAAATGCGAGCCGGACTCACAGCTCTAATCATAAATCACTTCATTAGCTCACTCCGCTCCTGCGAGTCCAATCAAATCTTATCATGCATCGGCCGACTCAACCAACTAGTTCATGGCCTTGATTTTCGGCCCAACTATTTGTAGCAGGCGCATTTATGTAGTTGTCAAAGCAGTTGACCTTTATTCCACTACAGCCGACGACTTTGCTTTGCCGCTCCCCCCAGGCCCCACACACCGCACGCGCACACACATATGCCCTCTTTTACTCGGCCTGTCTTCTCTGTTTCGGCATTTCTTTTCTATACCCTGAACAAGTTGAAGGTGGGGGCTGTTGGGTATATTTGTTTTGTGATGAGGTATGTAACAGCCGGAAGAAGGCGTGGCAGAACTTATAAGCTATATATATTTTTGGTGAGTATAGCGAGCTGAGTCGACATGTCTAGACATGTTTGTCTGAGTCAACATAGCTGTCCGTCTTTTCATCATTTTGAACGCAGCAATCTCGTAAACTACAAAAGCTAGAGACTTGAAATTTGGAATGTATACTCGTTTATGCATATACGCCGTATGTGTTTATCATTTTTTTCCGATAACTCAACTCATTTCCCTATTATCGATTAATATCGACAAATTGATTCCTTTGTTTAAGCATAGTTTAAATACTGTAACAGCTAGAGACTTCAGATTTACTGTGTAGACTCCTGTAATAAGAATACAGATTTATTTTATTTTACATTTTGGATGACTCCCTCAAAATTGGTAAAAAAAAAATCTGCTTTACATACTAGAGATCTCTGCTTAAGCAAATACAATGCTAATGTATTTGTCTGAATGCTATAAATATATGTAAGACTTTCATTAAGCAAGTGCATCTAAAAGAGATGTTATTCAACGAATAGTCTCCCTTAGTAAAGCCCTTAGTAAGAGCGCTTGATTATGCATGCATGTGCATGGGTGTGCATATATGTGTATCTGCATGTATTCATTGCTCTGCATGCATGAAATATTCTTAGATTTATTGGAATATCAACTACACGCAGTGTTCAGGGTATCTCCTAGTCGAGCAGTCCCAACTATAACGCTCTTGCTTGTTTCTTTCGCTCTCTCTCTCTCTCTATCTCTCTCCCTTTCTCTCTCTCTCTCTTCCCTTCTTTCTACACATTGCTCATACGCCGCGTTGCATGTGGCACGTTGTCGATCTAAGCGCTGATAAGGCGCAGCAACAGCTGCCAGCTGCTGGCTTCTTGTATGTGGCATGTTGTGCGGCATCCATGTGTGTGCGTGTGTGTGTGTGAAAGTGTTTGTTCACTGATGTATATGTTTATATAATTCCCACTTACCGCTGGCTCACACAAGTACAAGTTTATTGGTGTTTTTGCTGCCGCTGCTGTTGCTGCCGCCTCAATGTTTGGCTTTTATTTGCCGTGTGTACTTTAGTCTCACACGCTGCCACATAAACGGAATATATGTATATGAATTGGAGGGGGTGTTGGGGGCTGGAGGTGGTCCAAAGGGAGTGTAAAGCAAACCGAAAAGCAGGCAAAATGAAAATTATGCTCTTTTTGGCATTAAGTTTATGAATAACGAGCTGCTTGAACACGAATGTGTGCGAGCGCTCCAGCAAGCTTAAAGGAATTTATTCTCTGCCATAACTACAACCACACACAGAGAGAGAGAGAGAGAGAGAGAGAGAGAGAGAGAGAGAGACATGTGTTTGTGTGCGCGGCTATCAACGCCTTTGCCGCTGCCTGCCGATCAAAAGGTGTTAAGTTTTGTTGTTATAGTTAAGCGCCCGAAAAACCACAAAGACATGCACAGCAAGCAACGGCACGTTGACAGCGAGCGAACCGTTAGCTACCCACCTGCTTCTTTTGGCCAAACAGCTGCCACAATATACACAGAGAAAGAGGGGGAGAGAGAATGGGAGAGGGAGTGAGAGAACTGAAAAAAAAAAATATTTTCCATGTTGCCTTTCACAAACAAGTTCAAAGACTGTTAAAATACACAAAGAAAGAAAGGGAAAGAGACAGAGACAGAAAGAGATAGATAGAAAGAGAGAGATTGTGTCTCCCGCCACTGTTATAGAGTTATAGACACACGATATGACATGCAACATATATAACAATCTCACGTTCGTTCGGCTCTCTCCACCGTCTGGCCAGTCGCCAGTACAGCAGTTGGCTTTTTGCATTCGTGGCCAAGACAGCTGTCCGGAAGCAGCAGCATCTTAGTCTGGATTATGGCAAATGTTTGTGCAGACGTCGCCGACAACATTGGACTGTTTGCTGATACGACAAATAACAGCAGCAGCAGCAGCAGCCAGGAGAAGAAGAAGAAGAAGTCCGAGATGAGATGTCAAACTGACTAGCAAATAGTAGTGTAACAACTTTTGTCCAAATTAAACTATTTATTTATTGCAGAATAAATAATGCAAATAAATTGTAAATTGTGAAATTAAAATAAAAATTAAAGCAACTATTTATTAAATATTTCTTTATACATTTATCTAAATATTTTATTTTATTTTTTATTATTTATTTAAACAAAACAAAATTAGAATTATTATATATTTTTTTACACATTTAAATTTCAATTTATCTATCTATATATTTTTTATATTTACAGTGATTTTTTCCCTTAAATACTTTTTTAGAATCATATAAAGTTTTTGGTACAATTTTTTTAATTCTGATGCGTCCTAAGATCTGGAGTGGCGCAGCAGTTAATTGGCTCTCTTAAGTTTATCCTCTCTTTAAATGAGTTCGCTATTTGACTTACTCCAAGTGAACCCATACACTAAGGCAAATCAATCTAATATTCTGCTTAAATTGATATTCTACTTAAAACTGCGTTGCCTCTGTCTGCCGTGATCTGAGCTTAATTTAAGAATTAAATATAATCATTTATTATCCATACATCAATGCATAATAATCTAAGAATAATTATTTAACTAAGGTCTTCAGCTCAACCTTCATATATTATTGAAGTCTGAGCAGCTTTAAAGCTTCCAAGATCCTCTTATGAAAAGACTCACGCTAAACTTCAATTGGGTAGATAGAATCTACTATTAATAAATTATCTATTATTATTATTATCTACAAGATAAAGATGTTATCCAAGGCGATGCTAAACAAGATCATAAAATAAAAAGCATTTTCAATGTGCTGCGATGATGGGATGAGTATAAAATAGCTAAAGGATATTATTTTGAAGGGCATAAATTAGATATGCATAATTAAATAAATAATTAAAAACAAAACACTAAATAACTAAACAGAGGTCACATAAATTTGTTTTTATTTTTTAATTCCTAAATATAAATATTGTCTATAAGACAAATCCCAAAGAGCACCATAGCTCTAACTCCCACTTGAGTTTAGTTGCCCGTAGCTCAAATCGCTTACCTGAATATTGCTCGTCTCTATTATCCCATATAGTCAGCAGCTAGCTTAGCCTGGCACTGCGAAACATTTGCCCCGGCTCACTCCACGATGCGGATTGATGGGCGTCAAGTCGCTGCCATTGTAGTTGTCGGTTGTCGCTCCAATTGGAGCCCATTGGAGCCCATTGGGTTTTCCAATTGAATAGGCCGCAGGCCGCTGGGCTCTATTTTAACGAGCGCTAAATGACTCAAGTGCTGCGTCCAGTGGCCGCTGATGTTGACTATTTGCAGCCACCGAGAGGAGCCCCCATCCAGCCCCAACCCAGCCATTCACCTTGGTAGCATGTGCCACTCGGCGCTCATTCAAGTTCCATTTAGCCTTTATGTTTCGGTGTCGCTGCCGGTGTCGATGTCGGCAATGCCATTGCCATTGCCCCACCTTTGGGATGTTGGAGCACGCACAAACAGTCACACACAGAGAGAGAGAGGGAGAGAGTGGGCCTGGGGGATATAAATGGTAAGCGGGACAAGGGTTTTCTTTCGTTCTCTCTCTCGTTTTTTTTTTCGTGATTTCAAACATGCCAGCAGGCATTCACATGAAACTATGCAGTAAAAGTAGCGCCTGTCTATGTGAATGGATGTGTGTGTATCTCTCTCTCTCACACATTCCCTCTCCCTCTCTCTCTCTCTCTCTCTCTTTGCGAGTGCATCGTAAACATGTCGCAGTGTTATATTAGGATTTCGAGTAGCGAATATGAAAATCGCTGTCAATGCTAATGTCGCAGCTGCCTCTGCACAGTGGACGACGCAAATGGAGGTAGCGGCAGCCGTGGTGGCTCAGTGGTTCAGTGGTTCAGCTGAAGTGTGCTCGGGCTTATTGAGCTACCTGCTTTGTTAGCATAACTTGCCAATAGGCTCACAGTTTAGGGAGGTGGACGAGGCGGTGCACAAGCTGCTTCGCACACAAACCTGACATAAATAACCCTCGGAGCGACGGCAGCGGCGGCGGCGGCGGCAATAAAATGCGTTGTCTTTCCTCGGAACCATTTCAATTGTTTATTCGAACTAGTTTCGTGGCACCGAAAACTTGCGGAGCAGCTCGCCCTTACGAGCTGGCTTTTGATACAATAATTTTGAAGCTCACTTGAGTGAGTGCTTTGCCTAATAAAGTGGTTTGCTTTCGGTGTCGGTGATGGATAGGATGAATAGGAATTCAAGTGAACTAGTTCAGAGTTTTATGGAGAAATACATGCTTGCAAATGATTTGTCATTTAGAGTTCTTTAGAAGTAGTTCTGATAGACAAATATACTCTGAGCTTATTTATGAATTTGTTGGAACTAGTTCCGCCGGTTTGAAATAATTGTCAGGGTCATTTATATGGTCTTGAGAGCCAGTTCCAGCAAGTAAAATACAAGCAAAGCTTATTAGGGAGCTCTATAAAACTAGTTCCATCTTTCCAAACTCAATCCGAGCACATTTAAGAGTTCGTTGGAACTAGTTCCGCTCTTCAAACATAAGTTAAGGTCATTTACGCGACTTAGAGAACTAGATTCTGCTGACAAAATAGAATTCAAGTTAATTTATTAGTTCTTTAGAACTAGTTCTGGCCACCAAATATAATTGAAGTTCATTTTTGAACTATTCAAGCCAAGTTCTGCTTGTTATTGTAAGTGTCAAGCTAATTTGTGAACTGTTCAGAGCTAGTTCCTTCTGCTCAAATGGTTCTTAAGCTCATTTATAAGTTATTTCCAACTAGTTCCATCTCTTAAATAGCATGCTACACTCATTCATGAGGGCTGGAGAACTAGATCCTACAACTAAAATACAATTCAAGCTCATTTACTATATCTTTAGAACTAGTTCCTCTGTTCCAGTCACTTACGAAGTCTTAAGAACTAGTTCATCTGTTCAAATACTCTTTTACCAGTTAGTTAGAATTAGTTCCACTAGTCCAATCACAGGCCGTATCTCATTTACGCGCTCTTTCGCACTAATTTCGTCTATTCCACATGCCGAGCTCATCGCAGAGTCCTTTCGAACTAGTTCCGTCAGCACAAATATGCTCCAAGCCTTTCCATCACCCGACAATGCAAAGCGCAATATTGAAAAATCACTTATGCTACATTTGGAAATCTGATCAGATTTGATCTATCTGTGTGTGAGTGAGTGTCTGAGAGTGTGAGTGTGAGTGTGAGTGAGTGTGTGAGTGAGTGTGAGTGTGTTCGAGTGTGTGTCTGACTGACTGACTGGCAAGACATAAAACACCGTAATTTATGGCACATTTCCAGCTTCACGCCGAGCCGCCACCACCGCCGTCGTCGTCGTCTGTTGCGCTCATAAAACGGGGCCCCAGCCCGGTTGGGGCCGGGCGCAGGCAACGGGTCAAAAATGGGGCCAGCGGGCCAAATGGCAATAAAGTGGCAACCGAAATCAATAATGCGCGCGCCTCACAAAATGTGGCAATAAACTTGCCGAAATCGTGCTTAAAAAAACCAACAAAAACAAAGGTGGGGGGCGAGTCGAGAAAGGGGGGGGGGGGGGCAGCGCCAAATGAGAGATGGAAAACTAAGTAAGAAGAAGCGACCGGAACTGAACTCAAATCAACTTCAAATTGATTTTGGCTTATTAACAGCGGCAGCCGCTACTGCCGCAGCCCCAACGTCAGCCCCCCACTCCCACCCCAATCTCAGCTCCAACTGCTGCCCCGCCCCTGCTCCTTTCCCTGCCCCCATAAAGTGCACTAAACGGAAAACTTTTGCCTCATTATGTGAGCCCAGCTGACAAGTGAAGTGCCCCATGCCCCACCTTCCCCTTCGCCCGCCCCTATCTCCCGCCCCCACTCTCGTCACAAATGAAACTCGCTGATTACATTTGTTGTCTGCCTTTGTTGCTCTTGTTTTTTTATGTCTTCTAATCAAATGTAATTTGCATAAATTTACAAATATTCAGCGAAAGTTTTCGGCCGATGGGCTCAGCCGATGACCACCTCGAGGAAGCAGCCGGAGCCGTGCGGACAGCACATCTGGTCCAGCTGGCTCTCGCTGAGCGTCAGGCAGTGCCTGTGCCCGCCCTGGCGCCGCTCCCGCCTGAACTGCGGCCGGCCGGCCAGGCTGCGCACCTGGCAGTGCACGCGCAGGCCGCACTGCAGCTGGCGGTTGATGAAGCCGAGGCGCGCCTGCACGGGCCGCTGCGTGGCCGGCGCCAGCAGCCAGAAGACGTAGATGTGGCTCTGGCTGGGGCTGTCGCCGCACAGGCCGCGCCAGTCGGCGGCAATGGCCGGCCAGGTGGTGCGACGCGCCATCGCCAGCACGGGCAGGCAGGTGGTCAGCGCGGTCTGGGCGAAGGGCAGGTGGAGCTGGGGCCCGTACAGCCAGCGGCTGCCGTCGCCCGTCCAGTTGAGCACGCCCAGGCAGTGATCCTTGTCCACGGCCAGCTGGCGGTGCACCAGCAGCAGCAGGGTGCGCTCGCCGGACTGCACCCTGCGCATGCGCAGCGCAAACCTCGTCGGGCGGCTCGGCTTCTCGGACAGGTGCTCGCTGAACAGGTGCGTCAGCAGCTCGCAATCCCTCAGCAGAGCCCCACAGCCAGCTATCGGACAGGCTGTTCGAGACGGCACCACCAGGTATAGGCTTTCACTACTCTCCACACTTGTGGTATCTCCACTAGCTCCACTAGTTCCACCTGATTCACCTCCTCTGCTTGATTCATCTGCTTCGGATGTTTCGTCTGCTTCGGCTGCTTCACTTGTTCGAATTTTCTCCAACATCTTGCTAATTTAACGTTCTTTCAATTATTTTTACTTTTTTTTTCAGAGAGTTTTGTGAGCTGTTTTACTTTTGTTGATAAATGACAATAAAAATCGGAACTAGCTCCTTTTTTCTGGATTGGAAGTCTATCTCAGCTCTGATTTGACAGCTTTAAATGAAAACCCATATATTTGTTATATATATGAAATTCTTATATATTTAAAGTCTACTTTCATTGGCAAAAAATTAAATTTAATTATGTGCACGTTGCAAACATGCTCTTCTCTGCGAATCTCATGAATTGAAATTGAAGCTTTGGACGCAATATTTGTTGATTTTCTTCATGTAATCCCAATTTGACTCTCATTTATCTCCTATTTATCTAAACTTTCATTGGCAAATGAAAGTTAAATTAAATTATGCAAACATGCTCTTCTCTGCGAATCTCATGAATTGAAACTAGATTGTGGAGCAATATTTTTTGATTATCTTCATGTAATCCCAATTTGACTCTCATTTATCTCACTAACATTGCAACATGCTCACCTATGCAATTCTCATGTGTTGAAACTAGCTTTGGGAGTAATATTTTTGAATTACCTTCATGTAATTGACTCTGATTTGTCTCACTGACATCCTATGCGATAAGAAATAATAATTGTTCTCTTGAATATTTGACTATCTTCAGGTCATCTCTACTCCAGGTTTTTTCTACTCATTCACTTTAATCTACGCCACTTCATTTTCAACATGCCCTTCTTTGCGATTCTCAATTAAATATATCTTGTGAGCAATATCTTCCGATTATTACCAGGCAATCTCTATTGCTACTAATTATCCTCCACTCAATTTTTCCGTACACTGCTCTTCTATGCAATTCTCACACAATGAAATTGGCCTTTAGAGCTTAAATAATTTACTTTCTTTAAGTGGTCTACGCTGCTAGTTTGGCTTTCATCTAATCCATTAAAATGTCTCTTCAATGCTTTGCTATGTTATTCTCATGACTTGAAACAGCTCTTAGCAGTCTTAATATTTGATTATATTCCGGCTATCTGTGCTCCTACTTTAAGTCTTATTCACCCCACTCAATTTTCAGCGCGTCCTTCTCTGCGATTCTCATGCATTTGAATAATTTGATGCTTGCTCGTTTAAATATTTGATTATCTTCAGGTAACCTCTGCTCCTACTGCACGTCTAATGCATTCCCATGCACAGCATTTTCCGCTCCCTAAATTTATTCCATTTTCTACTTTCTCTCTCGAATTTTGTATGTTTATGGAATATATTTACCTGTATATATATCTATAAATATATATTTTTTATTTTTTTTATTTTTTTTTTTTTAATAGTAAAATCTCAGCAATCTCTCATTCGGTTTATCTCCGCTTCAGTTTTGATTTGTCGAATTGCATGAAAAGTCTGGCGCTGAGATTACGCGTTGACCAGTGTCCCACATAGAGGCGAACTTTCTAATTGCGCTGCAACGCTGGGCACACACATCATTATGGTCAGCACTTGAGCGTGGAGGACCTTGAAAAGAGAGAGAGAGAGAGAGTCAGGTGAGGGCGGACGGAAGTTCATTAAATGTACAAATTGTGCGCGCTGCCAAAAGAGATTTTTTAATAAATGCCAAAGGTGGGGGTGGGGATTGGGGGCTTGGAGTTCGCTCTGTCGACAGAGACGCAAATCAAATATGTGTCCATGCATTGCGAGTGTGCAAATGCAGCTGCCGCTGCTGCTGCTGCTTAAAGAGAGAGCTCTGATTAAATTTAATGCAAATTTCGAACCCTAATAAGGTTGAGGGCGGTGGGTGGTTGGGCGGTGGCTACGTCACAGTCTGTTTGCGCAACGTTTTCTTCTCTCCTTTTTTTTTGCAGCTTTTTGCTGACTTTTTAGACTAAAAGTCAAATATTTCATTTCGAAATTCCAGGCACTAAGACGAGAATGAAATGTGAAAATGTACAAATACATATAGGCCAGCGCATGTGCGTGTGTGTGTGTGGGTGGGTGGGTGTATGTGTGTGCCACGCCTACAGCAAAACAGGGCAACGATAGTGGCAAAACACATTTTTCTAGCTGCGCCCCAACTCGAGCCGGCGGCTGCTTAAAAACTATAAATTAAGTTTACAACTTTTCCGCAAAAAAAGACGAACAGCAGACGAGGAGCAGGCGGATGGAGCAGAAAAACTTCTCTCTCCCCCCCCCCCCCCCCTTTTTTTTGTGAGCTTTCATTGTTCCAGCTGCAATGCCTTATCACAGTGTGACAAAATGGCATCGCAGAGAGCAGCAGCAGGGAGACAATAAAAAATGTATGTCAAGCAGCCGCTCGGCGAGCGAACAACTTTGACATCCATCATTGCCGACACTTGTTGACCCCAAAAATCGTGAAGCCGGCGGAGGATGTGGCCCAGGTAGAGCGGAGACATAGACGTGGACGTAGACGCTTGCCGGCCTTGCAGCCAACAACTGACAGCTAATCAAAATGTCGCACAAAGTTCATTAACAACATTTTCCAGTCAATTGTCTTGTCAGGTTTTGGCCAGCAGCATATTTCGACTCTGTTTGCGTTTTGCATAGACAAACGGAGAGAGTGAGAGGGAGAGATAGAGATAGAGAGAGAGGGAGAGTTAGAGTCCGGGTCGCTTAGGTCGTGGCAGCACTTTGTTAACAACTTGGCATTCAAGTTGTTTGTCTTTCACCTTCGGCGTGTCGATGACACAACGCCCACTTATGCCACGCTGCTCTAGTGGGCGTGCCCCATTTTATTGCCACGCAAATCAAGAGAACTTAACGAACTGTTCTGCCCACACGCCAAGCGTCAACCCACCATCCCCCATCCGCCCCACCTGGCCTAGCCCGAGCGCTGCCAATGAACTTGAAATTGGCAACAGCAGGCAGAGCGCAAACAGACTCCAAATTGTTTATGCTCACATAAATTGTCAGGCAGCCCATGCCGAGCGGCAGTCAATCAAGCCTGCTCCCCACCGCCATCCAGCCCCCAACTGCAGCAGCTTCCCGTTTCTATTTCCATTCTTGAGTTTAATTCTGATTTTACAATGCAAATTTAGATTGATTTTAACTGTGATTTGTGACGAAGGTGGAAGATAAAACTTAGTTTATATGTAATATATTGTTTATATACAATATATAATTCTTGTTAACTATTATTAATTAAATAAAAAGATAGAATTATAATATATATGTATATATTTCATTTCCATTTTTTATTTATTTTTTTTAGTAATTTAATGCCAAGCTCAGACAACGCATCCAAGCCAGCTCGAATCTAATTAAATCTATATATATATAATTCTACTTAATTAATATTAGTTATATATGTAAATATGATATTATATATGATATGATATGATATGTAGATATAAATTATTCACAAAATTACTAAAAAATATATATGCATATATTTCATTTATATTTATTTTTTTTTAACAATTTAATGCCAAGCTTTAGATACGCGCATCCCAGCCAGTTCGCATCTAATCTAATCCATATATATTAATTATATATAACTCTTGCTATTTATTATTAATTTAAAATATAGATATAACTATGCATTAAATTAATAAAAACAAAAAAATATATATGAATATTATATTTTATTTTTTATTTATTTTTCTAGTAATTTAATGCCCAGCTACAGACAGCGCATACCAACCAAATCGAATCTAATCCATATATATTGTTTATATATAATTCTATTATTAATTAAATACATAGATATAACTATGTATTAAAGTATTACCAAAGAAAAATATATGTATATATTTTATTTCTATTTTTATTTATTTTTTTGGTAATTTAATATCAAGCTCCAGACAGCGCATCCAAGCCAGCTCGCATCAAATTTAATCCATCAACAACAACAGATGAAAACTGAAAAGATTTCAATCTCTGGTCTGTCAAGGACTCGAATACAGATGAAATAGAATTAAATCTAGATTTAAGACTTACAAGCCCACTCACTAGATAAGCTATGTTGTTTAGTCTTAGACAATAAGCTGCAACAAATAAAATAAAATTCTAAAATATATATATAAAATAGAAAATAAATAAAAAAGCAACATCAAAGAGCTTCACTAAACTCCCCTCATTTAATGCTTGACTACCAAATCCGCTTAGCCTCTTTAATTGTCTGAAATATAGTTTTGATAATCAAAAATATTATTCTTATGCTGAAGCTAAAGTTTCGCAACGCTTGGGGTAAGCGAGCAACTTTTTGCTAAGCTGATTTTAAAGGCAACTCGAGCGCCAGGCAGCGCTCGAAATAAGCAATGAATAATGAATGAGCAACAATGCGCATTACGGTGGCATTGTCTGCAGTTGCAGTAAATATATTTATGCATCTATTTGAGCTTTATTTAAGGTATATAAAATACATAAATTAATAATAATAATAAAAATAATAAATATAAAAAAATATTTAAATTATTTTTATTATTTTGATATATTATTTGTGTATTTTAAACAAAGCTCAACATTTCTTAAAATATATAAATAAAATATAAAAAATCCAAACAATAATAATATTAATAAATATAAAAAAAAAATATTTATATTATTTTGATATATTATTTATGTATTTTAGATAAAGCTCAACATTTCTTAGCTTCAACGTACTCAAAGCAAATGAATCAAACTAAACCTAAAACACACATAAAATTTATTTACCTATAAAGACAAATAGTTCAATTCGGATTTAATATCCATTTATAAATAATAATGTTCGTCTGAGCACTTAAAATAAAATATCTAATTCTATTGATTGATATTTTAATGTGGACAAACGTCCACATAACCAAAATCCAGGTAATGCAAAAGAAAATATTAAAAATATTTACTCCAGAATTATTACTCCATTACTATGTCTAAGACGTAGAGGTCAAAGAGCTATACTCCAAAATATCCATGTAAAACAACACTTCTAAAGCTCCTAAACTTATTCAAAATAATATAATAACAAGAATTCCCAACACTTCCTAAGCTCTCGTTGACTTAAAATGACTCTAAAGAGTCTTACATTCATTTATTAGTTTTTTTTTTTTTTTTTTTTTTGAGAAACTTGTCTTGCACCTGTTTGGCCTGAGGCAAGTTATTTAATTAAGCAAGTGCCCGACATGAATTGAAGTAGACAAAAGTTAATTTTTCTGGATTTGAATGAAGTTTATAGTTAGACTGAAATTACTTTGCTGGCACTTTAAGGCCGCTTAAGCCTTAGAGTCAGTCTGTTGTTGCTGGCCTGGCGCTGCCTCGGTTCGAGTCGAGAGCTTTAAGATTTCTTAATATTTATGTGCACGTCGTTAACTGCATGGATTGCTTGCATATCAAATGGGTATACGACCCTGTTCCTGTTCCTCTGTGCGTGCTTTATGTAAAATACCGTACTCACACACACACACACACACATATGTATGTGGGCGGAGTGGGGCCTGCATGGCACGCACTGCCTGCCTGCCTGCCAGGGGGCGGCGGGCGGCGGGCGGTCGGCCCGACTTCCTGGCACGCACAAAAGCGCAAGACACGCAAACAGGTCAAGGATATTTATGCATATATGAATATACAAAACGCAAATCACAACAAAGCCAAACATACCCGAAACCCAAACCGATCTAAGCCCGGCCAAATGGAACAAAATAAAGCCAACAGCAACAGCTACAGCAGCAGACGCAACAGCACGAAGAGCCCTTTGATATCGCTCACAGTGGAATCTATTGAGCAGGACTTTAAGGCGAACTAATGAACGAGCGAGCTAATGAACTAATGAATTGATTAACTATTGTACTAATGAACTATTGAACTAGTGAACTAATAAATCGATGAACTGATGAACTAATGAAATATTGAGCCAATGAACTAATGCACCAATGAACTAATGAACTAATGAAGTGATGAACCTATGTAATAATGAACTAATGAGCTATTGAACTAGTAAACTAATGAACTAATGAGATAATGAGCTGATGAGCTAATAAAACAATGAACTGGTGAGCTGATGAACTAATGAACTAATGAACCAATGAACTAATTAACTAATTAACTAATGAACTAATGAGTTACTGAACAAATAACTAAAGAGCTAATGAACTAATGAAGTGATGGGCTACAGCACTAAAAGAAAATGAAATAATGAACTACTGAAACGATGAGCTGATGAACCAATAAAGTAGTGAACTAATCATTAATTAGCTAATGAACGAATGAACTAATTAGCTAATAAACTTATGAAGCATTGAACTATGGAACTAATAAAGAAATGAACTAATAAATTATTGAAATGCTGAAATACTGAGTCAATAAGCAAATGAACCGATAAACTATAGAACTAATAAGTTAATAAACTCATAAGCTACTGAATTAATGAACTAGTTAATTAGTGAACTACTGAGCTATGCAGCTCAATGCGCTCACTTTGTTAATATTTTATTGAATACTAGTTCTAGTTCTTTTGAATTATTCATTTGATCACAAACGTAATGTCAACAGTCCTTATCATCGAACTAATTCATCCAAATGAACTAGTTTCTCCAAATAAGATACATACAGCAAAACTAGCCATTGTGAGAGACTGAACAACTGATTCAAATGATCAATATTATGCCTCACCTTGCTTATTATTCATTGAATACTCGATCCAGTTCTAGTTTTTATGAGCTATTCACACAAGCATACACGAAATATTTAGTTATTTATTCAAGAAGTTAGTTATTCAAGAGCTACTTTACCAGCGGAGCTAGTACACGATTCATTAGTACTCACTGACTGATGAAGTTCATACCAATACATTCACTAAGCTCACTAAATAGCCAGCCTTGTCTATGAACTAGGCTGACTCAAAAGTGTACTTATTACATGGAACTAGTTCAACACTAGTTCCATTGAGCCATTCAGCTGTCATTCAGCACGCGCACATAATTAGCCAAATAGTTTGCTTCGTTAAATGCTGAACAGCAAATTGAACGAGTGACTCCAATGACAGATATCACGGAGTTCATGGTTGAACTGGTTCAGCAAATTGAACTAGAAGCGACAGCGCTCGCTCGCTGGCAGCAGCCGGCGTGGACAAAGGTTCATCAGCTGCGAGGCAGTCGCTGTCGCCAGTGCAGCGGCCATTGTTGTTGTGTCAGTGTGGGGGGAGGGGGAGGCAGGGTGTGTGTGTGTGTGCGAGACAAAAGTCGCCAAAATGAACGCGTAATTGTTTGCACATGAATACATTGGGTAAATATGTATTTACCACACGCTGCTGCAACGCGCCTTCATTTGCATGCAACGACTAGATGGGGGCGCGCCTGGATGGCTCGGGATGGCTCTGGATGGCAGCGCGTTGCCAAGTCAAAGGCGCCTTAATCTGCTTACCTTGGCAGCATTCTTTCCATCTCTGCCTCGCCCTCAGCTGCTCCCCTCGCCTTTTGCAGGTTTGCATTCATTTGCATGATTGCGAGCGACGCATCTTGGGGACGTTGGGGGGGCGTGGGGGGCGTGGGGGGTCCACTCGAGCTGAGCTGCTGAGTTGGCGCTGCAGCAGCTTTGCTTTAATTACGAGCCTCGCTTGACTTTGAGCACATAAACAAATTGAAACTTGTTTATGGCATGCAAATTAATCAAATCGCATTCTCAATTAAGTCAAGTCGAGATAGCGCCAGCCGGAAATTTCCATCTGGGCGATGCGGCTGCCACTGCAGCAGGCCTCGAGCGCACTTTACATAGTGTCGCCTGTCTCCCAGGACAATAATTAATATAATTAAACGCAAAATGCACACGCAAATCTGGATTTTTGCCATTGGTGCAATTGGCCAAGGGTATTATCTGACCAGCGTTAACCAATGTCCAATGGCTTCCATGACTTCCGGCTTAAGCTTCATCTCTTTTATGGCTCAGCGTTTGGCTCAGGCTTGCTTTGTCAGTCGAGCTTATCTTAATCAACGTATAAATTTGCCATATCAATGAAATTAATTTCATTAGATAGACAATTTTGTGGCATTTATTAAATATGATTTAAGACATTTGCCCGCCAGAATTGAGACACTTTGGAGCACAAAGTTTCACAATCAAGGATTAACATGTCTTAGAGAGCAAACGGACAAGTGGCAAATGACTCAGGTGTGTTCATAAAGGTGTGAATTAACTCACACTTCAAATGCAATTATTTAAGTACTTCTAAAAATACTTATATAATAATATAATTTTTATTATACCCTGAGCCCATTGAAAATGGGAAATCAGGGTATAATGTTTTTGTTGGATGTATGTAACAGGCAGAAGGAGGCGTGGCAGACCCCATAAAGTATATATATTCTTGATCAGGACGACAAGAGAAATCGATTTGGCCCTGTCCGTCTGTCTGTCTGTCCGTCCGTCCGTCTGTCCGTCTGTCCGTCTGTCCGTCCGTCCGTCTGTTTTTTTGTAGATTCCTATATACAGCGCGCATATCAAGTTTATTTTCGATAATCGATATATATATTCGTTTTTTTGTTATCGAATAAAAACATTATCGAAATTCAGTTATAAAATTCTATCTCGCCCATCTTTTTAGCTAGAGACACCAAATTTTATATTAAGCTTTATATGTATTTTATGCAATTTCGAATTTTGTTATATTTTGGATACCGGCCCCAAATTTCCCCCAATTGAAATTCAGTCTCAAATATAGCCAAAGTGCGAATGAGTTAGCACTTTTACTAAACTGATAAATATGCCCATAGAATATATTGATCATATGCCGAAAATTTCATTGAAATCCGTTAAATAGCAAAAAAGTTATTAAACAAAACATTTGGCTACTTTGCAAAAACACGCTGCAGCAGCGCCAAGCGAACACACTTGCACACACACATACAAACGCTCGCATTTTAGTCGATTCGGAGAATCGCAAATTACGTTTGAATTTTGTTGAATTATCAGCTGCTGCGTTAGTTTACATTTGCCATCGCTTTCTAAGACAGTGGAATGGCGTTGTTGGTAGAGGTGATGCGCGTTGCTTAGTTAACGTAGGTTCAAACCTCACCAATGTCATTTTTTTTAAAAAAAAAATGGCTTTAAACTTGAAATTTTTGTATAATTTTACGCCAAATATAAGTGTATTGGAAAACACAGGTTCGACGAGGCTCAGGGTATACCCTAGTCGGTTACGCCCGACTAGAGTTTTCTTACTTGTTATATACTAATATATATTTTTTATTAGTGTAAAAATATATATATATATATAATACTACATATACTAATATTTAAGTAAATAATATTAAATCAATCAAAAATTGATTAAATCACGCTCCGAGCGCCGCGAGTCGCGATTTTGTATTGTTTCTTCACTTTATATAAGTCGATATATACATAGATACTCTTGCATGTACATATATACAATTATTTAGTGCATGACCCAATATATACATTGATGTATCAAAGCTTCAGCACATTTTGTAGGTAGTAGACAATGCTTATATGTGAATATATATTGTGATATATACTGCATACCCTATAGGGGAAATGGGTTGCACAGCCAGGCCATACCACTTAATGTCTTTCAACTAAGGACTTACTGTAGCAATCCTTGACACTGGTAATTCAAGATCAACTTGAATCAAGATCAACTTGAGCCCATTTGATAGCGATTCTCGCAGAAGAATATTTAGTTTAAGCTTTGTAGAGTGATATCTTTGATCTGTGATTTCCACAAACTACGAAAAAGAAATGATGTGGATTGATGACATCTGAGCTGACAGGTGTATGGCCTTAAGATCTTAGCAATTAAAACTGACATCGCATGGGAATGGCTTCTAGGACAATAAAATCCCTCTCAGTCACTCTCAGAACATTCGAAGCTGTTACTGATTAAGATGAGTCCTTTATCTGATCTAAGATCCTGGCCAGGACCAGCAACAGCCATCGCAAGGTACCACCTGCCACGCATAAACAACCATAAAGATCGCTAAAGACGACGTCTTGGTTACCGACTTGGATCTACCGACATCCTTGACGCTTTAAGAAACGAGGCCAAAATTCATGCGTTATTCTCTCACGAATATACTAAATACCATAAATGTAATAGTTGAAAGGCTTATATATCAATATAGTAAGCTGCAGAGTTATGCAAAGAATGCGTTTTCCTTGACGCGAAGTTGAAACAAGAAAAGGCAGCCGCAGCACAAGCAAATGGCATAGTTGCTCCAGTATGAGTGTGCATGTGTGTGTGTGTGTGCATGTGTGTGTGTGAGAGAGAGAGAGAGAGAGGGGCGTGTGTTAAGGCAGCTCAAATATTTGCTATCCCAGTTGATGCCGAACTGCAGGGTATTCCGAGTAGTCGAACTTGTTTGCCTTCCCCTGCGGGTTGCACTTCGAAATTTGTTTAATGCATAATCAAGTGTTGTACGAGACACACACACACACACACACACACACCGGCACACCCACACACCCGCACACCCACACTCACCCACACACGTATCAAACAACAATAATAACAGCTAGTTCACCCGCAGCGCACAGAGCTTGTTGTTGACCAATTAGCAGAAACAGACGCAGCAGCAGCAGCTGAAGGAGCTGAGAGGGAGCCCGCCCCAGCCACGTGGCAGCTGCCACATGCAGCCGCTGTTGGTGCGGCAAGTGTCGAATTCTCGGTCGGCACTTTGGGCCCAGAATGAGTTGGCTCATTAAAAACTAAACTGTAATTATTGTAGAGCAATGAATATAGCGACAGCGGATCCATTAATCATAGCCAAATCGCCTCCGATGGCTCCACCTGCCAGCTGGCCGGCCGAGCTTCAATTGTCAGCCGAATACCTGAGTCACTGCGCCCGACAGATTATGCCAAATTAATGAATATACAGATATACATATCTATATACATATATATATAAATTTATTTCTTGGAGCAATCTCTCTTGACATTTATTTCTTGTGGCTTCAAGTAGTTTTTGCGAGAAGAATAATTGACTTTCTTTTTGTTTCATTTGCAAAGTCTTTTAATTTCATTTGTTGTCCAAGTATATATACATATATATATTTACCACACATTTTTAAGTAAATAAATGTATTTCTTCTATTTTGCCTTTAAAGTTTTTGGCCACAAAATTCTTGCCAAACTTTAGCTTCACAGCCTATTCGGCTGCTGGCAGAAAGAGTTAAATAAAGCTCAATTTTTCATGGCAATGCTGCACACGTTAAAGCACTTCAAGAGTTTCTGCTGAAATACGAGTAATTGCTATCATTTAAATACCCTGGAATAGTCTGGAAATCAGTTGAGTTATATGTTTGGCGGCATATTCAACTCTAAGAACATCATCCAGAATAATGAAGAAGCTTTAATCAAGTCTTGTAAACTATATACAGCAAATGATATGCAATTTTACCAGGTATTTTGTCGTCTAGCATACCTTACTCTTAGCCACCTTTTGTATATTCTACTATAGGAACATAGCTCTTACGTTACTCATAGCAAATTTATAATAAAGAAGCCTTAATCATATTTTATGTCACAAAAAGTCAAAAAGCTAACCTTTTGCCGGGTATCTCCTAGTCTGGCATACTTTTTCCTGAACTACTCAACGCATGAACATTACGTATACGAACATTTCTCCTAAGCACCCCATCCCCGAATAATAAATAATCTTTCATCACAACTCGTAAACTACAAAAACCTAAAAAAAATACACTTTTACCAGATATTTCATAGTCTGGCATACTTCTCCTCAACTACCTTACGTATGCATATTACGTATACGAACATTTCTCGTAAGCACCCCCTCTCCGAATAATAAATAATCTTTCATCACAACTCGTAAACTACAAAGACCTAAAGAAATAAAATGTTACCAGGTATTTCATAGTCTGGCATACCTTCCATTCAGCTACTTTATATTTACTCAACTCTAAGAACATTTCATCTAATTGCCCCATCCCAGCATTGTTATAAAATTAATGAAGAACCTTTAATCACATCGTGATAACTAGAAAAGGCTAGGTATCTCCTCGCCTAGCAGCCCTTGCTCTAAGTGACTATTAAAGGTATTCAAAGTATTTCAACTTTTGCTTCAATTCGGATTTCAAATTTCGACTTAAAGTCGTCGCCGAACAATGTAGTTTAGCTCTTATCGTCGGAGACTTGGCTGCTTATTAGACTTGCATTGGTATGAAATGAAACGGGAGAGGAGCCCGGCTTATACGGGCTAAGCCCTTTGATCTTTGCTGGCTACAATATGAATGCTGTCGCAGCAGCAGCGGCAGCAGCAGCGGCAGCAGCAGCATCGAGAAACCCATTTCCGGTGACATTTGCAACAGTTGCTTCGCTTCAAAGCGAAATGGACTGGAGCTGTGCCAGCGACAAGCAGCCAAAAGAAGTGAAAGTGGGGCGCGGTGAGCTTGCCTGACACCTGCATATGTGTGTGCGTGTGTGTGTGGGGGGTTTCAACGACCACGCGTTACAATTATGAGACAGATTCAATATAACCGCAGCAGTGGTAGCGACAGCGGCAGCGACTGAGACTGCGACAGCGACTGCGATTAGCGCAGCGCATCGTAAGGACAGGCAGAGAAAGCGACTTGAAGAGAACGAATTCTCGGCTGCGACGTCGCTCTCTTGCGTTCGCTTTCGCGCTCAACTCACCACGCATGCAGGGGCAGGCTGGCCACGGCCAACTCACCACACTGGCTGCGCCGTGCTGCTCGCACCAAGTCGCCGTTCAGTCTAACGTTGAACTCTGCCGCTATTTGTTGCTTCACTTCTCTCAGCAGTGACACACTCAGCGCATAACGGTACGTGCGTTCGACTACGACAACGACAACGACGACTACGACTACGACGACGACAGCGACGACGACGCGTCTAACGGTTGCCCGCTCTCTTAACAATCAAATTGTTGCCTCTGCACGCGACTTAAGCCTTTCGAGTATTTATTTCATTGTGTTGCCAGAAGGCGCAGAAGAAGAAGAAGTTGAAGAAAATCAAAGTAAATAATTAAATCGCGCTAATTAAATTTTTGTGATCAGTTTTTTTTCTCGTGGAACCAAGCAAACAGCATCTGAAGCGAATCGAAATTTCGAATTTGAATTGTGCCCAATCAGTTAGAGCTAACAGCAATCAACCGCCGCAGCACAGTGCGTATGCTTAATCAGTTGGCAAGTGCTTGAAAATGCAACAAACACCAAGCGAAATACCAGACAAGAGCCCGTTATACAAGCCAAACACGCATCCAGACAATCGAGTGTGAAGCAACTGCATAAACTTTTCCGCTTTTCCGCACCGGGAAACAGACAACAGCTTGAAAAGCCTAGCTGCAACGGTTAGTAGCAAACCCTTTTGACAATGAAAACCGCAATTGAAATACAAATTAAAATAAATATTTCAATTTAATTTATATAATAAATTTGTATGCTCATTAAATTTATATATTTTAACAATTTTTTAATTTAAATCGTTTTTGGCTGTTCGCTTAACACGTAAATTTCATTTATTAGCGCACATTTTTAGTTGTATTTTTTTTCCATTTGCCATTTAACTGTAAAGTTTCTGGAAACAATTAAAAGCCTGCCGCAGGCCCTTTGCAATTGTAAACAAATATTTTCGCTTTATTTAAATTTTTTTAAATGCAGCTGCAAGTAGAACAATCAAGCGAATTCGTATGCGATTTGGTATTAAATTAATTTCAAAACATAAAAATACTTTTAAACATTTGAATATATTTTATATTGATATTGAAAATTTTTTAAATGTTTTAGGCTCGTTGAAAATATTTTCAAATATTCAAAATACTTTCATATATATAAGAAATATTATGAAAAAATTTGAAATATTTGGATTATTAAAATAAAAAGATAAAAAAAGATGTATAAAAACATTTTAAATATTTAAATATAAATGCTTTATTTATGATGAAAATGCTTTAAAATATTTTTAATTATTTAAAAATATTTTAAATATTTGAATATAAATGCTTTATGTAAATATTTAGGACGTTTTTATACATATTTTTTTATTTTTCAAAGTAGTTCTTAAATTTGTTTAAAGTATTTTGAATATTTGAAAATATTTTAACTGTATAAATATAAATATTTTTTATAAATATAAATGCTATTTAAAATACTTTTATAAATATAAGAAATACTTTGAAAAATTTTAAAATATTTGGAGCATTAAAATAAAAATATAAAAAATATGTATAAAAACATGTTAAGTATTGAAATATAAATGCTTTACTTAAATATTAAAAATGTGTTTTTATACATATCTTACAAAATATTGCATATATTGTATAAAAATATAAATAAATATTTTATATTTAAATAAAATATTTAAAACACATAATTAAAGTCATTTGAAATACTTTACAATTTTTTTAATATTTAAAAATATTTAAAATATTAAAACAAAAACTTGTTTAAATATTTAAAAAAAAAAAAGATATTGCGACTTTTTATTTCATAAATTTTATTTCAAAATAAAATAATTACTAAAAAATATATACATAGCAAATGACTACAAATATTTGTTAAGTGAGTTAAATATTTAAAATACTTTACTTTAAAATACTGTACCTTAAAATACTTTTTCGTTACTATTTGCTTATTGAAAAAGCTTATTCACCCTGCAACATTTCTTAGTGCCGCTACTTAAAACAGTGAAACGACTAAATGATAAACTTATAAAAGTGAAAAAATATTCAAAAATGAAAATGTTTTTCAATTGCAATTCTTTTTCAACTGAAGAAATTTAATGATAAGTTGAATGCCTTTCTCTCAACCAACTAATGTATATACACACATTCATACACATCTATGGAACTCAGAGCTAATCCATACAATTCATATGATTTATACGCATCTTATGCCTACAACTGTCTGGTTTTACTATTATTTCGACTTGCAAATGGCAAGCACTTGGGGCTCTGTGCTAGAGCCTCACAAATTTGCAGCTCTATTAGCATAATCCAACAGGTTTTATTGACACATTTAGGAAATGAAAAAGCCAGAGACAGACGGATATGAGGCATATATAAGACAGCTCTATGTATGTCTGTAGGGTGTCTATAGACTCGAATAATCCAATATGTTAATTAGTTGGCTGCGGGTAATTGAAGTGCTGGCAGCTCGAATAGCTTATCCACTCGCTGTGGCTTTGTTTTCCATTTGGCATAATGCACTGCCAGTGTTGGTCAACGCCGCAAGCCTTAGAGCTATCAATACGTGAACGGAAAGTGAGGCAAGCAAATGAGTGAGGCGATAAGGAAACTACTTGAATTTGAAAGAGGCCAAAGGCAGTGACAAATGGGGAAGTGATGGGGTGGGGAGTGGGGGCGTGGGGGCGTGGGGGCGTGGGGTAGGACAGGCGTTAAGCAGCAAAAGGATCTACATGATTTATAAGCAACATTAAATTGAATATTCAACATAATGTTGCCTTTAAATGGGACGCTGCGCAGCAACTATCAGAGTATATATAATATATATACACACATATATATATATATATATATATATATACATACATATATATATATATATTTATATATATATGTATATGTGTGCCTTGCCATCTGAAGGTCATTTGGGCTCGACTCGGGGGCTAAGTGACTTTTGGCCGCGCCTGAGAGCGTGCCACAAAATCAAAATACTTGGCCAGCACCTAATGGCATGCCTTGTTGCGCTTCAGCGTGCCGCGTGGCTAGCATTGTTGTTCTTTCCCCCACCCTCCCATCCCCCTCGAGTTGTTGTTGTTCTGCGTTCATAAATGGCGAAATAAAATAAAAATCGCTCAACTTGGCGTTGTTTAAGTTCAACGTGTGCGAAAGTAATTTACCAAAGCAGCGGCGCTGCGAGCAATATAAATCACACGTTCTGCCCCACAGCAAAGTGCCAACTATAACTGCACACACACACACACACACATTACACTCTCTGTCTGTGTGTGTGTGTGTTTGTGGCAAACGCGTTACGTGTGCAGGTCAAATGTGAAAAGTCAGCCAATTCGGACCACATTTGACAGACAAGACGGCGGCGTGACTTGACTGTCTGCGAACTACACTAAGCCTAACACTGCCACGCCCACACTGCTAACAGCTACAGGCCACTTACCAACACTGAAACTTTTTTTTGGTAGCGACAGCAAACACGCACACAGCCGACGCAGGCTTTAACTTTATTACATTTTATGTTAAATTAACCGAGAATGTCAAGGACTTAGCTAAAGATAATGTATAATTTATTTTATCATTATTTTTACTTTTATAGTAATTATTTAATTTTAGAATATTTATATGTATAACAAAAATTTAATTTGAATATTTTCAAAGCATAAAAATATACAGAATATTGTACTTTTCTTTAAATAGTTCTTATTTATGTTTGGATTATTCATTAATGTATATTAAAAATTTTAATTATTTTTAAATATTTAAATTTTTTTGAATACCTAAGATATATTATTCATATTTTAAATATTTTTTTATAGTGCTAAAAATATGCTGTTTATATTTTACTTAAGTATTAAAAATAATTTTAATATATTAAAAGTATTTTTTAAATATTTATTTATATGGGTTTTTAGCATTCAAAATATAAAAAACAAATACTTTAGCATTTAACAATATTTCTAATATTATATATTAGTTTACTATGTTTACTATTTAAATAAAATATGTAAAAATATATTTATACATATTCAACAATATTAAGAATTTAAATCATATAATAATTTACTGAATATATGTTTAAATGTTCTGGTTCATATTTTCAATAATATTTTTGATAAGCTTTATAGTTTAGTATTTTATATTAAAATATTTGCTTAAGTACTTACGTTTTTTTAGCTATTTTTTAATAACCTCATATAGATTTACAAATTTTATCCTAAATCTTAAATAATTTGTAGTTTGTATTAAAATATATGGCTTTAAATATTTCGAAATATTTTTTTATTAATATTATTTTGATATATTTTACATCGGCATATTTTTATTTAAATATTTTATATGACAATTTAAAGTATTTAAATTTATGTTAAGAATATTCTTTACATTCTCATAGTATTTTTTTGAGCACAAAGCTTGTGTATATTAGAAGTTTACCTATAATAGCATTGTATTCTAAGTGCTAAAATGTAGAGATTGCTAGAGTTTGGTATTGTAACTCTCAAGCTGAAACTTTTAGGCTTTTAGTGCGGAAATGCATAGAATATATTCAGGATATCTACAAATTCTGGACATTTAGAAAACTCAGAAAATTTTTAGCAATATTAGAGGAGAATTTTCGGTAACTAGGTTTTTGCTGCCTCAGATAAGTCGCTGCTTAGCTCACAATCAATCGAATGCCTTAAATTCTACAAAAGACTTATAAGCATACTCTTAGCACTTCACCCCAATCGAAATCTATCAAGATTACTGCAGTCATTTGCTGAGCGTTCATCGTGATTCAGGCCTAAAATGATTCGCTAACAAATGGCGACTTTCGTCAAAGGCTTTAAGAACTGCGTGTTATCGATAACTTGAACTGTAGGAAATAGCCTCCCACCCTGGTCGGGTCAAGTGGAAGTTCGGGGCTGTCAACGGCACCTGGGCCCCAATCAGTTCAGGCCTGGCACACCTAATCGAACGCCCCGAACGAACGAACGGGGCAAACGAACGACTGAGCGTGTGGAGTGAGCGAGGGCAAACAATATATCAAACAACGACACAATAACAATAATAACAGTAGCCGAAGCAAGCAGCAGCTGAGAAAGCAACAAAATCGAAAAATATTTCTACGAACCGAGCGATGGACTTCCTCAGCTACCTGGCCAACTCGCAGCGCCTGATCCAGTGGGTGAGTAGCTGTCGCTGGCAAAAGTTTAGCTGCATCTGGCAACCCTTGGCTGCACCCACAGCGGCCCAACGGCGGCCCGGAGCTGATGTACATCGCGCTGTCGCACGAGAGCTGCGACCTGGACTCGGTGATGAGCACGCTGGCCGTTGCCTATCTGCGCTACCGCAATCCGGGCACGCTGCAGCACAACTTTATGCCGGTGCTGAACATGATGCGGCGCGATTATGTGAGCAAGACGGAGGTGCGCTTCCTGCTGGAGAAGCAGCAGATCACGCCGGAGCGCCACCTGGTCTTCCGCGACGATCTGTCCGAGGAGCTGCTGCTGCGCAGCCGCTTCATCCTGGTCAACCACCATGTGAGTCCGTTCCACTACTGCACCGAGGAGGTCTACGACTATCGGCCCTACCAGTGCGAGGCGGCGCGGCTGCCCATCTACTGCCAGCGCATCATGCATCCGATGCACTCCTGCGCCGCCCTCGTCGCCGAGCGCTTCGAGAGCCCCATCTACAACTATGCGAGCGTGCGCTGCCTGCGCGTCTTCGAGCTGCTGCACGCGGCCCTGCTGGTGCAGAACAGCAACTTTGCGATGTACGCGCCGGAGGAGCTGGAGGAGGTGCGCGACTTCCAGCTGCTGGTGCACCTGGAGAAGCAGCTGGGCCAGCTGGAGCCGCCGCAGCGCACCATACTCTACGAGACGCTGATCAACGCCATGTTCGATCTGAACGAGCTGACGCTACCGCAGATACTGCGGCGCGAGTTCAAGCTGCTGCGCGCCAACAACGGGCTGCACCTGGTGCGCGTCGCCCTCAGCTGCTTCCCCATGGCCATCTCGCGCTTCATCTCGTTCGAGTTCGCCCAGCTGGCGCTGCAGCAGTTCGCCTCCGAGCACGGCTGCGACTTCATCATACTCCTCGGCACCAGCATGCAGCCGAAGGGCGGCCTGGTCATCAAGGAGCTGGGCCTCATACCAATGGACGCGCTGCGCGACGCCGAGGACCGGCGCCTCTTCGAGCACCTCATCATCAATCTGAGCGCAGCCTCCGAGCCGATGCTCGCCCTGGAGCCGTACCGCGGCTTGAACTTCATGCAGGGCGCCTTCTTCTTCCTCAACGTGTGGAACGTACAGTTCTGCGACATGCTCAACCTCGTCCAGCTCATCATCTACAACTGGGTGTCCAGGGAGAGGTTTTTGCAAGCCTAGACCCTTCCACTCCCACACCCGCTTCTCCTTACGCCTTTCCCTATCTCTGTCTCTTTGCTGCTCTACCTCTCCGCCTCTCTGCCTCTCTGCCTCTCCGTCTCTCTGCCTCTCTTGTTACGCATCTAATCCATCAGCCACGACCACTTTTCGGATACTTTTACACGCCGACAGCGACGTTGACTTCACTCGCATCGCATTTCCACTCGAATAGACACGCTTTCTTCCCCTAATACTTGAACTTGCTGGGGCTGCTCATGAAATGCCTAAATATGTACAAATAATATGTCGAATGTTAAATGTGTTCAATGCAAAATTATCTCCTGCCGCCTCACTTACACATTTTTATGCCCTAGAAAAATTGCAAATGGGAATGCAGGGTATACGGACTTTGTGAAAATGTGTGTAAAAGGCAGAAGGAGGCGTGGCAAGCCATGTATATATATATTCATAATTAAGATGACACACTGAGCTGATTTTGTCAGGTCCGTGCAAGAGGGCGACCGTCCGACAGAACGACCGTTCCCCCGAAAGACCGACCCTCAGAGAGACCGTCCTTCCTTCCGTGTGAACGCCACTACCTCTTAAACTACAAAAGCTAGAGACGTGTAATACCGTAGACAATAGAAGTTATTCATTTTTTTTCGATAGCTTTTTTCACTTTTATATTATCGATAAAAATCGATCATTCGAGTTCGTTTTTAAAGCGTAGCTGGAATAGCCTTATTGCTAGAGACTTGACTGTGTATTTTTCCGTAATGAATACAAAATTTTTTTGTATATTTTGGATGATGGATACCTTCCCCTTTTCCCCCCACCAAATTACCAAGAAACCCTGTTTCACACCATAGAGACTTCTACTTAAGCAAATCGAAGCATCTGAATGCCATAATTATGACTATGAAATTGTATTAAGAAAGTCTATCTAAAAAAAGAAAAGTAGTAAAGCTATCATACAAAAGTAAAAGTTATCAAAGTAAAGAGGTGTAAAATAATTGGGGTAAGAGCTCTGCTCAAGCAAATACATGCATCTGAATGCCATAATTATGGCTAGAAAAATTGAAATTATTAATAAATTTAATCAAGAAAGTCTATCCATAAAAAAATTATTCAGTAATATAGTTATTATAGTAAAGCTCTCATAATAAAAGTTATCGAAGTAGAGGCGTAAAATGAGGTGTTAAATGAGCTCCCCTCCAAGTTCAGGGTATATCCCAGTCGAGTCTTCTCATATTTTTTGTGATAAAAAAACATTTGCAAAGCGCAGAGATTATAAATACAAAAAAATGTATGCAAAATTATGGAATTATGATATATGATATGATATGATACATGAAACCTTTTTTCACGCCCCATAGACAGTATTAAATGCTTTGTTCACATTGTCCATAAAACATGATTATTTAATAATTTATATTCAATTATTGCGATCTGAATGCGTGATAGATGCGCGCACAGTTTGTCAGTGTATGAAACACGAGTGTTTAACCCAAGCGTTTGCATTTAAATTATGATTTACGCAGGCACAAAAGAGGGAGGGGCAGGGGGGGCAATGGGGAGCCAGAGAGAGAAGGGGAGACAGTGGGAGGTAGAGGCAAGCAATCAGCGTGAGAGATTGCCTGCGCTGCGTGTCGCTGATGACAGAAGGGTAGAGAGCGAGGTGGGTGGTTCAGGGTGGTGCAGGGTGGCTCAAGGTGCTGCTCCCTGCTCAAGCCATTATACAATGCATTAATCTAATCATATGGGAGAGAATATGGCAGTTGCCAAATTCATGAACTCCAAAGTGGAGCACGAATGTGACCAGGTTTTCTTTTGCCCTCACACACCTGTACACACACACACACACAGAGAGGGAGACTGGTAAAGTATTTGCAACTTGATTTATAAGCACGCTGATGTCAGTTACGTGCACGCACTCAATAAGGCCCCCAGCTGTGAGGGGGGTCAGCGGCGAGGGCTGTCTCTGTTGTTGTCTCCCGGTCGCCGCTTGCAACACTTTTTGCTTTGACTGTCGCCATTTGCCGTTTGGCTTTTATAAATCGCTTAGACCCAGGGCTCGGCCCCGCCCTCGCCCTCGCCCCCCGCCGATAACAACTCAACGACGCCGAAAACAGGAAAAGTCTGTGACGTCAGCGTCGCCACTCGAAACACATCCATCAGCGGCGCATTTATATGAAGAGCTTAATGCGCGCAGGCTCAAGGTGAGAGCGGCTCAGGTAAGCGAGCTTTCGCCGTTGCCGCTGTCAACCTAATTGTTCGACTGCGCCGTCTCCCCGCTCCCTCCTCTTCTCCTTCCATCTCCTTCGCTTTCCCTTGCCGTGGGCAACCAAACTCGAGCACGTCTCCAGCTTTATGACAGTTTTTTCTTCGCATTTCTTTTTTTTTTTTTTTGGGTTTTACAGGAGCTCATGGAGGCCCAGCAAGTTTTCGCTGCGTGTAGTGGCCAGATTCAAATTCGTTTCTCCCCTAATTAGTTGACAATGCTGCTGCCTGGACACTCGTCCAAATATGTATTTAAATACACATCAACTTCGTCTACTTTTTCGATTTATGCATTGCGTATTCAGTGTCTGCTCGCTGCGTCTTCAGCTCTTCTGTCTGCGCGCACCTCAAAGCGGCGCACAGTGGGGCCGATGATTGTTGTGCGCTGCAGCAAGCGTAGGTGAAGTTAACTGAAATTGAACTTAACTGAAGTATATTCTGCAGGTTTCAAAATGAATTGAAGCTAAGGGGGGCACATTCACAGGACGCTTCACAGTTGCTGTGTCAAAAAAATGAGACTTCGCTTAAAAAATATGTACTTAAATAGGAACTAAAAAAATTATTATTCCTTTGAAGATAAAAAATAGTGCATAAACTTTTTTTTAAGAAAAAAGTAATTGCAAGGCAGTATATATGATTTTTAAAGCTGAATATATATTTTTGATGCACAAAACTTTGTTTATTTTCAAATTAAAAAAAAAATTAAATATATGAAAAATGCATTTTATTTATTTTTAAATTAAGAAAAGATATGTTGGTTTAGGAAGCCTTATTTTGTTCGCAATTTAAAAAAATGTAAAATATATTTTTTTTTTTATAAAAATATAAGTAAATTTAAGAAATCAAATTTTGTTAGCAATTTTAAAAGGAATTTAAAAAAATTGAACTTTTTTTTAATCGTTTAAAATGTGAAAAAATTAAAGTAAATTACAATATGTTTTAAATACGAAAAATGTAATGCAAGAAATTTTTTTACATTTTTAATTTGTTCTTAAAAATATTTTTAAATATAACAAAATATTTTTATAAAAATTATAAAAATATTTTGTTATATTTAAAAATATTTTTAAGAACAAATTAAAAATGTAAAAAAATTTCTTTATGTATGAAAGTATGAAAGAAATATTCTTATATTTTTTTAAAATATTACCAAATTGTTCAATTATATATAGATAATAGAAAAATTAAAAATTTCTCGCTCTTTTTCTGTTTTATTTTCATCTATCCAATTTACCCAACTTTGAATGAATTTATTTAAACTTTCCATCTTTCATCTTCTTTTTACCAAAAACCCTTTGTCTGCAGTCCCTTCTCTAACAGACTTTATAAATATTGAAATTTTCATTTTCGCAACACTTTGTTCTCACTCGACCCACTGTGCGTCGTCGTCGCTTTCCAGCTGAAAGCTCTGCTCTGCTCTGCTCGAGTCGTGTTGTTTTCCCTGTGTTTCTTGTTTACCATTGCATACTTTTGTGCGCTGTGCGCGTAATGAAGATAATTGCTGTTAAGCGCAGCTCTAAGCGGATTTCGGAGCCATGCCTTACAACTGAACGGAGCGCGGCCACCCGCCGCCATCCACCTGCTGCACGGTATTTACCTGTCTGCGTTGTCAACGAAAGTTTTAGCATTTGACTTTCATGCGCATACCCTGCCGAGAGGCGGGGCTGGCGACACTGGGCGTGCACCTGATGCGAATTTCATTTGAATTTCTTTTGTTATAACCTTACATTCGTAGGGTATGCGTGAGTCGAGCAGTTGCCATTGCCTTAACTGTTTTATTTATTAATTTTTTAGTTGCGTCGCCTTTTACGTTTCCCTTTTTAATTTGCACTTGCGCCGGCAGGCAGCGCCCGCCCGTGGGCGTGGCAAGGCGCTTTTATTTCAAAGAGCGCACGAGACTTGCATTAATTAAATTCTTTAGACGGCTATAAAAAGGTGTTGCCCCATTCGCTACCCCTTTTCAAGCAGCCGCTGCTTGCTCTTATTATTATTATTATTATTGCTGCTGCTGCCGCTGCTGCTGCTCCTGCTGCTGCTGCACCTAATTGGCAAACTGCTTAAAGTGGCTGACAAACGGGGCGTATGCGTGATCCGGCCCCATAAAACAATCAGTGTGGCCAGAGCTCAACAAAGACTCGACTCAAGTGCGCCGAAAGCGAATGTGAATGCGAATGAGAATGCGTCGCCATTGTCCGGCTGACCTGCGCTTGGCTTTGCAACTTTCCGGCTTCCGCTTTCCTTTACCTTTACCCAGGACGCATCGAAAATGGGAATTTGGGGTATATGGAGCTTGGAAAAATGTATGTAGGCAGCAACAGATCGTAAGGTATATATATATATATTCTTAATCAGGACGATAAACTGTTTTTGTCCGTCTGTCCATCCCGTTTAACTCAGCAATCTCGTAAACTACAACAGCTAGAGACTTGAAATTTAAGATCTATACTCGTACATACCATACGCAGCACGAGCTTATCATTTTCATTCGATAACTCATCCCATTTCCATAATATCGATAAATATCGAGAATTCGACAACGTTTTTTAAGCGTAGCTTGAGTACCGTAATAGCTAAAGACTTCAAATTTACTGTGTATACTTTGGAATTGATAACTCATATATTGTCTACTTTTAATTTTGGATACCTTCCCCCCCCCTTCCCCCACAAGACTAGCAAAAAAACCCTTATTTTAGATACTAGAGACTTGTGCTTCGGTGAATACAAGCATATGCTTGTTCATATCCACATCTATATGGATATCATAAATATTCTCAACAAATATTATTAAAAATATTATTCAAAAACTCCATCTAGAAGAAAAGTTATTTAACATTTAACCTTCCATAGTAAAGCCCCTAAGCACAGTCGCTGCGCAGTAAGCAGAGCGCGTGCATTGTTTGCTATATATGAGGTGTAAAGTGATATCAGCTCTTCGCAGTGCTCAGGGTATCTGCTAGTCGTGCAGTCTCTACTCTTACTTCTTTGGCTTTTTGTCACGAACTTCAATGGCCAGCCAAGTTTACTGCGTATCGAAATTTCGCTGCTTGCCTCCGCTTGTTTTGCGAGTTGTTTACGCGCAGCAAATTGTTGTGACAGACGGCAACATTTATGACAAATGCGCGGGGCATTGGCTTCGCGGTGTAACAGGTAATTGTTTTCGTGCCTGTCGCTGCACCGCGCCTCATTTGCTGCGCGTTTCGCCTAGTTTGCCTATTTTGCTTTATAAATTCGGTTTACTTCGGCCTCGTCTTCTTCTTCTTCTTCTTCTGTGTTTTTTTGGCTTTATTCCTCGGCTGCTATGGCATAATTTATTGTATTCCTTGGCTCGCATTTGCATAAATATTTTAATTTGCATTTTAACAAAATGGGAATTTTGTTGCGGCCTGCGCAACATAATCTATTATATACATATACTTAGAGCCTTATCTTCAAATATATATATATTTTTATATATACAAAATATATATTATGCAGCTTTCTCTTCTATATGGAAATACAAATAGAGAAAATGAGCTTTCAGAGAATTGAATTTAAATCGTATTTTGCGAGTGGCTTTAAACACAATTCTGGCTCCGCTCATGCGAGCGGGCTAATTTCTTGGCCAACGGCGGCGGCGACTGCAGCAACAAGTAAATCAATAAACTATATATATTTTATGCAAATTGGGCAAGCTTCATTTGTGATTTCAATTAGCTTTCATGTTATTTCAATTAAAAGTAATTTTTAACAACAATCTACATTAATGTTATTCAAATTATTATTCGTTTGACGTGCTTCAATTGAATATATTTCTGATATTGCGCATACGCCACGTCTGACCAGGTTTTGTCTCTAATGTTGCTCGGAAAACTAGCCTCGCTCTAGCTCTAAAATCTTTTTTTTTTGGTTTTGAGTGCCAGCACAAAGCACATTTTAAACACTTTGAATTTGACTCATTCTCAAAGCAAAAACTATGTCTGAAATGTGCAAAAAATTAGGTTGAATTTCATGCCAAAGTTTTATTCGAAAAACTTCGCTTACTTCAAACTTTTCGAATTTCGTTTATCAAAGTGAACAGATTTTCGTAATGAACAGCGGCTAATTAACTAAAAATGTAGCACCAAGTAGATTAGTAGATTAGATGAAATATATGAGACTGAGAATTTAGATGTGGATTTAACTAACTTTGGTGACTTTATTTACTTAAATAAGATCAGGACAATTTAAGCTCATTTTATTCAACTATTTTGCTTAGCATATGTATATACAATGATATATGTACATATGACGTAGATCACGTCAGTTTTCACAGTCTTCCATTCTAATTTGTGCTTCTGCAGCCACTTTCACTAACGATTTCTGGCTGTGCATTTTCAGAATGCATTTCTTGCTCATTGACCTTCTCTGATTGGCCAATTTACTCTCTGCTGATCGCCTTATACTCCTCAATCTGACAGCTTATTCCTAGTCGCTTTCTATTCGTCTACTTACAATTATAACGACCATTTGCATATGCCCTATATAACCATTTCGCTCTAACTCAGCAATAGCCGAGACTACGTTCAGCAACGACTATCGTTATCTCGCTTTCGCTCGCAAAGAGAAATAAGAAATGAGAGTGCAACAAAGACGCAAACTCACTCGGATAATATTTTTACTAGCTCTCAGCTACTCACAAATGAAACTGCAACAATGGCAGCCAATCACGAATTGGAGAACTAAGAGAAGAGACTCTGCTGTTAATTTCACATGTTATATATGTTATATATGTTATATATGTTATATATGTTATATATGTTATATATGTTATATATGTTATATATATTATATATGTTATATATGTTATATATGTGTTGACACATGGGTAGACAGAGCTATTGACGCACAAGCAGCATAGACTCGTATTCTAGTTCTTATGTAAGGTCGAACGAAGGGAGAGAGAGAGAGAGACAGACAGAGAACATAATCTAATAATAACTCAAGGTCGAACGAAGGCAGAGAGTGAGAGAGACAGACAGAGAGCATAATTAAGTTCAGCCTAAAGAGCTGCGATTGGCGGCAAACTCTTCAGAAGAACTTTAGTCTATTAAGCCACTGATACGCTTTAATGAAACTGCCAATCGGGTTACACTAGCTGCTAGATCCAACTAAAATTCTGTATTGTTGAAATAATATGTTACTATTTATTTTATTTAATTTTATAAATTTTTTTTTATTTATTTTTTTTTTATCATTATTGCAGAGCTCAAAGCAAACTAAAATAAATAAAATAAAAGGCAACTTTTAATGTAATTTCATGGCAGAAATCACAGAGCTCCTCTCTTGAATTGCCTGTTTTCTCTTTTATTATTATTATCTTACTTTTTTAAAGCCTATACCTAAACCATGTTAATGCTTTAACACTTAAATTCCCCTCTGGTCGAAAGTAATGCCTCGTCAGCGATCACTGGAGCCCCTCGAAAGTTCCCTTGCCCAATTTCAACATCTCTCTGCATATATTCTATGGCTAAAGCGCAGCCAACTATCGTCTGTCACATATCGATTGGTAATTTGCGGGCGCAGCGCCACAGACATGGGCATTAAATTAGAAAAGATGCGAGTTAGGCAAAACAGAATTTGTTGCGGCATCAAACGCGCATAATTTAATAAAAGTCGAGGCAACCACCAGCGGCTGCCCGACGGCGCTGGTGACCCCCGAGTAGGCAATCACTTTATTATTAAGCCAGACACACACAAGCACACACTCGCACACCCTCACACACACTCACACACCCTCACACACGCACACAGAGAGTTCATAAAAAAGCAAACACAATAATGGCATCAAATTTGAAGATTTGATGCGGGGCAAATGCTTTTCACGTTTTCAGCATTTCGGCGGCTTTTGTGCGTGTGTCTAGGCGGCTTATTGATAGATAATATATTTATATTTAAATAGCACTTCATCATCCAGTTGCAGACGGTTCTGGCTCTGCTGCTTCCTCTTCTTCTGTTCAATCCAAAGTGTTGAAGCGCCCGATTGCGGCGGCCTTATAAATAAACTTGATCCATTACACACATACAATTTGACTCGACGACTGACTGTGCCGCCGCGTGCCATAAATTCAGGCTTATGATTTTATCCCTTTTATTATTGGCCACGCCTCCCCTGGGGGGAGGGAGACAACCCAGTGGCTCAGCGAGTGCACAGTCCCAAATTCGTTTTCGTTTTCGCTTTCGCTTTCATTTCCATTTTGTTTTTGGCTTTTGCCTGTTCGCTCAGGCGTAAAACAACGCTCTCGAAACAGAATCACATATTCACACACACTCACACACACTCGTACACACACACACATGAGCGCAGCGCATTGTCAGCTTTTTGAGGAGCTTAGGGCTTTGCTTGAAAATAAATAAACCAACAATGAGGCAGGCAAGCAAATTAAACACACACAAAGCCCGCAACTTTTGCTTTGTTCACATTTGTTTTCGCCTTGCCTTTTTTTTTTTAGTTTTCGCCCTCGTCTTCTTCTTCTTCTTCTGCTTCGTCGTCTTCTTTTTTTTCTGGCCGCAAAAGTTTTTTAGCCATGTTAGTTGAGGCCTGCAATCAGCCAGCAGCAAATCAAACAAAATTAACACAATACAACAATGGGATACTCGAAACGAATGTCCTTGACAATACACACACACATACACACACATTCACTCACACACACACATTTATATATTTGTAATAAAATCACATATCAAATGAAGCACAGCGCCGTAACGTGAACCAAATTGCTGCTAGAACTAGAACTTGGCAGCGATTCCCGCTTTCACTCCTGATATATTAAACATTTGAGATTGTTTGTTATGCGAGCAGAGTCTTGGAGCATTGCGCTGAATCTGTAATTACGAAATGACGTGCGAAAGATCGTGTAGCTGCACGAAGTGATCGCTAAATGGCAGTTGAGATGGGCAAATTGACAGATAGATAGACAAAAATGGGTAGGCAGACAGATGGAGAGAGAGATGGATGGATGGAAAGATGGAAAGATGGAAAGATAGATATACAGACAGATAGAGAGACAGATAGATAGACAGATGGGCGGTTGGATTGTCATACAAATAGAGCGAGAGATTGGCAGACAGACAGACTGACACAGAGAGATTGACAAGGAGATTGACAAAGAGATTGACACCGAGAGATTGACAAAGAGATTGATAGACAGAAATATAGAGAGACAAGCAGATAGACAGTTACGTTGACAAATAGATGCATATATAAACAGAGAAAAAGACATACAGACAGACAGACAGACGGACGGATAGACAGACAGGCAGATTGACAGACATAAAGATAGACAAACAGATTGACAGAGAGATTTGATATGCAGATTTACAGGCAAATATACAGATATATGATAATATGTACAAAGATAGGGAGATTGGCATTCAGATAGAGCGACTGACACTTCCAGTCTATCGACTTTGCAATGACCCTAAAAGACTAATTAATTAGTTATTGTATTATTTTATTATTATGTTATTATATTTTTATATTATTATATTATTGCATTATTGTATTGTTATTTTATTATATTATTATATGATTATATTATTTTATTACTATATTATCATATTATTATATATGTCTATTTTATTTTATTATTATAAAATTATATAATTGTATTTTTATATTAATTTATTATTATATTATTATATAATTGTATTATTATATCATTATATAATTATATTTTTATATTTTTATTATATTACTATATTATCACATTATTATATTTTTATTTTATTTTAATAATATATTCTTATTTATTATATATTATTATTTTGTATTTGGAAATGGCCAATAAATTTTATAATGACCATCAGTTAATTACCCAAAAACGTAGCAATAAGTAATATATTTATACAAATTTTAGTCAGATTTAATGAAATATATAAGTAACATTGAGCTACTTAGATTTTGGGTATCTCTGTAACTAAAGCAAATTTGCTCACTTTATAACCCGTTTAGCTTCACATACATACAAATATTTATATATCAAAGATCACTTCAACTTGGCCACCATTTTAAATTGTGCTTCTGCAGCCGCACCTATTAGCGAACTCCCGCTCTGCCTACTTTCACAACCAATTACATCGCAACTTCTAGCACCTTCTCTTCATCCATTCATCTTCTCCCATTGGCCAATTTACTCTCTGCTGATCGCCTTCCACTCATCAAGCAGGCAGCTTATTCGCTAGTCGCTTTCTATTCGTCTACTGATAATCATAACGAACCTGTGCTTATGCCTTATATAGCCATCTCACTCTCACTCAGCAATAGCCGAAATTACGTTCAGCAACAACTATCGTTATCTCGCTCGCTCGCAATGAGAGTTAATGGCTAGAATTCAGAAATGGAAGTGCAACTAAGATGCAATATTTTTGCCACTCTAGACAAGCTCTCAGCTGCTCGCGTATAAGCTTGGAGATAAGCGCGTCTAAGACTAATCAAATACTTGTGTTTTGCACTCAGAAACAGCTAATGCAATTCGATTCATGCTCCTTGCTTAAATAATTCCTAATTCAAGTTTGCCATTTGAGTTTTTCATCGCGCGCTTTGTGTTCTGCTTGCAACTATCTCGGGCTTATCAATCCATTTCGCCGTGATAAAACTTTATAATCTCACTCAGCATGGCATGACACGCTCTTGTGTGTGTGTGTGTGCAGGCGTCGACACAATTTGCATTGTCTGAGAGCGCGAGGCAATCGCGCGTAACGGAATAGCTCAAGCATATCTCTGACAGATGTTGAAAGCTCTTCCATCGGCCAAACAATGATCAGAATGCATTAATGCATTAAGTGACTGTAAAATTTAATTGTTGATTTAAATGTATGACCAGATGTGTGTGTGTGTGTGTGTGTGTGTGTGAATGATATAAGTACACGCATTACGGCTAGTTAAGTCTGCTGCCAGCTGTCGCTAGCATTGCTGACTGATTTTATGATATATTTGCTCTGTCTCTCTCTCTCCCACTCTCCCTCTCTCTCTCTTTCACTCGCTTTGCGTTGTGTTAACTCAAAAGATTATTTTATTGAACCATTATCTGTATGAATTTTTGTTTGTGCATGCGTGCGCCCGTGTGTGTGTGTGTGTGTGCTCATATGGGCACTTGTGCGTGCTCGTAATTATGTGCTACATCATCTTTTATGAGCAGATATATATACACATACATACATACATATATACATATATCTATATATATATAGGTATATCCTTCGCCTTCATTTTCAAGTGTATCAAACAGGAAATGTTCATACGCCCCATTCGCTGTCGCTGATCCACAGACACATGCCCAACACCCCAATACCCCCCTCAGCATGCCCCTCTCCTCGCCTCGTTTGTTTGTGTTTAATCTCGTTTTAATGCCGTCGAGCATCATCGTAAAAATTATTACATTAAATGTCAACGCAAAGAGATTGCAAGCGGCAGCCAGGCAAAACACAACAGAGCGTCGCATATAAAGAAATAAAGAAACTGAGAAATGAAAGGAAAGAGAGAGAAAGAGGGCGGGAGGGAGCGAGAGAGGGAGAGGGAGAGAGCGGGCGAGCGCATAAAGAAAAGCGAGCAGGCTGTTGGTTTAAGAGGGTCGTTATTATTAAATTTTACACACACTCACACACAGTCTCACACGCACACACTCACACGTGCAATAATAAAATGTGCGAATATATGTGTGGCCGAAAAGACATGCGGCTATCTCGCTCGCACGCGGCGGCCATACGGACGAGAAGTTTATGCTTCGGCCACTAAAATTCAATTTTTACAAGCATAATATGTTGCAATGGCAACACTGACGACGCCCGCCAGCTAACAGACATGCCAAGGCATGCACATGTAAGCAAACACAGAGAGAGTGAGAGAGAGAGAGAGAGAGGGGGAGTGTGTGAGAGAGGGAGAGGGAGAGTGCGAGACCCGCACACACGTGACTGCGGCGCACCTTTTGCTGCCTTTGTCTTTGTCTTTGTCTTTGTCTTTATCTTTTGTTGTTGCTGTCACTCTCACTCCCTCCCCCCCCCCCTCTCACTCTCTCTCTCTCTCTCTCTCTCTCTCTCTCTCATTTCTCTTCTTCTTGGCAATGATTTTGGCAACTGCCAACTGCTTTTTATGTGTCGCACGTTATTAAATGAATTCAAGCGCGGAAAATTGCCAGCCAAGCAAGCAGACGTACACCCCGCCCCCTCGCCGCCTCCCTACCTATAGCCACGCCCACACAACACCTTGTGGCACACACGCACGCACAGCTGCCCGCAGCCATTGAGCTTTCAAATTGTTGGCCCTTTTGTCAATAGCCGCCACGGCCCATAAAAGGCCCATCAGATGCCATTTTTCTGCTTCGCTACAAATTGAAAATTTCAGAAATTCCTGCCGTCTCCTGCCGCCGCCCGCCGCCTCCTGCCGACTCCTGCCTTATCTGCCACTCGGCGACTGCTTAACGCCTCATTAGTTTAATAAATATGGCGCAGCAAACAATAGATCTTTTATATTTATCTCCAACTGGGGAGCGCAAATACAATACATAAAAGGAGCAAAGGCTGGAGAAGGGGGCAGGGGGGAGCGGTAGACGCAGTCGGCAGCACGCAAATATTTGTGTGCCAAAAATACAATTTTCAATTGGGCCTCTAAGAGAGCTGTTCCGCAAGACCCAACCTTCAAAGAGATTAACAAATGTTTTAAGTGATTTGTCGAACACGAAAACAAAAACAGAATTTTGAGCAGCCGAAGCGGACTCAAATGGAATTTTTGTACACTGCAGAAAGATGGTGCTGGTCGGGTGCGACTGACTGCCCAATACCCGGTCTAAAAAGGCAGAATGGAAGAAAAAGGGCTTTATTCCGCTTTGCCAGGCCTCTAAGAGGTCCTTATATATATCAAATTCTTGGTAAATCAAGGGAGAAAATTAACTTATTCCTGAAATTTGTTCATATATTACTAGCCTCGCCCCTAGTATCCTCTCTTGCCATCTATGCCTCCTCATTGACTCCTCTAGCATCTTAGCTACCGAATAGAGATTGAAATAATTGGCCTGCTTTACAGCCACCTACAATCAATCCATTTGCCGGCGTTGCCAGCTCTCGAAATCAGCTTTTCGAATCAAAGAAAATATTATTTGATTAAGAGGATTTATTGATTAAAGTATATATCATATACGTATCACAGGCTTGCTTGAAGTCGCTGGACAGGCTAGCTAAATCTCAAAATAATAAATCTCTAAAGTGGCATTTGCATTTGTATTGAGGTGCTCAAAGGATCTTGAGCGTAGCTCACTTGTCTAGCTTTAAAACTGTAGAAAATACAGCTTTGCATGATTTGATGAGCTACCAATGGGTAGAGCTTTATTAACTAAACCTTTGAGTTATCAACACGAGTCTATGTGCCAAGTTAGGAACGCTTTTACTAAAGACCGTATCTGCCATATTATATTTCCTAATTATTCCCCTAATCCTTAACAAGGAGGAAGCCCACCTAAAGAAAAATAAAAATTTATAAATAAGGTACATTTTATAATTACTTCTTTTTTTTGGGGTAAATCTAGAAAACTGTCTACAAATATTAAATATATATAATTTTATATTATTGATAAAAATTCATAAACTAAAAGATAAATAGATATAACTGATTCTCTAATTCTTAGAGCACTCAGTATTTATATCAAGTGAATAATTGATGAAAAAGCTACTAATTTTTAGTAGTGGATTTAGGTCTAATCTCCCAATTGCTCCTACAATGGAGTGACAAGAGAATCTTAGAACTTTATCTGAATAGAGTAGCCACGAATATATATTCTAAATTTCAAATATCTAGCTCCAAAAGAGGCGAAATGGTAGAAATTTACATGGGCAGACGGACATACTGACGGAAGTACAGAAAGAAAGTCGGATGGACGGACGGACAGACAGAAGCACAGACAGAGCGATGGACCTATAGAGAGACGGAAAGAAAGACGAGAGAAAAACGAATAGACGGACAGACAGAAGAACGAATGGACGAACTGACGGACAGACGCCGAGACTTTGGGACGAATGAACTGACGGATGGACAGACAGAGTCGACGGATATACAGATGGGTGGAAAAAACAGACAAAAGAACTGTTCGTCTGTCCATGTGAGCGCCAACTGTTTGCAGAAAACCAATATACTCTTCAACGACTAAATAACCTCGTAACCAAAGCAGATATTACTATATAAATGATATTCGTCAACATTTATTACAATCTTCCCTGTGCTGGCTCGCTCTTAGGCGTCTGCACATTGCACTCGCAGTTAAGCATAAGAATACACACACTTCTGGAATATATAAATAGCCAAGCACACACTCACACACACACACTCGCACTCAAGCACAGTCGGCCTAACGTGACCAGCTCTGTCTGTCGTGGCGTGGCCATTAGGCATGCACTGCTTGAGATGTCGTTGCACTGCTTGGCACTGCTTGCTGCCAGCTACTTCCGCTGCATGATCAGGGAGCGTAGCATACTTTTGTGCGCCGGCTAGCTGATATGCCTCCAGCTGCTGATTAGCCACAGCAGCTTTATCACACTCACTCACACAGAGACACGCGCGCGCACGCACACACACTCGAATGAGCCGACATGCATATGTATGCGTATGAGATATGTAACTAATGAGGCGTATAATCATTGTTATGTCAACAGTTTTGCTGCCTTTTGACAAACGACGCACGCTCTCACGGCAGTTAAGCATCGTGCTCGGCGTCTGTTTGTGTCTCCGTGTCGCCGACACTTTTGGGGCACAGAAAAAAAAGCATTCTACTTGCACATGTCAATATATGTGTGTGTGTGTGTGTGTACGCGCCTCACACATGTGTCGAAACTTTAGAGGGAGGGAGAGGGAGAAAAAAAAGTCGAAGGAAAATAGAAGAAGCTAAGCTTCATTATTATCATCGTTATTTCCATCACTGTGCCCGTGTCAAGTGACAGGCGCGCACACTGCGGCGCACTCCAAGCGAGAGACAGAGAAGTAATTGCTGGCAGGCGGCATTATGTAGGAAATAAGCAATTTGAGAGATCATTAAAAAGTTGAGGCGACCCCAAAAAAAAAAGAAAAAAAAAAGAAGCCAAATGGGGCGAGAGCAGCTAGAAAAAGGCAGTCGAGATGGAGACGTGAAAACGACATCAACTGCTAAAGCACATTAAATGCCAGGCACTTGGCACACACACTCGCACACACACACACACTCGTTGCTTTGAGCATGTGTTAAAGAGCTGAACTTTGAGGCGTTTTCGAATGCGTCAGAGGCAATTGATTAGTTGACGCAGCCTGCACACAACTGACAGCAATGTGCACACAGGAAATTGACTCAATTTGGCATACAATGTCTTGAGACACACACAAACACACACACACACACAAACATACACACACATAGACTGTGACTCCTGCAAGTCGACGAGACTCGCAGCGTCTTCGCATGCAGCTGAATGCACGCATTTTGTGCCTTACAGCCTTTTGTCAGCAAGTTTTGTGTGCTCTACAACCCCGCCACACTCCCCACTCGCCCCCAGTCACCCCCCCCCCCCCTTGCTGTGACATTTCGCGTTTGGGCCAAGGCAAAGACTTTGCGTCAACAGCAGCCGAACACACTTGACAAGCGACAGCAACAATGCAAAATTTTGTTAGTGGCTTTTGCCGGCCAGCGAACAGGTCGACGAATGCACTGACAGAAAAGGGCGATGAGAAAAGAAGATTGTAAGTAAAATGTAGTCAAGTCTTGACAAAAAGTTTAATTATGCACGGCGTACAAATATTATGTAATTTTGCAGCGCCTTTCTTTGCAATTCTCACGGATATTTCGAGTGACTTTAAACAATGTCGACACAGCCTTACTTTTGGCAAACAAAAGAAATGAAATTGCAATCTAATTAATGTTCTCTTAGTAATAAGTCGACGAATACACTTGAAGAAAAAATGTTAATCAAAAAGAAATTTCAACTGATATGTAGGAAAATGTTTTCAAGTTCTTGCAAAAGCTAAATAATGCACAAAGTAAATATCATTAGAAACAGTTGAGATTGCAACGCCTTTCTCTGTGATTCTCAAAGGTATTTCAGCTGACTTCACAAAGTAAATAACAATAGATTTTGCAGCACCTTTCTATGCATTTCCCATGGCCTTTTCAACTGACACAGCCTTGTAGTTATTTACTTTTGGCAATCAAATATTTATAAAATGGCATTAGGAATAACTAATTTTCTCTTAGTACCAATTCAAGATTACACTTAAATAAAAAAGTAAAAGGAAAAACAAATTTTAACTAAAATGTAAAGGAATGTATTCAAGTTGAGATTACATTGCCTGTCCCTGTGATTCCCAGAATCAGTTCAACTGACTTCATAAAGTACATATCAATAGATTTCGCTATGCAATCAATTGGGATGGCAGCGCCTTTCTATGTGATTCTCATGGTTATTTTAACTGACACAGCTTTGTAGTTATTTACTTTTGGCAATCAAATATTTATAAAATGGCATTAGGAATAATTAATTTTCTCTTGGTAACAAATCAAGATTACACTTAAAGAAAAAAGTAAAAGGAAAAAGAAATTTTAACTAAAATGTATAGGAATGTATTCAAGTTGAGATTAAACTGCCTGTCCATGTGATTCCCAGAATTAGTTCACCTGACATTGATATACACACACAGTATATATCAATAGATTTGGCTGTGCAATCAGTTGAGACAGCAGTGCCTTTCTATGTAATTCTCATGGCCATTTTAACTGACACAGATTTGTAGTTATTTACTTTTGGCAATCAAATATTTATGAAATGGCATTAAGAATAATTAATTTTCTCTTAGTAACAAATCGAGTCTACACGTAAAGAAAAAAGTAATAGGAAAAAGAAACTTCAACTGAAATGTTAAGAAATATTATATAATTCTAGCAAAATAAATATCGTTTAATACAATTGCAACGCCTTTCACAAAGTAAATATCAATAGATTTGGCTGTGCAATCAGTTGGGACTGCAGCGCCTTTCTATGCACTTCTCACTTCACCATCTCAAGCGACTCTGAGCAAATTTTGATGCGCTTGCCTTAAGTGCGCTTAATTTTCTCTCAGTGCAGCTGGCGGCCTGCGCGGCGGCCGGTCGCCGGTCGGCTGCATTGTGCATTGCTTTGTAAATAGTATTTGCATTTCAGTTCTGGCTGTCGTCGGCGACGCGGCCTGCGCTAGTTAGCGACTTTTCGCTGCACTTTAAATGTCATTCGAGTTGAGCTGAGTTCGGGCCGCGGCTGCCTTTAAGCAAATTAGTGTCGCGCACCAGGGGGCAGTCGAGCGTCGAGCGACGGGCGACGGGCGAGGAGCGCCGTGCCAGTCGGCATGCCATCTAAGGACCCGCCATTGTGTTTACCCATGCGCATTTCTTTTTGTGCAGCGAGACATTCTGTGGGGCAGCCACACTGTCCCCCACGGCTCCACTGTCCCCTCCTTCTGCAACGTCTGCGTCTCGGGCGGCCGCCTTTGTTCCACTCGGTCGCATAGTAGCTGAAATTTGTCGTAACAAGATTTGTTTTTGATTTGGATTCTGTGCTGCCATCGTCAGCGTCCACCTCCCCCCTTTCCCACCCCCCTCCTCCCCTCTGGCCACTCGAAATGTGTGCAGCGGACGCAACGCGCAACATTTTTGCGTAAACAACTTTCTTTGTGCAGCGCAATGCAAGACGAGCGAAATAAGCAAGAAATCAGCAGCAACGACAATGCCCGTGCCCCGCAGGCCCCAGCCGAGCTGTAGTTTTAGGCAGCCCCCCGTCTTCCACTTGGGCCAATTAGGTGCCCCGGCGTGCCACAGCGCTGCAGACGCCCGCTGCGGCTGCTGTTTGCCGCTGTTGTCTCGGACAACTCGAAGGTCCACCGGCATTTGCGCCCGCCTTCCAGCTGACAGCAAATGATCCGCTCAGACGACGTGCCTCAGCTTGACTTGCAGCCAGTTTGTTTAGTCTTCTTCTGTTTATAATTTATGCAAATGATTAGAAGTGTTGCTTTAGTGTGTGTAAAGTCGCGACATCAGATGTTGATTGAGAGATTGAGATCGGGTGAGGGAGCTACGGAGATCTAAGGTGAGCGGACTCTGATATTAGAGCTAGAGCGAGCTAAGCTGAAGAGAGATATAAAAGAGATATAGATAGAGTGAGATATAGATTAGCATTTAATAATAGACTAAAACTAACTGGATTGTGAATAGCTCAGTATTACGTAGTCTATCAATTTTTACACTCGCAGGAACTCAGTGGACGACATAGCTTGAGAGTATATAATTCTAGCTGACTTCAGCTCGTATTATATCTAATTTGCATATCAACAACAATAGGCGAAGGTTGAAAAAGAGAACCTGAACTATCATGGAACTAGATAAATTTTCAATGTTATAGAATATAATACAATGAGTAATAACTACGCCTAGATTTAAGATGGTTATACTGGTATATAGGCCGACTCACACTAGTCCAAGCTTAAAGCTATATTCGCTGTGAGGTCTGCAGCAAATGACCTGAATATCCAAAAGAAGACGCTCTACTACTCTACTTCAGTGCACTTAATATTTACAGAGGTTAGCTATTGCTTTTTAACTGAGATACTTACTATTTTTGTTATTTAGAAATTTTCCGCGGGTTTTGCAAAAATTTTGTTTACAATGAAAGTGTGGAATGAAAACCATGACTTGACTAAATAACTGACTAAATAAATTACTAACCAATTATAGAAATTTAAAGTCTATATATTGCTGGACTGTATAATGATATGATATGGTATGATAATATGATGAAATTATGATACGATAATATGACGATATGATCGATATAATGATATGATAATATGATAAAATTATATGATGATATGATTTGATGATACGATAAGATATGAAGATTTAGTTTTATGCTCACTTTCAGTCTAACCACATTCAATGCTCTCGACTACTCAAGCTAATCAACAAACACCTCAACTTCATATATCACACACACATCAACTACATAAGCAACAACTTAACTACCTCACAGCCTCACACTTTAAGATTAAAGTTTCTAAATTCTTCCACTTCATGCACGTGTAAAGCCTTATTGTGTTTATTAAAGCGCGCTACCGGGCATCGCTGAGTCGCGCACTCCTCCCCACATAACTCAATTGTGTGAAAGCAACATTTCCTCATTTAATTAGTTAAGGAAGTTGACCTTTTCGGGCAAGTGGTATTTTAATTATGAGCGCATGCAAACAGCCTGACGGACAACGGACGACGGACAGAGGACGACGGACAACTGAGTGACAGCAGCTAATTGAAATATGCTCGAGCCGTGGAGCGAACAGCTTATCGGGCCGCAACCTTGTTTATACAACATAATTATGGAAAATAGAAAATGCGCTCATTAATTATTTTTGTTAAATAGGAAGAGCTTAAAGCAGACCTAAACCGAAGCGCAGCCATTGCCAATTAGCATAATCTTCAGACAAAGACTTTCTCCATGTCTAAATTATGCAATGAATGCAAATGGCATTCGTTCGTTATGGAGAGCCCGGCATTGATATCTCATTCAAATCAATTATCCCCGCAGCTTATAAATCATGCTCGCCCCACTATTCCGAATCGCAATCATATATTCAGCATATATATTATGGAGCTTCTCTCTCTCCCCGCTCTTTCTCTCGTTTCATTCGCATAAATCCAACGAAATTTTCTATTTTTTACTTCGTTTTCCCCTTCTTGTTGTTGTTTTTATTATTGTTCGCTTATCTACGATGCAACAGAGTTGCCGGCCCGCGGCTGGCAGCCCTTTTTACAGCTGGCTACTTTATTATGCTAAAAACTCTGGGCTAAAGTGTGTTATATGGCCTAATCCACTAACGAAAATTGAGCAGGAATTTATTATGTTTTATATGCCTAAGCAGGCAGCATGCGCGCGCCTGCGAGTGGGGGGCGTTACGTGGACGCAGAAATACATAATGAATTATGCAGGGCACTCACAACCGGAATCCTCGCAGTCCACTAAGCACACACACACAGACAGAGAAACAGAGCAGACATATCAATAATTCAACAGTCCCAACGAAAAAGCCAAAACAAAATATACGAATCAAGGCGAAGGACTCAGAGACCTGCTGCACGACTATCAGATACCGAACAGCAAATCGAACGAGCTGCACGTTATTAATAGCTAAGCCCAACTATAATACATTCCGCTTAGATCGGGCATAGCCCGCGGGCCGGCGGCTGGCTAAAGGGTATCGGCAGGCGGAGGGACACGGCAAATAGTAGGCGCCGTCGACTTGATGAATTATAGAACTTAATCTGAATTGAAATATAAGTGAACCTTATATATATTTCCATTATATATAAGTATGCCAATACACACACACACGCCTGGCTTAGTCCAACTGAATTTATCACAATTTTTGTTTTTTTAGTTATTATGGGCAAATGAAATGCACGACACGTGAAGGGTAATATTTCATCACAGTTAGCCAAAAGCAGACAGCTGCACAGATAGACAATTGAGAGAGAGAGAGAGAGAGAGAGAGCGTGGTACAGGTAAATGCCATATCTATATACATATATACAGATATTCTGTATATATATATGACAAGATTTATCGTTACGATTCGTTTCGTTCCGTGTTTCATTTGAGCGTAATTTATGCAGCCAAATATTGAATTAATTCAGTTGGCTTTATCAATACAAGCGTAGATTACTTAAGACGACGGCCAGCACAGTCAATAAGCTGAAGCCAAAGGAGGGGAATGCGAGCTGAAGGAACTTTAACTTTCTCTCTGGATTACATTCTTAACTAAATAGAGGAATTGAAGCCTGTGAAATTTTGAGAAGGATGAATTAGCAGTTATTTTCATTAAGCAGCGAGTGGTAGCACTCTATAAGAGCGAGTAGCCGACTTGTAGATACCCGGCTGGCTTTTTTTTATGCATACACAGTCTCACACACACACACATGCATAAGCCAGCACTCTGCTTACTGCTCAGCTCATGCTGCGATTGCGATTGGACTGCGCTAATGAGCTCTTCTATGAGAATTGAATTGCTGACAGACTGATTGACATGTATAGCTAGGTTCCTTCAACTCGTCGTTCTGTTCACTATAATATATATACATATACTTTATAAGGTCTGCCACGACTTTTTCTGCAAAAAATTCGTACAATCGTTAATAAAGTCACTGAAGTATCCAAGTTACTTAACAGCTATAAACAAAACTAAAACTTCCTATAACTCAAACAATTATTTTGGTGAATTTTTATATTTCTATATGGATGTAGGATGAAAACCTATCTACTCTACCTGTTACTGCTCAATGAAGTGTTTTTAACAGAGTTGCTATTTTCCAAGAAAATACATAATATTTTCACCCCTTATACAAGTGTTTATAGCTATACATGAATGTTAAAGTAAGCTCCAATCTTTGATTTTTCTTTAAAAAAAACTAAGCTACATATCTGATATCGTATTTTTATACCCTGAACCCATTGAAAATGGGAATTCAAGTTATAATGATTTTGGGATTGTTCTTAAAAAATAACAATTTTTTATCCTACACAAAAAGTTTGGTAATTGGTCTTGACAAATTGAGCGACAATCCCATTTAATGCGAATACGGTATCTTAGTATCAAATATTTATCAAAATAAAAAAAATGATTTCGAAATTCATTTAGAGCTCAATATTGTTTAATTTTAAGAATAATATGCTAGAGCTTCTTTTCAAAAATATTGTAGGGCGATAGCCTGAATAATATAGCAAATATTCAACATTACCAGAGAATGTGAAGGTTGTGCTATCCTGATGACGCTCATTGTATGATATATAGAACTTTTTTAAATTTGTTGGTAATAAAAACTATATATTTTTTTTTTTTCCATCAATTGTAAATTAATGAAAACATTTTCAATCACTTGATTCAATTTACGCTCATTCTTTCTTTTTTATTGAAATAAATGTGGCATGCATAATAATTTAAAATTCTTGTTATATATAAAAAATTTATTTAAAATATATATTTATATACACAAATTAAATGTATTTGCACAATAAAGTGCTTTAAATATGCAGTCATATGAAATATTCGGGCAAATGCCAAAACGATAAAAAATATTATTGAAAACAATATTAAAAAATATTTTAAAAATATTTAAAGAAATGTTTGATTACAAAATATGCTACAAATGCCCTTGCTATGGATTGCTTGTGCAGCAACAAAGTTGACTTTCATATAAGGCGCCTCGGAGGCGGAGGGCCACACTCGGGCTGACAGCAGTTGATAAGCTAATAAAAGGCGTGCACGTGGACGGGGCTGAGACTCTAATGGCTGAGTGGCTGCAGTTTTTCGTTGTTCTTGAATTGCTTTTAGCCCACAGAGAGCCACGGGGCCACGCTGGCCTCAGATCACGAGCCGCTGCGAGGCGCACTCGTGAGTGTTAAAAGTACTCGTACTTAAAGTGCATTTGTTTCTCGAGAGCGCCATGCATTTGGAGTGCGCCCTGTGCGATGGCTCAAGAGACTTTGTGGACAAACAAAAGCCAGCAGAAAAACAGGGCAAGAACTAACTTTTCAATACTTTAACTAAACAAAAAAAAAAAAAAAAACGAGCCAAGCTAGAGACAGAGCGAGTTTTTAAGCCAAAAGGAAACTTTAAGGTGCATGATATGTGCTTAAGACGGGCGACGCTCAGAGCATAGTAAATAGAAGTGGCATCAACTTAAAGCAAACATGGGGGAGTGGGGGCAGATTGAAGTTTTATAGAGAAATAAAAGTTGCTTTGCAATATATATATATTGAAGGTTCCTGGCACTTGGCACACATCGCATGGCCCCAATTTGGATCCAATTACAATTTTTTTACGCTGCTAATTCAATTACGAATAGCCGGCAGCCGTGCGCCAACCGAATTAAGCTACTTACACAATAATTGACTTCAACAAACTGCATTTGTTGCGCATTTATCTTTGGTCTACCCACCCGCCATTGCCAAGAGCCACCACCCAACCACTGAGCTCAAGTGGCACAAAAGATAAAAAGTAAACTTTCGTAAAGCTGCCAGCGAGCGAGCGAAACAAGCGAAGCAGAGAGAGGGGGAGGGGGAGTGGGAGCAAGGGCGGGTGGTTTTTGGGGCATGGCGTAAGCTGGCGCTCAAGTGTCTTAGGCTTTGTTTACTCACCAGACGGCACTTCCGCTTCCGCCGGCTTGCTGCGGTTTGTGTTCGCTCCCAACAGCTGCAGCTCCATCAAATTGCAATATCCGCGACAGCGACAGCGACATCAAGCGCGGGCGCCATCGATATGCCAGCCGTTCGACTGAGGCCACCGCACCACCCGCACCCCGCCCCACATTTGTTGTTTGTGCGGGCGTAAGATTAATGCATTTCAGCCAAGTGGAGGATGGTGTGAGCATCTTAATACTTTGGTTTCACTTAAAACGAACAGCGAAGTGCAGGCTCAGTGCCCGCCCTTAACCACACTCACCCACACACACACACACACACACACACACATACACAGAGAGCGAGTCCCACTTGCGTGCACTTTATCAGGCAGTGGAGCGCGACCATTCGCTGGCTCTTTGCATACATCGATAGCTCTTAAGCCAGTGACTTGTTACTGTTTAAAGAGCAGTTACCAGTGATGAGCTCTTGTGCGTTGATTGATGGCCTCGCGCACATACTGTGGACCCTAAATAGTTGCCACTTTTATGTGCTCAAGCATAAGCAGCAAGTTAAACAGCTCCATTCAAGGCGCGCAACGACGCGGCTTATTGACACGCCATAGACGCGGGGCAAAGTATAGTGCTCGAAATGTAGTGCAAACACTCGAATCACATCAAGCGAGCTATCAATTGTAGTGTCAATAGTCAGTTTTCATTCATGGCTAACTAATTGCCAGGAAAAAGGCAGAGTTATGTGATAAGAGAGAAATTTAGTTGGGGAATGCATGACTAGAAGAAGACTAGACTAATTTGGTATTGAAGCATAGGTTACCGGGTACCTTCCAGGCGAATAATCCTAACTAATATGATCTTAACTATTCCATGCGACACTAGTCGGGCGTATCTAACTGCAAGATACGTCAACCAATTTGTGATTGCAGCTCTAGCTCCGGGCAACTTCTAGTCAGATACTCCCCATTAGTGTTCTCTTTAATATTTTATGATAATTAGTATTAATTATTAACTATATAGTAAAACTATTGACAGCAGTTGGCAGCATCTGATGCCCAAACCAATTTAAGATATCATCTCTATATTCTAGTTAAATACTCCAGACTAGTGTACTACGTATCTTCTCAAGAGCGCAGCTCTATCTTCTAGTCAGCTACTTCTGACTAGTGTACTGTACTACTTATCTATCATAATATTTTGTCTTTATCATTCAATGATAAGCACAAATATTCAAGGCAGACTTACAAGCTCAATGAAATATGATATCTAAGTTACTTTAATATAAAATTTAAGTCTATAGCAACTATGTTGAAAATGAAAGAACAAATTAGACATTTTGCACAGACTGTACATGGCAATTTTGCCCCAGCTCTTAATGTTTATATATATTATAAATATTTAAACAAAATATATATATTGTATAGCACTCTGCCGTCTTTCAATCATTTTGATCTAAGCGCAATTTAATTAAATATATTTTTTCAAGGGCTATAACCTATGACAGAATACAGAAAAGGTAGCAAATAAAAGAACAAGTTATAAGCTGCAGCTAAAACTGGCTATGTTAAAGGGAATATATGATACATTTTTATGTCAAGACTCAGTCCAGCAAATCTTAAGGATGGTGACCTATAAGTCTACTACTAACATTGCTGCGGGGGCTAGCAGAGCTTTGAGCTGCAGTCACTAGCCGCAGGTGAATCTGTTTGTGGATGATCTAATCTCTCGACAATTTTGTGCAAATTCTTCGCAGGTTAGGCCACCTCCTAGATTTTGTCTATAATTTTTATCGCGTATCTCGTTCAATATCCCTGCTTCCTATGTACCTCAGCTTCATCAGGGTTTTCTACAAATGCATCTCTGCTGCAATTCCATGCACCAGGATGGCATAGAAGAGCCCAGCAGTTAGAATGCCCTTCTATATCCTGACCTTGCAATTCATAGATAACAACTAAGTTATTTTATCCCACTTAGTCCCAAAAGAGTGCTGCAGCGATGCGTTAAATAGCCTCGAAGGAGATGCTTCTATCCAGAAGCAACACTAAATGGTTTTTTATTAGACCAAACGACAAATGAAGAGAATGAAATATGGCCATAAAGTGAGTGATTTGAATAGCTGTCAGGTATCAACATAACACTAGCTGTCATCGATAGTTAGTCGCACGCCTTCTACTGTCCGTCCACAATGCATAATGAAATATAATTGAAAATTTGTCAGAGTTGTGTGTGCTGCATGCATTATTAAATGGGAAAACAATGCAAAGAGTGGAGACGGGCTAAGCATGACACGAAAATCAAATTAACATCGCTATGCCTGCCAATTAACATTGTAAATTAGCATGATAGGCAACTGAATTGAATGGCGTTCATAATTAATTAATGGGCCATTGATGTGGTTGATGCCACAATGAAAGCAGCGCACAACAAATGATCAACAACAACAACAGCAGCAACAACAACAGCAACAACAACAACAACAACAACAACAACAACAACAACAATAAACAGCAATGGCAACACAATGCTTGCCACACAAAGTCGCAATTAATTTAACAACCACGTATCTATAAATACAAAATGTGCAAAGCCAACAACAGCAACAACAACAACAACAACATCGAAACAATAGCAAAACAAAACGAAGCAGGTGCTAAATAAAAAAGGTAGCAACAGCAAAACAAAACGGAATAAAAAAAACATTTAGCACACGTGAAAAAACTTTCAAATGTAGTTCAGCAATAGCAGTTGTTGTTTGTGTTTCTTCAACTGCAACATTTGCGAGGGTTGCCCAATAAATTAGACTGCACATCTCACGTGTATCGGGGGTGTGATCGATAAATAGAAGAGAGTTGCGACTGCAATAGAGACGGGCACGTTATTAGAATTATCTTTGAATCTTTTACTCATGTCTCTTATGTCATATATCATATATCTCTCTATGTCACTCTCTCTTTGCATCTCTATTTTATTCGCTTTTACTCTAAAAGTGTCTCTGAAATTCTCTCTGTGTAGCTCTCTTTCTCTCTCTTTATCTTAATATCTCTCTCTTTTTACCAATCTATATATCTCTCTTCTTATATCTTTCTCACCATCTCGTTCCATATATTTAATATGTAGAAAGACAGCGATCCATTTTCCCAAAAGATACAAATACATAGAGTGTGTGTGAGAGAAAGGGAGAAAGAGAAAGAGAGAGAAAGAGAAAGAGAAAGAGAGAGCAGTTCTCTTTCTCTCTGCTCCTTTCTCTCTGTATCTTTGTGTCTCTCCCTCTCTATTTGTCTCTCCATCTCACTCTTTGTCTCTATGAATCTTTTCCTTTATCCCCCCTTTTACTCTGTCCTCTGCATCTTTTCTCTTCCTACTCTCTCTCTCTCTCTCGATCTCTATCACTCTCTCTCTCTCTCTCTCTCTCCTCTCTCTCTCTCTCTCTCCTCTCTCTCCTCTCTCTCTCTCTCTCACTCTCTCTCACTTTCTCTCCTCCCTCACTCTCACACATAATTTCTCGCCCCATCTTTCACCCCTTCTGATTCTTGCTCTCTCTCTCTCTCTCTTTTTCCTTCTCTTTCTTTTCTTTTACCTCTTCTCTTCTCCCCTTAACTCTTCCACAGCTCTCTCCCTAGCTCGTTCCTTCTCCCTCTATGCCCCCGATTCTCCCATCATCTTTCTGTCCACCTCATGTCTCAGCTAGCTTCTGGCTTGCACACAACTAGAATTAAATAAAGTTAATTTACTTATGGCAACAAAGAGATTGCAAGTCGTGCATAAAGCTGCCGTCAGATGGCGCCAGCAGCAGCAGCAGCAGCCGTTCCGAAAGGACATTAAACTTGGAAAAGATTTCGGTCATATCTAGAGTCTTCTTTTTTCTTCGTCCATTTCTGCGTGCGTGCGTGTGTAATATTTTGTCTGATGCGAGAGCAGAGCGAACGGAGCACGTGGATAGTTTTAATTTGATGTACTATGCTCTCTGCTGCCGACGCACGGGCCAAACTTTTCAAAATTGTTTCAAGCCAAGGCAAACAACAACAGCAGCAGCAGCAGCAGCAGCAGTAGCGGCTACAGCAGCTACGAATAACAACAACAGAGGGCAGCAGTAGTCGCAGCTATAAATCTTAGCATACCGCAGGGCGCAGAGCAACTTTTGCGGCGCTCACGCTCCACCAGCCGCAGTCTCGCCAAGTGCAACAATGTGGCTTGAGCAATTTGTGCAACGGCAACAGCAGCAACAGCAGCAGCAACTGGAACAACAGTCGGTGTGGAAAGTATGTGCACACACGTATTCATACTCATGCCGCATTAGTTTTAGTTTCCACATCACATGACGCTGTGGGTGTCATATTGGAAAAAAAATTGCTTTCGAATTGGGCCAAGCCGAAAAAAGTGAGCCAAAAAAGGGCAAAACTAGAGCTCAAAAAAAAGAGCAAAAAGCAACAACAAAAAAACTGACAGCAACAACGCAAATAAAAAACGCAAACAAAGTGCAAAAGCTGAAACAAAATGACCGCCAGCCACTAAAAAAATTTTTGTTTCAAAATTAATTGCAGTAGTTGGAGAAAAAACGGCAACAACAAACCCAAATCCAATAAATCGAGCAATGTGTGCGCACCTTAGGCAAGAGTTTTTTTTTTTTTTCCCCATTCACGCCCCCTTTCGCTCGCAAATTGTTGTCCCCGAAGTAACTGCGGCAGCAAAAAAACTTACAGCTAAAAAAATACAAATTAATTAACTTGAAAACATGAAAATTTGACTCTTGTTCCTGGCAAAGTTCATGGCAAATCAAGCAGCTAAATGAGCTGCCATTGGGTTGAGAGCTCTGACAGGGTGATAACGAGCTATTGTTATTGAAATTGAGTATTGGAATCCTCATTGCAAGTTAATCAGGTATTGAGAGAAAAGTTATGGCAACTAGCTAGACTGAGAACTCTATCAATTTGATATCATAGAATTTGATTACTTAAAACCTCTACCAATTTGATATCATAGAATTATCATTTGATTACTTAAAACCTCATTGCAAGTTTATCAGGTACTTGGGGAAGACTTGCAAGCAGCACACCATAGCAATTAACCAAATAGCTAAATGAGCTTCAGGTAGATTGAGAGCTATACCAATTTGGAAGCCATTTTTTATCAAAGAATTATGAGTACCTAAAACCTAATTGCAAATTATCTATGAACTTTGACTATACTTGTGGGCAGTTCACACTCACAGCTAATACGTACTGCCCATGGCAAACGATCTAGAAGCTAAGTGAGCTTCAACTATTGAACTGTATGATATAATCTGCATACATAAGCCTATGTATTTGTATGCTCATTGCAAGTTTAGTAGGTGATTACAAGCAGCAAGCCATGGAAACTCTAACCATGCAGCTAAATGAGGTCCAAATTGGCAACAATCTCATTTCATAGAAATATTATCTAGATACAGCAGTTGAATATTGCAAACCTCATAGCAAGTTTACCAGGTACTTTAAGCAGCCCAAACACACATTTACAGCTAACAAGCACGTGACAATAAGCCAAGCAGCTATCTGAGGCCCAAGCTGACAACAAGCTCATGTCATAGAAATATCACTTAAATATAGCAGTTGAGTATTGCAAACTTAATTGTAAGTTTACCATGAGCTTGGGCTAGCTACACATACTAACTAGCTACACGCACTCACAGCCAAGACATACTTCTTATTGCAATTAGGCATGCAGCTAAGTGAGCTTCAACTAGATTGAACTCTGCCTAGATGACAACAAGATCATGTCATAGAAATATCATCTATATGCAGCAGTTGAGTATTGCAAACCTCATTGCAAGTTTACCAGGTACTTTAAACAGTCCAAGCACATTTACTGCTAACAAGCTCGTGACAATAAACCAGGCTGCTATCTAAGTCCCAAGCTGACAATAAGCTCATGTCATAGAAATATCATCTAGATACAGCAATTGAGTATTGTAAGCCTCATTGCAAGTTTGCCATGAGCTTGGGCTAACTAAACATACTAACTAGCTACACACACACACAGCCGAGATATACTTCCTATTGGAATTAAACATGCAGCTCAGTGAGCTTCAACTAGATTGACCTCTGCATAGCTGACAACAAGCTTATGTCATAGAAATATCATCTATATGCAGCAGTTGAGTATTGCAAACCTCATTGCAAGTTTACCAGGTACTTTAAGCAGCCCAAGCACATTTACTGCTAACAAGCTCGTGACAATAAACCAGGCTGCTATCTAAGTCCCAAGCTGACAATAAGCTCATGTCATAGAAATATCATCTAGATATAACAATTGAGTACTGCAAACCTCATTGCAAGTTTACCAAGTACCTTAAGCACCCCTACATACACATTCCTTAAGCTAACACGCTCACACAGCGTCAGCACTCACTCACTCCTTTGCAACATATGACAAATGCATTCATTCACTTTAAAGCGAATGTTAAATTTGCCATGAGGCAGAGTGAAATGGTCGTGTGCAGCAGCTGACTTTGACGCCTGATTACAAATTGATTGGCCATTCTAAATTTATTATAAAATATGATATTCGCTTTTTTTCCAGCCAGTTGGCTAGCAGCTTTGTTTATGTACTAAAAATTTATTGGATAATACATATATGCAAATATTTCACAATTTTAAATATTACGCTTATTGATTTCGCCGCATGTTTAATGAATTGTAAATACAGAACGAGTCCGGCCCAGGGACACAATGTTTTTCCCCGCCCTCTATCTCTGCGTCTCTCTCTCTCTCTGTGTGTAAATTTTAATATGCATTGCTGGCCAAATTAAAGGCGAAACTGAAAACATTTGGCAACAGTTGCAAAAATTGTAATTTTCGAAAATAATTGAATATTTTATGTGTGGCGTGGCGAAGGCATATCAATTTCATATCCGCCCCCCGCACGCCTCACGCCCCCCCTGCATATTGCGGTGATTTATGCGTTTATGGCTAAAATACATTTTTATGCACGCCAGCCAATGTCTGGAGCTTTGCAACAATATCTTTATTTGGCACTTGATGTTTATTTATCTTGTTAGCCGCACTGCCAAACACATCAGCCAGCCACGCCCCAGCCGCCCTTTGAATCATATAAATTAATCAATTGCAGACGCACACACACACACCTACTCCAGCACAGTCACACACAAAGTACGCTCGCCCTCGGGCAAATATTTGTCACATCTGTATAAACTTCGTACAAAATGCTGAATGTTCGAGCATGTGGTCCGGCTATGACCCCGAAACGAGTCAGTTGGCCATCAAAGCTGCAGCTCAGCTGTCAATATAAGTCGTCTGTCCCTCTCGCCGCCATGACAGACAACATTGCAAACACACACAGTCGCACACTCGCACACACTCGCACACCACATACGTGTTCTGTGGCCCGCTTGACTGACTGATGCTCGCTGTTGGCTGTCTGCTGTGTGCTCGTCTATAAATCATGTTAATTACGTTATAGCAAATAATTTGCCTGCATTTCCACAAAGCACACACACTAGCACACTCGCACACACACACTCGCACACACAGTTGCGCTACTCGTCAGGCGCTGCCATCCATCGTCGGCAGTTGCCAGTTGGCTCACATCTGTAATGCATCGCTTATTTGCTTGTTGTCATGCGGCTCAGCAATATTTGCGGTTGGTCTGAATCAGCAAACGCAGCGACGGGCGCGCTCGTTGGTATGCGCGCTGCCAGTGTTGGTTAACTCTGCTGTCGGAGTTAAAAACATTTTCCACCAAAAATCCCAGCTGGTTGGCTAATATATTTGCATAGGTTTCACAGTTACTTACGCAGCAAAAGCGCGTTAGCTGCAGCTTGAATGACACTCGTCGAGCAGTGTTGGACAACGTCATGAGTGTGCTTATGATATTTGACTAACATTACTGAAAGTACTCATTGCATACACTAATTATGCAATATATCACAATCATAATAAGCAGTGCTTGGTAGCATTTGTCGTTTTACAACACTAAACACTATTGCTGTACTACTGAATAAACTATCATCTATTCATTTGCTTTTTATATCAATGTGAACACCTATAACTTCAATTTCTCAGCTCTAATACTGTTTTTCCTCTTGTCATTTTCCAACTCTATAAGCGAATTTCATTTCTAATTGTCTCATTTGACTCTTAGTGTGCATAGTTATCATTTCAAGACTTTTATTATAATTTTCAACTTGTTTTACAGCATTTTGTTGTCATTTTACAACACTACTAAATAAATTTGTTAACCAACACTGCTAATCATGCAATCTATCCACATATTTATGGAGCTCAAATAGCTAAACTCTGCCAGATCTTCACATGACTTCAACTACTACACCACACACAGTTCTCAGACTTACCATGCCGTTGTCCAACACTGTAAAAGCATTTCACACAAGCTTTACCACTTTTACTTTACCACTTTACCCTAAGAACACATACCATTCATTGAGAAATCATTGAAATCTGTTGCAAGCTGTGAATTTTAGTGCCTGTAATCACTGAGACGACAGCCTTTGTCGTTTTACAACACTATATAATGATTTTTTTACGCTCTGCTGGAGAGCACTAAACAAGAGAACTCATTACAAGTTTTTAGCGCAGTTTTTTATCTTTACGTGCCGTAAATGAAAACAGTATGGAAAGTGTAGCGAGCGTTTTACAACACTGCACACAATACACTGATTTCAGGGCACGTTAGACACTATGACAATCAGCTGAAGTGTACAGCAATTGTCAGCTCGGAACTTTGTTTGCGCTCACTTAACTCTTAATGTGGGTCCTCCGCCTGGCCGCTGGCAGACCCATGGGACTCCCTACAACAAGGATGATGTATATGTTTTAGAGGCGGAGCGTAGCAGGGCGGGGCGAGGCGAGGCGGGGCGATGCGATGCGGGGGCAGTGTCGGTGTGAGTAAGCGTGAAAGAGTGCGCACAGTGCCCTGGTTTAATTGAGTTTGCCGCAAGCAAATAGCTCGACTGACAGTTGAAGTTGCAACTTTAAGCACTTGCCCGCAACCGACGAGGAGCCACACCAAGCGAGCACTCGACCAAGTCCTGTCGGGCTATCCTACACACTGCACACAGAAGTCGATGGACTGACTATATGGCAAGAGCTTCTTTCGTGGCTGAGCCTGGGGCGTTGTTTGAATTATATATCTAATTACGAGCGATAGTTCAGTGGGCTGCTAGGCACTTATGTATAAGCTAAACTGAGAAATCTAATTAAGTGTGACTGAAAGATAGTTTCGTAGATTAACCAGTCTTTGAATAAGTTTTAGAATGTGCTAGAGAGATATATTAGATATATATATATATATGATATGAACCTCAACAAGTATTTTATTCATTTTTTTATTATTTGTTTTATTTCCCTTAAATATTTTTTTAAAATCATTTAAAGCTTTTGATACAAATAGTATTATATTTATATTTTATAATATTTCTTTTTATAAATTTTCTAGTAACAAATTTATGTGCAGCTAAGATATATAAGATTTATTTATAAGATAAATATAATATTTTAGCTTTTAATTATATTTATATATTTACTTTATATTTTATATTTACATTCTTAAAATTTACTTCAACTATTCTACAAATGAATATTGATAGGAGCTAAAGACAGTCTTGCATATCAGTCAAATTTTATATCGCATCATATATAGAATATAAATTACAGGGTATTTACAAGTCGACTACACATCATGTGGCACTTGTACTAGTTTTTTTTTGTATTTGTTAAACAGACAAGTGGCTGTCATAAAGCGGGGCCACATAGAAAATGGCCTCACGTCCAGATTTCCACACTCTAACAAAGAGTGCCTAGCCAAGACAATGGCGATAGGCCATCATCATTTGGAGCATCGACACTGGCTGTCCACTTATTTGGTGGCCTACATATTTAACCATGTCGCCCATTCACACACACTCGCACAGTCGCCCATGTCTATATCTGTTTTGTATGGTCGGTGGGCATCGTTTAATGCAGTGGAAAACTGATTTGACTGGACTGCTTCCGCTGCCCAATTTGCGGTCGAGTTTCTTTAGAAACTCTGTGCTCACTTATGAGCATGTGAGTTGGTGCTTTGGATTTGGTCCCCTCCATACCTCCCACCATCCCGGCCAGATCACGTCTTTGTTGTGCGTGTGTGTGTGTGCTTTAAATTTATGATTTGCCATATGACTTTGAAAAGCGAAAAGTTCGTTGGCTTTGGCCACGTCTTTGGGGTCGCGCTGTTTGCCTTTGCCGCTTTACTATGCCACCACGTCTTTCAGATTCATCTTTGTGTTTGCCTTCGTTTCGCTTGACATTTCACTTTTACCATTTTCACAATATTTTTCTTGTTTTTTACATTTTTCTTTTCTTTCGTGCTTTCTTCTTTTGCTGTTGCCCCTTTTGCTAACAAACATATTCTTTTTATTCTCCTTTTTATATATATATATATATTTATTTTTGCTTTTGTGGCCTGTGGTTTGCTTGTTTGTGAGCAAAGGAGTTGTTTGTCATGCATGCACAGGACGAGACGGTCTGAAGCTGGCACATTGAGTTATCAACAAGAGCCCCAGCGGTAATCGTACAGTACAACCTGCCATCTGAAGGCTTACAGAAGTAATGTGCTTACATTTAAATATTTAATGAGCTGAACTAAGCCTTGCAGACACCACAACAACTTTAAGTGTTTCGGTTTAGTGGAAATGCTTTTCAATATATTTATCTTATTTAATTTTATTTGATAGGTAGCTTAGGTCATAATATAAAAATATATAAAATAAATAAATATATATAAGTAAAAATATATAAAATAAAATATGAATAAAAACCTATCAAGTATTTTTAATTTGTATTTTAATTTCACTTTTTAATTCATTTACCCCTTACAATAAAAATGTTGAATTTTAACTCATTTAAAATGTTTTTCAACAAAATTAACATCATACATTTTTTTAAGTTATTAGTTCTTTTTTTAATAAGTAACTATTTTTTAAGCTTTTGCCTACATTTTTTTTCCCCATAGTAAATTTTAAAAATTAAAAAAAAATATTTTTTAAACATTTTCAAGTATTAGTTATTAAATTTTAATAATTTACTAAAATCTATTTTTTTATTATTAAAATTATAAAATTTTAATAACTTGTATTTAATTTATATATATTCCTAATTTTACTCAACGAATTAATTGCGTAAATATTTATTATATTTAATTTTTAATTTTTATAATCATATTATTTTTTTTTGTCAACGATTTTCTGTTTTACTATAATTATTAAACATTAATCAAACATTTTCCATTTTTTTTTTTAACAAAAATTAAACCTTTTTATTTGCACTAAATTTAAGTGTTATGAAACATATTTTTTATGGCAATTTTTTCCTAAATATTTGTTATCTAACTTGGCTGTAATTGAATATTCTCTGGTGGCCTTATAGGGCATATCGTAGATAGGGCTGAGCTGAACTGAGCTCTTGCTATCAGTTGCTTTTATGTTTTTAATTATTTTCTTATGCCTCACTTGAATAACTTCCGCCTGCCTGCTGCCTGCCTAGCTGCCTGCCTGGCTGCTCGCCTGCTGTTGCTTGAGCGCCCCCTTTTAGCCTCTTTTTGGTCTTGAATGCTTTGTAATTTTTGCGGTTTTTAAGCCTTTGTGGGCTGGGTGGACGTGGGCTGAATCCGTGCCACCGTTTGCTGGCCTTGGTCATAGCCCTCTATATCAATAATGTGGATTTTTTGGGCTTGCCAGTTGCCGGCTGTCAGCCTTTTGTTGTCTCTGGCTGCACTCTCCTGTCGTTGTTGTTGCTGTTGTTGTTGTCACGATTTAATCTTTGGCTGCTGTGGATAATTGCGGGCTTAAGCATGCGCATAAAAGTCATTACGCTGACTGCCGCAAAACGAGCAATTTAGATTTATTCTAATTAGTGGCCCAGTAGAAGCGGCAACAGCAACAGCAACAGCAGCAGCAACATTTCAAAAGCTAATCAAAGCTTTGGCTACAAACGGAAGCGTGTCTTGAAAAATGTCGCATCTTAAGCGATGTAGTTGCCTGGAAAATCTCGTCGAAATCGACAGCAGCTGTTCGCATTTAGGTTTCGCTCCTCTTTCTCTTCCTTTTTCTTCGCATTTCTGCTTTTACTTCTATACTCTTATGGAAAGTATTATGAAATTGTCGTAAAGTTTGTAGCGTTTTGAGAAAAATATGTTACATTTGGCTAGCAGTGGGTAGAAGCTTACTAAGTTGGAGCAGCTTGAGGGAGTTATATCTATCTAGTAAAAGGAAAATAATACTATTTTATCTTTTATTGAAATTAGCTGAAATTATAACGTATTGCATATTGTAATTTCGTGTTTCAATGGCAAAATCTCTTGAGATAACTGGAAATTAAATTCAAAGGTTAGCACACATGCACATCCTTTGTTTATGTTGAATATTTTTGATATCATATCATTTAGAAGGATAAAAAAATCCTAAAAAAAGGTAAGATGATAACCTTTTTTTAGATTTTTTATCCTTCTTAAAATAAAATAAAAGTGGACTAATTTAAGCAAATATTTTGAGTTCATTCCTTTAAAAAAGTTTACAACTAATGGTTGCTAAACATTTGTCATCAGGTTAGCATACCAACAACTCGCTGAATTTTGTAACTATAATTACCAAATTTTGTTTGTAGACTACTAAATAGATCTACTTTAAGAAAACAAATTATAGTAACATAATTTATATTATTCTATTCTATTTTATTTTCTTATATTGTAATAGTATGACAAGATATATGTCTTATTTGTTGGAGACAAAATCAAAGATAAATGCTCTGATTGAATATTTGATGATCGATTATCTGAACCGAAAATCGCTGGGTCCAATGCTTTTGATGCCTTAGACTAACTTTAATTTGATATTTAATTTTTTCTCAAATGCATACATACTCATAGATAACGTGCTAAAGCGTTCTTGGTTATATTTAAGTTAGGAGAGTAAGTAGTGTCCTCTCAAGGACTTCTACATGTTAATTATAAATTAATGAGTTTGTAGAAAGAGCAGTGTAAATTTAAGCCTTATCCAGATATGATATGATATGAAATTAATGAAACCATATAAATGGTATATAACTATATATGTGTGTTAGAGTATTCGCTGTGCGGCTTTCTTCTTACAATCCTCATCTTTTACATTTCATCACCATTCATGCCTCATCGCGCTGTTTCCCCCAGAACTCGCACTTTTTAAAATCTCCTCGCATTTACGTCCGAGCAACGAATTTATATTCCACTTAAGCCTGGGCAATTCATATAAATGTTCAACAAATTAAAAGCTATAAACAACTATTATTTTAAAACAAAGGCGCGCTTAATGATAGTAATTAAATATAAATATATATATAGAAATATATATAAATAAATATATATACATCTTATATATTATTCATATAATTTGTTACTTGCCTCTGATCAGCCTTGATTATTGTCTGATTTCGATGTAATTAAATTATATCCATACGCGCTGAGACGCAATCAGTTATATGTGCCTTAACCAGGCTTAAGCGGCTTTGTACCTTGAAATACAGTTTCCTCGCCTGTCTCCCTCTATATTGAGTGGCTTGGCTTGGCTTGGTTGGCTAATGATTGCGCCATGCCATGGCACGCTTTAATTTTTCGCTCTGCCTTTGCGACGCTGGCGCACGTTGCGTATACGCAATGGGAGTCGCTTTGTTTCAATATGCACGCCACGCCTCGCCACGCCCACATATGCCGGCTATGGGGCTCAAAGTCACTTAACCAAATAAATTTTCAAAAAAAAGCACAAAAAGCTAACAAACAGAGAAAAAAAAGGAATAAAACGAACGCGATGAAAAAAAAAAGAGAGCAGCGCCGTCTGTGGTTGTCCTTGTTGTTGTTGTTGCTTGTTGTTGTTGTTGCTTGTTGTTGTTGTTGCTTGTTGTTGTTGTTGTTGCTTGTTGTTGTTGCTCAAGTATTTATTTTGCCTGAGTGCGCTACAGTTTTTAAGTTTGTTTGCGCTGTGTTTGCAGCGAGGCTCAAGGCACAACTTGCAAATATTCATTACAAACAAACACACACACACGAGCAAGCGAGAGAGGTTAGCGTAATGCCATCTCACTCACACAGACAGCTTTCTACTGGGTGAACTTAATGTGATTAAAATTGTATGGCTGTTGCTGCTCGCTGCTGCTGCCTGACTGGCAGCTCGCTGAAGTTTGTCGTGCCACCTTGCCGCTTTCTCTGCACTCTCTCACCTATGCCATGCCCACCGCCCACCGCCCACCGCCTGGCGTCTTATAAGAACATGAAGTTCACGTTAATGTTAAGGAGCAGCCACGCCCCCTGCATAACTAGCAGCCGCAGCAGCTTAAAGCAGCGAATTTATTTTTGGCATTTCTCGATTTTATGCTGCGACTGCGATTGCCGTTGTCCCAGACGCCCGCCGCTTAATGGATGCTTAAATAAAATTTGAAAGCATTCGGAATTTAGTGTCGCGCTTTAGTGTTTGTCATTATTCGTTAAATATTTAATGGCCAGCCGCTTGCAACTTGGCAACAAAGTGTTGCCGTTGCGTGTAATTAATGGGGCGACTGGGCGTGGCGCTAGTTGGCCAAGTTGTCGAGGCGACTCGAGCCACCTTTGATCGAGCCAGCAACTGGTTGTCGAGCTGCTTACATGCTTCATATTACATCAGCTCTCATGCCGAGCAGCAGCTTTTCAGCTTTGGGGCTTGCACAACAACTTACTCAGAGTTGCCTGCGACTTTCCACCGAGTCGCACTGAGTCGCGCCGCCTGGGCTAATGATGCGCTGCCATGGCCATGGCGTGGCCTCGTTTCACGACGTCCACTTTGGCGTGCACTCAACGTGCGTCACTTTTGTTTCCATATGCCACACCCACAAAGGACTGAAAGGACGAAAGAAAGAGAGGACAGAGAGTTGTGAGTCTAGCCATTGAATTGTGAAGGAAATCAAAAGTTTTGCATACGAATTTGAATGCAGCAGTTATGCTATGAGTTATGAATGCCTGAGTTATGAATTAACGTGATCTAACGATGATCTAGTTTCTAGATGATCCAAGCTTTAGCAAATACAGCTAACATTGAGTAAAAGTGCTCTAGTCGAAACTGCTCGACTAGCAGATACCCTGAATCGCTCTTATGTGCGTTTTTACCTGTGCTCTTGTAGCTTGTAATTAGAGTAAACTTATAAACATTCTCCGCCTCGCTCTTTTACAGTCAAATGACAATTTGTATGTATAAAAAAGTTATTTAAAAAAAAATGAAAAATGACGCCAGCAACGCCATCCGCATGACTTCTAATTACACCTAATTGGAGTTAGACCCACAACTCATCATCAGCTTATACCGCCTTTACCAACAACGCCTGTTCATTGCTTGATCGTGAAGTTGCAAATCTTAACTAAAGTAAACAGTGATAATTCAAGCACAATTCAATCGCAATCGAGAATCTTCAATACGAAAAAATGCACGCAATTGAATGTGTATATGTATGTATAGAAAGCTTTGTGTATATTTGTTTAATAACTTCTGTGTTACTCAAGGGACTTCCTTTAAGTATGTTAAATATGTTATGTTAAATATGATATTCTATGGGAATATTTCTTATCTTAATAAGAAAGCTAACTCTTACACATATTGCCTATATATAAAGGTGAACTTCAATGTAAGGAATTTGAAAGCACTTGAACTAGCTTCAAAATATAATAAGAATCAAAATTGTATAAAACATATATGAGACTACATGTCAAGTTTAGACACTCTAGCAGCAAATACATGGGAGATACATTGGGTTGTTCACTAAGTAATTTCGGTTTTTATTTTAGTGCAATTTAAATACAATTTAAATAAACGACCTAATCATTTATTTACTGAATTCAAATCTTGTTTTTTGAACTATCATTCTATCGATAACAGGAAGAAATAATTAATCTTGAATTTGAATCTTTTTTTAAACGAAAGCAGGAGGAAACAATTATCTATTTTTTTGTTTTTAACAAACTTGATACACAAAATAAATTTCGCAAGTCTCTAGCTCTCGTTGGCTTTGAGATTTATGTGTTCATATATTAAATCTGACGAACAGACGAAGGGATCGATGGACACACGAACGGACGACAAGTCTACTCAGCTGATCCTGAGCTGAACCCCTTTATGGCACCTGCCACGCCTTCTACCGCCTCTAATATGCATTTTCACAAAGCCATTTTCCCCATTTTTCAATGGGTTCCAGTTCGAATCTTTATCAATATCTTTAACAAAAACTAGCTCAAAAATATTTATAATCGAAAAGTAAAATAAAGCAAAGGCCAAGTTTGCGAGCCAAACGTGACACACACACACACGCACACCTAGTGCGACGTGCATATTGAAAGCCACACTCAATTGGCAATGGTCGGCGAGAGAGAGAGAGAGAGAGAGAGAGAGAGAGAGGCGAGGCGAGGCGAGTCGCTGGCAGAACGAGAAACGTAACTGGAAATACAAGCGAAAAGCAGATGCAAATGCAGAGATACAAATGCAAAATGCAAAATGCAGATGTGGAAATAGAAGGAGGACGGGTCTCGCTGGCTGAATGGCTATTAAATACACGAGGGAAGCTACTTTTAACCCAAATCTGCGGGCATAAAAGCCGACGACGGCGACGAGGGCGACGATGGCGGCCAAAGGAGCAGCCGGAGAGGCCAGGCCACACATGAGCACAAATAATGCAGTGATGCAGCGGCCATGATGGCCATGTGGAGCACTGCCAAAGCCGGCAAAGAAGTGGGAGAGGGGGAGGGGGGGACGAGGTGAGGTTAGCTGGCGACAGCGACACTTGTCTGACAGTGGCAGCAGCCTGGCAGGCGTCATCCGGGCGCAGATACGGCTAAGCGTACACAGAGCCGAGCTGAATTCCAGCTGCAGTTGAAGGCACTTTGGCAGCAGCAGCACCAACGGCAACGGCAGCAGCAACTGCGTCGCATTCGGATGCACACATGTTTGGGCGTGATTAAGCTGCAATTTTTATACAATATTTACACAGTGTGTGGGCGCATCAAGAAGCGCACGGGCGGGCGGCTACAATTCCAGCTGTCCGTGCCACATAATGACATTCATGCACACAGTTGCAACTCGTCTCGCCTCGCCTCGCCATATAATACAGATATTACAATATGCGGATTATTAGGCATTATGCATGTGTATATCTATATCTATCCTGCACACACCTACATCTCCCTCTCCCTCTCTCTCTCTCGCTCCCTTTGTGTGTTATTGTACTAACAATTTCTATTCATAAACGCCCGTGTGTGTGTGTGTGTGTGTGTGTGTGTGGCATGCAAATTTATTGTGTACTTCGCAGCCAAGCAGCGACAGTCTCATTTTGATTTTGCTTTTACTTTGGCTTTTTGATAGGGATTTACATTTTGCATTGGCACGTGGAGTGTGGAAAGCCGCCTGGATTTTGGCCATTGGGATTTGGGTGCCAAGGCTCTGTGTGTGTGCTGTGGGGGGGGCGTGAGGCGTGGCTCTAATGCCTCGCTGTCATTAGCATTGCATTTGTTATGCGCCGCTCTAGGAAGACACATTATCGCAGCGCCCGAAAGCCGTGCGGCGCGGATTAAACACGCCGCGAAAGCTCAGCGAAGCGGCACAAATTGAATGAAAGCGATTTAGTTTCGCATATGAAGCGGAAGTTGAAGCCACTATTAAGTGTGGCGTAGATAACGAAGTATTTGATAAAGAAAAGATTTCGAAATTATGTGTAATATGTAAAGTGGAAATCATTTTTAATGATTTGTGAAGATTTTTATTTAACGATGTGTGTGTGGCGCCATCTAGCGTTCAACTTAGCTAGCTGATCGTCAGACTTGGGAACGATTTGTCTGGAAAGGGCAGCGATAATGCAGGGTTGAGCTTTAGGCGTTTACTCAAGTGGCATAAAGCGCGTTTCCTTTCCGCTTTGCATCGTCGACTAACATGCTCAAGATAGATCAGCTATATTTTGTAATCAATATAATAATTTACATAAATATAAGTAATATATGAATATTTTTTTTTATTTTGTTAAAAGTGTGTTCTATATTTACATTGGTTAGTGTGCTGTTACCATTTAGGCAACTTAACCTAAACAGAATTGTGTATTAATTGGAGTAGTGTGTTATTGGAACAAGATATTTATAGTGAACAAGATATTTTAATTGACTTGTTTTTATGTCAAGACCCGGTTGGGTAGGTCTTGAGGGTGGTGTCGTTTGAGTCTTCTTCTGACTCTCGTTCGTGGTTTGGCAGATCTTAGCGCTGTGGTACTTAATCTCCTAGGCAAGGCTGTTAGGGTGACGATCCAACCTTTCAGTAATAAATTACATAACAAAAATATATGAAATCTAAATCAAAAAGCTTAATTTAGGCAATTTTATCAGTTTTTTCAGTTTTTTTTTTATGAGCATGTTTGCAGGATAAACTGTAGATTTTGGTGTAGAATTTTAAATGATTGTTTATGGAGATATTCGAAATTGTTTTGCAACTGCCATTGCATTGATTACACTATCAAAGACTGAAATTATGAGCTGTTTCTTACGCCTAAGACCTTATCAGTTGTTAAGATGATAGGCGTAAACTTATGTGACATTTACATATTTATATACATTTATATACAAATATATACATATATATACAAATTAAAAAAATTCAAAGCAATGAAAAAAACAGCAAATTCTGAAAACCACAAAAAAAGGTCGTCTAGCTGTCTGCAAAAGCTAAGAATTACTGAGAACAGATTTCGCTTTGCACTTTGAATTGCAAGAGGTTTCCAAGGAAAGCAACAATTTATAAGGGAAAATATTCTTTAACTGGAAATAATAATTAACATAAAAAAAAGGACCAACATGAATCCAATTTTATAGAAATAATGCGTTTTTTCTAAGGAACTGCCCGACGTAGGGTCTCACAAATTAACGCAACCTAGCTCTATATTTCTTCATACCTTGATTTACTACCACTTGCCCAACAAATTTAATATCTGCCAACTGGTTTTCCTGTTCTTTAAACCTTACTTTAAGACTTCATCTGCCAACTATTGAGCATAAAACTGCTTTATAAACAGGAATTCTATATTTATTTGCACAGCTCGCCTGTGCGCACAAAAGTAGGCAACACTTTTTTAAGCTTTGGCATTAAGCGCTTTGCGGCGCGTTAATGTACACACAAAGCACACACACACACCAGCGCACACCAATACACACTCCCGCCCGCAGATTGGTCTACTTATTTATTAATTTCGCCACTTAAGACTTTAAGTGCCAACAAATGGCAAATAAATTACAATTACAAAGCAAATAAATAAAACAGCAACAACAACAACAACAGCAACGACGACGGCAACAACAAATCCAAATGCCAGAGAATTACGCTCAAAAATGATATCATTAAACAAATGAAAAGTGTCACAGCAAATAAAAGAGCTAAATTGTTGTTATTAATTAAGTGGCATTAACTGCCGCCCATTCGAAATCCGATGTGGACAAACTGAAAACCCGCAATCTGACACCAAACACCAATCAAAAGCAAAGCAGCAGTAGCAGTGCTGGCACCACCAGCACCACCAACAGCAGCGGCAACAGTACAAATACCAAAGCCAGCAATTTCAATTCCAATGACATTTTATTCCATTTAATTGACATTTTTTCCACACATTTTTCATCTGTAATAAAGCTGGGCGTGGTCAGTGTCAGTTAGTAAAATATTTGAGCTCTCTAAATATTTATTCTGCCTATCTAATTCCCTATCTCTCTCTCTATCTGTCGCTCTGCTAACCACATGGCTGTTAGCAAAATGTTTTCTTGCCACAAAAATTTGATTTTAATTTGAATTTGATATGCGAATCAGCTTTTTTAATTGAACATTTTTCCTACAATTTTATATAGAATTTTACTTTATTTTTAGAAAAATTTTGTATTATATGTATATATATTTTTTTATTTATGTATTTTTTTTTTATTTTATTGTAGCTTGGTGTCAAAATTTTAAACTTTAAATTAAATATAATCTTAAAGCTATTTTTTAATTAAACATTTTTTGAACAATTTTATATAGAATTTTACTTTATTTTTAGAATATTTTTTTTATTATATGTATATAGTTTTTTATTTATTTTTTTTTTTTAGCTTGCTGTGAACATTTTTTTTTTTTTTTTTTTTTTTTTTTGTTATTATTAGGCTCTGTTCTTTTCCCTTAAAAATTAAGTAAATTAAAAAAACTAAATCAGAAATGACAAACAAACTAATAAATTTCTAGCTAAGCTCAAAAAAATGCCGTTCTCACAGTAATTCTCACCAGTATACAATCCCGAATAATTGCAATTAACACAAATAAACAAGACATAAATAGATTAAAAGTTTTGTAAAAAATGAATCTAAAAGATATAATTAAAATTTAGGCGAAAAAAAAAAATAAACCCCTAAAAGTAACTAAAAAAATATCAAATATACTAAACTCCAAATCATATCAGCCACACCCCCTCCCCTCACACTTCACTAACCGTGGGTAATCCCCAAATTGATATTGATTACTCAACAGTTGGACATTTTAAATTCATTAAAGAAAATGTTGCAATTCGTAATTTCGTAATTGCGATTTGCATGTGAAACGATTTAGTTATTTGCATTGGACAATCTGTTTAGCTATCGCATTGTAGACCCATTTGTCATATCTGTAATTATGATGACTAATGCACATCGAAGCCAATTTAATTTGTCCACTCACTTTGTCTACTTTTTGCATCCAATTTGTAAATTGGTAATGGGCCAAATATCGTTGCCGAACATCAATCTATTTACAATTGCAACACAATTTGCACTTATCATCCGTTTGTGTGTGTGTGTGTGAAAGATAGAGAGAGAGAGAGAGAGAGAGAGAGAGAGAGAGAGAGATGGAGAGAGTGTGTGTGCTATGTTATTCATAAAGCAATGTCTCTGATAGCCAGTCAGCTGCTAGCTTTGCACAAACATTTGCAATTTGGAACAGGCTCGTAAATAAAATAGATGCAAATGCATTGGCAGCTGGCTAATTAGCCAGCAAAGCCAACAATTGAGCAACCAAACAACTGCCATGGATCGTAATGCTACGGTATCAGATGGCCTTATAGCCAGTCGAGAATCAAATGATTTAGCACGCTGGCACAAGCAACGAGTAGTCGACGGAGCATATGGCCTGGAAGAGGTAGAGATGGAGAGAAGGAGAAAGAGAATGAGAAAACAGAAAGGGGAGAACAGAATAGAGAATGGAGAGTGAAAAGTGGAAAATGGAGAGTGGAGAGTCGAGGGAGGAGAGTGGAGTGCAGAGAGTGAACAGTGGAGAGTGGAGAGTGAAGAGAGGAGAGTGAAGAGTGAAGAGTGGAGAGTGAAGAGTAGAGAGTGAAAAGTGGAGAGTGAAGAATAGAGAGTCGAGAGTGGAGAATTGAGACTGGAGAGTAGAGTGTAGAGAGTGATCAGTGGAGAGTGGAGGGTAAATAGTGGAGGATGAAGAGTGGAGAGGCAAGAGTGAAGAGTGAAAAGTGAAGAATGGAGAGTTGAGAGTGGAGAAGTGAGACTGGAGAGTAGAGTGTAGAGAGTGATCAGTGGAGAGTGAAGAGTGGAGGGTGAAGAGTGGAGAGGAAAGACTGAAGAGTGAAGAGTAGAGAATGGATAGAGAGAGTGGTGAATGGAGAGTGAAGAATGCAGAATGGAGAGTAGAGTGTAGAGAGTGAAGAGTGGAGACCATTCTCCACTCCAATTTGGAGAATACAGAGTGAAGAATGGAGAATGGAAAATAGAGAATAGAGATTGAAGAGTGACGAGTAGAGAGTGGAGAGCGAGAGAATAAGAATGAAAATAAGAGAAAAAGAAGAGACAGAGAGAAGACAAAAGTAAGGCGAGGGCGATAAAAGATAACCAGAGAGATAATTAACGAATAAACCATACATTAAAGCTCTATTCAAATTCACTCCATATACAAACACTTGCATTTACAGGGTATCATAAAGTCAAGCACTCCCAATTGCACAGTGCCAAATTGTTATAGATGTCCATGCAGAGATAGATTTTCGGGCAACGTTCCATCAAATAATTTCAAATCCACAAGCATATTGATACGGTCATCTAGCTAAGTGCGGGCCAGTGTGCATGTATATGTGTCCATGGATGTGTGTGTGTGTGTATGTGTGTGTGTGGATGTGCATTGATGCCACATTCATTATATGGAATGGCTGCCAGCTGGCAGGCCATTGTCGTGGCTGCCGGCAGGCGAATTGGCAGCCCGCAACTGTTATTAAACATTAATTTATGCATTACTAGACCGCTTAAATTAATCAGTAAATTGCATGCACACACACAGACACACTCACACAAGCACACACAAGCACACTCACACAGACGTCGACATCCTTAGGGACAATGGCAATCAATACTGAATACTTAAAACAAATTAAATTGCCACAAAAGCTGTTTGCTATTTGACAGTCCCTTTATTTATGAAATGAATTTTTGCTTTTGTTGCCTCATTATGGGTCATCATGGAAATCAGTTTAAATCTGACTCCATGTGAAATGCCGGAATTAAAATTGAATCGCCTGATATCAAATGCACGAGAGGTGATTACACATAAAAGTGTTTTCGAGTGCACTGAGCCCAGCCACTTGATTATTTTACACTTGCCCAGCTGCGAGAGGGACTATCAACGTTTCTTTGTTGCAATCAGTAGCTCAAAGCTCGAAATGCCCCAAGGTTCACGAGGCGCTTGCCCCAACACAATTTTACATATTCCTGCCGTTGTTGCAGCAGCACAATGTGGCCAGCGTCTGCACGGCTCTTAAAAAATCTCTCAAACGAATAGAAATTCGATCTGAAGCAGGCTAAAGTAAAATGGATACAAGAATTTTTAAGCCTTACGACTGCAGCTCAAGCACTTAGGAAGCGAATTCAAGGTGTATTGATTTTGAGCATAAGTATGCAAGAGGCGGAAGGAGGTGTAACATACCCTATAAGGTATATATGATTCTTGGTCAGGACTAGAAGCAGAGCCGATATAGCCCAGTTCGTCTGTCAATCTGACCGTCCGTTTGTCAGGCCACCTAGCCGTTCGTCTGTTCGTCCGTCTGTCCTTCCGTCCGTCTATCCGTCCGTCTGTCCGTCCTTCCGTCCGTCTGTCCGTCTATCCGTCCGTCTGTCCGTCCTTCCGTCCGTCTGTCCGTCCTTCCGTTCGTCTGTCCTTCCGCCCGTCTGTCCGTCCGTCTGTCCGTCCTTCCGTTCGTCTGTCCTTCCGTCCGTCTGTCCGTCCTTCCTTCCGTCTGTCCGTCCGTCTATTCGTCCTTCCGTCCGTCTGTCCGTCCGTCTATTCTGTCCCTCTTTTTTTGTGCATAAGTTGTTTTGAAATATATAATTAAACTTATAGTGATTAAAATATCAGCTCCTCAAAGGACTAAGGGTATCTCCTAGTCGAGCAGTCTCGCCTAGAGCTCTCTTACTGGTTATTTATGCCTTTGTTATCTCAATTTCAGCTACAGTTTCTATATATAGTCGACATTTCAATAACTAATTGCATTTGTTCTACTCTACTCTCTTTTCAGCCCAACTTTTGAAGACAGCGCACAAATCGTATTCTCGCTTTAGGTAAGTGCTCGGCGCGGGCATGCAAATGTGGCTGCGGCCGCAAGTATGCAATCTATAAGGGCGGGCAAAAATAATCAAAGGCCAGTGGAGCTGGGCGGAGCCAGACGAAATTGTTATTCGTTCTGCTAAGCAATTTGATTTACCTGCCCGGAGAGCATAGATCAGGCTTAATCGTATTCCATGCGCCACGGCTCTGATGCAGTTCCGTAAGGTCAATTTAGTTCTTTTTTACGGTCAGACAACTGCCTCCATGCCATTTTATTGTACGGCTTCTGTCAGTCTGTCGCGCGTCAGTCATTCGTTCTGTCCGTCCGGCCGCCCATCTGCCCGTCCGCCTGTCTGTCCGCTCGTCAACCGCTGCTGCCTTGGCCTTTCGCCCGCTTCGGCTCGACTGAATGATAAATGGCCTGGCGTTGCGGTTGTAGGCAACATTAAGCGTTGTTCAAGCGCCACAGATTGCAATTGTTGCCTCCTACGTCACTCCCCCCTATCTCTCTTTCTCTATCTCTCTGCATCTGTCTCTGTGCCGCCTTTCTAGCCAGCATCCATCCATTTGCTAGCTGATTTTTTATGCGCTCCTCCAGCACTCGTCAAAGTTTTGCGGGCTGCTTTTTGTGCTGCTCCGGGAGCTGCGATTCTCTGACAGACAGCAACTTGTAATTTGTAATGCTCCTCGGTACTCGAGCTGTTTGCTGTTTGTTGTTTGCTGCTGCTGCTACTGCTGCTGCCGTTACCGGTTAACAGTTGCCATCGTGCAGCTACCATTTACTGCTGGCCCGGCCATGATTTTCAAATGAAATGCATTTGTAAACTTGTGCGCTGATTTAATGATGTTTCATAGAAGCGCCTCCTCAATGCTCCTCGACTCAAGCCACACTCCAAACAGTATCTCTCCGCCTAGCCGCATCTCTCAATGGCTGCACAAGTTGCTCGTTCGCCTTGCAGCATAATAGCTGCACAAATCTATCCTATTCCATTACATCATATTAAATTTTGTTGAAGTTATGACGTGCTTCCCCCTTTTTTTTGTGAGAGCTCCTTGGATATAAAGAACATGTGTCTGTCACGGCATAACTATTTAATGCGGGCCATAAAGTAAGGCAATATTTATGAAAATTATGATTTAAGAGAGCAAATCTAATATATCTCACTGGAATTATTAAAAGTTGGATATCATTTGTAAAAGCCTTAAGTAGAATTCTGTGAAAGCCTCAGCTTGTATATTCCACTCAAGCTCTATTGCTGTCTGAGTTCCGTGCGCATGAAATTGGGTGAGCTCTGTCTTGGAGAGAGTGAGAGAAGTATATGGCTTGCATATTTGATTAGCAGCTCGAAGACGCGTGTCACTTGAATTGAGACTAGATGTCACGGAGAAACTTGCGAGTGCCACGCTCAAGGCTGTGCCTGGCACGTGTCGCAGCACAGACAGCAGGGAATCATACATAGACAATGTAACCCATTCCTCGACATTCCCAGTCTTCAGCATTTGGTCTGCTCTTGGACTCCCTCTCTCTCTACAACTTTCTTACTCATTCCCTGATTGTTCCCGTTTCTTTGTTGCGCTCCCTCTCTCTCTCTCTCTCTCTGGTTGTGCCTCGCTCACTATACAATCTTTCTCTCTCTCTTATCTTTCTACCTATCTGTTAATCTTTTTCTTTCTTTCTCTTTCTGTCTCCACTCCACCTATATCTCTCTCTCTCTCTCTTTACCTTTCTGTCCGTAAGAAATCCGGTTTCTACACTTTCTCAATCTCTGCCTCTGCGTCTCTCTCCCGTTCTCTGTCTCTCACAGTCACACACAATCAATCTCCCACTCTATCTTCCTCACTCTCTCAGCTGTTAGCTCCATTTCGAAATGTATCCAACCTTGCCTTCCTCCCAAGCCTCCGCCCACGTCCTTCATTCGTTAACTCTCTATGCCAGTTGTCATTGAATGCGCGCGATAAGGTGTAATCAAATTTCAATTGACGTGTTACATACACCCGCTGATTTTTATTTAATTTCATTTCTTTTTTTCGCCTTGTTTTCTTGTTGTATATTATTTCGTGAAATTTGTTCAATTTGCGCGCATTCATTTAATTTGCGCATCTAATTAGGGCCAATTATGTAATTAAAAACAGCCTAAAAAGAAATATTTGCATCTATTCGCATCAACATGCACAAGTGCAAATTGTTATTAGTTCATTTTTTTCTTCTTCTTTTTTAACATGGAAATAATAATTTATGCAGGAACCGGACGCATTCTGCGCCGCATAATAAACGCCAATTAATTATGATATCAGCAACAAAAAATACATAAACAGCTAGAAAGCAAACGCATTAACTGATCGACTAAGATGTACCCTGGCTTTTCTAAAAGCTTATTCTATGTGGTTGATGAGGTATGCGGATGAAGGACTTATGAATATATATAGAAGATTAATGAGTGAAGATTGATTGAATGGACGATGGACGATTATAGATAGAAGTATCATATTAAAAGTAAAAAGTATTGAAGTATTGAAATATTAAAGTAGTTACGCGTAGAAGTATTGAAGTATTTTAGTATTGAAGTATTGAAGAATTCAAGCTTTGAGTTATTAAAGTATATAGATTGAAGATTGAAGACTGAAGATTGACGATTAAAGAATAAAGATTGAAGATTGAAGATTGAAGATTGAAGATTGAAGTTTGAAGTTTGAAGATTGAAGATTGACGATTAGAGATTTAAGATTGAAAATTGAAGATTGAAGATTTAAGATTATAGATTGAAGATTAAAGATTGAAGATTAAAGATTGAAGATTGACGGTTGAATATTGAAGACTGAAGACTGAAGATTGAAAGTTGGGGAGTGAGAGTTGAGGATTGAAGTCAGAATATATAAACTAGTTTTGGAACACACACTTTCCATTAAGCTCATCATACCCCATACACGCATATTGTACAGGACATGTAAATTATAAAATCAGCGCTAAGGAAAAGCAACAACAAAATCTGTAAATTGCCCAATGAGATATGCAGAAAAAATAAACATGTTAAATGGTTTGGCCCCGCGTAGATAAAGTATATACAGATGTTTGCCCAAAAACAAGCAATGCATAAAATACATACATATGTATATATGGGATATATATATATATATATATTAAAATAATGACAGCAGAAATATTGTGATGACTTTTTAATTAAATGCAATAACAACACAAACGTTGTCAAAGCGGCGATAGCAATTGGCGAATCTTATCAAAATTGCGGTCGAATTATGGTCGGCCATGTGTCAGCATCACACCTGGGTCGACCGGCCAAACGATGTGGCCAAACGGTTAGAAAATGTATTTAAATATTGCTATTAGATTTGGCGGACTTTGTGGTAAGCAAATGTTGCAAATTTATCCAGTTGAATAGTGTCATAGAGTAAGCCTTTAAATGCAATCAAAGATGTCAAAATAATCAGCCTCTACCTATAATATAATCATTTTTCCTCACCTCAACTCTGATTACATTTGACTCATTATTCATTTTCCTCATTAGAGGGGCTTAACCCTAAGGGCCCCGACATTTTCGAGGCTGTCACGAGCAGTTTTCAATTAGCAAAAGTAAAATTTGGTAATTACAAATCAGCAGAGCTGACATGTTACGAAATCTTTGCAGCGATTCGCGACTTTGCATTCGCAATTCATGCAGAATTTATGCTGACATATTACTCATACGCAGTCGCTGACAGGCGCTGGCTGATTGGCAAGCGTGGTGACAACATGCCGCTGTCATGGCCATTGCCCAGTTATTAGCTGACTTTGAATTTCGTCGTTGTGCGCTGCTGCCACACATTTTTACTGCTGCTGCTTGGCCAAAAACAAATCGACGTTTTATGGCCAGGCCATCAACCAGCCACAAACTATGCTGGGCTATGCTATACCCGGCTCAAATGCACACTGTGTGTCTGTGTGTGATTCTTGGGTGCTTGCCATGAGCTGGCCATCGTTTTGCTGTTTGCTGTTGGCAAAAGTTCTAATTTTTCAAACCACAAAATAAAAAACACATTTCTTATTACAAATCGAGCGACCGAGCGTGCCAAAAAAATATGCTACAATTCTCTCTTCTAGTAGCAGCGAAAACAGTGAACCAAACACGCCCACCGCCCTTCCACACACACACACACAGTTACTCACATGCCTGACTATTACCCCTTTTACTTGCGATTCGCCAGACTTGTTATGCATGTGGCGAATACCCTAACCACGGAGGCAAATCTCATTTAACATTGTATTTGACCTAGCACTAAATGTGAGCTGACACGAGAGAAGCTAAACTATGTGTTGGTCGAACTTTTTATGGAACGAATTTTTGTTATTCTTATGCGACTTTTGGAATTTAAATATTATATAAATTAACTTATGTTTAAAATATATTAAAAAAAATATACTTTAATGTAAATATATTACAAGTATTTTCTATCTTATATATATATAAAAACCTTTCATTCAAAGTATATAATAAATATTTTTTATTTCACATATAATTTACTTAAAGTAATTTAAAAATATATTGAATATATATTTAACCTAAAATATATTATATATATTTTACTTTAAATTTATTAAAAATATATTTCTTGTAAAATATTTTTTACTTATTATATATTTTATTTAATTTTTTTTATAATATATTTTTATTTATAATTAATAAATTTAAAATATGTTTAAAATATATTTTATTTAAAATATGCTAAAAATATATTTTATTTAAAATGTACTAAACAATTTTTTAAATATATGTAAATATAATTTTTAACATATTTTAAATACTATAAAAATATATTTTTATTACAATATATATATTATTTTATATTTTACATATAATTCATCAAAAATATAATACAAATTTCCTTTATAAGTTTTCTTACTCTAGACATAACCTATTTAATTACAACACTTAATTTGCACTTCATTTGTTTTTTTTTAAGTGCATATAACTTAAAAAAAAAGTTTAATTTTCCTTTAAATATTTAAAAAATAATTTACTCTAGCTTACCGTAAAAACTTAATAACCCTCATATTTTATTTATTAATGAATTCCTGACATATTTTTTTAAAAACGCTCAACAAATTTCTCTTTCTTCATGTTCACCTTTTATTAGAGTATCTGGCATACGCCTTTAATAACAATTTATTTTTTACATTTTTGGCTTGTGATTTTTTGTATTTTGTTTTTGATTTCATTTCGTTGTTTGTTCGTCTTTTCATTTCATAAGTGAAGCGGGCGACCATCAGACCAACTGACGCACTTATTTTGCGCTTTGAATCCAATCACGTACCAATTTCCAAATTTAACCTTTTTGAGCCTGGGCCCGCCGTTCGTGCAGCAATTGGTGGCAATTGAACTTGGCGCTCTGTGGCTCTGCGGCCGAGCCGCTGCACGGTGCCTACGCCCTGTCCCTCTCCGTGCCCGTGCCCTGTGGTGGTGCGCTGGCACTCGCTGTTGCCAATAAAAACCATTTGCCAGAGTGAAATTTATATGGGCGCGTCAATAAAAGCAGAAAAAAAAGGCGTTGGAAAATGATACGTGGCAGGGGCAAATTGCTGCCGGGGCAAATACACTTTGAACCGTTTCAATTGACCAGCGGCCTAGTGCTGTACCGCAGTTCATCTGATCGGCACACCTGCCAGCCCACTGCCCTCTCTCCACCCTCTCTCTCTCTCTCTCCCTCTCTCTGTTCGTCCTTCTACTTTGATTGCGAAGAGCACTGTGCTCCTTTTGTAGGCCATCGCCGAGCCAGCCTCAGAACGAATTCTATGGCTGCACTTTGTTGCGGCCCTTTTGCTATATTAATTTCGAAAGCTGCGTTATTTGAGCGGCCGCACGAATTTGGCCTCAGCTAACGACCCAGCTCTGGCCCGCTTCCCTCTGCTGCCTGCTGCTGTGTGCGCCTTGGAGGCACAGTTCTTTGCTGTCTGTTTGGCCATTCGATGCCTGTAAGCGACACCATAAAATATTGAACGTGTTGAGTACGCACACACACACTCACTCGGTGCACTGCCTGACTCAGTGACCTCGCCGAAACTTTGACCCCTTCGATAGGCCCGCTCTGTGCCTGCATCTCTCGCTTGCTCTCGGCACAAATATTTTTTTCCCACTTTGTTCTGAGGGGCACTTTTAGCTTTTGTTGCCAATGTTGCCTTTGCCCGACCAGACGAGACCAGCCCAGCCCAGTCCAGCCCAGCCCAGTCCAGCCCAACCCAGTCCAGGCTGACGCTTCGTTTTCTTCATTTTTAGCTGGCAGCACGCGCATTACATTACATTACATTACATGGCGACCAGAGCGGGTCGCCTCGGGTCTACAACCATGTCCTGCCATGTCCAATGCGCTGTCTGCCTTTAAGGACCCTCGCACACCAGCCCAGCCCCACCGAGCCAGCTCCTATAACACTTTATTCGCATTGTGCTGCTGCTGCTGTTCCTGTTCCTGTTCCTGTTTCGCTCGCTATTTGTTGTCCAATGAATGCGATGTACGCGCGCTCAAATGTGAGTGTTGAACTCATTGCAGTGATTGATGGGGCTACTTATTTGAGTGTAAGTGAATGCAAGTGTTAATGCTCTCTACTTAAGTTTCATTTTGTTTCCCTTTCGCTGCCACTGCAATAAATCGACAACATCTTTGGTAGTCTGCCAAGAATGCGCCCGACCTACGACCATTTAAACAGTTCATAATGGATGACGCTCAACGATAATCTGCTTAATTTCCAATGGCTAAATTGTTAGATTATGGAAAATTGAATAGCTAACGATTCATTGAACTATCGATAGCTTAGCACGAATCGATAAATCACTAATTTCTATGATATTGATCGATATTTCATTAGAAATCAGTGGAATTTTTATTATTTTCTTTGCTGGATTTAAGATTTTTGATCTGACAACAGATCATCGAGCTATCGATAACTGAGCTATAATCGATAGTTAGCTAATGAGCTTAATTTCTAATGGCAGCTTTGTTAAGTTGTCTAAGTTTATCAGAGCAGAATATTATGGGATCAAAAAAACGTGAAAATTGATCGAATTATCGATAGCTAAATTAAAATCAATAACTCAGTGATCAGTGTTTTTTCAGATCAGAAAAAGATGAAAATTGTTCGAATTATCAAGAGAAAAGCTAGTTGATTCTTAAGCCAAGAATAGATGATTCGCTGGTAATTTACAAATGTTTTAAGATATTATTATTTTATATTATATTAATATATAATTATTAAATTATCGATAAGTATGCTCAAGTCGATAATTCGCTAATAACAATTATTAGTAATTTTGATGTCTTCACTACGTACATTAGGTTTGCCTTAAATTTACTTACCTGGTCTCATTTGATTTGTCTGTTGTATCGATTTATCGAAGAATCGACATATGTATGTCTATTATTATATTATATATCTATTACTATATATATATATATATATATATATATATTATATCATTATATAAATAAACTTCATTGGGGTAATTTTAAATCGAATTATTCGATAGCTGGAAAACTATTAAAAATATAACTTTTGTTTTCAATATCTTAGCTAATATTCTGATTGAACTCATACTTTACAATTACTATCTAATTATTAATGAATATAGCCCACGAAAATGATCGATTTGTAGGCAATACCAGAGAAAAAATCGTTAATTGCCAGCAAAAACTGTGTCGCTTACTTCAAAGTCCACTTTCGCCCAATGCAATCTCGATTTTACTGTCCCACTCTTGTTTATCGGTCCATCAATATATTACGAACTATCTAGGGCTTGGCTATGGCCATCGAGTATCGAGTACAATAGCTTTGTGGCAGTAAAATGTTTGTATTTATTTGCAAAGTTCTCTTCTATGGGTATATTCGGAATAATCTATTAATGTCTGAAGTGCTTATCACAGCTGCTAAGCCAACCACAAAGTCCTCCAAATGGGCGCTCGCATTACAAAAGGATTTGCTGCCGCCCACACCACGCCCCCCACGTTCCGTCCCTCATCACCCTCTCGCCCAAAAAAGTATTTTGCCACTCTAAAAGTATTCATGTGTTCTTTATGGATACTCATTTCGATTGCCATCCGCTCGCAGCTGAAACGCTAGGCGCGTCTGGCGCAGCTTCAGTTTCGGTTTCGGTTTCGGATAAAAATTGATGCCATCTGTTCGACATTTAATGCCTTTGGCCAGTGTTGGGCAGCGCCGGCATACGCTTGAGTTGGGTCACTACCGTCTTCCCGCCTGCATGTCAGCCACACACACACACACACACGCATATATATATATATATGGAGATATATCTTTGTATGTGCTCTGCGCTTTTTTAATGCAGTGGCTGCATAATTTGAGGACACGTAAGTCGCCTGCATTATCCGGGGCTATAAATCGGACATGGCTTTCCACGGCATGCGGTCGAGCAGTTAATTTTACCCCTGGCAGCTCAATTTGCACACGATTTGCTGTACGGCTGACCGCCAGCCACTGGCCACCGGCCACTGGCCATTCGCACCTGAAGCCAGTTGCAAGTGCAACTGCAGTCAGTGCCAGGGCCAGAGCCAGGGCCGAGACCAGGGCTCCGCTTGAGTGGCATTCAAATTACGTTTCATTAGGTTTATTGGTACGTAACCCGGTGCTCCTTGCCGGCATCCATTTATTCGCTAAAAAACTTCGTCTAACCTTATTTTTGGTATGCGTCTGTCGGGGGCCGGGCGAAGTTTTGAATTCAATTTGTTTGCCAGCGGGCAGGCTGCCAAACCGAAGCCGGGCTCAATCCGACTGCCCGCTTAGCATTTCGCCTTGCCTGTCGCTCGGCCCAAAAAGTTATTGATTTAATTCGTATCTGGGGAATGCTTAATCAAAAAATATACCCGCTGCCAATTTGTTAGACACCAAATATAGTCGGCATGTGTGTGTGTGTGTGTGTGGGTGTGTGTGCGTTTTCCTACATTTCCGCATAGTTTCCGCAATTTTCTCTCCTCTTCCTTTTTTTTTTGTGGCATTTTATTGATTGGCTCATAATTTCCCCATGGCTAGCTGGCGCTGCCTCGCCTGTCAATTGCCCGTCAGTCAGTCGGCCAATGGCTGCTTTTTCCCTCTCTTTTTCAGTGCCAACTGAGTGAAATATGATACACCATAGACTCGACTCGACTCGACTTTTTGTACAAAAATCGTAACGAAACAGCATTTATGTATTTTGCAAACAAATTTTTAAATGATTTTCAGATTGAAATATTGACTCAAGAGGCAATTGCCTCAAGCGGCTGCTACTAAATAACAAGCAAATAGATTTTAACCAAGAAATTTATGAACTACAAACTATAAGCTATAAACTATTAACTATAAACTATAAGCAATTATAGCTAGTTTTACCCCGAACGAAGTTGAGTGCTCTGCCCACGCATCGGGTCCGAGCGAGGCTCGCATGAGACACTCCATTAAAAGTGCTAGCCCCAGTGTCATAAAACTGGCCTTAAAGCCACAAAACTCTGCCGTTCACTGCGCATTTAACACTTAGTCGAGGCAGTTTCACTTCACTAGACTTCAATTTCAGATACCCTGAACCCGTTGAAAGCGGGAATTTGGGGTATAATAATTTTGTGAAAATGTCTGTACTGGGCAGAAGTAGGCGTGGCAGACCTGAGGATATGGTTATTAATCAGTTTGTTTGTCTGTCTGCTTATCTATCCCTTTGTTCATCCATCCGTCCGTCTATCCATCTGTGCTTCCGTCCGGGATCACATAAGACATTAATTTTTCAATGTTTATTTGAGTATACCAAAAGCAGTACATCCTTTTATTCGATAAGTCATGTCATTTCCGTTTTATCGATAAAAATCGATAGTTTAATTTTGTTTTAAAAGCGCAGCTTGAGTACCTTAAAAACTGGATACTTTGTAGACTCCTACAATACACAAAATTTATATACTTTGCATTTTGAAAACCTCCCCATCAAGTCCATTAACCGTTTGGCAGTCAGAGTATCTCCTAGTCGAGCAGTCTCAACTAGAGCACTCTTGTTTCATTTCTCTCTCTCTCTAGCTCCGAGTTTTAAAACATTTAAAATCTGAATCTATAAATTTTAAATTGCTTGCATGTGGTAAAATCTTGTGCAGAGTTGAGTAAAACCACAACGGCATTTTCGTTTTGTCATCCCAAACTCCAGCGAGGAAAAGCGACGAACAACGACGACCTAACCACTGTCTGACCAGTCTGGCCAGTGTCCTGTGTCCTCGCATCTAACCCATCCTTAGCAGCAGACCAACTGGCCAGCTACACAGCTTGCACGGGCTATAACTGCTGACCATTTTCACACACTTCAAATGGAACTGAGCTTATATATATATATGTATGGGGCCTGCTTGAAGTTCGCTCTTGCAGTGGACACTATAAATGTGCTATACGACTTGTGTGGCAAATGGGTCAGCCATTAGAATCGTATAAAAAGTGATAGCCTCTAAATATATAAAACTATGTCAAGCACGGCCATAAAAGCGCTCTCCATGTGTGACTCTTGCTGCTAATTATAATTTATGGCGCAAAGTTGGCTCGGCGTTTGCCCAAATTGAAGAAACATTTGGAAATCTGTATTTATCGTCTTCTAACAGATTAGCTTCGACTTTTGAATTAGATTTGCCAAGGCCGCTGCTGACTCGGACTCGGCTGAGCAGACGATGATTGGCCGTGAGTGAAGCTGACCCTTTTGCTTCTGCCCATTTACCTCCGAAAAGGTAATAAAAAAAAGGCAATAAACAGCTTAAAGTCGGGTTAACTTGCGTCTGCCTTAATTTATTTCTCATTATAACATTTCTATCGGGGCCAGATCTACGGTAAGGCCCATTGAAGCGGAAGGCTGCAGCGCTCGGGCTGAAGATATTGTTAAATGGTACGGCTAGCTGTCGCTTGAAGCGGCCCTGGGACAGTTGTGCACTTTGGCTATCGGAGCTTGTCGCTGCACTTGCCAGCCAGCTCTTAAGACATTTTGAATACTTGCAATTGTTCCGTTTGGCTAACAAAACAAAAAGCAGCAAGAGCTGCAGATCCGAGTCCGGCGTCAGCCACTTGAAATGCCCTGTGCAGAACGGGGCTAAAACGGCTAACAATGGAGCGCGACTGCGATGGCCAGGTTGTGGACAGGATGACGACACTTCAGCCTTCAGCGAACTTTCAACGCAAAAGGTGCAAAATAAGAGTCGAACAACAGCAGCAGCAGCAGCAGGGAATGGCGCAAAAACGAGAACGAGCAAACAATGCAACAACATAAACAACAACAACAACAATAACAATGGACAAACAAAACTGTGGCAGTGGCAAACTTTTGAATAATTTATCTGGCGCTGAAAGGACGTTTTCATTAAAATTCGCCAACGTATTTAAAGTGCGAGATAACTCCCAAAGAGACGATTATTCAACTGAGTTCATTTGCCGGCGACGAATGTAAAATGCGCTGATATGTGCAGGGTATATATATATATATATATATATATATGTGTGTGTATGTATGTGTGTGTGTGTGTATGTATATGTATGTGTATTTATATATACATACACATACATATACATATAATCCTACGTAACATATGCTTTCGATGCCCTCAAAGCGCTTTGCCAACAGCTTTATAGCCTCATGATTTCTCAAGAAAGGGACAGGAAAGTCGGGAATATCAGGCTGCACAATACCCTGCTATTTATTAAATGGGCCTGTGAGGCTCCTTTAAAAAAATTCGTTATAAAAAAAACCCTGGCTAACTATTTGAGCAGCTTTTAAATGCAGCAAAACTGACAACAGTTGGCTATATCTGACTGCACAATACTCTACTGACTGAGCTCTTTTACTACTTCTAGAGGTTTCATAACACATTTTTGACTAACAATGTCAACTGCTTTATTATGAATACAAAATTGATATTTCTTTATAACCACAAAATTTTTCTCGGGGAAAGGTACAGGAAAGTCGAGCATATCAGGCTGTACAATACACTGTTACTTATTAAATAAGCCAAAAAAAATTCTTTATAACAAAATCTTGGCTAACAATTTGAGCAGCCTTTAAATGAAGCAAAACTGACAGCAGTTGGCTATCTTTGACTACACAATACTCTTTTACTGATTAAAAAAAAATCTCAGATAAAGTCTACTTCTAGAAGAAGAGGTTCTAGAATCTTGACTAACTGTGTCAGCTGCTTTTTAAAAGAGAAAAAATGAGGTTAGTTGAGCTTATCCAACTGCTATATACCTTAGTACTTATTAAATATATTAGAGCACATCTCCTCCAAAATTTTTCCTTAAAAAATCTAGCACAACAATGTGAGCTAGCTTACATTAAAAACATAAAATTGTAGAGTTTATTCGACTGCACACTGCTCTATTACTAATTAAAAAATCAGAAAGCGTCTTTTATAACAGAATCTCGCTCAACTGCTTATCATTAAAGAATAGAGAATAGAGGGCTGAAAATGGTTTGGGTCATTCGACTACAGAATACTCTTTAGATGATACCATTAAGAGAAAATTCTTGAATAGACCAACTCATTTTTTATGGAACTAACTCTTACAGTAGCCCTACTCAATAACTGTTTACACTTGATAATATTTTTTAGACTTTATACTTATTGTAAAATATATATTTAGTCATATATTTAGTCTTTTAAAACACTTCCCAGCTGTACGCTTTTCATTCCTCTTATCCTTAATCAGTATTGACATGTCAATTGCTTAGATGCCTCTCATGCTCTGACTCTTCGTGAATAATAAAAACCACGATGAATAAACGTTTTTCCATCGGAGCTTAATTTAAAGGCAGAAGTACAATATGAAAGCTATATCTTATATATATTATCATCCCTATATATATACATATATAATCTATTGAGTCTCAACTTTTTATTGCCATTTTTCATTACACTTTTTGTGCAGCAGAATTCTGGCGTGTATCGCACAGTCGAAGGACTCCTCTTTTCTTTTTTGGGATTTCCATTTTCGATTGCTGTGTTTTTGCCGCTCTCGGTACTGGCCGCTGTACTCTGGGCTTGTTTAATATTTACCAGTGGCCACAAAATGCCATCGAGCTGGGCGAGCGACGAGGGCCGCTGTGTGTGCTGTGGCCTGGCAAGGAAATAGTTTGCTTTTTAAAGGCACCAAATACACTGCGGCAAATTGTTTTACATTTTAATTTAATTCGAGTTCCTTTTTGCCGTTGCTATCCACGACACCTGCCCCCAGCCCCACTCGGGCACAATTTCGTGTCGCTGAGGGAGTTGCGAATGCCAACTCGACAACGCGAATTATTTGTATATGGCACATGTTTGTTATTGTTCCGCCTCTTTATATGCTGCATTTATATATTTTTGTTCACTTTTAATGCGCTTGTTGTGTTCTCAGTCTGTTCTACACACCCACACGCACTTCGTTCTTTTTTCTCCTTGTTCATTTGTTTCTGCTACACTGAACAACTTTTACATAAGCGCTTGTTCGTTAATTATTGGCAAAACAAAAAACAAAACAAAAAATAATAAAAAAACATCCACAAAAAATGCGAATGAAATGAAAAATGAACAAATAATTCCCACTAAGAGCTTCGAGCGCTGCCCAACTTCACAGATCAAAAAATTGAACAATTTGTGCGCTGCGAGCCACAGATATATGTATATATAAGAATATATATTTATATATTCACACATAATATCAATTCATTTTTAATTAATCTAGTGAAATAAATAAACAAAAATAAAAGAATTTCGTTTACAGCTTTTTTATGTTTATTCAGTATGCAGCTTGATTGTTAATTGAAAATCGTGTTAACTTCAACTTTTTGAAACATGCACAGATCCTGACTTTGGCATAATCAACTCTGTGGCGTTAACTATAAAATTGCTTCTTTTTTGTTCGGTGTTTACCTAGAAAGATTTTTGTAAATTAAATTAAATTTCTTTGTAATTTTTAACTTTTTCATTTATCATTTATAATGTTTTGTTTTTACCTAAATGAAAATTTAAAAAATTGGTAAAAATTCTTTGGAATAACACCTTTTATATTACCTTATTGTGAATAAAAAAATGAGATTTCGACTTGGGTTCTGAGGCATCATTTAAAGCGACTGAGCACAAATTATAAATTACAATAATATGAACTTGCGAATTACTATATAAATAAATGTCAATTTTTAATTCGTTAAATTCCACTTTTGGCTTATATATATGTTGATATGTAAATCTACGAGAAATTTAGAAGGATTAAAAGATTAGCTTCGCGTAGAAGTCGTATACATTTGCTAGTCGTATACATCCTACTCTTTCATTCAGACTTATCTGTCTCACATGGTTTTTTAGCTTCCATTTAGAACAAGATGCAGAGCATTTTCAAGCCCTATACTTGCCCCTGGTTTACTCTCATGGTCTTCTAAGTTCTTGTAGTTTTCATTTACTTAAATATAAAATATATATATAGTTATATATTTCCCCCAACCTCATACCTTTTTGGCTCTTATGTTTTCTTGGCTTTCATTTAGCAGATAATTGAATAGAGTACAAAAAGCGCAGTATTTTCTAGTCGTATACTGCCAATTTGTTCACTCTAAATTGTTTGCTATTTTATCTTGCTTTTCACTGAGGATATATAATAGTTACAATCTTTTTCAGTTAACTTTTAAACCTCTTAGCTTGACTACAAGAGAAAAGTGCTTCAAGCTTTACAATTATGTAAGTGGCATATATTTATAAACACTTCAGATGAAGGCTTGAGTTCAAATGGAAGCTGGAACTTCAAGAAGCGCACAGCTTCCACTTTAAGAATCACATATGGCTTAAGCATATATCTTAAGATATTCCCGTTTTAATTAGAATCGAAAGCTAGCTTATATACTGCTTGCCTGATCTGCTCGCAGTTAAGATAATTTATTATTTAGAGTGGTTTGGCAAAGCCAATACGAATTGCTGTGGGTCAAATGCATATCGCATGCTTCGCCTTTGTCTTGCCATTTGCCAGTTGCTATTTGCCATTTGCCATTTGCATGGTAATTGCATATTTATCTGGTGTGGTTAATGTTTATGGCACTACGGCCTAGCTGTAATAGTCGGGGCCAATCAGGGTGCACTCCCCACGTTTCGACTCGACATAAATTTAAAGCGTGCGAGCGTCCACTTTAAGTGCAAGATGCATAATTTAGGTAATTCTTTTTATGCTTATTTTGCCGTTCGCTTTGTTTTGCTCTTTGTGCTTGGCGCTATTTTGTTGTTGCTTTGTTTTCAGCTTGTTTCGAGCTGAATTATGGCGCATTTGCAGCGCAGCCATTTGCTGCGTATCTCTCGTAAATATCGCGCATACGCCCCGTGCAGCAGGACACCCAACCAGCCAGAGTGGCTTCTCCGGCTTCAGCGCCAGCTCCTGCCTCACTGTCTGTCTGTCCGTCTGTCTGTCTGTCTGTCGTCTCTGCAGCTAACCCTCCCCCCTCCCCCTGTCTGCTGCCGCGGCTGCTGCAGCGTGGGGGCTTAGTCGCACTGTTGTGTTACCGTTTGGCTACAAAAATGCATATCCATGGCGCTGTAAGCCATTTCTTTGCTGTAGCTTTTGCCGTCGAGTCGTTTCATCGCGCAATTTCCGCACAAGTGTTGGCAATATAAAAATAGCGACAAAATATAAAAGTAATTTATGTGCGCTTTTTCCATATCATTTCTATACATATACACACTCACACACACACACACACACACACACATGTAAATCCATGAGCTGGCTGCTTGGGCTGCTCGGGGTAGTTTATGAAACTGCATTCAAAAAGTATGAAAAATGCATACTGATGCGCTCGTTTATATGCACAAACTGCATTTAATTTATTAAAATAAATATTTTTACTAGCAGCATGCGGCAGGCGTCGCCACGCCCCACCGCCCCACCGCGTCGCCGCTGAGCCCGCAAATTTGGTCGCAGCGCGTCAATTATGCATCTATTGAAAAGTATTGGCCATACGAGCTGAGCGTTTAATATGCCATCGACCAACAATGGGCCCAGCCCCAAAGACTGACAGCTTCTGGCAAATGGCAATGGAAACTTCCGCCACGCCCATAAATGTTGCATCGAATTAAGCAATTTTGCATTGCTCGAATTAAATAACAACTTTGATCCAGTTTGCACGTCAATCATGCGGTTGACCACACACAAGGTCAAAGTGACTTGCCAGACAATTGGATAAGCACCTGAGCAGCAAAGATAATCATAAGCTTGAGTTGCGCTGAATGACGGCGCAAACAGCAGCTCGACTCGTAGATACAAAATCTAGCTCAAGTGTTTAGCAATGCCCATCGGGCGTCTCCTGACTGCCCAATAGACAGCCAATGGCTTTTAGGCCTGTCCAACAGCAGCTTAATTTAGTTGAAGCCACAGGCGTAGGCCTCTGAAAAGTTGGCAGATGTCTAGAGAGAATGGCGAGGTGAGGCGAGGTGAGGCTTAACGATATTTTGTCAGCTGATTGTGATTATATATGATTTTATAGCATATATATGTCCTTGTCTCTCATAGATAGTATAGCATAAAGTCTACAGAGAGAGGGAGTATATATCTACAATATATATATATATATATACCTCCCTATCTCTCTTTCTCTCTGCTTGTTATATCATATCAACTCTTAAGGCTCTGCTCACACCCACACACAAGCTTCAGCTTGAGATTCATCTCAACTTCTTCTTTTCAAATATTTACAAAATATTTAAGTTAAATATTTCACAGTTATTTGTATAGTGTTGCTAAATGCCTAAGAAGTTTCGTGCAGTCTTGCGGCTGTTAGAGCCAACAACTGCTTCAGCTACAAACTGCAAAGTTCGCTTCCTTTTTGGGCATCATTGGCCTACGGCGCAGACAAAGCGAAGGCAAAAGAACAACAATTAGTCGGGAACTTGAAATCGCAGTCTTTTACCCAACTTCATAAACGTATTAAAAAAGAAATGCCCTGGCAATGAGTGAAGAGGGTATATTCGTTTTCATTTAATGTCTGGAACAGACAGAAGGGCATAAAATATGAAGTATATCAGCTTAAAGTCAATATTAATACAAGTTGAATACAAGTAATAGGAAAAAGGGTATAAGTATAAGTATTATCAATCGATTCGATCTATAATAGAATTTTTCGTTTATTCGACGAGGCACTCTTCGATCTTGGAGTCTTTGAGTTACAGACTTCAAATTTTATATATAGAAAAAAAACATTTTTAGTTTCCACGAAATTGATTCAAATCTACATCAATCTATATTTATATCCATATCAATCTATATCAAACTTTAGTCAGCTCGAGCTGGTTTAGTAGATAACTAGATTTACCCAAATGCATTCAAAAATACAGAACATTATAGCATACAGCTTGAGCAAATCCCATGCCCACACCACAATCCCTTAATAAAAATTGCTTGGCTCGCCTTTCAGATTATCTCTCACTTCAGCACTCTCAACTAAGCCACTTCTACTTAAGTGTTATTCACTATATATTAAATTTTATTCAAGCTTAAGCAACACTGCCATAATAACCTTACACTGTCTAGCGACTAACAAACTTTTCTGCCAGTGTTGTTAACGCTCGCATTAGAGTATTTTAAAATTCTCTCCTGCTCAGGCTTCGTTAGCTAACAAATTTGCCGTAAGCAATTGAAAGCAAGCAAAAGGCAAATAAAAATGCCCTTTAAATATGCAAAAAAAAATCCAGTGTTGGTAAACTATAAAATAAATAGAAGTCATATTCAGAATCAAATGAATTTTAAATGAAATGAAAGGCCAATAAATAGTCATACATAGAGTCACTCAGTTGGTGCTACTAAATTGCAATCAACGTGAAATTCCAGTGTTATTATGAATACTAAAAGAGCGCTGTGCAGGCGCATATTTGTACAACTCCTTAAGTATGCCAAGTACGAAAAATGATGGCAACAATTTAAAAGTTAACAAATAAAATTATGCAAAACGTTAAAAAGGTGCAGAACAAATTTCGCACAACACAACGACTACAAAACGAGGCGAAACTGTGGAGCAAAGTTAAAAACATGACTCCATAATGTATGAAAACTGTTGTCAGAGTGTAAAAATGTCTATTTACATAGTCATGCATCATGAACACACGCAGAGCGAGAGAGAGAGAGAGAGAGAGAGGGAGGGCGAAGCACACAAGAGAGGGAGAGGTAGAAGGAGTGCGAGCAAAGGAGCGTTATGGGTGAGCGGTGAAAACGTTTAGATTTGCGCACACGTGTAGAAAAATTAAAATATATATATGTATAAATACCCATACACACACAGGGGGTTGTGTTTCTGTGTGTGTGGGTGTATAAAAGTTCATAAATTTTAAATGCGACACTCGCTGGCCAGAACGAGACACAGATTGCGGCAAACTATTTGCAAAATAAACTGCACAACACGAGAAGAACAGCGGCAGCTGGAGCTGTGGCTGTAGCTGTAGCTGCCGCTGCTGCCGTCCGTACCAGGAGGCCAGTGTAAATGCAAATAAATCCCAAAAGCAAAGCCCAAAAAGTATGCAACACTAAATAACAGCAACAACTGCCACAGTTTGAGGCACGTCAGCAGACGTCGACGCTCGCCTCTAGCAGCGCTCGCTTCATGGCTCGTTTGCTTGTTAAAAGATAACTGTAACTGCACACACACACACTCACACACACACACCCAGGCACACACACACCCGCGTCATATGCAAAATATGCCCACAACTGGACAGGTGCCACGCCCCCAGTCGCAAATAAACGATATAAAAATATACAGAGCACAAAGCATGCACGAATATGGCGCTGAAATCTCGGCAAAAATATTCTTTCAAAAATATGCATTGCCATATAAAAAGATAAATGATTATTTACTGACATTTGTCGACTGTATTTCATATAAAAAACAAGCAAGAGTGCGCTAGTCGAGACTGCTCGACTAGGAAATACCCTGAACTCAACGAGTAGTCGCTTTTCCAATCATTCTACATTCATGACAAGCCTGTGTGGTCTCTGTTCCTGTTACATACTTTTTCACAAAACTAATATTCCCTCCAATGCACATTCCCAATCTGTTCAGGGTATGATAAATAAAAAGCATTCCGAGCATCAGCAAAATATGGATATGGCCAAGCCAACAGCAACTCACTTCACTTCACTTCACTTTATGCGCTTTGCTGTCACATATTAAATGCTGCACCATTTGCTCTGCAGTCCCTGGGCGACAAAGCTGAACCGGAAGTGCCAGATGAAAACAGAGAAATAAATATGCCATAATCCAAAAATAGAGCGTGCTTAAAGGTGGGCAGCATAAGCGAATGGGTTTGCCAAGCTGGGTCATTTTGAGAGAAGATTAAGCATTGATATATGCATTTTAATTAAATTATATTTATTATTATTATTGTTATTCTATTTTATTTATTTAAGTTAATTATATTTATTATTATTATTATTATTCTATACATTATTGAGCACATCAGCAATGAGCAGAGATGGAGCTTGAGTCTCTAATAGAACTGCAAAAAGTTTGAATGCCTTCGAATTAAATTGAATTGAATTGAGTGAGTGAGTGAGTGAGAGGCTCACAATGAATCGCATGTGTATGAATATACATTGAAATAAATAAGTGAGAACAAAAAAGACATAATATGGAATGAAACATTTATTTACTCAAGCAATCATATGAAAGGGATGAACATTTGATAAAGGTCGAAACACAACCAAGACAACAACAATTAAAAATCATATGTCTTGACATTTGAATGCATTCGAAATACAACCTCTCAGCCACACGCATTCCCACTCATTCACTTCGCCTCGTTTTCAATTGAATGTTGTGCTGCCGCCTTATGCGAGCGCATTCACTCAATCCAACTTCTTGGGACTCGAACTGAATTTCACTAAATGCATTTAGGCATTATCCAGGTTTTCAAAAATAATTCAAAATTTCTTTCTAATTTCCTCAAACTTAATCGATTGACATATGGAAGACAGATGCCAATCATTCTTCTATAACTCCCACCTATATAAACCCAAATATTCTTATACAACACCAACTACTACACCTATTCAGGACAGATCCCACACACCTCCAACTGCAACAACTTGCCATAACATATCTCAAAAACACCTATATATAACTCCCCAACTTCAACTATCCACGACAGATCTCAACTCCAACTACAACTCTTCGCATGCCGGCTTAAAAGGAATTTCATGTATACAGATGTTATCCTTAGACTCATCTTCATTAACGCTTTGCGCACCTTTCGCTAGACTATTCTAGGGTATGGCCCGGCGGGCAGCAATAGCTGAGTGGGCGCCATGTGTGCCCTTCCTGCACCGGAAGTGGCATAATTCAGCAGCGGAAATGTCTGATTTGATTGTATTTAGCACCATTGGCGGACGAGCGGTGACCGCCTAATGAGCAACTTTTAGCTCGCAATTAGCTGGCCGAGAATTAGGAGTGGTCGGCCGGCCAGCTGACCGGCTAGTCGAGTCCTTGGCTGGCCCGGCTGCCAGACCTGGCCGGGCCCGACCCTCCATGCGGTTTTGCACATTCCATTTCACTTTTATTATTCATTCAGCAGGAAAAAAGTGAGCAAAACTTTTTAATGCCCAGCAAATGGTTAAAAGCCGTTGCCTTGCTGCAAATGTTAACCAGCTCTAAGGCGACTCTCGGATGCGCTATCTGAGGTAGTGAGAGATTTAAGTATTTGAGTTAATTTAAATATATTTTAAAGTCTATTACTTGACTTGATTTGCTGTTGGTTGAAATGTTGAAGAGTTTGACTTGTGTGAATGAATTTATAGGTAAGATCTGAAGCACCTCTAGCAATGTCAATAAACAAAAGGAGAAAATATTAAACAAATATAATAGTTTCATTATTATTCTATAATTTCAAATACGAATTTAATTTTTTTACATTTTTTAAAAAATTATTTATAAATTTGTTTGCGAACTGGCGGAGTCATATGCCAATTATATCTTCAAAGGCCATGATCATCTCGATTGTGATGCCTAAGAAACTTGATGTTTCACATAAATTCTATGACAAAAATCTATATTTAAACATAAATGCCATAAAATTTCCCACTGAATAAAACCAATTTGATTAATAACAAAAATTAATTTCTCTATTTGATTCTAATTCAAACTTGTGTAACACCAAAAAAGCACCCCACTTTTCGGCTTATGCCCGAAAACTTTTTATGTACTTAAAAAATTTTAATAAATTAATAAAATTCATTAAAAAACATTATTTTATTAGCTCTCAAACTGGCTCAAACAGCTCTCGCCTTTTTTCCTTTTTTTTCATATATATTTTTTACGCATTCCACAAAAATAACTTTGGACTCGCCCCGAGCAGCGTATCTTTTTAATGAGCTCTATTATCAAAGTATTAGTGTGGACAGACGGCTGTTAAAATTATGCAACATATGTGTGTATGTGTGTGTGTGTGTGTATGTGTGTGTATGTGTGTTGGTGTGCGTGGCCTATCTACACAGATTTTCACTTTATGTCCTGCCTTTGACTAACCGAAGTTAATGTAAAATCGCAGAAAGTTTTTCGAGCATTTTATGGGCAGAGGCTGCAAAGCAAACCTTTGACAAGCATGGCAGTCATAACTTTTAATGCTCTTGTTGGCTGTCATGTGGCACGCCCACAGCGCGGCCCGCCTCTCGAAAGACATTTACAGCTTTACAGCTTGCCGCAATGAAAGTTTGTTTCCGTTATTTTTTTCCCCTCTCTCTCTCACTCACTCTCTCTCTCTCTTTTTGTTGTTCGTCTGTTGTTCTTGCTTGATGCTTTTCAATGGCAGATTTCCTGCTTCCTGCGACCCAAAGTGGTTCCATTTTTATTTTATTTTTTTTTTCTTATTTTGTCGTGCCTTTGAGCCGCCTCCGCATGTATTTCTATGCAGATATTAAAATGGTATAAAACTGGACAAAACGGCGCACCCGAAAACCAAACAGCAGCAACAACATCAGCAACAGCAACAGCAACAATGGCGAGCTAATTAAAATCATTTCATAAATTTGCCATTCCTTTGGGTACGGCAGCAGCAAAGTGGCCCAAAAAGTGGCCGACAAACAACTCCAAGGCGCAGCGCATAGCGCCCAAGGACACAAACAACTGGTCAACAGTGGGTGTGGCCGTGGCAGCCCCCCCGCTCTGGCCGGATGAACGTGGGAGCCTGCGGCTGGGACGCGACACGTGCAATGGGCGCGTCAAATAGGAATTCATTAACAAAACGTTACGCAAAATTTTAATTAAATATTAAAGCCCAAAAGTTGTGCGCAATTTATTTTTATTTTTCTTCTTCTTCTTGCTGCTGTTGTTGCTATTGTTATTATTGTTATGCGACAGTTTCTGCATGCTATCCACGGCCGGCCACGTCGCCCATTCATAATAGAAAATTTGTGCCCCGCAGCCAGCTTCGGTTTCATTCTCCATTATAACCAGGCAACCAGGGCCTCGCATCCAACTTAACTTATGCCAATTGTGATTAAATTAATTAGTGGAAGCTTAGACAAATAAATTGTCCTTGAATGCAGCAGAAAAAAAAGACTGCTCGACCCGGAGATACCCTGACCTTTTCATACAGGTCATATTCTAATCGTTCTACGCTTCTTTAATATATGCATTACATCAGCTCGTCATCCCGAATTTATTTACCCATTTTCAATAGGTTCATGGGCATAAAATGAATAAATAAATAAAGCATACGACCTGTCTGCACAGCCAAGTCAACAGCGTTAAAAGCAAACTCAAAGCAACTGCATGACTAGCGAATCAGCCAAAAATATTAAGCCCAGGCACATACACACACACGCACACTCTCAGACACACCTATATACCCATATATATATTATATATATATACATATATATAGCAGTTGGCATCTGCATGCTCCGTTTGCCTGCGGCATTTAATGTATCTTTAATTTCCCCAGAGGTTAATGTCGCACACAATCAGAGAGGTGGCAAAGCTCTATGCGAAAATATCACAAGTTTCTACTTACAATGCGGATTAGTTTAATAGCAACAGATAACACGAAGCTAAACCCATGGGCAAAGCTATTCCGTTAATGCTTTCAACGTATATATATCAATGATAGAAGGCAAATATTGTAGCTCAAATTGGAATGATAAATATAAAGATATATGTATATATGTCTACAGTTATTTAGGTATATATGTTATAGCTCATAATTTCGTCAAGGTTCAAAATCTATTGTTCATAGAAACATATGTCTATTATAATAGTTAAGCTTGTCATGTTAAGCCTTAAACAAAGCAGCCAGTGAAACTTTAACGAACGTCGCACAGTGGGGCCTTTGCCATTTTCTTTTACATAAATCGTACTTTTTGAGAAAGCAAGTTGTTTGATGACAGTGAATTCTTCAGGCTTTAAAATATTTAAATGCTCACAGGTCGCTTCAAAATTTTGTTGTTAAACTTGCGAATTGTGATTTTGTTTGATCAGCATGAAAAAATCTAAATCTATTTTATTATTATAAAAAATAATACAAAATATTTGTAATTACTAAAATTACTAAATAATTAAAAGAGAATATAAAGAAACAAATTTTAGTTAGTAATAAATATCAAAAAATTTGCTTAAAAAAATTATTTAACATTTTTTATTACAACAGAAATATTTTAAAATTAATAAACATTTTTTTTATTATACCAGAAATATTTTTTAAAAATTTCTTTGTTTATTTTAATTTTGAAATAAAAAACATACAGCCAAATTTATATACATTTGACGAAGAAACACTTCTTAGGAGCTCCTTCTAAATCTCAAAATAATCCAATCTAAGTTTTGTTGTCAACTAAAGTTTAAAAAGCCCTTTAAATATAGAAGACTGATAAAATTGGCTTTCAAACTAATTATTGGAAGAGCAACATTTTTTATATTATTTTAAATAATTGTATATGTTCCATCAAACCAAAATAATAATATTTAAATTAATTATAATAAAATTAAATTTTTTCCGAATATTTTTCTGCTTATTTTGCGCTCTAATAATTTATTCAAATTTGAATGCTTATATCTACCCTTTACTTTCATTCATTTTGAAAAATCATTTGAATTCTGGTCCGCTGTTAAATTTTCTATCAGATTCTATAAATCATTTGCCGAATTCCATAAAAAATTTATATTTTCGCCACGTTCTGACGGCAGAGGCCCTACGGTGCGGCGCACCAGGCACAATTGGGGCAAACAAAACTGTAGCTAAATAAATGAGCAGCATTGTAAGAAACACTCATGTGAATGGCTACGCGTGTGTGTGCAAGTGTGTATGTGTGAGTGTGTGTGTGTGTGTGTCTCTATGTCATGTACACGCCCATTTACTGAGCAACAATCACACATGAGTGCACCCGTGCAGCGACGTCTGTGTGCGTGCGCTTATGTATTAACGCCGCTGCCATATCCGAAATACAAATTGGAATTGGAATTGGAAATGGAATTGGGAGAGAGAGAGAGTTGTCTTTGGAGTATAGTTTGGCTGCAGCTCTTCCGTTGCCCTTCTCGGCGCTCCCAGCGAATGCCCCTGACGATAATAATGACTTGTAGTTAATGCCGCCAAGCGTCGATGCTGGCCGACCCAATGCTGCCAAAACGGAACGGAACGGAGCGGAACGGAACGAAACGAAACGAAATGGTATACAATTAAACGATGGGCATGGACATGATCGATGCGCATAGGAAAAGAAAAACCCTTTGGCTGCTGCTGGCCTCTAATGATGCCGCTGGGAGCGGAAATGCGAGCCAATGCAACTAATTAACTTGGCCAAACTTTTGGCCGTCCGCACAGCGCAAACTGCTAACTTGGCTCACTCTTTTTGCAGTGTTTGTTTTTATTGGCTGTCGACAGGTCGCTGCTGTGTTTAATAAAGCAGCCAAACATGCAAATGAACTGCGGACGAGGTGAAGAGCGCTGCAGCTACTGCTGCTGCTGCTCTTGAACCTGGCCCACAATTTCAATGGGAATGCCATGGATTTTGCATTGGGCAATTCATGAGCAACGCTCGGTATGCCAATAATTTATAACGAAAGCAGTGTGTGTGTGTGCAAGTGTTGCTGTGTGAATGAGTTGTGTGCTTTGGTCGACAGGCGTTGCCATAATTGCCAGAGCAACTTGTTAATGGCTCGACAGGCTCCTTCACATTGTTGTTGCTGCTGCTGCTCCTTGTTGTTGCTGTTGTTGCAGCAGCAGCGCTGGCCTTTGTTTACTGGCCAAGTGCAGCAGGGTAAACAAATTCGACCAGATTGTTCCGAATTTGATTGAACTGAACAGCGCCATAAATAATGTCAACTCAACTGGGTCAAAAAGTGTGCGCAACAACCAATTAGCAGCTGTTGAGCAAGAAAATTCTCTAACCACTTCAACGGTTAGCAAGAGAAGCTGCTTAGGTAATTCTCTTTTTTTAAAGATTTTTAAATTGACTTTCATTAATTATATCAAAGCATATTATATCTGAGCATAGGGTAACTCTTAGTCGAGCAATGTAATTTTTTTTTAGATATTTTCTTAGTCTTATTGTTGTATCTGCTATATGAACTACTAAACTCAAAGGAATTCACGCTGAATCTTCATAAAAAATACTCCCAGATCAGTTATGTACTTCTACTTAGTCTTTGTATTAGCTTAGGGTATCTCTTAGTCGAGCAATGCTGCTCAGCTTAGACTATAATGGAATGTTCATAAAAAAATACTCCTAACTGGTATTTTCAATTTATTGCTCTTTATTTATACACTTGTTCATAAGTCATATGCTGCGCAACGTGGAACTTGTTCAACACAGTGTTCAAATGAACTTATTCAAGTTCAAATTAACTTGATCATAAATAATACTCCTAGGTCCTCCAAAAAATAATTTATATTACTAGTTCAGCTGCTTTTGAACCATATATTCTATTGAGCTATCGATCATTAACGATGCGAATAATCGATAATGTAATATATATGATCATGATAATATTGATAATAATAAACAAGCTGAATAACATAGTTCCCTATTGAGCCTATTCAGCAAATGTAATTAGTTGTCTTAATTCCAGTGCTCAAAATAGAACCAGTTCAATATAGTATTCAGCTAAACCTATGGAAATAGAAAGTTTACCAACGATACTCCCACCTTAGTTACTCAGTTCTTTATAAATAATTCATTTCTATTTACTAGTCCAACGGTTCATGAACCATAGGTTCTATTAAACTATGGTCTTTAGTCCATATAAGAAATCAGAAAACTAGCTATATCGTTAAAAAACTAAACTAACTAGTATGTTTTAGCTCCTGATAGCCGAATCAATGATAAAGCTAATCAATACCTGAATTATAGTTCACAAATGAACCCAGTCAACAAATGGAACTAGTTGTCTTTCAAGTTCTCAATATGAAACTTGCTCAACATAGAGATCAACTATACTTACTTAAACGAAAAGTTCATCAACGATACTCCCACCTCAGTTTCTAATTTGTTCATAAACATTTAATTTCGATTTACTAATTCTATTGGGCTATCGATCACAATCCACGCAAATAATCGATAAACTAATTACAGTTCTCAATCGAATCCATTTACCAAGTATAGCTAAATATCTTAGCTCTAGCTTACTCTCAGTTCAACTCACCTTTAAATTGCTGATGAATCTCCTTGGCATCACCTTTGCGCTGCCTGCCTTAAAGTAAAATTTGCCTTTGCCTAGAATCATCCTATCTCTTAGTAGATTAGTTAGCGGAAATTCGCAGCTCAGCCTTGACGAAAATCACTTTTTTCTCATAATTTTTTTAATTTCCTAATGATGTTGCTGAAAATTTAAGTGTAGCTGTGGGAGAGCCGAGCTAGAAAAAAAAAACTAGAAAAGAAACCTAAATGTCATGACGCTGCACTTTTGCTTAACTGCTGACGCGTTGACGATGGCAGCTCAGCTCAGGGCTCAGCTCTCAGCGCTCGGCAGCTCGGCAGCTGGCCTGACCTTAAAATTTGTGGCTTAGTTAACATTCGAGCGAAAACTGAGCTCAGCTCGGCTCAACTCAGCTCCGCACAGCGGCTTGGCTCTAATGAATTTGCATTTTTTATAAATCCCCATTGATGTGCCCCACTTTTGCGGCTCCTTGCCGCCCCTAACCAAGCCAAGTGATTGCACATTCCTTGTATGCACAATGCTGTTGCGAGTTGCTCTCGCTGTTGTTTTTGTTGTTGTTGTTGTTGTTGCTGCTGCTGTTGCGCTGTTCCGGACATTGGCAGGCCCACGGCAGTGTTGGGCGAGTGTAAGCGGATACGGAAGTGGACACGAGAGCTTGGCACAACTGAAGAATTGATAGACACGCTTGTTGCACTTGACGTGACTGCGATGTCAATGCGTGCAGGTGTGTGTGTGTGCGTGTGTTTGAGTGTGTCACTGTGATCAATGTTCGATTAGGGCGTGGCTCGTAAGCCATGCTGTAAATCAAGTTCGATGGAAATTTCACAGCTAACAAGCTGTTCAATTTGTTTGCAGATCGTCATGTTTCATTCCAGCATTCCGAGCACTTGCTTGAGCGAGTATGCTCCAGTATGTCATTCGATAACAATTGTCGATAATATTTAGAAATTTAAGTTGGTCATAAAGTAATATTAGCTGAGCCTACTTATGAAACCCGCCCGCAATTGCTTTTCGATTAGATTTCTACTTTAGTAGCCTCTAAATGACATTCCGATAAGTTATATCGATAATTGTTATCGATATTTTTTATGAACTTAAATTTATCAGCGAGGAAATGGGCAGTCCGACTATAATTGTTTTTTTATTAAATTTTCTCCTCTTCTGAATGACACTCAGTTAAGTCATATCGATAATTGTTATCGATATTATTTCTATAAGTTTCAATTTAAGATTGTCATAAAGAAAATTAGTATGTTGAGGTCAAGCTGCTTACTTGACGAACTGCTAAATGACACTCAGTTAAGTAATATCGATAGTTGTTATCGAAAATTGTTCTATTATATTCAAGCTTGTCATAAAGTAAATAAGTAAGCAGAGTCCGACTGCAATTGATTTTCTATTAAATTTCTAATTTACTAGCTGTTTACTTGACCAGCTGCTCATTCACTCACACGCAGATAAGTCATATTGATAGTTATCGATATTTTTTTTTTTAAATTTAAACTTGTCAGCGAGTAAATGTGGTAACTGGGGACCGACTGTAATTGCTTTTCTATTAAATTTCTGCCCTGCTAGCCGCTTACTTGACCAGCAGCTGAATGACACTCAGATAAGTCATCTGCCTTTGATGCCATTATCGATAACCCAGTTTTCTCTAGACTTCCCACAAAGCACTCATTGTTCGAGTCTAGGGCATGGCTTAGTCTGGCATGCACAGTGCGACGTGTGAGTGTGTTGAGTTGGCTTTCTTCCATGTATGCTAAAACGGCCGTTCAATATGGCAGATTGGCCCAGTTGCTGGCTGTTGTCGTTTTTACGAGCTGACTACTTTATGCTGTTTTTGTGCCGTGTTTTGTTGTGCTTGTCTTTGTACACACATACACACACAGACACATAGACACACATGCTCGCACACACCCTTGCACACACTTTCACACACGTCGTCAGTTCGACTATGGCATCGACGGCTCCTCAATGGGGACTTGAACTGCATTTTGCACTCTGCACTTGCCATAAATCTCAGTCAGCACTTGGGGGCACACACAAAAAGAGAGAGAGAGAGAGAAAGGAAAAGAGAAAGAAGAAGAAGAAGAAAGGCAAACTCTTTCCACTCAGCGTCAATGGAAGCTGAAATTTAAAATTTCGTTGCAGCTGATTAAGTTGAGGGCCATTGGCTGTGACCGCTAATGTGGCTGGCTGCGAATCAGCAGTCATAGGTTCAATCAACATCAGATTTAATTAAAATACTAAAAGCATGCAAAGCAGCCAAGGCAACATGCCAAAAGCCAAAGTCCAGAAGCGCAAGAGACAGCCAAGGGCTGCCATGGCGCATTAAAACGGAAATAATTGTGGTCCGAGCTGCCAGAGAGAGCGGATGGACAGCCTGACAATAGCAATAGGAGCCACAGCAGCTGTGGGCGGTTCAGCAGAGCCAACACTTTTCCAAGCGAGTCTAATTAAGTAGCCGTAGCCGTAGCCATAGCCCGAGTCCTAGCCAACTTACCGAGCTGGCCAAGATGCAGCACTCTCTGGTCTTCGGACATGCACTTGGCAATATTAAATACAAATCAATTGCGGCACAAGCGAATGCAAGAGCACCTAATGCAACTCTTATTGGCAGCTGGCTCATTTCAAAAATCAATAAGTCCGTTTCAATTATAGTTTGATTACGGAATCTTGGCAATAAAACGCATGACTCATTCAAGAGTCAATGGGAAATGTATTAGATGATGAGCATGCGAAACGACCTATGACTAGATGTTACTTTGAATGGCAGTGAGTGTAATGTAATGACTGCCCTCAAGAGCATTTTTAGTACGATTTACGATAGTCGACTTACGATAATCGATTTACGATATTCGACATACGATATTCGAACTACGATATTCGACTAACGATATTCGTATTATTATTATACGATAGACGATACATGATATGCGATATACGGTATACGATATAAGATATGCGACATACTATAACAATAATATACATTGCATACAATTTACGATATACTATATATTGTGTACCTTTTACGATATACGATACACGATATACGACAAAATATACCATATACAATATACACTATACAATATACGTATCCGATAACCGTTTTATAATGAACGATATACGGCACATTAAATACGATATTTGATAGACGATGTACGATATTCAATAAATGCTAGGCGCTGTATATCTGATTTTATATACGATATATGTGAAATATTGAACATACATATATAATATATTGGACTTACGATCTTTTATAAACAACACGCATTATGCAATGGACGATAGACTATATGAGACTTGTGAACTGAGAAGTTCGGTATACGTTATATGATAGATACGATAAACGGTCAACAATAAAAGATATAAGATCTACGATATCAACAGGACTATATATTATTGACGCTGTATATCTATTTAACCCTTTATATGGCACCTTGTCGGATTTTGATCTAGTTTATTTCATTAGAAAAAAAAATAAAAATAAAAAATTCAACTTCTTTCTTTTTTTTGAAATTTTACTTTTTTAGTCATTTATTTAAGGATAAAAGGATTGTTGCATATATGCAACAGTTAGGGTTGTGGTGAAAATAATTGAAGTGGTGAAAATAATTGAAGTAATTGAAAATAATTTTTTTTTTTGAAAATAATTGAAGTAAAACAAAATATTTTTCAAAGTTAGTTAGATAATATTATTAATTAATTATATAACACATTTAAGTAAAAAAGTGGAGTTATTTTAATGTAAATGAAAATTTTTGAAACAATTATTTCTTTTGTTAAAGCAGAGTGCTACGCCACATTTTTCGCACTTTGTCTGTGATAAACCAGTGCAGTTTGGATATTTGCATCTGGTTCTGTTGTCAGTCCACGTTGGCCAATGCCCAACCTGATCTTGACGCACCATTTGATTTGGTACATGTTGAGTTGGACCTCTCTGCTTTTTTTTCTGCAATTCATTTTCAACAGAATAACTTCGCTTTCCAATTTTAGATTTTGTGTCTACTTTTCTCAAAATTTCAGCGATGTCTAGCCGAAACTCTGATGAGCTTAAAAGTTTTTTTGTCGATGCATTTTCTTTTTGCACTCGTTTATACAACAACCAAGCGTTGCTGACTGTCAAGTCCAGCAGGTGATAAAAAAACCCGAACTTGCCAACGTCTGCTTCTTATCCAAATTTTATACCTTCCTATTATGCTATCTATGAGATCAACGCCACCCATATAGCTATTATATTGTGCTATTGCAAATGGACGGTCAATATGAATATAATCCTTTTGGACTTTATTGTAACGTCGGGCTGTGTCTTTGGGACTTATTCCAGCGTAATTGGATGCCAAAGTAACAATTTTGTTATCCACCCATGAAGTTAAGGAAATGTCCACTCCACCGTAGTCGGCAACATATTCCACTGATGTACCTCGTGATTTTTCTAAGTTTATCTGGTCAATGGATTTATGGTTTGGAATTCGGTTCTTTCTTATTGTTCCCAAAGCTAGAATATGAATATAATCCTTTCCTCCTTCCGCCAGGTACTTCAAAAGGGGTAAGGAGTTAAAATAATTATCAAAGTATAATCGATAATTCCGATGCCTGGGCATATCTCTAGCCAATCTGACGACACAGTTTGATGCCGCACCCAAATTAGGCCGTACTTTATTTTCATTTCCACTATCTATTTCGAATTTGTAGCAGAAGCCTAAATTACCGCTAAGTACAAAAATCCTATAGCCCCATTTATGAGGCTTGTTGGGATTGTACCTTTTCATGTGGTTCTTAGCCTTTGTTGAACATATCTGTTCATCAACACACAAAAATTGTTCCATAGGAACTTTTTTAAAATTTTTGTTTAGTTCATCTATTATTGGCCTGATTTTGAATAGCCGATCGTGACAGGAGTGTGGTACTCCAATTATTGTTGACCAATATTGAGTAATTCTTGGAAGACGCGAAATTGACATGTATAATATTATTCCAACAAACTGTCGAATATCTAAGGACGTAAAATTGACATGTGCGTTAGGGTCTTTTTGGCGAATATAAAGATTTGTTTCGATTGTAATTTCATCAAACAGGTTTTTTGGAAAAAGATACCAAAAATTATATTGGCTCTGATAGTTCCATTAGTTCCGGATGCAACATAGTACTCCCGAGAAACTGCAGTTGATTTTCGTTCAAAATTAAAAAGCGTTTTCTCCATAGCAAGTTTCTTTTCAGATCAGGGTTATTACTGGTAACATTTGGCTCAGAATCATCTATGAGATTTGAGTTTGAAACGTCTAAGGCACTATATGTAGTCTCATAAAACACATACAACAAACCCAAGACAAGTTCTATGACATATAACAACAACATATAACCATATGTATAAACACATAACAACATATAATATAAACACAAACACTCTATGTTGCGTAAATACAACAAAATAAATTCTGCGCAATATAACTTCGAATACTTGTTTGATGTATATCTGCAACATACCGATTTTTCGAATCTACACACAATACACAACAAGAAACGTGAAAACTTGATAGCACATGCATTTGAAACATATTTACCTTTGTTTTTCTTAAGTTTTTCGTAAAGAAATATCTATATTTTTAATAAAATTTTGCAACACAATTTTTTCAGCGCACACAACATGTGCTTCTCACAAAATTGGCGGGAAAGTGAACATATGTTTTACAAAACATCTAGAAATGTGCCCAAAGCAAATTATTTATAAAATACGTTTGTTTCAGATGCACAACATATAGCCACATTCGATTTTTTCGATTTGCATTGCGAAAGAATATCTTTTAAAGGGTATGTTGCAGATATGCAACACGGCCATATAAAGGGTTAAATATGCTAACTAAGATAAGCTAATGTGATTTACGATATTCGCTACAGGACGCACAAGAAACGATATAAAATTTATGATATAAGATATAAACGATATACTTATATCAGCAGCTTTAAAAGCAATCTAGTCTAGCCGACTATCGCTAATGTTATCATAAACTCTTAAATATCTCCCGCTTACTCAGCCCGCATTTAGAGAGTTGAATGGGAAAACTATTTTTGTAAAACTTTTGCGTTAAATCTTTTAACAATTCAAATTATACGCAAGCATTGAGAGAGGGAAAACAAACGGAGTGAGGCAGCGCAGGATTTTATAGTCTGAGCAAAGTGCTACATAATGCATATTTAAGGACTAGTTAAAAGAGTGTATGCAGCGAGGCAACATTTAGCTTAATGTTATCATTAACAACAGCGGCAGCTAGACAAAAAGTAACTTTAACAAAATTTACTAAAACACAATTATAAACACATTTCTCTCAGCACTCGAGCTCGCCATATAGCCTCGAGCTGCAGCTATTTACAGATGGAGTTGAGAGAGAGAGAAAAAAAAAAGGCTAAAACTTTTTGTACCATGTTCACTTTCAATTTGGCTTTCATGTCAGCTGCAACAATAGAAAAGCGTAATTGTTTTTATTTTCCAATGAGCGAGAGAGAGGGAGAGAGAGAGAGGAAGGGAGAGAGAGCAAGACAGCGAGTGTGGCAACTTTTGCCGCTTTGCAACACTTAGACAAATGCTGGCTAAATTAAACAGCTAGCGGCCAGAGCTTACCACCTGCAGAAGCCATGAGTGTGCGTGTGTGTGTGTGTGTGCGCGTGTGTGTGCAACTAATTTAAAAAGTAATTTTTACTTCCGGCATGTACACAGCTGCAGCGACTGCAGACACGCCCCACCAACATCCCCCCGTTCCCCCTCCACGGCCCCACGAGTTTTATGCAATCGGGCTTCGAAATTGCGCAAACACAATAGCGCAAGCTTGTTTGCACAACCGGCCAAATCAGAGCAAATAATAATAAAAGCGCCCACAGCAGCAGCAACAGCAGCAGCAGGAGTTGGAGCAGGAGCAGGAGCTGCCGCCGCAGCAGCTGTTGCAACACAAATAGGAACAACAAGCCACGAAACGTTAGGTGTTTGACTATCTCGCCGGCATCGCGTCTCGCACTCGAATGCTTTGCTTTTCCGTTAAACGCCTGCCTCATCAATACGTTCGCTCGCTCGCTCGCTCGCTCGCTCGTTCGTTAGTCCTGGCTCATCCTGTCGCGCTTAATTTGCTGAACATTCAGCGCATTTCATTAAATTTATTGCCAACTTGCAATTGAATTATGGTAAATCCAATTAATTGCCATTTCGCGTCCAATAAATTGTAATCAATTTCAATTGTGCGCCGCCTGCCGCAGAGTCTACTTTAAATATATATATATAGACAGTATCTTTATAGCACCTGTACATATATATAGGCTATATGTAAATTGGTTTACCAAATTGTGTTGCTTACTTTTATCACATTTCGTGTTGTTAATCTAGGCTTTTTTTCTGGTTTCACTGTAATACTACTTAATGTCAACGCATTAACTCCACTCGCAATGATTACATTTACATTATCAGCAGCATTTTCATATACTGAAGTGCTGCTCGAGCTTTGAGCTGCTCGGGAAGTCTTTGTTGGAGTCTTGGAAAAATAATATAATATTAAATTATTACTTTATTTTAGAGCTTTACAATTTAATTGTCATGTTAGACACACGCTAATCTCTCCTATGTTGACTGAACATAACTAAATCAAGCACTTAATACTGCTCCAATATATATTGTAGTTATCAAATACCTTAACACCCTAGCTTGTTTATCTCTAAAGCATCTACATGGCTTAATCTTCTTTGAGCATTAGACATAAGTTGGATAAAAGTATTAAATATTTTGCAGATGAAGCTGCTCAGAGGTTTTTCGTTTCTGCCCTCTTAAACTTAATACATCCTTGTTTTTTGGTTCCTACTCTAACACAGGTCAACAAAAGTTTAGTAACAAAGAATCAGACTGTGAGCAAAGGTAGGCAAGCAACTATGTCTCTAAATAAAACTAATGCAACTCTAAAGGCAAATATACTTTCAATAGATATAGACATATATAATTCAACTATATAAAACGATTTTTTAAAAGATAAAAAGTGCTTTAAAACGGATATATCCGACTCTCAAATACCTTAACTATCTCTATTAGCACAAACATATTAATTTTTGCCAACTAATTATTTAAAAATCTAAAACGAATTTAAGATTGAGTATACAAGACTTTCTTATACCTTAGCACTCTCTATGAATATAATAATTTATATTTTTTTTACAGAGCCGCAAACATGGTTAAAATAACCCGTATAAACATTTCTACTACTTTTGTATTACCAACTCTCAAACCCGGCAAACCTGACCGCTTACAACAATTCTAGTTCCGGTCTGTAGCTCGAATTTCGTCTTACCAACTCCTGTTGGCATGTGTAATCAATAATTCACCTTAAGTTCAGGAGCTTTAACAAGCACAAGTGCTAAGTGTTACTGAAATTTCAAATTGAGTCTCACAAAAGCCCACAAAGGTAACCATAGAGCGAGCGAAAGCAGCTGTTGCTTAGCTAAGCTGACTACAAACGAGATAAGAGCTGAGGTAATTGCCGTGAAATAGCCATAAAAAGAAGCAAAGCAAGAACTAAATATAATAATAATAATGATATAATGGAAGGCAGGCTCTAGAGATGCTTTGGGCTTTACAGCAAATAGTAAATAATAATAAAGAAAATATAAAAATAAATAATAATAATAATAGATGTATGAAGGAATAAAGAAGAGAAGCTTAAGACAGCAGTTTAAATATAATATAAGAGTTTCCTAGAGGAAAATATATAAGTATATATAGATTTCCGCTGAACTGAATAGGTTCGAGCTTGCTTCAGCAAAAACTTTTCTCTTTTGCTTAGAATTTATTTATATTTGCAATCTGTCCGATGGGACAGTCATCAAACTATATTTTCCTTGCATTAACATTTATATTGTGTTTTCTGTATAAATAATGGAGGCTTAGAGAGTGGGGCAACGATGTGACGTTGCTGCTATTAAGCAGATTATTGGCAGGGGAGTTAGTTCGTCTATTGAGTCACGTCAAGTAGGGTAGTGTCCTAGAAATTTCTTGATGAAACCAATGGTGTAAGAGCTCTTCCCTGCTTGAGTGGAGTAGCTGAGCTTTGATGAATGTTTTAAGTGAACTATATTGAAGTATCTGTTACAATATTTTAATATAGTATCACAGTTGGAATGTTTTACCTTATTCTTAGTCATATTAAGTATACGCCTTGGTAAGCAATTGAAATGATTTTCACTTTTTTTAAGGAAAATGATTGAGAAAGATTTTTTGACTGATTCTCTAAGGGCATAGAGTGTTCAGTTTCCTAAGATCTGTTACAAGAAAGTAAACGTTTTTTTAAAAAAGTGTTACAGTTAGAGTAATTTACCTTATTTCTAGTCATATTAAGTATACGCCTTGATAATGGAATAGAACTTTTTTTCAATTTTACTAAGCGAAATGATTGAGAAGGATATTCTCATCAGATTCATCTAAGGTCTTAGAGTGTGCAGTTTCCTACGATCTGCTACAAGAAAGACTCTAAGTCTTTTTTGTATCTAGTCCATGTAGTACCACTAAAAACTTCTGCGAATTATATAAAACCATTTTATTCTATACAGATTTTCATTCATCTTCGCTGTGCCAACTCCCAAGCTTACCAACAGCATTACGCCGCCTACACAGGTGTTATATATCCTCCCACATATGCATATATAAATATGTATAAATATATTGTTGATTCCATAAGTTCAGTTGATAAACTCCGATCTTATCGCCTGATATATGCACATACTTTGCCATGAATTATGATGCGTGTAAAGACAAAAGATTAGCAACCTGTTTGTGCTGGCTGCCATATCAGGCAGCACTCAAATGCCAGAGGTTAAGCGGACTTAATGTAATAACGGGAATCATCTAAAAACATTCGCAAAGAGTGCGCCGTCTATCGCATCATTTACTAATTCATAAGCCCTGGCTTACAGAGAGAGACAGAGTGAGTGAGTGGGAGGGCAGAGGGGCCGGCAGTGAGTCGGAGCCCCAAATGTAAGACATTTAAATATGCAGCTAATCATAAAATGAAAACAAAGGCAAAACACAACAGAAAGAAAGGAAAAACAAACACTCGAATATAAGTACATAAATGCCATATAAGGCATATAAGCAAAAATGCGCCATAAAAGCCAAAAACTGAACGTAAACACTCGGCTCGCGCAAATGGGCTGAAAAAACAAGAGGGGAAAGGGAGGCGGAGGAGCAAGAGGGAGCAGCAAGAGGAGGCAGCAAGAGAAGGAGGCGGCAGCGGCAGCCAAAGAGTAACATTTCTTTTCATAAGCTCAGGCATCTTAATCTTAGGGAAATAAACTCGTTGCCAGCCCATGCCCTGTCCTCCCCCTAGCCCCTCTTGCCCCTCCATCTACATGAGCTGTGGGCTATGCGCCATGTTTGAAATTAATTTCATTCACACAAAAATTTTCTCGCGCGCATACAATTTCATTAAGCAAATATTTTCGTCGCCTCACAGAACAACTTCACCATGCACCCCACACCCCCGCTCCACCATCCCCCCTCCCACTTGCCAGCGCCAATGTTTCGTCTATTTGTTTTTTTTTTTTCTTTCTTTGCACGCAGAGTTAACGACGCGCAGCATTTATGCCGTTTTAATGCCGCGAGCGTCGCTCAAATGAGCCGCTCATAAAACGTCGCCAGGACAATGATAGTCACTGTCCGCCACGCCCATTCGCCCATGCGCCCATTCGCCCACAGCCGTCGAACAATTAATGCATTAAAAACGCAATGCGAAGCATTTGCATGGCCAATAAAAACGGCATTTAATGACAGCTGCAAATTTGCAGTCTCAAATAATCAGCATAAAACAAAGCAAAGAAAAACAAGGCGAACAGCTCAAGTGGAGCGTGACTGACTGCTTAATGCCCGTTCATTTGTTGCAAAATAGAGGAAAGTTATTTAGAAATGTCGATAGTGTTTATTGTGCTAAGAGACTTGGAGATCAACGAGGGCTGCTCAGCAAATAGCGCATATTTTAGGTTTCTCATTTTATCCTAAAACTTAAAAGGTTATTTTTATGAATATCTATTTTGTAGCATTAACTAAGTAGTTCTCATTTGAAATCAAAGACTTCTGGTCAAGATTTCTGCTCATCAAACAATTCAAAAATAATTGTTGGTAATTCGATCAGCTCCGTCAACGCTCTTCAAACGTAGTGTATCGTCATCCTCTCATGATCCTTTGCAATTTCGGGAGCAGGAAAAAGTCAAAGAAAGCTAGGTCTCGGGAATACTAGAAATTCATCATCTCTTAATTATTGTTTTCATAGCTGAAATAAGCACCAACATAACGGCTCAAAAATGGAAAATCAAGCTTATATAATCCGTGAAAGTCAGAAAATTCAAATTCCAAAATGAAACCAAAGACTTTTTGAGCAGACCTCACATAGCTATAGTAGCTCTACAGTAATAACTAAGCAACTGCTTCCAACAATAAATCTGTGGAAGAATAAATTTATCTAATTTTTGGCACGCCCACCGTGGGCGCAGCTATATAAGCTTCATATTACCACATATTTCTAATCTATACAAAAAGATATATTCTATATCTCTATATAAAAAAATCCTAACAGCTTACCAGAGCAGAGTCCACTCCCCCCTAAGTACTGCAACAGTCCAGCGCTGAAAACCAATATGCCTCAATCACTTATATAAACGAGTAAACAATTATAAAGGCCCGAAGAACTTTTAAGGCCACATGACCGAAGGAGAAGAGCCGAGTGAAAGGAACAGTAAGCAGAGAGGTAGGAGACGGCTGGGAGCACACAATAAATATACATAATGGGATATGCCATGAAATATTCCTCACATACAGTGGAGACCTCATATAACGAGCCGACCGAAAAACGAAATAAATGCATTTCAATTGATGCAAACTACGAGTCTCCTTTTCAATAGCTCTCTCTCAATCGCATCTCTTACTTTATTTGTGCTTAAATGAAAACTTGCCATGCAAATCGATTATGAAACAAATGGCAAATGGAACGCACAGGCATACGCATGCTGGCGCAGCCTGGAAATAAAATGCAAATGGCTCGAAAGCGAAAGAGTTGCGAAACTAAGGAAACGGACATGAGCTGAAATGCGTACGATACGAGCAGAAATCGAATTGAAATGCAGATGGAGTAAATTAAATGGAATGAAATGGTTAAAAAGGCGATTGAATTGTGAAAGAGTGGCGGCAGCACGGGTCAAATTATTAGATAAAAGCTATGCAAATGAAACGAGATATACTAGGAAAACATTAGGCTGAATAGTTAAAACAAATGGAAATGAATGTTTAATGAGTGTGAAACGTTTGGAAGTGAAGTTCAATTAATATGACATATATATTATTAGGTATTAAGCATTAAGTCAAGGGCATATGATGCGAAATAAATGTGAAGCATATGGAATTGAAACAAGGTTATATGAATTTGAATATAATATAATAAATTTGAAACATTTGGAATTGAAACAAGGGCATGTAAATTTCGATAAGTATGGGACTTGTGGAAATGAAACTATGGACTATGAAGCATATAATATATCTGAAACATATGGTATTGAAACCAGGGCATATGAAAGTCGAAAGGTTGACGACTTATGGAATTGAAACTAGCATATATGTAGCTCAATAATTGTGAAACATATGGCATTGAAACCAAGGCATTTGAAAATCTATAAGTATAGAGCATAGTAAATTAAAACTAAGGCAGATAAAGCTGAATAAATAACAAAAAATGTTAAATTGAAACAAGCTCCCATAAAATTCAAGAAATTTAAAACATAAGGCATTAAAACAATATCTCAAAAGTTGCTATATTTTGAATTGCTAAGCAATAAATTAAATTCATATTTTATTATTATTATTCACATTATTATTTGTATTATTATTAACATCATTGCTAATATTTCTTTATTTTTCAACCTCCAACTTTTCTGCCTACAAGCTTCAGCAAACTTCTCACCCGGCTTAAACCAAAATACTACCCCCAAATAATCCTCCAACATTTGCTACCAGACTTCTCAAGTCTCGAGTCCCCAAAGTATCATCTTTTAAATCTCTGCGCTGACTGCGGTGTTCGCAAACAAAATCCTTTCGCATCTCCTTTTGCCTTCCGATCATATTTCGACAAATGCAGACAAATATTGTACGAAAATTCCTGAATCAACGTTACTCAAATACTCAAATCGACAGGTAAAATATATTCCCACAGCGAAAAAAGCATTGCCGAGGTGTCAAACATATATATACATATATATATATATTTATGGACGTGAACGTGAACGTGGTCCTGGACGTGGACCTGGACGTGAACGTATTCATATGCCGGAGTGGCGAAGCGAATGCACTACGAATCGAAATGAATCAAAACTTTTAAAGTGCATGCGCCCCAGCAGTCGCAGCAGCCGCAGCAGTAGCATCAGCCGCCGCAGCAGCAGCTGCTGCAAAACAAAAACAACAACAAAGTTGCGCTCTTTAATTGCTGTTTGCTCCAAAGTTGAACGCAACAGTTTCAACAAAACGAAGTAAGATTGTTGCTGAGCGACAGTAGACGACTGCATGATACTCGCTTGGGATTGGAGGAGAGTGAAATGGGATCTAATATGACATAGCTCAATATATAATAGGCTTATCTAAGATCTAGAGTAGCTCGAATCGAGTAACTCGATCTCTCTAACTATAAAATATATCTAGTTATATTTCCTGCCCCTTTGCCACGCCCCCAGCTGGCATTTACAACAAATCTTAGCTGAGACTCAATCGAATTTCAATTCACTTCAGACTGCAAATAATGCAAAGCCAATATACTTGCTTCCCTCCACATGGGCGCGCATAAAAAGTTAAATAAAAGTGTGGCCAGGCAACGTTCGCTCAAATGAGCTGAACCGAACGGATGTCAACGGGGCGGTTCTGCGACGGGGGCGTGGCGTTTGGCGTTTGCCGCTGAAATGATTACGCGCCGAGCAGCCGCTTGTAGCTGAAGCTGACAAAACAATACACTCACACACACACACACACACACACACACACACACACACACACACACACACACACATACGCAGGGAGACAATCAGACAGACACAAATGGAGGCGGCAACCGCAGAGCTACACGGCCGCACGGCCGCAGAGACTTTGGCCAATATTTCAAACACGCGTCGAACGCATTTCCGTGCGGAAAACGGTTACAGCGGAAATGCAACTTTGGCCGTTGTTCAAGCATAACTGTTGTTTATGTTTGCACACACTCACACTCACACACACACTCAGACAGACAAACATGGCATTGGGCATCGCTGGCTGGTTATCAACAAAAGTGCGACCCGTCCTGAGACACACACAAACGCAGCTGCGCACCAAAAGCATTTAAGCATTGCTGCCGACTGCTGACTTGCCGCAATGGCATCGCACTTTTGTCGGGCATTATGTAACAAGGCATTTTGATCTTTAGGCTCTTCGAATTCTGCATGAGATATTATAGCTATCAATGTGATATACGATTGATACAATGAAAATTAAGTTTTTGTATAATAAACTCTAGCTTATCCAGCTTGAACTTTTAACAATAGTTGATAGATTTTATTAGAAATGCATACTATATGTAAAAACTATTCCAGAAATCTTTACTATGTATATCCAAAGCTTAAAGCAGAACATCATTATCAAGTTAGACCTTCTAGGAAGCCTGTCTTAAGAGATCATCATTATTAAGTGAGCCCTTCCAGGAAGTCTGTCTTAAAAGCATATTCCCTTTACACTTAGGATTCCCTAGTTTATAAATGTGAAATTTCTTTTTCACAAATCTTTGTGAAAAAGAAATTTCACATTTACTATCTAATACTATCTAATCTACTAATACTATCTATTGGTACGTCTCCTGCAATCTAGTGCTTCAGGAAAACAAAATCTTAAAAATATCTTTAAGTCTATCTATCCATCTAACGATGTATCTTAAATAGAAAAAAAAAATCTAAAATCTTAATTTCTCACCAATCTTTCAGTAGAAAATCTTATTTCGATTTGTGTTTACTTACAGCTTCAACTAATTTTGTTGGCCTCTATAAATATTTTACAGTTCGCATTTAGAATCTAGTTTCTTCATGTACTTTTTTTAAAAAATTGTTTTTAATAAATAAAATGAATTATAGCCCAGTAAATCGAAAATCTCAGTAACTAGCACGAAATATTTAAGATATAAAGGACATATTTAGAATATATACGTATATGTCTATATATCCCATATCTACAAATCATACCTATATATAACTCTGTGATATAAATTTGATATTACTTAATAATATATATGATATATCTCTAACTATGCTACAAAATAGATCTTATTGTATATCATATACTAAATTCAATTTCTTTCCATTTATGCCCATTTATATATCAAAATTATCTCTAATACAAATAAATAAATAATTTTTACTATTAATTTTAGATTCATTCCGAAGAACTCTTAATCTACTTTATGAAAATTATCTTCTATAATATATATAAAAACTACATCTAACAGAGTATTTGTTATTCGCTTAGTCCATTGCCGCCATGCTTTACTGTTTTGCTGTTGTTTTTTCTTTCGAAATGTTGGGTCAACAGCAGTTACAGTTATAAAGCCGGTTGCAGGGCCGCTTACAGCGCCAGCTGCCCATTACGTTTACCAGTTAGTTTTGGCCCATTGCTGGCCAGACGAGACGGCTTATATATATGTCTTCTTCTTCTTCTTTTTTTCGCTTTGTTTGTTTGTTCCTCTTTTGGGATTGCAATTTTTGACAGCAATTTTCTTGCCGTTGACAAAAGCCTTACGCAGTAAATTGAGATGGATGAAAGCCAACAGGCAGACAGACAGACAGACAGACAGACAGACAGACAGATTGACAGACAGTTAGACAGCCAACTAGACGGAAAGAGTGGAATTGCGCTCGTCTCCAACTGAGCCAATAAGCGCACTTGGTTTGAAGCAACAGCGACCCTCGAAAAAAAAAAAAACTAAAAAATAAAAAAACCCGAAACACGAAAATGGTCAAGGAAACCCGAAAGCCATTGCTGTTGTCCTCGCCGCCGCTGGGCTGCCTAATTGGTTTGCTCCAGCTGAAAATAGAAGGGGAGAAACCCAAAAAAGATGAAACTTAAAATCCCGAATACGGCTAGCCAGCTGCTCCCATTTCCAGTTCCAGCCAAACTAGCAGTGCGTGAAAGTGAGTCAAGGGAATGCTGAGAGAAATGCCAAAAATAAGTCATGAGACTATTCATTTACTTTGAAGTGATCATACGATCGGCTTGCTAGATTCTCTTGCATTTGCTATTATTTTGTAATAAGTTCAAATTAGAAATGTATTTTTACAAATTTTAAATAAATAATTAGCAAAGCAATCTAAAGAAATATAGCTAATAGAAGCTTAAAGAAATATAAAATAATTATAGAAAAAATTATAGATAAATAGCAATTAAGTTGAAAGAAAATTTGGTCTATGAATATTATGAGAATCTACTAAAAATACTGATCTACTAAAAAAAAACTACTAAAAATACTTATCTACTAGAAAAATAAATCTACAAATTTGTTCTGTGATCACATTCGCTGTGAGCCCCAGAGTGCGACTATGGACAGTAGGCGACCTAAGGAACTAGAAAAGACACAAGAATTTAGCGACTCTCACAATGGGTATTGTATACCTCCACACCCTCAGCTACTGGTACCAACTGGCATCTCAACCACGAACAGATAATAGGCTAGAAGAAGAAAGCATGCAAGAGGTATATACTGACTCAAAGTCCCAATAACTAGATAAGGCTTAAATCATGACCTACAGAGTCGTCAGACAATAGGCTACATTAAGTAAATAAAATATTTTGTTATTTCAAGGACGAAAGCCATATTAAACACGTCAGGTTAAGAAACGAGATTACCTTTATCTACATCTCAGCCAAACCTAGGTATTGGCTTCCCAGTTTTGCAGGCAAATATATGCCTCAAGCTTATAGACTACAAATAGAGTCCATTCTAATAGAGTCCATTCTAATTGAGTCCATTCCAATAGAGTCCACTCTAATATAGTCTAGTCTCTAGCTAGAGTCCAAAAATTTTAATTCCAACAAACCTTAAGGAATCTTCAGTTCAGCTTTGCACGCCCAATCTGGCTGTCGATTATGCTCAACTGCCACGCCCATGTTTCAAGGAATTATGATCAGGGATTCAACTACATATATAAGTGTGTATGCCTATGCATGTGTATGTGTGTAATTGTGTGTGTTTGTGTGTGTGTTTGCAATTGATAGGATTTGCGTGCGCCCTTTGAGTTTCAATTGAGCTTAGTGCGAGTAATTAAGGAGCATTAGGCAACGGCCACGCCCACAGCGGCCTGGAACTGTGCGAGGCCGTAGCCAGCGTTGGCCACTTTATGGTTTTGGCTTAAACTGTGCCGACATTTTCATTAATTTGCACAATTGAATGATTTTCATTAAATTGTAATTACCCGAAATTAATCGCCTTGGCAATTGGGAAACCCAGGCGAGGCGAAGGAGCCACCGCCTGCTGAGGCGATTGCGTAAAGGTCGCTGTGCTGGCTAAGCGGCTTATAGCTATTGCTTTGCCTAGAACCAATTCGACTCACACACTCTCTCTCTCTCTCTCTCTCTCTCTCTCTATCTCTCATGTGCACAGCTATCTCTCTCGATTTTAAGTAAAAGTTGCGCCAAATCGATTCAATTGCATTGTTTGTATTTGCCGACTGATTGAAATGCATGTGAGCGTGGAAATTGTTTAGTTTTCATTAGAAAACGCATTCCGAAAAATCCATTGGCTGGCAATTAGTGCAGAGCAAAGCGTTGCGAAATGCGAAAGAAAAGCGTCGGCTGATTAGCCCCCAGCTAGCTGGAAGAGCGCAAATGAATGCAAGGAAATGCAAAAGAAGAAGCAAGAAAAACACAAATTTATTTTCTTCGAGATGCTCAATACCCTTTTTAGTCGCAGAAGGAAATGGGTATATGCGACCGTTAGATAATAGATAATATATAAAAGATAATATATATATTTATATATATATATATATATATATATATATATATATATATATATATATATATATATATAATATATATATATAAATAAATAATAGATAATAGATACAGGGTATGCTGAAGTCACATCAAAGTCGGGCCAGGTGCAAGGCGGCACTGTGTAGGCGTATAGCTGCTTGGGCAATTATGAACGCCTCTGAGCGGCAGCTGCCACTGAGTTGCTTAAGTGTGCGTTGCATATTTTAAGCTACCACCGAGCCCCGACCTGCCCCAACTTGTCCCGCCCAGTGCCGCCTCGCTCCGCCATGCAAAGCAAACAATGAGGCAGCAGTTGTTGGTGTTGCTGCATTGGCAAAGCCGGTCAAAAGGCCGTCGAGTGTCGTGCCAAGTAACAATTTGCAACAAGAACAACAACAACGGCAACGGCAGCGGCGACTGTCGGCCAAGTTGCAACAACAATGGCAATAATTCAGTTCAAGTGCACAAAATTTGTTGCGCATTTCGCATGCAGGTGCAAGGTAAATGTTTGGGCGCACATCTGAGGCGTGGTCAGGTGCGAATATTGCCACAAGGCGGACAGCTCGGACAGCATCAAGGTCCCTTCCATTTCAAGACTTGTTTATTTTTTTGCCCCCCATCTCTAGAGTTTCGCAAACAGACAAGAGAAAATAGAGAATGGCGAGAGAACGAAACCGGAGAACAGACACCAAGCGGAGTGAAACAACAAATTAAGACAATAAAACTCAAATTAAATAAAGACTCGAAATGGAATATGAGCCGGGCCAGTAAACAAAACTTGTGATGTTAAGAAATAAAGCTCTCTGTGACAGTGGCAGCATTTATTTTTTTGTTTTTGCTGATGAAGAAATGTGTGTATAAATATTTTAAGTAACATTCCTTGCCTCAGTCTTCAGACTAAGCTAAGATTAAAACTGAACTGATTTTTGCAGATTTTTTAAGAGTTTTAATTGTAATTTTTAATTGAGATTTTAACATTTTTAGCGTCTTACTATTAAGCCTGAAATTAAATGAATTATCTCAAATATCAATGCTAAACTGAGACTGCGTATATAAATATGCTTTCTTTAAAGTTACACAATATGAAATCATAATAAAGCAAAGAAATATATTTTTCATATCAATTTAAAGGACTTGCTGACATTATCATGACATTAATGTGTAAATATAATTTCGTCCAGTCTGGTGCAATCTGGCATATCAACTTTCACAATTATGACTATCATCATATTAACTAATGACTCCTCTAACCCATAAAGCGCACCAAACAGTCATTTTCCATGGACGTGGATGGTGCTTCCACAAAAGTTTATGGACTAATCTTACTCTAAATGCAACCCATTCAACCAGAAGTGAACTTAGTCATTATGTAATAAAATGTCAAACCAAACTCAACAACAAACAACTATCAGCTGTTGAAATGGGTCGTTAAGTAACTTGAAGCTCTGAAGCTTTAAAAAACGCGTTGGAAATATATGTATATCAATAAAAATAAGTAATATTTTCTGTGCAGTTCTTATGACAGTGCTTGGTTTTTCCTCTACAGATAAAACTACAAATTTACCTTTATTATATTATAAAATTTTATTTTCAAAGAACATGAGTTTTGTGCCTACACGGAAAATTTGATTCCTGTGGCTGACAAATTATGCGATTGAATTGGTCTTTTGAATTTTTGATGACATATTTTTAGCAACTGTTTGTTATAAAACTTTTTTTCTAATTTTTTTTTTAATAGTTAAATAAATAATATATATTTTAAAATATTTAATATATATTTTAAAATATTTTTAAATATGAAATTGTTTAGAGCACAATATTGCTTTATTTTAATAAAAATAAAACAGAGTCTAATATAACAAAATTTACATAACATTGATACCTTTAATTATATAGAAAATATACAACGCCGACAGAGAGAGTAAAGGATGCGTTATCCTGAAGACAAGTAGTATAATAAGCCTAGTAGGCAAAATTATTTAGATAACATAAGCATTCCACTATATATTTTTCTCTAGTTTTTGTGACTTATCAGATCGCTGCATTCATAAAAACGAACAAGTAGACATAGCTCGACTTCTAATCAATAGTATAAATACTTCATAAAAAAAAGAAGACATTTTAACTTAAATTCCCACATGGCTCAATGGCTTTACAACTTTACGCACAACTTACATAAAATTCTTCAATCTGAAACAATTTTCATGATATGGAATGACCACATATGGAAAGTGCTTCAAGCGTAAGCTGTTATTCCGGCAATTGCGTCTCGAGTGCTGGCGCCGCATCAACATTTCAGAGTCTTCCTCGATGCTGGTTGCTATGCTCTCTGCACTTCGTCTGCTGCTGCTGCTGCTGGCTTAAGCTGCAAAAGAAAAAAAACAATTTTTTTTCTTTTTGCCAGTGTGTCGAATTGCGTGCAAGTTGAAGTCAAATGGCGACAGAGCTCATGATAAGACTCATGTTACGCACTCGAACATAGGACGAAAAAAAAAAAATTTTAATGTAAAAATTTTCAATTGAAAAATTTGTTAAAAGTGTAAAATTATTTCAAGTGTAAAATGTAAAAAGATTTTGAGTCTAATGGCAGGCAGCCTTAAGAACGTTGAAAAAGATTTGTATACCCTGAGCCTATTGAAAATGGGAAATCCTTTTATGTTATAAAAATTAGGTGATGTTGCTGGTAGGGGTGAAGCGCGTTGCGTAATTGACGTAGATTCAACTCAGATAATGTCAGTTTTTTACAAAAATGCTATTTGGTTGTTGAAGAGTAAGCCTGAAACTTTTAATAATTGTAAGCTAAATATAAGTATATTGAAAAACACAGATTCGACGGTGTTCAGGGTATTTCCTAGTCGGTTACACACGACTAGAATTTTCTTACTTGTATCTAAATCTTATGACAGTCTCTTGTTATATTATAGTTTATATTATATTTACATACAACTAATATTTGATCTACTTGTTGCATTTGCAGCTAACCGAACGCCAGGAGCAAACACCAGAACCACAAATGCAAGATGAATTCGGACCAAACAATGCAGATGCCGTCTGGGCCGCCGCCTGCGTCGCAGAGAGTTATATGCGGCGAGTTCAGCGGGGAGAGAGAGACCTATGGGGCCCCCACGAGCATGGGATATGGCGGCATCCCGCCTACGTCAACCAGCAGCTACGGTTCTTTTACCGTACTCTCCAATTTATCCAGCGTCGGGGCAGGAACGCCCACATTGCCGCTGCTGCTGTCCACGCCGCCTTCAACAAGCACTTTCAAGACGACGACAATCCCGATGTCGACATCGACGCCTACGACTACCCCATTGATCCCAACGTCCACGCTGTCTACCAACCTCATCCCGATCACGCTCAGCCCAATGACGAACCCAACGACGACGTCGTCAACGCTGCAATACCAGCAGCAGCAGCAGCAGCAGCAGACGCAGCAGACGCATCAGACGACGACGACGACGGACCCCACATCATTGTTGCCCATGTCGCTGACGTCCATGTCGCTGCCGACGCCGACCCAGCTGCCGACGCAGCTGCTCCCGATGCCGACGCTGGAGGACATTGAAGTGGCAACGCAACAGCAGCAGCAACAGCAGCAGCAGCCGCAGCCGCCGGCATCGCAGCCGCCACAGCCGGCCGGCATACTTAAATACCCAACACCATCGAGCATCGGCTATGTCACCGAGCTGTTGCCGCCCCCGGGCCCCAACCTGGCGACCAGCGCCAGCAGCTCCATCAACAGCAATTGCGGCACCCTCAAGAGCAACGCCAAGCTGCTGCCCCTGCAGCTGGTGGCAAACACGGCGCCACCACGCAAAGAGCCGCCGTCGACGACCTCCGCTGGGCAGTCGCAGCAGCGTCCGCGGCGCCAAGGCTGGTGCGCCTGCTTCGGCTCGGGACCCAGTGCGGGCGAGGCCAAAGCGCCGCCCGGCTATGCCACCAAAACCAAGAAACGCAAGCAGACGGCCCAGACGGTCTGGTCCGCGCTGCTCACCAATCTAGGCATCTGCATGCTGCTGCTGGCCTACACCTTGCTCGGTAAGTGGAGAGAGTCTGACTAACTGAGAAAAGCTTGGGACATTTTCCAGGTGTTTGTTAGAGTTGTGTGAGCTGACAAATTGTGAGTTGAAAGGAGGGAGGAATGAGGGTGATATCTGAGAAATATTTTGAAAGCTGATATCAAGGTTCTTTCTTCTTTGCTCTTCTATGCGATTCTCATGGCTTAAGATTTGGCTTTACAGGCTTAAATGCGCCCAAAGTTTAAGCTTATAAACCAAAATAGTATAAATCTAAATAAATAAAATAAATAAAAAGCTAAATTTGGCAGCAATTAAGCTCAAGAAACGCCTAGCTTTGCCGTTGTGGAGCTCTAATTGGTCTGATCGTGCTATTGCTTTACCTAAAAAAATGCTATGGGTGAGCTCATTGCTCAATTTACAAAAAAAAAAACCTTTATCTGGTCGAATCTTACAGTTATATTACTTTTACAAAGCTCTAAGCATTATGATTCTATAATTGCTTTACTTGCAAAGCTCTAAAAAATTGTGGCGAAGCTGCAGAGTGTCTAAGTCTATCTCTCAAAATTTAGTTTAGTTTCAGCTAATTTATTCTTTTCTATTGGAGTATTATGAATATTTAACTATGAATATTTCTACATATTCATCTGCTCTAAAATGATTATGACAAATCAAAAAGATATATATTTTCTACAGTTCAAGATTTAGCACACTCAAATTGTGTGCTCTAGCCCTGCTCTACTGAAAGATATGCAAATAATATAGTCTGCTTATTGGATCGAGGCAAAGAAACGATTTTTGGATAAAAAATGGTCGGAAAATATTGAATAAACTTAGCTGTATTTTTAATGCAAATGAGGATTATTATTTATATCATAGGAAATATTGAATAAACTTAGCTGTTTTTTTAATGTAAATGAGGACTTATATCATAGGATAGGCTACTATAAAGAAGATAAAGACGGTAATAAAGGGGAAGCTGAGGAAAACAATAATAAAAATATTTGTTGTAGTCCTTCGGGAATGGGGAAAATACGTCAGATGTGTTAGATAGCTGATGGGACTTACTTTCAAGAGCCAAAAATATAGATTAAAGAAGGAATACTCGGAATAAATAATTAAAAAAAAAACCAAATTCGGCTCAATTTTTGAGCAGATAGAAATTAATATAAAATCTAAGTCATTTGGCTAACCTAAGGTGAAGTAGCCCCGCATCGAACCTTGTAATCAAACAAGTTTAATAAGCATATGATTTTTAATAAGAACTCAAAAAGTATATAGATTAGGCTTCTCATTGAAGGCCAATTAAGGGCGATGTGTGTGAGGCGAGCTCATTTGTAATGTGTCGCTGACATTTCGCCGCTCGAGTCAAGCTGCTCATTAAATTTGGACAGCAACTGTGGCATTTCGCTAGATTAATTATAGCCAGACATTATACATATATGCGCACACACACACATGTATACACATATATATATATATATATATGTGTGTGTGTGTAGTAAGACGGCGAAACTATCAGTTGTATAAACATTTTGTTGTCACATTGTTGTTTGTCCTGAGGCGCTTTCGTTATGTTGACTAATTAACGCAACATTTTCCTCTCGAGCCGCTGACTTTTTGCGGCTGCTTTGCGTCAGATACAGATACAGATACAGATAGAGATACAGATAGAGATACAGATACAGCTAGCGAGAGCATTGTAACAACAGATACCTAATGTATCCTGTCACAGTTTCGACGTTTAAATTAACAACAACGACGCCGGCAAGAGCGCTGTGATAAATTTAATTAATCATTTTGCCAGCCGCATGCGAAATGTAAAGAAAACGCCAAAATGGCGTCGGCCGCGAGCTGCGCCGCAAGGCCGAAAACTCGAGAACTTATCCGCCAGACAATTATATGCGAGTGTGTGTGTGTGAGTGCGAGTGTGTGTGCGAGCTTGGCATTATCATGCCGCACATTGGCAGCGCTGTCATGTTGCTGCCGTGTCGCCAGCCAGCCAGCCATGTGTGCGCGCATTAGAAACCAAAGACGGCTGTGCGAACATGTCGGCCACGGAAGTGACAGGCTGCGAGACAAAGTGACAAAATAGGCAGCATGCAAAAGGCAGCCGGCACATGCGCTCGCTACATCAAATACTTTAAACAAATCGAAGCGGCGTCAGAGCTGCCGCACGTAACTGTGACGCGTCACGCCTCGGTGTAAAAGTCACAGCAAGTGACAGATTTCCGAAAGTCGAGCTTTGTCAAAGTTATAGAAGGTAACGAAGTAACTGCTACTTGTCACGACTAAGTGAGCAAGTCACAAGATTTTATGGCATATTCTATTATCTATGATTTCTAAGAGTTTGAGCTTTACTTTGTCAGGTTTTAAAGGGTAAAGTGAAGCAGAAATTGATTGTCGAATGGAATTTGCAACTTTTGACAGTTAAGTGAGCAAGCAACAATATTTTAAGACAATATATATCATGTATATATTATAAAATTTCTAGAATTACTTTATATCATCAGAGTTGAAATTATTATATAATATATATATTTTTTTTATATTTTGTATTAAATTGTGAGAAGTCATGCTTTGTTAGTTAGTGAAAAAGTTGACAATATTTTTAAAGGTGATCCTCAATATTCCCAAAGGAAAGTCATTGACTTGTCTCATTTTTGTATATCAGTTCGAAGACTTTAAGAATATACTAAAAATACGATTTTATTTATTTTATTAGTATTATTTTTTTTTATTATTTATTTTTATTTAGACTAAATTTTATTTATATTTTTAGAATTATTTTCATTATTTATAAATATTTTTTATTAATGTTAATTTTAATTTGCTTTTCTATTCTATATTCTATTTTTTCTATTTTTTTGCCTTCTTAAGAAAAACTTTTTTTAGATATAGTCGCAAACCAAAATGCACTCAAAATTAACAGCTAGTTACTTATCTGACAAGTAGCTAATATTCCAGTATTTATTTCTTATATATATTTTATTATTTACTTTTTTATATATAGATGGCAGATCTAAAAGTCTAGCTATCTACTTTTTTCTGACAGACTGAAAATAATTGCTAAGTAAACATCTCATGAGCATTTTTTTATATATATTGCAAGTCCATAAGAGTTATCCAAATGAAGAATGTCGAGAACTGATAAATAGTTTAAATAGAACTAAATTTCTAAAAAAGTTTTATATTTTATTTTTTTTTAAGATTAAGATTAGAACAAAAATTTGTTCAACTAAGACAAGAGTTAAATAATAATTGTTTTCCATAATTAATTAATAAATTAATTTTCTATCATTCTTATAATTATTTAAATCTAACAAAAAAAATTATTAATAATAAAAAAAAATAATATATTTCCTAACATTATTATGATTATTTTAAAAAAATATGCCATTCATTTTCTATTATTTTTAAAATATTAAAAAAAAAACCTTATTAATTTTCTATCCTTATTCAAATATTAAAATATAATTTCAAACTTCTAAACGTAATGGAAATGTTGCTCAAGTTGCTTTAGAGCTTCGTTGTCTTCGCCTTAATATATTCATAGAGGTAGACGTGGCTCATCTCCAGCAGGCAGGGGTGTGCCTGTGTATGTGTGTGTGCGTGTGTGTGAGCGTGTGTGTACGGCTGTGTGTGACAGCTGCGCAAAAAGTTAGCCGTGTTGCCTTGTTAAAGGAAATCATCAAATGACACAAACAATTATTTAACTTTCTCTAGGCTCCGGTGCGTGAGTTTGTGACGTCAGCACACGCCCATTTGACAGCTCCGTGCGTAAGTGTGTGTGTGTTTGAGTGTGTGCGTGCGTGTTTATGCATATGTGCTAGTATGTACTCCATTTTGCGTGCATTTTAACGCTTCAACAAAAGTTTCAAGTTGGCCAAGCACAACAACAGCAGCAACAATTGCTTCTTTTGTATTGCTGCCGCTGCCTCTCCCCACTGCCGCTGTTGCTGCTGCTGCTGCCGTCCAGCCGCCAATTCACTGTTCTGCCACACCCGCTCATGTATTATTTTTAACTTTGACATGTGTTGGCTTTTGTCGACGACATCGACTCATCATACCCCTCATAATATCATTTGCAGACCCAAAAAAAAAAATGGAAAAAAATTTGTTAAAGTTACGTCGAGTGTAGCAGAAAAACTTTTTCACAAAACTTGACAAATGCCGCTCCAGCAACACATGTTTGCCTAGTATGTGAGTGGGGGTGTGTAAGTGTGTGTGTGTGTATTGGTTGATCAGCATAGACATTATGTGAGTGACAGGGCTTCAGCCTCGGAATGTTGAGCTCTACACTCTCTACTGGCCACTGACGATTCGTCAAGTCGACAAACTGTGTGTGACCCGTTGCCTTTTTTCCTTTTTTTTTTTCTTGATAGACCGGAATATGTAGGGGCCTGTCCCTACGCGGGGCGAATATCTTAAAAATGTCAATCTTTTGATGAATTCAACTTAATTTAGAAGATTTTTATGTCAAATTTGAAGTCAATTTGATAGTTGGAGCTGTAGGAAGGAAAGGCGGAGAAGGGGGAGGAGATGGAGGGAAGGGGGCATAGGCCGTAAGATGAGGAGAGAGGGGCGGATAGAGAAACGCAGAAAAAGGGAGGCAGACACAGAGAAGGAAACAAGGAAAGAGAAAAGAAAGAAGAGAGGAACAAAAGAAGGGGAAAGAGTGAGAAAATAGACTTATATAGAGGAATAGAAAGAGAAAAGGACAGAGATATATAGAGGTATAGAAAAGAAAACCAGGAGAACAAGAGAAATCTAGAAAGGGAGAGAAAGAAAGATATAGAGACAAGGAGGCATAGCCAGATAGGGTAACATATAGAGAGAGATAGAAGATAGGAAAGGAAGAGAAGAGAGGACATAACAAAGAGTGAGAGAACTATAGATATATAGAAGAAGAGAAAAAGAGTGAAATAGGGAATGAGAAAAAGAGAAGCTAACTTAGAGAAGGAGCGAAATGGAGAGGGAGACATAGACAGAGGGAGACGGAAAGAGAAAGAGTTAGATGGAGGCAGATAGAAGGAAACAGAAAGAGAAATGTAAGGAGACAGCGAGAGAGAGAGAGAGAGAGAGAGAGAGAGAGAGAAAGAGAGAGAGACATACACACAGAGAGGGACAGAGAGAGAGAGAGAGAGAGAGAGAGCGAGGGATAAAAAGAGTTAGAAATAGATTGAGGTAAGGCGAAGAAGAGGAAGACTAAGACATAAGAGAAAAACAGAGATTGAGGGAGTGAGCCAGAGATATATACAGCGAGAGATAAAAGGCGAGAGACGAGTAAGAAAGCGAGAGAATGGTAGTGAGAGGATGAAAGACAGAGGCAGAAAAAGAGGGAGAACGATGGAGGAATACTTGTAGAGAGACTGATAGAGCAAAAGAATGAGAGAGAAAGTAAGAGAGAACGAAAAACACTTAGAGATGACTGAAAGAACAGAGAGCATTGCTGATTATTGGCTAAGCAAATCGAAATATTATATCATATGTACTCATATTAGATATAGGTAAAATACAGACCCAAACCTCAAAAGCTAAGATGGCTGGCAATGCAGAAGGGACTAAGTGGAAGTTAGGAGAGAACACTATGCAGCAGACTAAGTAGGCAGAAGAGAGAAAAGATACAATTAAGTAAGACCAAAGCACGCTTAGGCGAGTACTAAAGAAGAACAAAATAACTAGAAATTAGAGAAACTACGCAAAAGCCCTAGCCCGTAGTAGATAAAAGCAGCAACAACAGAGACAACAGCAAAGCAATAAGAAATTGAATGGGAATGAGGAAATAACGAGAGGCGACAAGGGGTAGGGAAATGCTTAAGTTAGAGTCAAGCAATAGTAAATTGCAATATAAATTAGAGAAAAATGCAATTAAATTATTCATGCAAATTAGAACTTGGCTGAGGCCTAGCTGAAGCAGACAAATAAAAATATTGCGCAAAATCAAAATGTTTGCTCCGATGGAAATATAAAAATATTTGTTGTGAAAATTCGCATTGATTGGGCAACAATGCAGCTGGAGCTCGGTCAAAGCGAAATGGCCAAAAGTCCAGTAATAGATGTAATAAAAAATAACTATTTCGGCTTTGAGTTGGCCTGCTGTGAGATAAATTCTTTAGATATTATTGCTTGCTTAGCCTGACAAAGGAAATTCTTGGCAAATTTTCGAATTGAAATTGAGAGAAAGAGAAATTGTGAGAGAAATTGCGAGAGAAATTGCAAAGAAATTGAAAGAAATTGGGAGAAATTTAAGGCCATCCAATGCGCAATGCGAAGCTGGCCATAAAATTGGGCCATTTAAGAGCTGATGATTGCCGTGCATGGCCAGTGGAGCCCCAACTGGAGCCGGGCAATCCGGACAATGCTGACAATACAAATGAGTTGCCGTTGCTTATTTTGGAGGCCAACACTCTGCTGTGTGTCTCTGTGTGTGTGTGGAGTCTCATGAGTGTAATGCTATTTGCTGCTTGTTGTTTGCAGGCTCCTTTATATTCCTAACCATCGAGAACGAGGACTCGGCACTGCTGCATCAACAGCATACGCTGGCATCCACCAAGCGCAACAGCAACAGCAACAGCCACAGCGGCAACACCAATGGGAACGGCAATGGCATCTATCAACAGCAAAGGTCGTCGCAGACGCAGACCCAGCCGCAGCCACATCAACAGCAGCAGCAGCAGCAGCAGGGACCACACACGGACAATGACACGGTGGCCGCTGCAGTTGCCCAGGGACAGGGGCAGGGACAGGGACAGGATCTAAGCCATGGCATCGAGCGCGGCGCGTACGGCCAGCAGGCGGCATCGAGTGACTTTGCCTATGGATTGGATGACAACATGGATATGGATGGGGGCCAGGCGCAGTTTGCCCTATCGCCGGATACTTATGATGTACGGCAGCGCACCATCGAGAATATCTGGGACATAACCGTCTCGCTCAACATACTCTACAAGGAGAACTGGACAAAGTAAGCCAACACGCCCAATTTCTGTTTCACACTTGGCCATCAAACTACTTACTTATGCTCCATCTCTTTCCCCCTCTCTCTCTCTCTCTCTCTCTCTCTCTCTCTCTCTCTCTCTCTCTCTCTCTCTCTCCCTCTCCTTGTCTTTCTCACTCACAGATTAGCCGCACTTGAAATTGCCAAGTTTCAAGACCAATTAATCAAGAGACTGAACGAGGATGTTATGCTGCAATTATCACACGACGATGGCTCGGTGGCTGCCGGTGGTGGAGGTGGCGCTGCTGCTGCTCCAGGGGGTGGCACTGGCGGTTCAGCCAACAATCCAGCCACAGAAGCTGTGCTCCTTCACACACACTTTCATCATCATCGCCTCGCCGGCGGCGGCGGCGGCGGCGTGGGTGGACCACCGCATGAATGGAATTTCGCCAAAGCGTTTTTGTATTCGCTGACCGTTTTGACCACAATTGGTAAGTGCCCAACCCAACCCGACCATAGCAGTGCTTAGCACATCCCTGACACAGTGAGAGCCAGAGCGAGCGCCATGTGTGGCTGCCCGACAAGCGCTGGCTGCGCTGGCTGCACTCTGCCATTACGCCCTGGCCGTGGGCCATAAATTTTATGTTCCACCAAACGGAAATTTGCTTTACTCCAGTGGCGAGTGAACTTCGTGCACTTGATTTTAGATAGCGCCGCCATAGGGTCCACGGCCCATTCACCTTTTGACACGGCCGCAGAAGTCGGGCCCGGCAGACCACAGCGGATCGATGCGCTGGCCCCACGAACCCATGCGCCTCATGCGATATTCGAGCTCAATTAACCGAGTGAAAAAACCAAAGACCAAACACACAATACCAATAAATGCAATGCGAAGTGAGAAGCGTAACGAGAAGCACAACAGAAGGGAGAACAAATTGTAGCTAAAACTGTGAGCAGAGAGAAGCAGCGGAAGAAGTGGAGCGTGAGCTGTTGAGAGATGCCTAGAGGGAAGCTTTGGGAGCTCTGTAGCTTAGCTAAAATGCATTGAGAGAGAAGCTTGAAGAGTAGCTTATGTATAAATATCAGGAGAAAAATTGTAGAAATAGAGAGAAGTTTAAAGAGATGCAGAGCATGAAGTTTAGCAAGAAGCATTACTATAAAAGCAAATCATAGAGGCTCAAAGAAATCGGAGAGAAGCTTAGCGAGACTTGAAAAATAAAAATCCTTCAGGCATAAGGAGAAGTTTAAGCCTGAGGCTTAACAAGAAGCTGAGCATAGTGAAAAGTATAAAGAGAAGTATAGTGAGCAGCATATTGAGACTATTTAAGAAGCAAATAATATAGTGAGAGAATGTTAGACAGAAGCACAGTTGGGAGAATCTTAAGGAGAAGAAGAATAAAGAGGGAAAAAAAATATTAGCATTGCGCTAAGTATACTGTGAAGTGTAGATAAAGTTCAGAGAGAAGCTTAGGAAAAAGCATAGTGGACATCATTATGGGGAACTTGGTAAGAAGCTTAGTGAGAAGCATAAAGAGAATTTTAGCGGGAAACAGAGTAAAAAAATGTACGAAGAAGTCAAACAAGAAGTAGTCCAAGAGGAGCAGAGCTAAGCTTAGTAGCGAGCATAAATCATAGGGAAAAGCGTTGCACGGAGCACAGAGAGAAACTTAATGAGAAGTGAAACAGGGGAGCATAGCTTGAAGCAAAGTAAAGCTTGCCAGCTATAATTTAAGATGCATAGCGTAAAGCATAGAAAAAGGCAATGCCAGAATAATAGAGAGAAGTAAAGGGAAAAGCATAACTAGAAGCATAGTGAGAAGTATAGTGAGAAGCATAGTGAGTAGCATACCGTGAAGTATAGTGAGAATCTTTGCGAGATTCTGAGCATGTCACATAGTTAAAAGCATGGAGAGAAGCTGAGAGAGAAGCATAGGGAGAAGCTCAGAGAGAGAAGCTTAGAGACAAGCATATCGAGAAACTTAGAGATGAGCCCAGCAACATTCTTAGAGAGAAGCTTAGAGAGAGCAGCTTTAAGAGAAGCTTTAAGGGAAGCTTAAAGAGAAGCCTAAAGGGAAGATTAAAGGGAATATTAAAGAAAAACAAGTTCAAAGAGAAACTTAACGATAAACTTAACGAGAAACTTAAAGATAAGCTTAAAGAGGAGTTTAAAGAGGAGCTTAAAGGGGAGTTTAAAGAGAAACTTAAAGAGAAGTTTAAAGAGAAACTTAAAGAAGTTCTAAGAGAAACTTAAAAAGAAGCTTAGCGAGAAATTCAGCGAGCAGCATAGTCTAGCCAAGTTCTAAGGTACAAGGAGCATATGGACGGAAAGGAAAACAAATGGAAAATAATCGAAAATCATGAAACATATAGAAAATCGATAAGTTTCAAAGAATGAGCTTTAGATATTGCTTAACAATTCCCAAATATTTTTTAAATAATTTAGAATGAAACACAAGTAAAATACATACGACAAACTAGATCCAATTAGAAACACAGAGGGGCTGAGGCTAACCAATCGAACCAGATTTACTTTAAGGTCAAATCAATTGTGCTCAGTCTCTAGTCAACAATTTAGATTAGGGCAATATGTAACTAGTGTTGAATGAATGTATGTAGATATGAATATATATATATATATATTTATATATATGTGCGTGTATTTATAAAGGTAAAATGTTGCAAATTCCATAGCTGTAAAACTTTGAATTCTAAACAATTTCGATGAATGCTGTTAGACTGTGTGTGTGCTTGGGTGTGTGTGTTGTGTGTGGCTTATCAGAGATGCTCATCTGTCATTTGTGTGCTCATGTGAGAAGAATATCTTTCAATTGGCATTGTCAAGGCGCACACGCACACCTCAATTTAAGCTCTCTGAGTGTGTGTGTGTATGTGTGTGTGGGAAATATGTGAGCTGCCTTTGCTGGGCTAGAGAGTTTTGCAGTTGTTCGTTTTCCCAGGGGCTGTCGAGTGCTGGCGTTTGCGCTTTTTATTTTTGTTTTTTGTAATTTTTGTCTTCAGCTGCTGTTGTTGCTGTTGTTGTTGTTGTTGTTGTTGTCGTAGCTCGGTAATTTCGTAGGTTCACCCACAAAAAACAAGCCGAAAGTCAAATATTGATAGAGCAAAACAACAAACGAAGCTATTTGCTTAGCCCGAATGGCCAAAACACACACACACACACAGAAAGAGAGAGAGAGTGAGAGTGAGTGTGTGCGAGTGAGAGGCATAGACACGACTTTCCACTTGTGAAAATGCTATAAAATAAAATTTGCAAAAATTTTGTGCTGATCTTGGCAGTTCATGCAAAGGGCCGACAAGCAAATACGCCCCGGGCCAAGTCCCAATCCCAGACCCAATCCCCAAATGCCGCCCACTGCATAAAATACTCAACTCACAGAGGGAGTGGGGTGTTTGGGGGTGTGGGGACTGGGGGTATTTCGGGTCGCATTGTCAGTTTGCAATTGCGTTAGTCAGCAGCGGCAGCGGCAGCTACTGGGACATTTGTATTAACATGGCTTCCTGCTTGCCAGGCGGCTTATTATTATTATTATTATTGTTTTGCGGCTTTCAATGGCCGCTACGGCCGCTATGGCCGCTGCGGCACACATTGTTCTCGGACGAACGCCTACAAAGAGCCCGGGCGCACCCAACAATATGATTATTATTATTGGCCAGCCCTCGTCGACTAAGCCACTGCACTGGGCTCCGGCGCCTAGAGATGGCTCGTCCTTTGGCTTCATCACTTTCCCCATTTGTTTTTGAACACGAAATGCCAATGAAATTTTGATTACTATAAACAACATTTAGCATGCCGACATTAAGGCGCTTTAAACTGGAATTGCGAGGCAGCCGGCGACTCACCTGAGTGGGCTTATTTAATGGAATATTATTTTGATAGGCTTTGGGCAAGGAATTAGGGCGCTTTCTCTCATGCAGAGTTCTTTCCTTTTATGGCACATTCATAGACTACTAAGACTTTGTGGGTATTTTTTTTTTTTTTTTTGTAAATTCCTATAGTACTTTATTTAAATCTGATCCAAGCTGTTGTCTTTTGGGAAAATATTATTTAAATATTTTTTTTTAATTATTTATTATTTTATGTATTATTAAAGTTGTTTTTAAACATTTGTATGCTTTTTTAGATGTTTTAAAATTAATATCATATTTTTTACCTATTTGAAAATGTCATTAATAAAATTAAAAACTTGACAAATTTTTAGCTTCTTTTTAGATTTTATTCCACTGAATTTTGGATATTTTATAATATTCGAAAGATTTTTATATATAATTTTTATATAAGTTGTAGAAAACTTAGTACGTTAAAAACAGTTTGAACTGAAAATACAATAAAAAAAAATTATTTTTAATTTGCATGAGATATTAAAATGTATGAAGCAACAGAAACATTTGTTAAAAAAATGTTTATGCAATAAATTTTAATAAAGAAAATTAAAATTTGTTGCTCAAATATTTTTTAGCAAATGTTTCTGTTGGTTTATACATTTTAATATCTATGAGCATAAATTCTTTTAACTAAAAATAAAAAGATTTAATTAAATACATTTCAAATATTTTTTTTTTTTTTTCAATTTTATTTTGAAAATTCGTTTTCTTTAATTTTTTCTTCATTCTTTTTGGGAAATTTCGAAATTTCTTGTACTTGTAGAATATTTTAGATATTCTGTATAATATACACTACAAATTGATTATATATGTAGAGAGAATGTAATATCAAATACATTTAATATATATTTAAAATATTGAATATTTTTAAAAAAATATACTCATCCATTTGATATTACATTCTCTATACCCCAAACATCCTCAATCACCCTCAATTCGCAGTTTTTCTTTTCTTCTTAGTCGTTGCTAACTCTGGCTTTTCCGCAGTGAAAACATAGTAAAACAATAATGAAAATTGCGTGATTGTTTTTCAAAATATTCCACTTCGTTGTCAATAAACTTCGGCACTCGCTGGAATCTATTGTCTAAGCACTTTTGGCACTCTGCAGTGAACACCTCCAAGCGAAGCTGTTTAGAGGCTTCACCAGCTGCTTTGAGGCATTCATTGTTGATGCGCGGAAACAAATAGAAATTATAAGGTGCCAGATCAGGAGAAAGGACTCTATTGTGTAGGCAGAGAGAGAGAGAGAGAGAGCCTTGTATTGTCAAGCAGTTGTTGTGTAGTGCTCGGATTTGAATAAGTTGATGTTTGTTTATATATGGTATACATATATAAATGTGTGTATGTGTGTGTATATGGAGCAATTATATCTACTTTGAATGAGAACAGCGATCTATGCTGCTTTCAGATGTGTGAGCTACAGCTATGTCTTCTGAATTCACCTTGATATTTGAGCTATAGCGATTAATGCTGAGCTGTTTGACACCCCCAAGAGCAACGTCTTTTATTTAGGACTCTTATGCAATAACTTGTATATATTGCAATTTTTTCCCAAGGTGTATTTTGTGTTATTCCTGAACTTGTTAAGTCTTCTATGGCCGTTCATATCAGGTTCATTAATAACCCATGAACAATCTATATTACAATATATAAATCACATATACCAAAGATATACTATCCATATATCATATATAATCCAGGATATATAAGATATATGGCTGGAAAATATATGAGATATGTCACATATGTTTAATATATGTATGTATCATACATATACATATGTCTATATCCCTAACATGTCTTGCTCAGTATTCGCTGTTCTGCCGCACTATTATATTTTTGAACACAGGTGCATGTCATATATATCATATATAATCCACACATATATCTCACATATCATATATTTTGCATACATGTATCATATATAGCTCATATATCATATATGTTGCATGCATATACATGCATATATCATATATATTCTTTGCCTAGATCACATATAACTCATATATCATATATATTGCATGCACATATCATGCATATTCTTTACCTATGTCACATATATCATATATTTTCTATACATATATCACATATAACTCATATATCGTATATATTGCATGCACATACATGCATATATAATATATATTTTTTACCTATATCACATTTATCATATAATTTCTCTACATATATCTCAAATATGATATATATTTCATTCATACATCACATATATATCATATATTTTCTATACATACATCTCATTTATCACATATATTTTATTTGTATTATTATATTTCCAAGACATATATCATATATTTACCATATTTACCACATATAGTCTCTACACACATCACATTCCGCATATTTATTCTTTATTTATATCACAAATATCACATACATTCCATTCATATATATCACAGCTCTCTCACTTACTTATATCGCATTTCCCATGCACCTTATACACCTGCCGCCACACTAACTCACCTCGTTCGATAAATCACACTTTGAGTCACAGTCCAGTCACAGTTGCTGTGACAGTTCATTTCGTACTTCGTACACAATTTCGTGCCGGGATCGTGCGTGCTGCGACGTCCACGCGTCCATTGCTAGTTTCAGCATTTGGGAGCATTTCACAGTTACCATAATAAACTCACACACACACACACATGCGTACACCCATTCGTGTGTGTAAAGGACACACTTTATATGTAAACGAGTGTGCGTGAGTGTGTGTGTACATCTCGCTATGATTGTCTTGGGCATAAATGGGAATTTATAGGCGGTTTGCTCTGACTCTGTCCCGATTTGGCATTGACTCCGGCCCCAACTCAGGACGGCCGACTCCCCCTGCCGACTGCCGCTCCGGCGCTGCCTTCGCCTGGGCCACAATAAATAGCCAACTCCGGCAATCCCTGGACGGCAATAAGACAAGTAATTTAGTTGCAAAATAATTTTAAATTTCATTTTCCATTTTCACAGCACTCACTATCATCAATTGCGCATCTAGCGTGGGCAGGCGCTGCTCTTCGTCCTCCTTTTGCTCCTCTTCTTCGGTTTTTTTTATACCCTGAGCCCATTGAAAATGGGAAATCAGGGTATAATGTTTTTGTTGGATGTATGTAACAGGCAGAAGGAGGCGTGGCAGACCCCATAAAGTATATATATTCTTGATCAGGACGACAAGAGAAATCGATTGAGCCATGTCCGTCTGTCCGTCTGTCCGTCCGTCCGTCCGTCCGTCTGTCCGTCTGTCCGTCTGTCCGTCTGTCCGTCTGTCCGTATGTTTGAACGCGTCGATTTCAGCCCGTATAAGAGCTAGAGACTTGAAATTTTTTTTGTAGGTCCGTGTATAGCACGCGCAGATCGAGTTTGTTTTAAAAAATCGATAACTATTCCCAATTAATTGTTATCGATTAAAAACAAAATCGAAATTCAGTTAAAAAATTCTATCTCGCCCATCTTTTAAGCTAGAGACACCAAATTTTATATTTAGCTTTATATGTATTTTATGCAATTTCGAATTTTGTTATATTTTGGATACCGGCCCCAAATTTTCCCCAATAGAAGTTCAGTCTCAAATATAGCCAAAATGCGAATGAGTTGGCACTTTTACTAAACTGACAAATATGCCCATAGAATATGTTGATCATATGCCGAAAATTTCATTGAAATCCGTTAAATAGCAAAAAAGTTATTAAACAAAACGTTTGGCTACTTTGCAAACTCACGTGGCAGCAGCGCCAAGCGAACGCACTTGCACACACACATACAAACGCTCGCATTCTAGTCGCTTCGAAGAATCGCAAATTACGTTTGAATTTTGTTGAATTATTAGCCGCTGCTTTAGTTTACATTTGCCACCGCTTTCTAAGACAGTGGAGTGGCGTCGTTGGTAGAAGCGATGCACGAGAAACGTGAGGACCTGGGTTCGAGGCCAGGCGATGTCAAAAATTAATTTAGTTTTTTAATTTTATAAAAATTAGGTGGCGTTGTTGGTAGAGACGATACACGTTGCGTAATTAACGTAGGTTCGAACCTCGCCAATGTCAGTTTTTTAATAAAAAAGTTTTTTGGCTGTTAAAGAGTAAACTTGAATTTTTTTTATAATTTTACGCAAAATATAAGTGTATTGAAAAACACAGATTCGACGGGGCTCAGGGTATCCCCTAGTCGGTCACGCCCGACTAGAGTTTTCTTACTTGTTTTCTTTCCTTTTGCTGCTTGCTGGGAATTGGCTTTTACGCCCAGGCATATCCTGCTTTATGCGAGTCCTCCGATGCATAAGCAAAATATCGATATCAGCACTTTATGTAATTGTGCGCCTTATGAATGGCTGCGAGGCCAGTCGAGCTCTGCTCTGAAGTGGATTAAATAGCAATAGCTATAGCCATATATATATAGAGGGAGAGAGAGAGAGAGAGAGAGAGTGAGAGCGTTACAGTTAGATTTAAGACGTGAGCATAATGTTAGTTGGACTTTGATTGAGCTCATTGAGCAAATCTTATAGAAATTTATATTTTTTATATATTATTTTTTTTTTTTATATATATATATTTTATATTTTTATCATTTTATTATTATTATTAGGATTTATTATTATTATTATATTATTATTTTATTATTATTATATTTCAAATTTATATTCTTATATTTTTTTTTATATATTTTATATTGTTATCATTTTATTATTATTATTATTATTATTATTATTATATTATATTTCGAATTTCAAACAAATTTCTCTCACTTATCCATCAACTCTACAATAGCCATATTAAAACCTTTATTTGTCTGGAATATAAACAGAAATATAAAACATATTTCATTTGTCTATGCTATGGACTTGACAACTTTACGGTTCAAACTATTAGAAATATTGTAATTTCAATGGGAATTAATATTACAAAGCCTTGCCGAAATGCTTATGATAGGCTTCAGAAGGCCTGACAAAACCCGCAAAGTATATATTATGTTATTAATTCGACGTGCCAATCATTAATATTTTATTTTATAGTTTATAATTGATTGAAAACTATCGCAAAGTTGTCAATTTGCGGTGCAAACTATTTCCACATTTCCAATTTCAATGGGTATTCAAATTTTGAAACCTTGCGAAATGCTTTTGATAGCCTAAAAAGCCGACAAAGTATATATTATGTTACTGATTCGCTGTACAAATCATTAATATTTTATTTTATAATTTATATGCTTACTCAATTTTAGTCCGTCACAATTAATGAATTGATAATTACGTACATTTATACATTCAAAAAAATATATACTTATGTGCATAAACACATTTCTATATATTATATTTGCACATTTATGTCATCTCGCTCTGCTCTAATGCCGCCATTTTGAGCAATGCATCGCAATATTGCTTTGCAATTTGCCAATTCTCTTGAATTTCAACGTGATTGGCTGCCGCTATTGCAGTAGTATTAGTGAGCGGCTGAGTGCTTGTCTAGAGTTGTTGTAAAATTGTTATCCGTGTGAGTTTTTGCGTCTTAGTTGTAGCCGTTAACTCTCATTGCGAGCGAGCGAGACAACGATAGCTGTTGCTGATCGCAGTCTTGGCTGTTGATGAGTTAGAGCAAGACGGCTATTCAGGGTCGTTATGATTTCGCTTGGCGAATAGAAAGCGATTGGCAATGGGCTGTGTGAATGTGAATGGAAGGTGATCGAAAGAGGGGAAATTATGATTAAATTAAATGTTTATTGTATAAGCATGTGTATATAATTATATATATCTCTATATAAGAGATGTCATTCATATAAAAGCTAAATTTATTCATGCCACTATATAATAAATTCCAATTTAAAGCAATTCTAATCAGACGAGCACAACTTTCCACTTTGATTCTTGCTCCAACTGCTTCTGCCGCACACGTTAGCCTAGGCGAGGCAGCCAAATTGCTAATGCTAATTAAAATTAAACACTTTGATTAATAGTGCCAATAAACTTGCTCAATAAACTCTCGCAACTCTCCGAAACTCGAAGAAACTTTCGCCAGAAACTTGCCTAAAGACGCCTAACTCATGCATTACCATAAACAAAGGCGTCCTCGCAACAAACTTTACTCAGCAATCGAATGTGAATGTGTGCGATATAACTGTATCTACATATATATATATATATATGCCGCGTCGATTTCGCTGGAATCGAGGCGAATAATGCAGTTAACGGGGCAACCCGCTGTCACGCGCGCCCCACACTAAACGCTCCAAATATTGAAATCTTTCAATATCTTTCAATAAAATATGTAGATGCTTCAATCAGCTCCGCCAGGCCCCCCACAGCCCCCCAACTCCACTCCCGACAAATTGACAGCGCGCCAGCTGAGTTTTACAGCGCAACGGCTTTTGGTTTCGGGTCAATGCCAATATTATTAGCCCCAAACCCAACTCACCAACGTGGGGCGGTGGGGCGTGGGGCGTGGGGGGTTGGGGCTGCTGCGTCGTCTGCTTTCTGACACATTGACATTTTGCCGTAGCATAGATTTCTGGGCAGAGGCGGAGGATTTCATTTAAATTTGCTGTCAACGCAATTACATGCTGTGCGTGTGTGTGTGGGGGGGTGTGTGGGGGCTGTGGGGGGTGTGCGGTTGTGTCTGCGGCCTGCAGCAATGCAAAGTCTTTGGCTCTATTTCTATCGCCGCCACTCGACTTGCCCCATCTCATTTTATATTGATTCAATTTTATTTGCCTTCTTGGTCAGACGCAGCCCCTCCCTCCGCCTCCCACTGCAGCCACCCCTCCCCTCCCCCTCTCTCCGCTGTACATGCATAAAAATACATCAAGCGCCAGCAATAAAATTAAGAAATTTTCAATTTATGCATGAGACACCTGACGACAACGACAACAATATGTCGCGCCACGCCCACACACACACGCCCACACACATGCCACACATAACTGCGTTCATTTGCGGCCGGCTCTACCTGGCGCAACTTGTTAGGCATTTTTATTGCCTCGCCTCGCCTCGTCCGCTTAATTATTTCTGCAACAGATGCTCGAGCTGAGGCGCCTCGGCCGTGGCAATTGCCTCGCGCTGCGCTCCAATCAGCTGTCGACTGCACGAATTCCAATTAGAATAATGAGAATAATGAAAGTGGGGCCTGCAGCTGGAGAGTGGACGGAGTAAGCAGAGCCAAGTGTCCTCAGACGAACAGAAGTTGCTGGAAATCTAGTGAAGAGTATAGACTATAGAGACTATATAGACTATATATTTGCTATATATAAATTTACTATATAAATTTGATATCAGATTTCTTTCTATAGAATATATTGACTATATATTAACTATATATATATATATATATATATATATATATATATATATAGTTAATATATAGTCAATATATTCTATAGAAAGAAATATATATATATATATGTTTTCTATATCAATTTGATATCAGATTCATTTTATTTTCCTGAGATCTCATTACCAAAAAAAAACGATTAAACACGAAAATTACATTATAAACTGGATTTATAGCATACATATTCTATGTATAACTATATTGGGCCAGATCTTGCTATGTCTATCTCTCTTTCTCTCTCTCCGTCCTTCTGTAGTAATCAACCCATGTCTGTAAATGTCCCCAGACTTGTAGAAACAAGTTTTCATCCCAATCTCTGCGATGTAGCTTCTTCTTTTTCCATATCTCTTTTTTTCAGTGTGTCTCTCTCTCTCTCTCTTCCTCTTTCCCTCTATCTCATTCTCCCATTCTCCCTCTCATACTCTTTAATCGCTATATTTTAAAGAGAAATTGAGATTTATTCTGCTCTGTTTATTTTGAATCGTCGTCTCCTTCGTATCTATCGCTTCTCGAGCAATCATTTCTGTCGTACTTGCATATCCCTCTCTCTTTATGTCGCCCCTCTCTCTCTTTGTCTCCCTGTCACAGGTCCTCTATATCGCTCTATATTAAGGCGCATTGCCTGATTAAGCCCTCTCTGTCTTTTATATCTTCTGTTTGGATTTCTTGCAATGATTTCTACCGTATTTTTATCTCTCTGTCTCTTTCTATCTCTGTCGTTCCTAGTTTTTCTCTCTCTCTCTCTTTCCTCTCTCTCTCTCTCTCTCTCTCTACTCTGTTTGGTACTATCTACTCATTTATGCTTCTATCCTCATATTTCGCCTAGTTCTTCTCCTTTACTCTCTCTCTCTCTCTCTCTCTCTCTCTTTCTCTCTCTCTCTCTCTCTCTCTCTCTCTCTTTCTATCTCTCATTCTTTGCCTCTATATCACTATGTTAAGGCGCATTCCTCTCATTCATTTTTCTCTGTATTCTAGCATCTCTCTCCCTTTCTCTTTGTTTCTCTCCCTTTTCTCCCTCTCTCTTTCTCTCTGATTCTCGATGTGAGAGAAAGCTCTTATACACTGTTTTTGACTCACTCTCTCTTTGAACCGCTCTTCCATCAATTGTCTCCTGCCTCTGTCTCTTATTCTGGCTTTATACATTTGTCTCTTTCTCTCTCTCTCCCTCTTGCTGTCTCTTTCTCCCTCTCATTCTCTCTCATTCTGCCGCTCACTCTCTCAATTTCCGCCTTTTTCTTCTCTCTCTCTCTCTTGCACCATATTGCCAACGTTTCTTTCTCTCCTTCTCTCTCTCTCTCTCTCTCTCCTCTCTCTCTTTCTTTCCATTTCCGTCTTAAATATCTCTACGTCTCTCGCTCCTTCTCTATCTTCTTCTCCCCTCCTCTCCCTGCTCTCGCTCTCCCTCTCCCTCTCTCTCCCCCTTTCACTAATTGACATCTTTGACTAACTCTCTCTCTTTCTCTCTCTCTCTCTCCCTCACAGGCTACGGCAACATTGCGCCTCGCACGGCGCTGGGCCGTATCGTGACGGTGGCGTACGCCTTCTTCGGGATCCCCCTGACGCTGGTCTACCTGAGCAGCACGGGCAGCATCCTGGCCAAGGTGGCGCGCGAGGTGTTCTCGAAGGCGCTGTGCTGCTGCCTGTGCTCCAACTGCGGCTACTGCTGCTACGACGAGAAGCGCATGGCCGAGAAGGAGCGCCGCATGAAGCGCAAGCGCCAGCAGGAGGAGCTGCGCAAGCAACAGGCCGTCATGCAGGAGCCGTACTACGTGCGCGACGTCTACCACGCCACGCCCGAGAAGCAGCCGCCCCCGGGCGGTGCAGGCGTTGCCGGCGCTGCCGGTAGTGCAGGTGGTGGTGTCGCCCCGCCCAACGCAGCGAACCTCCCACCGCCGCCGCCGGCGACGACGACGGCGACGGGCGACATCGATTCGCTGAGCGCGAGCGAGTCGCGCGGCTCGATGCACGGCCTGAGCATCCTGGCGCCGATCCTGCTCTGCTTCTCCATGATGATCATCTACATCGTGTTCGGGGCGGCGGTGCTCTACCGCCTGGAGAACTGGCCCATCGTCGACGGCATCTACTTCTGCTTCATGAGCCTCTCGACCATCGGCTTCGGGGACATGCTGCCCGGTCTGCGGCGCGACTCGAACGCCACCACCTGGTTCTGCTCGGTGTACATCATGTCCGGCATGACGCTGACCGCGATGTGCTTCAATGTCATCCACGAGGAGATCGTCCATCGCATTCGCATCGTCGTCGAGTTCAAGAAGGCCGGCGCCGCCAGCGCCGTCGGCCCCGCCGGCTCCCTCCTGGACGTCGCCCACGAGGAGGGCGCCCAGTACTACATGCCCGCGTCCTGACACTACGAGAAGCGCGCGCATCTCTATCAGCGCAACCCCACCGAGGAGACACTGGTGTCAGGTGAGCTACTCCCCCCTCCACCCTTTCTCCCTCCTTCACTCATGCCCTCTCTCTCTCTCTCTTGCCCGCAGACACGCCCACATCGCTGGTGCTGAAGGACTATGTGAACCACGAGCTGGTGCCCATCCTGACCATGGACCCGAACGGCTCCCGCCTGGCCCTCGCGCCGCCCGGCCCCGCGCCCGTCTACGCCAACGCCAGCGCCGCCGCCGACGCCGCGGACAACGCCCTCGGCAGCCCCCTCGAGCTGAAGCCCGGCGTCTACACGCTGGCCGAGGAGACGGAGCTCGAGCTGCAGGCCGTCCACACGCAGGACACGCAGGTGGAGCGCGTCTAGAGCGGCCCACGCCCCCCCCAATTTAGGCTTAGCCCCTCCCCCCCCCCACACACACACACAACTCCCCTAGCCCAAGACAGTTTAACGTGTAAAATTAATGGAAAAATATTTTTTTTTTTTTGCTTTTCGTATCATTGGGCCTTGCCCCGGACGAAAAGGACGAAAAAACCAAATGCCTAGACCTAAGTTTGACTATCATTGTATATAGGAAGGAGGAGGAGGAGAGAGAGGGAGAAAAATAGAGGGAGAGAAGAGAGAGAGAGAGAAAGAGATAGGGAGAGAGAGAGGGAAAGATATAGAGAGAGATAAAGAGAGAGAGGTAGGAATAGAGAGAAAGCTATAGCTCACACAGAAGTGAAAGAGAACGAGAGAGAGTGTTAGTGTTAGCTAGAGCGAGACAAGGCGATTCGTGGCGAGTTGAGGCGAATTGAGGCGAATCAAGGCGAATCGAGTCGAACCGAGGTGAGTCGCGGCGAGTCGAGGCGAATTGGAGTGGATTGAGCGAACTGATGCAAATCGACTTGAGCCAAATCGTGTCGAGGCGAATTGCATCAAGTCAAGGCGAATTGAGTTGAGTAAAGGCGATTTGAGTCGAGGCGGCTCAAGGCGAATTGAGTCGCCTCGACTCGTTTCGACTCGAGGCAAGTCAAGGCGAATTGAAGCAAATCAACTTGAGTCAAGGCAAATTGAAGCGATTCGTGGCGAGGTGAGGCGAGTTGAGGCGAATTAAGTCGAGTCCTGGCGATTCGAGTCGAGCCGAGACTAGTCAAGGCGAGTTGAGGCGAATTAAGGCTAGTCGAAGCGAATCAAGTCAAGACGGCTCAAGGCGAATTGAAGAAAATCGACTTGAGTCGCCTCGATTTGATTGGCCTTGACTCGCTTCGACTCGAGGTAAGTCAAGGCGAATTGATTCGAGTCAAGGCAAGTCGAATCTAGTCAAGGCGAATTGAGTTGAATCAAAGCGAATCAAGTCGAAGCGACTCAAGGCGAATTTAAGCAAATCGACTTGAGTCAAGGCGAGTCGGGGCGAATTGAGTCGAATCAAGGCGAATCGAATTGGGGCGATCCAAGGCGAATCAAGGCGAATTGAGTCGAACCGAGGCGAGTCAATCCAAGTCGACGCCATTCGCTACGACTCAAGACGAAGCGTCCGAGTCAAGGCGAATTGAGGAGAATTGAGGCGAGTTGACTAGAGTCACGTCAAGGTGAATTGTGGCGAATTAAGTCGAGCTAAGGCGAATTGAGTCGAGCCAAGGCGAAGGCTAAGGCTTAGGTGACTCAAGGCGAAGCGTGTCGAGTCAAGGCGAATTGAGGCGAATTAAGTCGAGTCAAAGCGAACCGAGGCGAGTCGAGCCAAGTCGGCGCGATTCGCTGCGACTCAAGGCGAGGCAAGTGGAGTCAAGGCGAATGGAGTCGAGTCGACTCAAGGGAAATCGAATCGAGCTGAGGCAAGTCAAGGCGAGTTGAGGCGAATTAAGTCGAGTCAAAGCGAATTCAGTCGAGTCAAGGCGAATTGAGTCGCGTCAAGGCGAATTGAGTCGAGTCGCGGTAAATCAAGGCGTATTGAGTCGCGTCAAAACGAGCTAAGGCGAATTGAGCTGAGTCAAGGCGAATCGAGTCAAGTCGCCTCAAGACGATTCAAGCCCAACCGAGGCGAATCAATCCAAGTCGACGCGATTCGCGGCGAATCAAGACGACTCAAGGCGACTCAAGTCGAGGCGAATCGCACACATTTCCGTAGTACGTAAGCACAGTAAACTGTAAACAGTAAACCGAATATAAAGCAGCCGCCGTCAGGTGAGCGACATACAGTAATTAGTCAATGTAGTGAACAGCAACAAAAACAAAAAGAAAAAAAACAAAAAAGAAAAACTAAAAGAAAAAGAAGAGAAATATAAATATAAATCTAAATCTAAATCAATATCGATAAGGAGCACTTTGAGCAATGCGAAATTCCTTTGCCTTTGCTGTAGATGTCGGCTTCAACTTCAACTTCAGCTGCGACTTGGACTTTCTCCCTTTGGCCAGTCTGGCAACGCTGCACAGCGGACTGCATTAAGTTGGCTGCGCTCTTTAAGCACTTTTGATGTATGTGTGTGCGTGTGTGAATGTGTGTAAGTGTGTATTATGATTGTATGTGAGTATTTACATCAATTTGATGAATGTATGCATATTTTACATTATTATTTATTTTTATTATTTAAAAAAAAAATAAATAAATAAAAACTATATAAAATGAGCATCCATTCATCATATTGATGTAAATACACACATACAATCAGAATAATGTACGCTATATATAGTCTGTGCACTCATGTATGAATACATACTGATGTATGTACGTACGTATGTATGTATGTAACTTATGCACACTGATGTATATACATCATGTATGTATCATATGTATATCATATGTCTTATATAGATACATCATTATGATGTATGCATACACATATAGATATGCATATGCACTAATGGACATATGAATGTACACAGATGTATGTAATACATCAATTTTATGTATTCACACTAATGTAAGTGCATTAATATACATATTTTGTATGTCTGATGTATGTATGATGTATGATGTATGTACTGATGTATGCACGGATGTATGTACTGATGTATGGACTAATGTATGTACTGATGTATGTACGGATGTACGTACTGATGTATACGTGATGTATGTATGTTGCATGCACGATGTATGCATGATGTATGTATGTAAGTATGTACACTAGTGCACTACACAGATGTATGTCTGTGCACTAATGGAAATATTTAGGTACATACATTGATGTACTGATGTATGCATGTACACTAATGTATATAATGCATATATATACACAAAGATACATACATATATATACTATATACGTATGTTTATTCCCCGATGTATGCACATACATCAATGGAAGTCTCTTCTCCAATATATGTATTCCTCGAGTCGAAAATGTTCGCAGCCTTCAGCTAAAGTTTTTCTTCTGTAAGCGCCACATCAAACTTTAAGAAAATCCAAAAAAAATATATATATATATATATATACTCTATATATATATATACGTATGCATACATATGAATTATAATAGAAAATTGTGTAAGATCTTAAAACTTGCATGGACATCCAACATTTTATACGTAAAGTCAAGCTTACATAGTTAATACTACTAATACCGAAAAAATACCGAACAAAAAGTACCGAAAAAAATAAGAAAAAATCAAAAAAAAAATTAAATAATATATTCTGAAAAATAAAAAAAAAAACTTAGAAAAAAAACTACGCTATATATTATATATAAATATAGATAAATGTTGTTGTACTTTTTTTTTTTTTTTTGTATTGTAATTGTAAAACCTAACATTAAAAAAAAATGAAAAGAAAAAGAAATCCAAAAGAAACCCAAAAAATACGCATATTATCAATGAATTTAAATTCATAAAACTTAAATAACGTTTAAAACTCGAAACTTTGTAAATTGAATGCATGTTTGAATGTACCCAATTGTATATTTAAAGCAACCAAAAACAATGCATAAATAAAACTTAAATAAGTAAAGATGTTAAAGTGCGAGCGTGTTCTGACGTTTTATAACACTGTCTGGGGGCAATGGGAGGACGTATACTTAATATTTCTAGCTAAATCTGTTTGTTTTTTGACCTGAGATTAATATTGGGGCTAGTTTGCTTTGTCGGCATTAAAAAGTACTCAATCGAAATTTAAATAAGAAATATTTATTAGATGTAAAGTCAATTCGTATTACAAATAGAGCGAAAATATCAGGAAGTCTTTGGTGGCGCCACCTATGGTAAGTCATGTGCAAGCACTGTGCTATTTTGCTAGCGTCCTCTATTGTTCATGCTATGAACACATTATTAGCTGTTGTGTTGGCGTCCTCTGTTGCTCATATTATGAATATGTCAAACCTAACCGCTTCGCTGTTGTGTTGACGTCCTCTGTTGTTCATATTATGCATGTGCCAAACACAACCGCTTCGCTGTTTTGTTAGCGTCCTCTGTTGTTTATATTATTCTATGCAAAAACACAGCCGCTTCGCTGTTGTGTTGACGACCTCTGTTGCTCATATTATGCATATGCCAAACATAACCGCCTCGCTGTTGTGCTGGCATCCTCTGTTGCTCATATTATTCTCTGCCTTCTCGCTGTTGTGTTTCCGTCCTCTGTTGTTCATATTCTATGCCTTCTCGCTGTTGTGCTGGCGTTCTCTGTTGTTCATGTTAAGGTAGGCACTGCGCTGAATTGCTAGCGCCATCTCTTGTTTATATAGGCCATGCACAATCGATGCGATGTTGTGCTAGCGCCATCTTTTGCTTATATTGCTGAAAGAGACTGAAGTGATGCCAACTAATAATTGATATTCAGCCATGTTTTTTCATTAATTTATTTACTAAGCATATTCTGAAATAAATTTGAATGCATAAATATGCATGAATATGCATGAATTGACACCAGTTTACTGCAAGCCAAGCACCCTTACACCATTGCTATTCCAGCGCCAGCTATTGTTGATAAATGAGCGCCATCTATATTACATTTGCCAATCGGTAATAACGCAATGGCTACGCAGCGGGCAACAGCCGCAGCACGTGCTTTGGCGCGCAATTTGAAAATAATAAGAAAAAAATAAATAAAAAACATTTTTGGCGTGTCTCGAATGTTTGCCCGAATAATTGAATATAAACGGGTGTATGGACTTGTGATTAACGCTGTTTAGCAACAATTATGAGATCGGAGCGAGCTAAAAGCGTTCACACTCCAGTTTCCAGTTGGCCGATCCGATCGATTTGTTATTAACAATTTAACCTTCAGCAAATTATCATTAATATGTGAGTGCTGGCGATTTGTTTATTCGATTTCGTTTCTTGTTTTTTTTTATAGCGTTTTTTTTTCTTCTTTTACGCTTTGCGTTTGGTTTCGTTTTCCATTACAAATTTCGTGATAAGCAAACGATTTCATTTATTTCAAACTATGTAAATGAACGGAACGAAGAAGCTTTTGGCCAGGTATGTGTGTGTGTGTGTGCGGCAAAAATTAGTTCTGCAGGAATTTAAAGTTTAAAGGCGTGTGTATGTACACGTACACACGTACACACACACACACACACACACACACACACACACACACACACACAAAAATTGCTTTTCGTTGCAGTTTCTCCCCAAAAGCTGCTGGCCTTACACACACACACACACACATGCACATTTATACATGTGCGCAGTCACATCCACATTGTTTCTGTTTTTTTTTTTGCATATGTTTGTACGCACAACAAACTTGTATTTAACAGCAACAACGCAAATACATTCAGATCATGCTGAAAAAATGCGTAAATACAGGCATACATAAATATATACATAAACGCACACGCATACATACACATAGCACTGCTGCTTGTTCTTACACAACACACACATACTTACATACATACAGCATACATGCCTTCTCTTTGCCTGGCTCTCTCACGATCCACCGGCATACGCGCACACACACACACACACGCGCGCGCACATGCAAAAAGAGAAGACGAAAAGAAATAGTGTTGCGTGCAGCTCTCTCACATGCGAAATGCGCACTAATTGAGCGACAACAACAAAAACGGATTTTCAAAGCTTTGTCTGTACGTGTGTGTGTGTGTGTGTGCGTCTGTCACATTAAGATTAGCTAGAAGATCGTTAACCATTACACAAAGTACATGAAATTAATTACCATTGTTAGAGCAAATCAATCAAGAGCTGAGCCACTTTCAACGAAATGCCGTGCGGAGCGTAGCCAATGTGAACGGGATCGCTTTTTGCGTCTGTTGACATTGCGATGCCGCTGAGAGAGCAATTGCGCGCCTAAGAGAGGGGTAGAATGAGAGAGAGAGAGCGAGAGCGTTGGTGCCTTATGCTTCTTATTGTGTTCGTGTTTGTGATCGTGTGCGTATGCGTGTGTGTGTGTGTGTGTTTGTTTGCATTGTTGTCGTTTCGTGCGCTGTTGCTTTAGTTTATTGCTTCTTATTAATCACTTGTACATTTGTTACTCAACTATTTAGCAGGCTAGATGAAAAGGAAAAGAAAAACAACAACGACGACAACGGCGACATGGCCAATACCTGGAACACTTGCTCGCCCCAGCAAAAAAAATATATCAAACTCAATAACACAAACAAAAACAAAAAGCCAGCGAAGAACGATGACAGAGTAAACAACAAAAACAAAAAAAAAGCGAATGAATAAAAAGTGAAAGAGACAAACTGCCTTAAAGCGGCGACGACGAAGTCTCTGGCAGAATTGCGTTTGCAAACGAAAAATAGAATAAAATAAAACTGTAATTTGCTGCAATTTTTTGTCGACTATTTTTACACGCTTTTTCGTGAGCATCTGTACGTACGTGTGTGTGTGTGTGTGCACGTACTTAATGCAAACAAATTTAAAGTGCTCGTCCGCCGCCCAACACACACGCCCTTCGCCCGACCAAAGCCGACACAGCTACAACAAGAGCAAAAAAAAACAAAACACGAAATCGACGGCACGACCTCATCGACTCGGCGGCGATCCACACACAAACAAACACATGTAGCATGATGTACAGTGGTTAGCACGCTGCCAAAGCTTTGCGTAAAATAGCAACTCGATAAATATAATGTAAATATATTTATGATTTTCATTTGAAAGAAAAAGTAATTTATAAAAATTACAAACAGCTACCTCGACATCTATTGCATTAGTGATGATTAGCGGCAAGTCTTCACACGTTGATTGCACAACTAACTTGCGACACTGTGCGCGGCTCGAGCTGCTTCTAAAGCTTGTCAACAATTTTGGTGCGCTTTCTCTCTCGCTCGCTCTCTCTCTATTCTATTTACTCACCACTGCTAGCTGCTCAGATTGTTTTTACTGTTTTGCTCTTGCTTGCCTAATTTCTTTGTTGCTTTTGCATTTGTCTTTGAGGTGCGCGCAGTAGCTAAACGACATCTCGACTTTTGCAGACATGTGTGTATGTGTGTATATGTGTATGTGTAGCGTGCACACATGTGTAGGCATATCGCGCTCTCTATGCAATTTATCGCAATTACAAGGAACTTTTGATATGCTTAAAATTGATTACGCGAATTGAAATTGAATTCGCAAAAAGAAAAACAAAAACAAATAAATATTTAGCTATCAATGACCTATTTTCACAAGACATCTCAATTAATTATGTATGTATGTGCCTCTTGCATAAATACATATGCATGTATGTATGTAGGGTATTTGGGATGCGATGATCCAGTGCTGATTGGGTTCTTGCTGCATGTATTTGCATACATACATACCTAAACAAATATGTCTGTATGTATGGGTGTATGTGTGCGAAAGCTTTTCCCTTGCATTTTGTTTTCATTTTCATTGAAATTTAATACAGACGGCGGCGTCTCGAGACATTTTGGTTGTGCGTATCTTTTGATTGTTTGCCGTTGCTTTTGGTTTTGTTTTCTGCCTTTGCTTTTGCTTTTTGCTTGCAGCTATTTGCATAGATTTACTCTTGCTGTAAATTGCAAATACAACCTATTAGAGATGGACGAGCTGTTGCCGCGCGCACACACACACATGCATATATATAGAGCTATGCAACTGTGTGAGTGTGTGTGTGTATGCACACAATAATGTTTTATTTTATTTTATTTTTTTTTTGGCTGTTTCTGTTTCGACTGTTTGCTTTATTGCTCCACTTTTGCTTGTGACTTTTTAGTGCCTTGTCGCAGTCGCTGTTATTTGATTTTCACATTTTTCTTTATTTTTGGTATCACATGATTATACAAACACACACACACACACACTAATGTGTGTATATCTGTGTGTGTAGTTTAGGAAAATGCCATTTAAACATTTCGGTTTGCGTTCACGTTTTTGGGGTTGAGTAAGTGATCTCTGTTGATCTCCACATTTGTCGCCGTCTGCCTGCCTGCCTGCACGGCACACAATATGGTGACGTAAAAGATTGCCTTCGCGCGTTTGCCTTTGCGTTATCTTGACACTACACGCATATACATACATACAAACATACATACATTGTATGTATACATATGTATGTCTTCTTCTGTCATCACGTGTTGACGGCGCAGCGTGACTGCTCCTAGATTCGTAGCATTATCGCTAATACTGGTCACACTGTGCACGCTCTACACGCGCTGTGCGTGTGTGTGTGTATATGTTTTTGTTTCGTATCTTTTGTTTTTGTTTTTCGTTTTGATTTTTGTTGTTGTTTTTTTTTTGCATCTGTGCGGTGTAAGCTTTTGCACTCTCTCTCTCTCTCTCTCTCTCTCACGCAGTCGTTTCATTGTTGTTATGCACCTGTTTAACTGTTTATAGTTTTTCGCTCTCGCCCGCGCTCTTCGTCGCTCTCTTTGTGTTGTGGCATATTCTAACTGGTTTTCTGCTCTCGCCGCCTCTCTTGAATTTGCCTTGCATTGCAATTTCCAATCGAGTAATTTCACTTGCTTATTGGATTTGAGCGGTTGGCTTAGCACCACATATACCCTACCACACCGCATGTATTTCAACAGAGCGAAAGAGGGAGAGGGAGAGAGAGAGCAACGACCATAGTGACCGCATGGGGACAGTAGCGTCTAAAACTGTGAGTAAACATTTTTGGGGGCCGCTCTTATCATGCCGCTGCGCGCTCTCTCTCTCTCTCTCTCTCTCTCTGACTCGTTCTCTCTCTTTCTAGTGCGCTCCGCGTGGCCCACATAATTTTTGTTTGTTAGTTTTTCTGCTTCTTACATGCAGTCGCCGTCTCTGCTAATGCCGCTAACTCTGACTCTCCGCCTCTCTTTTTGCTTCATTTGTTCTACTTTTTATACACATATGCAACTGCGTGTATGTGTGTGTGCGTGTGTATTTTAAACATATTTAAGCTCACACACATACAAATAAATTTGTATATATATTTATATACATTTTATCTCTGTCCATGTGTGTATTTACTTTTGGCCAGCCACGTTAATACATAAAAAAAATCACTTTGGCCAAAACCGGCCGGAAAACGGGCATACAACAATTCCAATTAGAGTAAAAGCCGCCAGCGACGTTTCAATTACGTGAGCGTCGCCAACGGCTTCGCTGCCCGCGACGACGGCGACGACGACGACGACGCCTCTGCCGGCGTCGCTGCAGCCCAGCAATGGCAATAGCAAATCATGAAAATTTGAATAATTGAGTGGCAAAACGATAAGAACTCGTGCCCAGCATTGTTGTTGCTCATCGGCTGGCTTTCTTTTTACACCCTGTAAGCCCATTGGCAATGCGAATCGAGGGCATATTTGTTTTAGTGGAATATATGTAACGGGCAGAAGGGGGTGTGGCAGAAGCCATAAAGTATACATAAATCAGAATTAGAGTAAAAACTATGAATTATGAACGCAGCAATCTCGTAAACTACAAAAGCTAGAGACTTGAAATTTGACATGAATACTCGTGTATACCATACGCTGAACGAGCTTAACTCTTTCTTTCGATAACGCATTCCATTTCCTTAATATCGATAGAAATTGATGATTTTACTAGGTTTTTTAAGCTTAGCCTAAAAACCGTAAAAGTTAGAGACTTCAGATTTACATCGTAGGTTCCTCTAATAAATGTGCATATTTTGTATTTTTTGGATTTTGGGTACCGCTCCACTTTACCCCAAAAATGTACAAAAAACGAATTTCAAATGTTAGATACTTGTGCTTTGGCCAATACAAACATACGGACTATATTAATATTACGTGAAAGTTTCGTAAAGAAAGTCCATTTAGAAGCAAAGTTATTCAACAATCAATTTCCCATAGTAAAGCTCATGGTGCAGCCCAAGCATAGCAGAGCGCGCGCCTATGCCTGAGTGTGTATGTATGTGTGCCTGCATTATATGCAATGTATATACAAAAGAAGCTTATAAATATTGGAATCTCTACTCTTCGCAGGATTAAGGGTATCTCCCAGTCGGTCACACTCGACTCGAGCACTCTTACTTGTTACTCATCTCGTTGTTGTTGTTGTTGTAGTAGTAGTATAGTTGTCGTGTCTATTCTGTCCACACTTTGCGCCCTGTTCAGCTTATGCTTTGCTCTTTGTTTTGTTTGTTTTTACATCGGAACACACACACACACACAAGCAAAGTGACAAAAAAAAAATAAGTAAAGAGTCGTTCTCTACACTTGCTGTCTCTCTCTAATTAACACGTTCGCATTACAATTCATTTTCATTAATAGTGCGACGTGGAACAAGTGCGTCGCAGTTTGCCCCACTGTCTGCCTGCACATGCATGTGCCGCTGCCGCTGCTGCTGCTCGAGCCTGTGCGTGTGCATGTGTGTGCGTTTGTGCGCTTGTGTGTGTGCTCGTGATCAAAGCTAGAGCGCAACACACGCGCAGCGCAGAGCGAGAGTAACGGCATTTCATTTCCACTTTGTTTTAGTCAATGGCCAGCATACAGATCGCGAATATGGAGAGCAAAAGGAAGAAATCGTAAACAGTTTTTATTTATTTATGTGTTTTAAAGATAAATGCATGTTAATAAATGTAATTAAAGTAAATAGAAACACGATTTATTATTAATTATGGTTTCAGTTTAAATGAAGTAGAATAATAATAGAATTTATTTATAAATATTTATTTAATTAAAAATAAATATAAATTTATACAAATTTATATACATATTATTATTCTTTTTTTTCTTCTTATTTTTTAATTAAAACCATAATCAATAATAAACCGTTAGCCTACCTAGCCTAAATCAACTAAATGCCAATACATTGTGCTAAAGCATTAAGCAGAATATGCGGGAGAGCGAGAGACAGACACCGAGAAAGCGAGAGAGAGCGAGACGTAAACTGCGAAAGAGCGAGAATGAGAACCGACGACGATTGTTGTCGGCGACGCCGTTTTGTTATTTGCGGGCGGGTGTCGATGGGCAGCACAATTCAGCGTCGGACGCAAACGATAGCGTCGTCTGGTGGCGTTGCGGTTGTGTTTGTGTGATTGACTTTTATTTTTTTTTTTGCCTCTCAGCGTGTGACACATGTGCACACATACAGACATACATACATATGTATTTTTATGGTGTACACACATTAGTTTTATAAATACTATTACCTTTGTCATATGTACACGACATATACATACATACATAAGTATATATAAATCGTTTTGGAAACTTAGGGCAGTGTAAGCGTCTATAGGTATGATATCGCTAGATATGAAAATTATGTTGAAATGGGAGTATATCAAAAGCAGTTATTTTTATTTTATAATATAATCGAAAAACATAATATATATATACATAACATAACAGAATTTAATTACTTTGCTGCCATCCCTATAATATAATTTTTACATAAGCTTGTCCCACTGTGCCATACAAAGTACAATAACAAACAAGCACACTTGAACTAACTGTAAGCGATCCATGCTTTTGCTGCTGCTTCTTCTTTTTCTGCCAAAAACAAAAACCATGTGTTTGCCACGCGCTTTGATCGCGCTCTTTCGCTCTCTTACGCTCTTTATGCCTACACTCACACACACACACACGTGCAATGCGAAAAGAGCGCCATCATATGTTTGGGTATGATCGCTGCGCTTGCGTTAGTGTGCGTGCGTGCGAAGCACAGCAACGAGATTTTGCAAATAATTGTGAGTGTTTGAACAAATGAAATTTGCAAAAGGCGGCAACACCAAATTCCAATGCTTAAAATTAAACAACCTGGCTGTGCGGTTGTTGTTAGCTCGCCTCAATGTGTTGACAAGTTGCAACAACAGCGGCAGCAACAACAATAAACAGAAAGTCTGTCAGCGGGAGCGCCAATACACGCACTCTCTCTCTTTCTCTCTCTCGTACGCTCTCGGTCACACAGACACGAACACACACAGGCACAAGCAGGTATAGAAGCATAAGCAAAGCCGACTACCGTAATTCTTACAGTCGCACTGTGGGTCACATTTATGTTTTATGTGAATAAAAATAAAAGGGTTTACTAAAATTTTTATATACAAAAATTACAAAATAAATATAAATAATAATTAAATTTAAATAATAATAAAAAAAAAAAGTAAGTCGAGTAGTTGTCGTCATCGAGGTGAATTCGGCCCATTGTGTGTCGTAGGCGACTGGCGCGTTTGCCGCCTTGTGCCTGTGTCGTTCTGTTTTGTTTCGTTTCATTTCTCGTTCCGCTGTCGCCCCAGTCAGAGTTCTGTGTATCTCATTCATTTTGCATTGTGCCTTCCAGCGCAGCGGACGTGCGGTGTCGAGAGAGCACTTGGGCCTTAACTGAGCAATTTACAGATAAAATAGTAAACAAAGGCCTAACGGCATTCAGCCAGCCAAGTTAATTCAGATGACTTCGATTCTTGAGATAAACGCCAGACACATTTCGCCTACTTGACTACAGTTTTTTTTTATTGTTATTGTTGTTTTCTTTCACCGTTTGCTCCTCTGACTTTCGCCGTCTTTGGCAAACTTGATATATGTGGCGCGTTCGCGTGCAGTGTTAATTAATTGGTCGATACGACAATCGAAAAGTGCGTAAAAAGCTTGCCAAGTGCCGCCCACAGAGAGAGAGGGAGAGAGCGAGATAGAGAGGCAGCAGGAGATAAGCTAAAGAATCCAAGCGGCGACGACGACGACGACGGCGGCGACGGTGACGTTGCAGCAGTGCGAGAGGCTCAGCGAAGCTGGCTCTGACGGCGACAACAAACACAAAGCGTGAGTGCAAAATACAAAAAAAAAAAAAACAAATACAAAAAACAAAACCAAAAAACAGTAATAGCAAAACGTAGTGTGCATATATTTTTTTTTTTCTTATATATATATATATATATATAAGTGTATGTGTGTGTGTGTGCGTGTTAATACCAACCAAGCCGCTGCCGCTGCTGTTCTGCTGGCAGCGACGTCGACCCCCGCGTTTGTTTTTGTCGCTGTAACTTTGACGCCCCCCGCAGCAGACGCGCACGCGGCGACGGCAGCGTCGACGTCGGCGTCGCTGCCAGCAGCGCATAGTCAGCAACAATTGAAATTGAAATGCAACTGCAAACGATCAGCGCGCTGGGTTCGTGCTTGCCGTAGGGGGGGTGGTGCGCGGTGGTCAGCAATTATTGTCGCCCGCATTTGTTGCTACAGTGTCGTCCGTAGCGACGCTGCCTGTGCGAGCGAGAGAGAGAGAGAGAGCCACGCTATATTTTCCTTGCGTCTTTGTTATAATTTATTTGCTGCGCATAATATTCGAAAAGAATATTTCGCTTTTATTTTTACTATATATTCGTATCTGTCGGTGTGAGTGTGTGTGTGTGTTAGTTTGTGTTTATGTGTGTGTGTGTTAGTTTGTGTTTATGTGTGTGTGTGTGTGTGTGTGTGTGTGTGTGTGTGTGTGTTAGAGTGTGTGTGTGTGTGTTAGAGTGTGTGTGTGTGTGTGTTAGAGTATGTGTGTGTGTTAGTGTATGTATATGTGTGTATGTATGTATGTATATGTGTGTGTATGTGTGTATGTATATATACATATATATGTGTGTGTATGTATGTATGTGTGTGTTCATCTTATATCACCTATATATGTATGTATTTGCACATGTCACAGCGATGACAGATCTGGCCAGAGAAATATGCTTACGCACTGCATCTGCGTGTGACGCTTGTATTGGTGACGTCACAGTTATATGACTATATATTTGGGTCATTCATCAAAATAAGCAAATGCATCGACTAGGAATAGAAGCACTCTCGCTCGCTCTCACTCTCTCTCACTCTTTCGCTCACCCTCGACATATTGATTAATAATTGATTTGCATTCGAGTTCAGAGTTAATGCGACGTACAGTGGCATCCATCCCAATCGACGTCTTCGGTTTCAGTGAGTTGTTATTGTCGTCGTTGCCGTTGCCGTTACGCGCTCACATTTAGCAACTCTCTCGCTCTCTCTCTCTTGGCAAAGTCTGCGTCAGCAGGAAAATAGAAACAGCGCGACGTCAGCGTCGGCGTCAACGTCGGCGTTGGCGTCCCATGACGACGCCACTGCTCGTGCTTCGTAAATGGTTTAGTTATTTGCTGTTATTGTTGTTGTTTTTGCGATCGGCCTTTTATGGATTTGCATTGTTATTGCGATGCGCTCTCAGCGCTGATTTCGTGTCTGTCTGTGTGAGAGAGTAAGAGCGTAAGAGAGTCAGAGAGCAGCGCGCATTTGTTGATTCGCTTTTGACGTAGCGGGGTTTGAAATTTGTGATAAAGCGACCTCGTCATTGTCTGGCTTTTGCCTGAGCATCGTGAGCTTCAAATGAGCAGAAGGCGCAGAAGAAGGAGGAGGAGGAGAAGAAGAAGAAAAACTTTGTGTGCAATTAGCATGCGACAACAAAGAGAGATTATGCAATGTTAGAGATAACTTAAGCTCTCTGTGCGTGTGCTTAAAAATCAATTGGAAATTTCTACGACGCCCCCATTAAAAACTAATTGAATACACATACACATATACATATATATGCACACACACAGTGTCAAGCGAGGCATAATATTTTTGACATGACGTCTGCGAAAGGGATTGAAGGCGGCCAGTCAAAGAGAGAGGAGGAGACGGAGGAGTAAAAGAGCATCGCACGCATAGGCAGGCAGGCGACGCTTTTGCTGCCCACCCACTTGACGGCACCGAAACTAGCGACGCTGTCGCGTCTCTCGCTCTCTGTCGCCCTCTCTTTGTGTTGACGCTATGACTTTGCACCTCACACAAGATGTGTGAGCGCGCGAGCGTGTGTGTGTGCGTGTCTTTGGTGCTTTTTTTGAGAACCTTGGCAAAGGAGGGAAGCAATAGGCGGCGTCGACGCTGACGCCGCCGCCGCCGCATGTGGCCGCTGTTTTGTTGATTACATAAAAAATGAAAATAATTATGTATGTATGCATTTAGCTCGCACAGTGTGCACACACACATACATACAGCAGTAGCAAAAAAGAACTTTGTATTGTTGGCGCGATAAGATATACATACACAGTCATATATGTATATAGGTGTGTGTGTGTGCGTGTGTGTGAAGCAGCGAGCGATGCGCAAAATGCAAACAAAACTAAAAAACTAAAAAGTAACAAAAGCAGCGCCGCAGCAGCAGCAGCGGCAACCGGCGACAACTACTTCGCCGTCTTCTTCTTCTTCTTCATCTCATTCTTCTTCTTCTGTTATACAACAACAGTAATAAAAACAAAAACAACGGCGACAGCCGAAGAAATTTGACAACAAAGCGAAGGCAGGCAAAACGCTTGAGCACTTGAGAGCGAGCGAGCATACCCTTTTTTGGTGCATGCGACAAAAATATCAATAAGAGAAATAAATGAAAAAAAAATTGAAAAAAATGTAGATAAATAAAATAAACAAACTATGAAATTTCCACTTCACTTTCACACAACTTTTATATTAAATTGTAAATAAAATTGGAAAATTTAAAATGTTTTTTTTTTTTTTATTTTTTTAATTTTTATTTATTTATTTTTATATATATATATATATATATATTTTTTTTTTTTTTTGTGAAGCGAGGAAAAGCGTTTGTGTCTAATAAAAGAGCTGTTATCACATCTGATCTAGTTAAAGCGTGATGAACATCATAGAGTATATACATATATACATATATGTATGTATGTATGCCTAGCTATGCTTGTTTGCATGCAGATTAGTGGTTCAACTCTTATTTTCCGGATGCAAACTCGTGTACATAATCCATTTACTAATTCATTCTCCCTCACTCTCTTTCTCCCTCTCTCTCTCGCTCTTTCTACCTCTACCCGGTCAGTTCCAGTTGTGGGCTGGTTTTTATAACCACGATGATGATCTCCATGCAGATTAATTTATATACATATACATACATTTGTGTACACACACGTTAGATAGATAGATAGTCCGTAAGTAGTTCAGTTCAGTTTGTAGTTCAGTTCAGTTGTTCCTGCATTGAATTATTTCAAATGTGCTAATTGACTGAAAACGTTTATCGCGCTCTGTTTTTCTTTCTCCCTCTCTCTCTCTCCCCCTCGAGTAGGTTGCTTGAAGAGCGACAAGAAACCCACAAATTTATACCTTTAAAGAAAAAAAAAGTGTTTTTGTATGTCGAAGGTTTCTTCAAGCTTGTTGCCAACCAAGCGAAGTATAACTTGGAAAATAAAGTGAAAAAAAATAGGCCTACCTTAGTAACATAAAGAGAAAATCTCATAAATAATGCACATTGCATCATATTTTCTACCAAAATTATATATTTCAATAGTTAAATAAGGCAACATTTTAGTTGACTTTGATTGAAAGTGACATCTTTGTCGGGTGCACCATTATGCTCTCTTGCGATTAGATAGGTTATGCTTTGTCGTCACTCTAACGGTAAATAGACTCGCCTCTTGTGCTTCTACTTCCTTATGTTCCCGTTATCAGCAGTTGCTTGTTGTTGTTGTTGTTGTTGCTGTTGCTGTAGGTGCTGCAGATGAATTTTTGTTGGCTGGCTATATATAGTTATATTAATTGCGGTTGACCCAATTTGTTGTTATGCCAGCAAATTGCTTGGCCAAAAAAACACTCACACACACACACACACACACACACACGTACGTACACACTTAAAGGTTTATTTTTCGAACGACGAAATCAATTGAAATTGAAAATTGCCCAAGAACTGTCACTCAAAGGATAGTGTAAAGAGCGTCGAGGTAGAGGGCGGGTGGAAAGGGGGGGGGTGGGTTAGTTGGTGGGCAGCGCTGCTCACCTCTCCTCTCACACTTGGGCGCTTGGCAACAGTGACGAGCGCTGCGGCAACTACACAAATGCGACTATGAATTCAACCAACGCAACGCGAAGCGCGTGCTCTCACTAAATGCCAAAGCAAAAGCAAAAGCAAAAGCAAAAACAAAAGCAAAAATCAAAAACAAAAACGATAACAACAAAGATGTGCTTATTTTTAGTTGACGATTTTGTTTGATGCGCTTTTTTTAGTTTTCGTCGTCGCGGCTGCTGCGGCTGCCTCTGCTGCACTTTTTCCTCCCTCCTTTGCGCAGCGGCCCAAAAAAGCCGGCAAAAGTTCACTTCGCGCTCTCAATGAGACGAGAGCGCGCGCTCTCTCTCTCGCTCACTCACACACACAGCAGCAGCTGCGTCGCTTTCGTTGGCTTTGTTTTTGTTTTTGTTTTGTGCGTGTATAAAATAAATATATAATTTATTTTTAACAAAGAAGAGAGTCGAAAGATGAAGACAAGACAATGCCGTTTTTCAATTTTCCTTTCCGCCTGGCTAAAATTAAATATGCTAAACACAACAACAAATGTATAAATGCTTGCGCTGCATTTGGCTGAGCTTTTGCTGCCGCTGCCGCTGCCTCGGCCTCTGCCGCCGCTGGCGTTGTTGTTATTATACTGTTAGCTTTTTTTTCTTTTTGTTTTCTTCAGATTTTTTGTTGTGTTGCTTTAGCTTTTTGGCTTCTTGTATTTCCTGCTGCGCTGATGCGTTGGCAGCGCACGTGTTGACGCCAGCGTCGCAGTTAGCACCTTCCATGGGGCAGAGTTATTAAATTCAACAAATTTGCGTTAATTCAGCTTTGTTTTATTTGTTGTATTTATAAACAATTGTGAGCAACAACAAAAATGCTGCGAGTCGCGTCTACCCCTCCTGCTTACGCATGCCTGCTCTCTCCCTCACTCTTACTCTCTCTGTCTCTTTCAATTGAGTCATGCCAAGGGCCTTACCCAAACAGCTGTTTGTTGTGCTTTTGTTGTTGTTGCTCTGATCCTTTGAGTAAAGCGCAACACAAATAGTTTGTAAAACTCGTCAATAAGGTCGACGTCGCTGCCGACGCTGACGTCGTTTGCTGCTCAGCTTTCAATAAATGGCAATGTCATGCGCCAACGCTCCTACACACACACACACACACACACACACACACACGTAACGTAAAGCACAGACGGCGTCTATCTGTTATTGCGCTCTCTCCCACTCTCCCACTCTCGCACTCTCTGCTTGTCAAATCTAGCTTTCTTGTTGTTGTTTACGACGCGCTTTTGACTTTGAGTGTGCTGCATGCCGGCGCTCTCCCACATTGCAAACTTACGTGTCTTTGTTACGTTTGCGCTCGCGAGCGTATAAGTGTATATATATGTGTGTGTGTGTGTCTGTGTGCGGGGCTCGTTTCGGCATTTCATTTGCTGGCTGGCGCTGCCGCCGTTTCGCTTCATTCGTTTGTCTGCTCGCGTGCTTTACAGTTCGAATTGTGCGAGGCCTCGAAACAACAGGCGAAATTACACAGTTTCTCAGATATAATTTCTTAGCTAAACTAAATAGATAAATAAATAAATAGATAAATAAAAGAACAGTTCAATACGTTTTGTTGTGTGCCAAATGTTGAGAAAACATTGTGAGTTCGTCTAGTGCAAAGGTATGTGGATCATATATACATATGCACATGTATATGCTCAAGTGTGTGTGTGTGTGTGCCAGGAACGTGAGCTTAAGCGAAGAGAGCGCGAGAAGAGAGAGCGCTTAAAGTGAGAGTCATGGATACGAAAAACAATAACAAAATATGCCCAGTCGGTTTTACATGATTTTCAACTATTTATTTGATATATTTTTTTTTCTAATCTGTGTCTCGATTTCATAATCCGCATGCTCGGAATATACGAAGTTCGCAAAAACCAACGCAAAGTATAAAAATACATAGAAAAATTATAAAAACCACGTTGAAAAGTCAGCGTGTGTGTGTGTGTTTGTGTGTGTGTGTGGAATGGAGGGAGGGCGAGCAGAGAGCAGAGCGCAAGCAGCGCTGTCGCTGTGTGCGTATGCGAGAGAGTGAAAGCTCGCACTTAAAGAGAACACTGAGCTGAGAGCAGCAGAGCGTTTCAGCGCTTTTTTTTTTGTTTTTTTTTTGTATATGAATTGAAAGTAAAGTAAATACAACTTTTAATTGTTGTAAAATGATAGAGGAAATATGAGTAAATCATTTTTATCTTTTTTTTTTTTTGTTTTAACTAAAAGCTAAATTGTTGTTTGGCAACAAGAATGAAAACAATAACACTCACCCTGTCTCTTTCTCTCGCTCACACACACAGACAGTCAGTCAAGCTAAGAGAACAACAACACATGCAAAGCGGCCTTGTCGCCTCTGTGCGCCCCTGCCTCTGCTCCCGCCTCTCTCTCTCTCGCTCTCTCACTCTATGGCGCACGTTTACTTGATTATTTATTCACTTTAAACGTTTTTTTTGTTATTTTTTTTTACTTTTATTTTTATTTATTTTTTATTTTTTTGTTACTATTTTATTCATTTATTTTTTACTTTTATTTATTTATTTTTTACTTTTATTTATTTTTTTACTCTTATTTTTATTAATTTGGTTTTTATATATTTATTATTTTATATATATTTTTTATATATTTTTTTATATATGTTTTTATATATTTATTTATATATGTTTTTATATATTTATTTATATATATATTTTATATATATTTTTATATATTTTTTTTATATATTTTTATATATATATTTTTTATATATTTATTTTTTATACATTTATTTTATATATATTTCTTTATTATATACAATTATTTTTAATATATTTTTATATTTTTATTTATATATTTATTTATTTTTTTTAAATTTATTTTTTTATATTTATTTTTTATTTTTTTATTTTATATATATATATATATTTTTTATATATTTATGTTTTATATATTTATTTTTTATTTATTTATTTTTCATTTATTTATTTTTTATATATTTATTTTTTATATTAATTTTTTTATATTTTTTTATATATTTTTTATTTTATTTATTTATTTTATTTATTTTCTTAATAATTTGTTTCTATTATTTATATGCCAGTTGTTTATCACTTGTAAACGAAGCTGTATGTCTGTGTGTGTGTGTTTGTATTTGTTTCTTTTTGTGTTTGTATTTTTTTGTTGTTTCTTCTTGCTTCTTGCCTGTCTGCCTGCATATGTAGCGTATACGTAATATACAATTGTGCGACCCAACTTGAAGTCATCACACACAGACACACGCACACACAGGCGCGCACACACACATAGGCATACTCACAACTCACACACACACACACACAGGCATATAAATATAGCGAGCTGTTTGCATGAGGGGGTTACGTATACGCCGCGTGGTCGCCGACAATTTTTCGTTGTTTGTTGTCTACTTTAGCTAAAGCTCGAGAAAATTCTAAACTACATGCACACACTAGTGTGCGTGTGTGTGTGTGAATGAGTGAAAAGTAAACACAATTACAGCAGAAAAAGCCTAATTAAATGAATATTTATAAAAGTGCATAAATATTATAAATAATATACATAAACTTATTTAATTTTTGAAATTTTTATTAAATTCATATTTTCTTGCATTATTCTGACTTTTTTTTATTACATTTAATTTCGTTCATTTTTGTTTATATTTCAACAACAACACGCACACACATGCATACTCACTCGCACTCACACAAGTACAGTACAACATTTGGGAATGGGCATTTGGGAGAGCGCGGGAGCGCATGTCATTGGACGCCATTAAAAGCTCTCAAAAAATGCTTGGCCAGCTGTTGTTGTTGAAAATGTTGTTTTTGTGGCGGCGACGGCGCTGCCGGAAATATGCAAAGCTCTCTCTCGCTCTCTTTGTGCTCGCTCTCTTCGTTGCTCTCTCTTTAGTGTGATTACGTGAACTGTTTTGCCATTTGTTATTATTTATTTAGAGAGCGATCGAAATGGCAATAGATAAACGAAGCAACAAAGTGTTGCGCCTTCTCTCTTTCTCTCTCTCTCGCTCTCTCTCGCTCTTGCTCTCTTGTTATTGTTATTATTATCCATTAATTTGTTGTGTGTTTGTCACTGTGACAAGCCCGCAGCCGACTGCCCACCCCCTCGCCCGATTGTCTCACGTTGTTTTGCTTCTTCTCTCACTCTCTCACTCTTTAATGTTGAATATTTAAAGAGGAAGCAGCTCATTTACGCGTATCCCTTAAAACATGCTTGCAAAGGGGACAAAAAAAAAAAGCAACGGTACTTGTGTGATTAGCTTGCGGTTAAAGTTGCTGTAAATAAATAAATATATATTTATATATATATATATATATATATATATTTATTTATTTATTTATATGCATGAATCATCTACACAAGTGCAAAGCGCGTGTTATAAGCAGCAGCAGGTACAGTTTAACCAATCGCGTTTTACTCTTGCGCGCTGCTTCTTCCCTGACGCCGCGCACATTAACTGTAATAATAACAAGAAAAAGCACCAAATAATAATAATAACAACAACAACAGTAGTAGCAGCGCAGCAGCAGCGCAGCAGCAGCAGCGCAGCAGCAGCAGCGCAGCAGCTGCAATAAAAGCAGCATAGAAAGGTCCATAGGTCACACAACAGAAAGCGAACAGCCGGCAGGCAGCGCTGCAGCCGCAACAGCAGCCGCAGCCGCAGCCGCAGCAGTTGACGTTTCTAGAACGAAAAGCTGACAACTGACGCGGCTACGGCGTCGGCAGCGAAGCGCAAAAGCTGCGACTACAACGGCTCAATACAGCGCTCTTTGTTGCTCTCTTCTTTCCTGCGCTCTTTTATTCGCATGCTCTTGCATTTAACTGAGCTAAGCCTGCAGAAAAAAAAATTGCGACGCTTGAAAAATAAACAAAAAATACAATGTAAAAGCAGATAAACAACAGAGAGTCGGTCAGTGAGCGAGTAAGAATGAGAGACAGGGAGAGTAAGACATAGCTGTCATTTCTTTACGTTTTTGGCACACGTCACAAGCGCGGCTCAAATGGCTTGCAATATGTGTGTGTGTGTGTGTTTGTGTACAAATTGCACATGCATACACGTATATTGTGTGTGTGTGTCTCTCTCTCTTTTAGCTAATTAGGTAAACACACACACATACACACACAGAGATTGCTTAGAGGGAGAGCCAGCGTAACCGAAACCACGTTGTCGTTCGCCCAAACGCTGACGTCGCCGTCGGCGTCGTCGTGCGGCTCTCTCGCGCGACGCCACTGTGCAAATTAGCGTTGTTGCTGTATTTTGTTTATAAAAAGTTGCCAAGACAACGACGGAAACTTTCAAAATTGCGTCGCAAGCTTTATTTTCTAGTTTGTTTGCGTTCCAGCAGCAATAATAACAAGAACAACAGCTGTGAAGAGCTGCGCGTCGCGGTGCGTTCATTATTTTGGCATGCGACTGTAAAGAGCGCGACTATTGTGTGGCGCTTAAACTGTTGTTGTCGTTGTCGTCTTCTTCTTTGCTGTTGTTGTTGTTGCTGCTGTTGAGCTTTTGCTTTTGCTTTTGCATTTCTGTTTCGTTTGTTTTGACTCGGCGTCTTTGTTGTGGCGCGCTCGTTTTGCTGTGCCTTTTGTTGTTGTTGTTGTCGGTGGCCAATAAAAATCAATAAATAATACACTTACAGTGGCGTCCCCTGGTGCAGCTTTAATCAGCTCTAAGCGCTAAGCGCGAGTGCATTATAACTGTACCGCATTTATTTAAGTAGCAAAAGCATATGAATTAGTCATTGATTCAATATCCTTCGCTCGCAGCTTGAACAACTGAAATTACTGTTATAGCTACAAGTTGAATGCGAAATGCGAAATGCTGATAAGATAATTCAGTCGAAGGCAAAGAGAGAGAGGAGACGAAGAGAGAGAGAGAGAGAGACACACACACATAAATAAAATAAAAAGCAAAACAAAAACACAAAGCGACGCGCGCAACAAAGTAGCCGAAAAAAAAACAACGCGAGCAACAAAGAGTAAAAAAAAGTAAAAATAAAAATAAAATAAATACAAATTCGAGTGGCGGCAGGTGAACGCAAGCGGCGCTGCCGGCGGCGCAGCCGGCGCCGCAGCCATAAAAACGGCAAAAACTACACGCGTAAATTAGAAGCAATAAAAACAAAAATAATGCAAAAAGCGACGCACAAATAGAAACAAATACAAACAAACGCACAAACACACACACACAAAGACAAAATGGCGGCCCGGGCGGCTGGCGATGATTGCGTAAAGCGTTTAGCATTTAACTTAAAAATGTGGCCACTTTTCAAAGCAAGCAAGAAGAGTGGAAGAGGAAGAGGGAAAGGTAGAGGGAGAGAGGCGTAAGAGCGCGAGAGAATGCGTGTGTGCGTGTGAGTGTATTTGTGGTAACATTACTTATTATCGAGGCGGGGTAATTGAAACGGGGCACAGGGGCCGCTGACTGCGCATTGAGGTATGCAATAAAAAAAGAAAAGAAGAAAAAAAGTGAAGGACGCCGATAAAAAAATAGAGAATGAGAATGAGAGTGTGCAGAAGAAGAACAAGATTCAAGCATGTGTCTCTTATATTAATTGATTTGATAAGCAATCGCTAATGGGAAACTAAAACTTGATTAACCGAGTTGTCGTGCGCTCGCCGTTGGCCTGTGCGATGTCGATATATCGATATTTATCAATTGTTGGGGAACTGTGAGGTGGGGTATATGGACAGGTATTAATGTATGTTTAGCAATCATTTAATATCTTATATGAGTTATCCAATTAGAATGCTTATTTGAATATCTGATAAGCTTTTCCAATTAGATTATTTAGAATTATTTATATATCGATATTTATCGATTGTTAGTAGGCGTTGTTCATATAGCTACGTATGTAGCTATAGTAATTATTGAATGTCTTATATGAAGTATCCAATTAGAATGCACTTTTGACACTTGTGGAGCTTTTTATATCGATATATAGATATTTATCGATTGTTTTATAAGCTATATATATAACGGTAAAAGTGCACGAAGCGTACATGTAGACAGATATGTTTGTATATGAGGCATTAATTGAATATCTAATAAGAAATTTCCAATCGGAATTTACTTTTGTGGAGATATATCGATATTTATCGATAGGGTACAAGATGTGATACGTATAATTGGACTTACATATGTATGTATGTCAATAATTGAATATCTAATAATAAGTTTCCTATTGGGATGCACTTTTAAACCTCTATCTCCATATATCGATATATATCGATTGCTTGTAAACATTGTATACAGCTAAAGGTACTAGGTGTAATGCGTTTATATAAATATACGTTTGTATATTGTTTAAATAATTGCATATCTGCTAAGAAGCATTCAATTGAAATTTTCTTTTGACACTTTTATGGAGTTATATCGATATTTATCGATTTTTAGTATGGGCTGTATATGAGTAAAGGTATAAGGTGTGATATGTATATATATAGACATGCATATGTATGCATGCATTATCAATAATTGAATATCTAATAAGAACTTTTCGATTGAAATTTACTTTTAACACTTCTCTGGAGTTATATCGATATTTATCGATTGCTTATAAACGTCGTAAATAGCTAATGGTACATGGTGTGATGCGTATATATAGATATGCACCTGTAAGCATATCAATAATTGAATAATCTAATAAGAATTTGCCAATTGGAATTTACTTTTTAAATTTTTGAGGAGATATATCGATATTTATCGTTTGTTTGTTAACGTTGTATATAGCTAAAGGTATATGATGTGCTGCGTATATATAGATATGAATCTGTATGTATATGTATATGTATGTATATATGTATTTACTTTATCATATATATCAAATAAATATCTAATAAGAAGTTTCCTATTTAAATTTTCATTGGATACTTATGAAGATATATCGATATTTATTGATTGCTTATAATGCCTGAATATAGCTAAGTGTACAAGGTGTTGTGTGTAAACATGCATACATGCATACATACATATGCGTGTGTGTCTATAATCAAATATCCAATTAGAACTGTCCAATTGGAATTGCAATTTCAACACTTTTAGGGAGATTTCATATCATTTCCTCAGTTTTTTTCGCTTTTATGTGGTGTGAATGAATTAAGAACATAACATAATCAAGATAATTTTACTCAATTTTATATATCGCGATTCGCTTTAAGTTAAAGCTTCCAACTGTTTTGAGCTCAGCATTTAATAACCAACTTGTCTCTCTCTCTCTGACCTTTGTTGCAGCAGCATGTCAACAGATAATCCCACACAGCTGCTAGCGACGCACGATTTGAGCCAGTTGCGGGGGCAACTGCAGACGGCCGCAGCCGCAACGAGCGCCGCGGTGGTGGCAGCAGCAGCAGCTGCTGCACACGGCTACCACAGCGTGGCAGGCACAGCGGCCGCAGCGCCGCCAACAAACGGACACGGACTCGGACTCGGCCTGGGCCTGGGACTGGCACAAGGACACGGACACGGACACGGCCACGCCCATAGTCATACGCACGGCCACGCCCACGCACACGCCCACATGAATTCCAACTCGAAGTACCTGCTGCTGCGGCACAATGGAGGCGGCTTCACCGCCTACGAGAACACGGCGCAGGCGGGCAACGCGTCAGCAGCGGCAGCAGCAGCAGCTGCTGGCAACATTGTGGTGCTGGCCACGGAGCAGCTGGAGCTGAGTGCGGCGGATGCCCTGGCCGCAGCAGGCGCCGCCGCCGCCGCCGACGACGACGAGCTGCGTCCCCTCTCCTGGCTGCACGAGAGCAACCTGATCAAGGGCATCGTCACCACGACGAGCAGCACGACGACGGCGGCGGCAGCGGCAGCAGCGGCGGCAGCGGCCGCTGTGAAGCGCGGCGGTGTCGCTGTGGCGCTCAAGTCGTCGCCGACGACGACGGCGACGGCGACGACGACGACCACAGCGGGCGGCGGAGCAGCGGCGGCGGCAGCGACAGCAGCGGGCGCCGCTGCTGCAGCCACGCCGGAGCCTTACAACATTTGCCTAGTGAACGACATAATCGAGGAGCTGCCGCACGGCGAGGCCAGCGAGCAGCAGCATCAGCAGCAGCATCAGCAGTCGCAGTCGCTGTCGTCCGCCGTTTACAGCACCACAACGGTGCACAAGGGGCCCAGCGGCACGACCACCGTGGTGGAGTACAAAGCGGCGAGCGGCAAGCCGAGTGCCGCCGCAGCGGGCGCAACAGTTGCCGGCGCCGCCTTCATGCCGCGCGTGGCCGGCAGCAGCTTCATGCCGGCGGCAACAACAGCAGCAACTGTCAAGCAGCAGCAGCAGCCGCAGCAAATCTTTGTCAGCACCACGAATGGGACGAGTGGCACCGCTAGCTACAAGTCCACTGGGAACACCACGACGCACCATCCGCACAAGAAATATCTGCGTGAGAAGATGAATGTGCACGTAGATCACAGCAACAACAACAACAACAACAACATCACCAACAACAACAACAGCAGCAACAATAGCAACAGCACCACCAGCACCACCGTCGCCAGCAACAATATCAGCCATGTGGTGGCCTCCACGGTCACGGTGGTCAGCTCGCCCGCCTCCTCAAACAACTCGACGCTCAGCTCGTGCTCCGCCTCGGGCTCCTCGACGGCGGCCGTCAACGGCGGCAACAGTCCCGTGCCCAAGTCGAACAGCTTCAATGCGGTGTTCGACGCCGTCAACTACAGCAGCAGCAGCAGCAACAACAATAATAACAATAACAACACTACCACCACCACCGTCACAGCCACCGCCAGCACCACCAACAGCAGCAACAACAACAACCACAGCAGCAGCAACAACCACAGCAGCAACAACACCAGCGAACAACACACAGCACCACCGACGGTGGTTAGCACCACAACGCTGCTGCCTGGCTACAGTTTTGTTACCGCTCCACATGTCATGTAAGTGGGTGGGATTTGGCGAATTGCTGTGGGGCAGAGAAAGAGAGAGAGAGAGAGGGAAGGAGAAAGACGGAGAGAAAGACAGAGATGTAGAGCAAGAGAGAGGGATAGCGACAACATTAATTGCAGTTGCTTTAAAAAATTTATCTGGCTAGGCAGAGAGTGAGAGAGAAAGTGAGAAAAACGAATAAAAGAACTAGAAAGAGAGAGAGAGATATGTTGTATATAGAGGATGAGAGATAGAGAGAAAAAGCAAATAGTCTGACTATCTTCACTCTTTAGCTATCTAACAGGTTCTTCTTTGCTCATTTTCTCCATCTCCCTATCTTCTCCTCCTCGATCTTCCTCTCCCTACTTTGTCGCTCTAAAAGACTCTACAATTTTTTCGAATGTTAAGGAACAATTTTAGAGTCTTTCAGAGGGACAAAGTGGGGAGAGGAAGAGCGGGGAGGAGAAGATAGGGAATTAGAGAGAATGAGCGAAAAAGAACCTGCTAGCTTTCGCACTCTTACTAGCTAGGAACAGAGAGAGAGAGAGAGAGATAGATAAACATATCTCTCTTTTCAGACAGGGGAAGAGAGGTTCGGGAGTAAGAGGGAGATATACAGAATGAGAGTGAGAGAAAGACAGGTAGGATTATAGAGAAAGGAAGACAGAGATAAAATATATATAAACAGATCTGTATAGTGAGGGAGTTGGAGAAAAAGCAGAGAAGAGTGCTTCTCGATCTTTACACTTTTGCTTTATTCGCTTTCGTAAACGTTTAAGTGGATAGAGAAAGATAGAAAGAGAGGAAAATGGAAAGGAAAAGCGAGACAGAGTAAGATTAAAAGGGAAACAGCTGTAGATGTAGATGAAGAGATAGAGAGAGATAGAGAAAGAGGCAGATAGAGAAGAAGAGCAAAAGACCGGGACAGAGTAAGATAGAGCCCTGTAGATATTAAATGAAAAGAGAGAGAAAGAGGCAGAGCAAAGGAGAGTCTTCCCTTGTCGAACTTTTGCTTTGTACGCATTCGTAAATGCTTTAGCGTATGCCAGAGGAAGAGTGGGAGCTCTTTCTCTCTCTCTCTCTCTCTGTCTCCCTGGCATACGCTAAAACTTTTACGAATGCTAATAAAGAGAGAGACGAGAGAGAGTGAGGCGAAGTTGGAGAGGAAGATCAAAGCAGTGGGAGAATTATTTTGGTCACACAATGTCTTCAATGCGCTCTCGCTCTTTCAAATGTTCATGTTGCCTATCTCGAGCAGTCTCTCAGCAAGGTGTAGGCTTTGCCTCTCCTTTGACCTTTGACTCTGGCTCAATCTGGGGAGAAGAATATGAAGGAGTCTAGAGAAGTGGGGCATTCATTGGTAAACTTAGATTTGTCTATAATCTAAAAAGGTTGCAAATGGATTGGAATAACTAAAGAATAAATAAGATTAGGCCTACTGCTCTCTCTGATCTGACGGCCGAGTTGGGGAAGTGGGGCGAGCGGTGGAGCGCCTGCATGAGATTGGCCCACTGCTGCGGCTCGACGCGCCAGAGCGAGCCCTTGCCCATGTTGGCTGCCTTCTCCACCTAGACGAAGCTCCTCTCTCTGTCTCCCTCTTTCTTTCTCTCTTTCTCTCTCTCTCTCTCTCTCTCTCTCTGAGATAAAGTTACTTGAAATCTGATTCCATATTAAGCCCAGTAAATTTGCCAACAATTGATTAAACTTTTTATTTATTTTCTCCTTTCTCCGCGTTCAGCTCTCAACAGCCCGCCAATGTTTCCTCGCCGGAGACGCCGCCGGGTGCGGCGCTCCTGCCGCCCGGCCCCTACTACGGTGCGGTGCAGCCGCGCTCTGGTGTGCTGCAGCTGTCGGTGACCCCGCCGCCGCCGCCCATGACGCCGACGGCGGTGCACAATGGTTCGGGCTGTGGTTCCGGTTCGGGTTCGGGCTCCGTGTCGGCTGGTTCCGCCTCCGGCGTTGCCAATCTGCGCAGCCCCAACAGCTATGCCAGCTACGACAACGAGGACTCGCTCAAGGAGTTCGACCTGGGCCTGGGCAGTGGGGCGCGCCTGCACACCAGCACGCCCCAGTATCCATCAATGTCCAAAGCTAGCAACAACAACAACAGCAGCTCGGCCGGATATGGCAGCTCCGCCGGCGCTGGCAACGCCAGCACGCCCCAGAAGCAGAAGCATCCCAACAACGTGCCATACGATCCCTACGTGCATACCAACAACAAGCCGCCATATAGCTTTAGGTAAGACCTGAGATTCGAGTCAACTAGTCAGGGATACAGTTCAGTGGCTTTCTGGCTTTCGATACTTAATCTGTTTCGGTAATCGGTTATCGGACAGAAATAAAAATGGAGCTGCTGAACGAATCCCGAACTTGTGGTTCTTTTCCAATTTTCCTCGTGCCGCTGACACACGTCGAGAAGCTTCTAGAAAGAAAAAAAAATTGCGAAATTGTGCCATTAACGTCTTCAATTTTCTTGCAGCTCTCTGATTTTTATGGCCATTGAGGACTCGCAGGACAAAGCGTTGCCCGTGAAGGAAATTTACGCGTGGATCGTACAGCATTTTCCCTACTTCAAGTCTGCGCCCAACGGCTGGAAGAACAGCGTGCGCCACAACCTCTCGCTGAACAAGAGCTTCGTCAAGGTCGAGAAGGCACCCAACATGGGCAAGGGTTCGCTCTGGCGCGTCGAGGCGCAGCAGCGATCCAATCTCATGCAGGCGCTCAATCGCTCGCCCTACTTCCCCAACTCGGCCGTGGACAAGATAAGTCCCATGCTCAAGAGCCCCAATGGCGGTGCCGTTGCGGGCGGTGCAAGTGGCGGTGGTGTTGGTGGCGGTGGTGCAGGCGGTGCAGGCGGTGGCGGCGCTGGGTATGATAGCTTGGATGGCACGCAGCCAGCAGCGCCAACAACGCCCGCCAAGGGCCTCGGCGGCTTGGCCAATGGCGGCGCTGGTGGAGGCGGCGCTGGTGGTGGTGGCGGCAGTCACACTGCCACGCCCAATGGCAACAGTGGAGTGACGTCAACAGGCGGCAGTCATCCGCGCTTCGATCCGAAGCTGTTTCCTAATCTGTCCAAGGCATTTGGCAATATCGAGGAGCCGCAATACATGGCCGAAGCCTTGGATGAGGATCTCTCGGCTGACTATGCCTCCAACAACAACAACAACACCAAGTACAACTATGCGAATGGAACTGGTAATGTGGTGGCAGCAGCACCAGCTGCAGCTGGCCCTGGAGCTGGCGCTGCAGCTGGTGCTGGCACCGTTTCCGTTAGTGCCTTAAATTTCGAGCGCCTGGCACGCGACTGCGGCGCCGATAGCATCGATGATGTCCATGCTGCAGCGGCGATGCTGTTCCTCAAGCACGGCTCGAAAGCCTTCCTCGAAAGCTTTCAGAATGGGTAGGTGGCCAGCGGGAAATAGATTGGGTAATATAATTTGCTAATCTTGCTCTATCTCGCTCTCTCTCTAGGGCTCCAGTGATAACCAGCTCGCCCAGCGAGGACCACACCTATTCGGCTGGCGGCAACAGCAACGCGGACAGCGGCGCCTCAACGCCTCTGATCAACGGCAATGGCAGCGGGCAGATTGCGCAGCAGACGCAGCCGAGCGTCGGCCACGGCGGCGACAGCAATTGCGCCAGCTCCGATGCGGCCTACGACAGCAGCGAGGAGAAGTAAGAGTCGAGTGGCGCCTATGGAAATCGAAGCTTTAACATACTCCTTTCTTTCTCTTCCTTGCCTAGTCATAATATCACGCCCGAGGAGCTGGCCGATCGGCAGCGTCATCGGGAAGGCGTCGACGCGCTGCTCTTCCTGTCGCGCTCCTCCATCGCGGAGTGCGGCTCGTCGACTGCGACGACTCACTATCATAGCAACGGCAGCAGCGGCAGCAGCCACGGCTCGCCGCACAAGCGCGCCTCGAGTCGCAGCATCGAGGACGAGAAGTGGCAGCACCTCGAGCTGCAGTATCAGCAGCAGCAGCAGCAGCAGCACCAGCCGCAGGGCGTCTATACCAATGGCAGCGGCAGCAAAATGGCGCTGCTCAGCAGCGCCGCTGCCAATGTGGCTGCTGCCGGCGCTCTCGCCCAGCAGCAGCAGCAACAACAACAGCTGCAGCAGCAGCGTCCGCTCTACGACGAGCTGTACGGCGCCAACGCCGTGGCGGGCAGCAACGGGACGTCCAATATGTATTTGTCCGGCATCAGCTGCCTCCCCAATGCCGGCGGTGCTGGCCCGGGCAACGGCAACGGGCTGGGCGCGAACGCCGGGTCGACCAAGGGCAAGGCGAAGCCGCTGCGTGGCGTGCGCACCAAGATCAAGCGCAAGGCGCCCTGGATGCGGTGAATATGGCGCAAGGCTGGCGGCCGACGCTAGAGACGTAACGCGAGATGTAACACGCTGAGTTATCTCGCTCGCTCGCTCTCTCTATCGGCTGGACTGGCACTGGCATAGACTAACACACACCAACAACAACAACAACAACATACACCAATTCACACTAGTTTCCTCACCATGCTGCTCGCACCTCTTGTTGTCTCTTTCTAAAGCGATTTCTGTACAATGCGTAGCATTTAGTCAAATGTTTTGGTGTCAATCCAATATCAATTTTAATATATATAATACCCATTCTCTGTGTTTCTTAATATTATTATTATTATTATTTTTATTTTTTATTTTTATTTTTTTTTTGTTATCGATGATACTTTTTTTCTTGATTATAATATATATATATAGAGCTATATATATATTATATATATATTAACTAATATGATTATTATTATTATTTTTGTAAAGATCCCTTTTTTTAGTAGTTTAATTTTAGATGTTAATTTTTTTTATATTCGACTTGATTGTTGGCCATTATATAATTTTTTAATAGTTGCAATTTTCTTTGTTAGCTTTTAATTTACGACCTGTGCGTATATATACAGACTATATATGTATATCTATATATATATATATATTTTACGAAACATTTTTAACAACAATTTTTAACTCGCTTTAAATGGAAAAACAACAAACTAAAAACTAAAACACAAAATGAAATGTCCTAAGGTGCTAGCTGGGCACGATTTTTTTTAAATGTAATTGTTTACACATGTACAAGAAACTTGAAAACAAAATAAGACAAGCGCAAGGCAAAAACAAAAACAAAAACTGAAAAAAATAGCAAAAATGTGAAACTTTGTAAAAAAAAAAAACAAAAATGGAAAAGGAGAAGGAGAAGAAAAAGAGAAAGCGTTATCAAAGTACTTTTTATTTGTTTGTTTGCTGTGAGTAAAACAACAACATATATGTAACACACACACATATTTATATATATATACACACAACTATATTGATATATGTATAGTACTAAAACAACAACAACAACATTTAGCGCCTTATAATTGAGTCCTTACAACAGAGCGAAGAAGAGAAAGGAAAAAAACAAAAAACAAAAATCAAATTGAATTGTTTAAATATCGCTACATGTTATATACTACTTACTATATATTATTATTATAACTACTATGATTACAACAATTATTATTATATTACTATTATTACAATTATCATATGTTATACATGATTAACTTAAGTGCTAACAAAATCAACCAAAAACAAAAACAACAAAACAATTAACAAAACACGGGCCAATAAAGCGTAGCATAGCAATCCGCATACCCTATACATATACAAACAAACAAACAAACAAACAAACAATAACACAACATGCGACACTCAAGTAAATGTTAAATCAAAGATACTTTTAGTACCATAAGCAAGAAAACAATATCTAAAACGAAACAACAAAACAAATAATAATAATAAAAACAAAACAACAATTAGTTTTTAGGCATTAAACTATATTGTAGTTACAAATTTACGCAAATCTTGTTAACACGTTTTTCTTTCCTACCCCTCTTTTTTTTTAATTTTAATTTTATTTGTAAAGAATTTTTGTTTATTTAATTTCTTTTTTTTTTTGTCTTTTGTCAACTCACAAAATTGTTAAACGTTGATGAAAGTGAGGAGTGAAAGGAACCTTAGTTAAATGAAAATGTAAATACGAGAAACGCTTTGCAAGTTACGCTGCAATTTATTTACACACTATGTAGTTAACGAACCACGCCCCCCAGACCCCTGACAACCGCCTACTCCCCCCTCCCCCTAAGTGTATACACTTCAAGTACCTTTCTAGCAAAAAAGAGAAAAGAAAACTTATTACAAAATAGAAATTGAAATTGAAAGCAAGAAACAGAAATGTGAAAAGAATTAAACATCTATTGCCAGTTAAATTGTATAATTTAAATTTAAATATATATATGTATATATATGTATATGTATATGTGTTTACGTATGTATATGTATATGTATTTATATGTATATGTATTTATATATATATATTTGTTTTTGCATAAATTGAAAGAGAATGCACGCAGACAATCGCCTCGCCTCGACTCGAGTTGTCGCTGCATAGCTACTACAAAGTTCTATATATAGAATGCAGACAAAACACACACACACACACATACACACAACACATACACACACAAGTATATATATACATATATATATATATATATTTAAATATTGTTATAGTCAATGTACATTTAACTTTATAACTGAGTAAGGCGAGACTTGTCTTATTGTAAAATGTCCCTCACACTCACACTCACCCACACACACACACTCCTCTCCTCTATTACCTCTTACACATACATACATACACACACATAGATATGTATGTATTACCTATTATATATAATGACGTACGAACTAATATGATATATATATCATCGTTTATCTTGAACAGTAAAGAGTTTGTTAATGTTTTTTTTTTTTATTATTGCTATTACAAAATGTAAGAATATTAAAAGAATTATCATACTATCATTATGATTAAAGAATATATATATATGATTATGATTATGATTATGATTATGATTTGTTTGCGTACCAAATACACACAATATGTGATTTCATTTCAACTTTATGTTTCTTTTGGTTTCGTTTTGGGTTTAGCCTTATATATAAATATAGTTAGAATATGCAATATTGTGTTTGACATAAAGCCAAATATCATCTATGTAAGCTGATATATAATATATTTCGATTCCCATGTTAAAATGAAATACTTGAAAAGTGCCTCTAAAATATCAGATGTTTCCCGTTCTACTACGTTCTATATGTTGACTCGATTTGATTTCTTATATATATACACACACACCCAAATATATATATATATATTTATATTCATATAAAGCATAAAGTTTATATAGTTTGCTGAAGCTTTAGTCGGTGCTTAAAGAGCCGTTATTTTTGTTAAAGTGTTAAGCTTAAAGCTCACGTTAGTTGCTGTTATGCCTCGACTCAGACACTCAGACAGAGACACAGTTACAGTTACAGGGTATACAACATGTCTAACAATAATAACAATGGCAAACATGGTCTGAACTGGGAAACAGGGAGAGACTAAGAGCCCCCCCGCCCGAAAGCCTGCCTATCTATCCCCCTATTAACTATGTAGATCAGAGAAACCATATAATAATACACACTATATATGTGCATAGAATATGATATATATACGGATATATATACACATACACGCATGTGTGTGCGTGTGTGTGTGTGCCATAACAATTGTAAATCTGTTGCCCTCCAAGGTTTCAACTAGCGCCTGTTTTTTATGTCTAAGCCTGTACCAAAAACAACAAACAAACAAACAAAACAAAACAAACACGCAAACAACTATGAATTATAAGTATCAAAAGTATATTTATATGCATATATATATGTATGTATATACATATTTACTCTCGAAGAGCGAAGGAAGAGTTGCCCTGTATTTTTTTAGAGCAATATTTTTCTACTTTTTCGAAGAGCAACAACAAAAACAAAGAAAGAAAAAAGAAACAAAACACTTGAAACATTAAAAAAATAAAAATAACTTTTCGACTTTTGTTTGTCGCTGGGTACAACTAATAATAATAGTAATAGTAATAGTAATAACAATAATAATAATAATAATAATGAATAAAACAAAGATGGATGATGAAGCAGAGTTTGTTGTTTTTTGACTGATTTTCAGTTTCGACGATGGCCAAGTCGCCTGTATATATATACGCTGCACACATACATACATAGCGTGTGCTAGTGGAGCGTACACAAATATGTACATATATATACATATATATAGCATTAAAACCTATTACGTAAAGGCAAAAACCGAACAAATCGAAAAACATGTTACCGCGTAGAGTGCAAATAAATGCTGAGAATGTCAAATTTATCGATATTGTCACAAATTGTCAGCTGGTTTTCTTTTCTCATATAGTGTGGGGGTGGGGAGTGGGGAGCAAAGGGCTTTGAACCAAACACAGATTGATTGATGAGTGATCATCTAATGAGGGAGCAGTTTTGCTTAATGTGGGGCATAATGAGAATTTCCCATTGAAAATGGGAACTCAGGGTATATTGGTTTTGTGTGGAATATTTTCCATATTATTCGATTTATGGTTTTACATTTTTATTTACTATTGTACACTGTTTAATTCATTTGAAAATAAAACAAAATTGGGGACAGGAAACATTTTTAAAACTTAAAAAAAAAAACAAAGATTTCCTAAAAGATGGGATACATAAAAATCAATCAATTCATTTGAAAATAAAACAAATCTGGGAACAGGAAATATTTTTCAAACTTAAAAAAAAAAACAAAGATTTCCTAAAAAGTTGGATACATAAAAATCAATCAATCAATTGTGTGGAATATTTTCCATATCAGTCGATCTATCGTTTTAAAATGTTTTCAATATCGGATTCTGTTTTACTTATTAAAAAAAAAAAACAAAATTGGGGACAGAGTTGTTTCTAAAAATATTTTGAAAGCATTTAAAAAAAAAAAATTTTTCCTTAAAAAATATAACTTGCTAACTCGACAATTTTTCAGACTGCCCTCGTCCATAAAAATATATTAGCTTGGTTGTAAAATTAGTTATTGGCATTTTTGTATGCTTACGTGTTGGTCAAGCTAATCTAGTTGATTGTCTGATGGCTAGTTGTGCTAACCAACGCTAGGTGGTGTTTCGCCTGCTTGTCTTACACTATCCAAGCATAGATGGCGCTGGACACGCAGCAACCCCTAAGCAGAGAAATGCTCAGCAGCTTTGACAGCGAAGTGTCGCGCTTGGAAAGCTTTTGAAAGCGCATGATTCGTGGTTTATGGATTACGCATATCAAGCTTTACTAACTTTAATAGCAGCCAAGTACCTCGCTGTGATCCACAGTCAGTTTTTAAGCAAACTCGTTGCTCAGCTTAAGTGATTTATTCCTTTGTTGACAGCTGTAAAGATGTCTAGAGATTATGAGATGACAGCTATAAGAATTGTTTAATAATACCTTAAAGTTTCTTTAGAAATGGTACAACTTTTGATAACTTGGTTTAGTATTAGCTGTTTCTCGCTCAGTTTATGGTTCCAACCAAATTTTTTGGGTAATATCCTAACACAGAATTTGCTTCAAACTCCAAAGCTGTCGAAAATGTTGCTAGAAAGGATATATGGTTCGGGTTAGACTCACTGATCAAACCGGCCGGCGCAGAAGACCAAAAAAAAAAAAAAAATGTCCTATAAAGTTGCAATAAGATTTAGGTGTAAAATCTATTAGGTCGTTCATTAAGTAATATCGCATTTTTAGAGCAATTTAAACACGATTTTTTTAATATAAAAAACATTTCAAAAATGTTTGTTGTCTCCATTTTGATCTAATACCTTTTACCTTCTTTCTGGCAAGAGATAAATTTCATGCTTATAAAACTTTTTATCTTTGCTGGCAAAAAAACGGAGCTAACTCGATTTTGAGGCCTTGATTTGAGGCTAAAGCTTTTCCATCCAACATTTTTTGCAGAGACCGGAACAAGTACTAGTCTGAAGGCGCCAAGCCTTGGCAAGGCATCAAACTTGTAATTTATATAAGTTCAAATATATATTTCCAAAATTGCAGGGTATATATTTTACCAATTTTAGGGTATACCTAAGTCCACAAAAATAAAGACAGCGAGAGCGGCATTGTTTTGGAATACAGTATATTCGTCTTTATTGAATTTGATTTCTCTGTTCAGTTTTACATGCTATATAAACTATTTATTATTTATATTATTTAAATATTTTATTTAAATATATTATATTGAAGTATTTGCATTATTTCTTCTTGTTCTTCTTCTTCTTTTTGTTTATTATTATTATTTATTTGCTTTAATAAATGCCCTTGCATTTTAGCGCAAACCCTTAAAAAATTGCATTTTGCATTTTTTTATATTTTATTTATGTTTTTTTTTTCGAATGAAAATGTTAATTTACAAATTAACACAATGTGTAGATATATATGTATATATATATTTTTTTATTTATATATATATATATAAAACAGGTTCTTAAGTTAACAAAAAAAAATGTTTATAATTAAATTTTTTTATTTATTTTTTATTTGTTTTTTATTTTTTATGTTTGCTTGCAACAATCTTTACAAGAAATGCTAAAAAAAATTGTTGCTTTAATTAATTACGTAATGAAATTGTTGTCTTATTTATTTTTGTATTTCTCTTTATGTTTTTGCTGTTGTATTTTTTGTAATGTATTTAATTGCTTAAATTTAAATTTATTTTTTTTTATCGATTTCGAATGCCTTTGCCAAAGTGTCGAGTGCTTAGATTGTAGGCCTCTAAGTTAATATGCTTTTATCCGTTATTCAGTTATATATATATACATATATATGTGTATATATATGTATGTATATATGTATGTATATGTGTCTAAAAGTTTTTTGTTTTTGATATTTTTGCTGCTTTATTAAATGTTTTAAGTTTGAATTGATTTTTGCTTTTTAGAATTGGGCACATTTTTGCTTAATAATTTTTTGGTGTAATTTTTTACCTTTTCTTTACTTTTTTTTTTTTAAATTGTGATTAATTTTTTGTCGCTTTTATTGTTTTTTTTTTTTTATATTCTTCATTTGCTGGGCGGATTTGAAACTGAAAACGGTTTTGGTTTGTGTTTTGTTTTTTTTTATTCTTTTCGTTTTTTTTTTGCATAATCTGAAAGAGCTGAAAACTAAGGAGAGTTTCTTGTGTGTGTCTGTGCGTGTGTGTATGTGTGTGTGTGTTAGTGGATTAACTACGGCTTTTCTTTCAATTGAATATGTTTTTAAAGACTCAGACTCGCTTGCTATGTGATTATATATATGCCTGTGTCTGCATGTGTATTGGTAAAATAACTGTATATATAACTACACAAATACCATTATATATACATATATATATATATACATTATATATATATATATATATATATATATATATATATATATATATACATATATATAATGTTGATATGGTCTGTTTTAAGATGTGAACTCTAACATATATATATTTTTATATATTTTTTTTGCTGTTTTTTTTTACCACTATTTTATGTACATTTTCTTTCACAAAACAAAAACAAAAAAACTTTCTGTTTATTGTTGGGCTGGTGTGTGTGTGCGTGTGTGTATGTGTGTGTATATATAAGACTGTATATCACTGTGGGCTTAAATTCTTTGCTATTCATACAGCTATACATATATGCATATACATATATATATATATATATATATTCTCGTCTACTAATTTGATTTTTGACATTAAAAAAAAAAATTGTTTCTATTTGTATGTCTTTGCTTTATAATATTTGTAATTTAATATAAATTGGCAAATGTAATATTTGTATTTTCTTCTTCTTCTGCTTTTCGTGTTGAATTGGAAGGATAATTTCTTATGTAATTTGTATTTGATTTCTGTTTCGCTACAGCAGATACATTTCATTATTTACAGTTATCGCTACTGATAGATAGCTATATCTATTATATATATATATCTATATCTACGTATATATATATGTATGTATATATATTTTGATTTGCCTTCTTGTTTTTTAAAATTAATTACGTATCATTTTCTTATTTGCTTTCCTTTTTTTCTTCAATATTTTTATATTTCCTCATCTTCTTTATTTTCGATTACGTTTTGAGAGTTCGCTTGTTATATATATGGTATGTATGCATTAGCTCTAATATGTATATATATACCCTATATATATATATATATATATATGTATGTGTGTGTGTGTTTTTGTGTGTTTCAACGCTACTGAACCTATGCAAAAAATTTCACTGCCTACTTCACTATATATATATATATATATGTATATATATATAGCTGTACTATATATAACTGTATAACTGCATCTATTAGCTGATATCTGTTTTAACTGGTAGCTGCCTAGCGCTATTTCCGTTTATTGTGTATGGGCTAGCACATCTTTGTTTTTTCTTTTTGTTAATAACCCTACATATATATATATTCGATGTGCAGGTGTATATATATATATGTGTGTGTGTAAAATTATAGATCATGCATGCATATATATATATCTGTAACTTTCCTCAAAGCTTTAGCTGCGGGATGCTTCTGGCCCAAACAGCAAAAAACCTGTGTGTGTGTGTGTGTGATAAGGTAGGCAGGTGTGTGTGTGTGTGAGTTAAATTAGTTAGCGAGTACTGTAGTTCCTCTGCAGCAGTTCAATTGCATTTGCGGCACAGTGGGGCACATCAATGGAACAAATTATAAGGCCCTATACATATATATATGTATATATATATATATATATATATATGTACACCTGTATTGCTGTGTCTGTGTGTGTGTGTGTGTGGAATTGTGCAAAATGAAAAAAGGAATTTCGATGGGGTTGTTGTTTTTTTTTGTTTAAGAAAACATTTTTATTTGATAAAGTTTCATTTAGGTTCATGTATTATTGGTATGTTTTGTTTGTTTTTATCGTTATTACAATAATAATAATAATAATAATAATAATAGTAATAATAATAATAATAATAATAAAAAAAATTGATCATAATTATTACAATACAAAAAAAAAAATAGTCGATCTAAAAAATAATTACAACTAAATCTCGCCATCATTCATCGTGTGTGCTGCTCTTTCTCGCTTCCTTCTCTTTCGCACTTGCTCACTTGCAACTTAAGCATATTCCTCTTTACTTCATATTTTGTAAATATTGTATATATATATATACATACATATATATATGTATATTTGTTTTTTTTATGTAAATATGATGCATAAATATTTATTTAATTATATTTTGTAATTATTATTTTAGCTAAAGCGTATGAAAATGCAAAGTATTTAACATGTTAACTTTAAAAACTAAATACATTTCGAAATAAAAAAAATTAATTATATATATATATATGTATATATTTATATAGTATTAAATTAAAACTTAAATCATTTTTCAACAAATTGCGGCAAAAATTTGATTTTGCATTTTTTTTTGTGTTTTCTTTGAAAAAAATTTTCTTTCTTATATATTTTTGTGTAATATAATTTTTTTTTCGTTTTGAATTTGAAGACGCAAATTGTATTTTTTTTATTTATTGAAATGTGTTTGGTATATGTTTTTTTTATTTAAAATTTAATTTTTTTTTTATATTTTTATTATATATAATAATAACGCGGCAAATTTTGGGCCTATGCAAAAAAGTTTTGATGTGTGTGTGTTTTTTTTGTTGTGTGCGTTTTTCTTCCTCTTTTTTAGGTTTTTTGCAATTTTTTTTGGCTTTATGCCATTTAGAAATGTTTTTTTCTCGTAAGCTTTAACCTAGCGAAAAAAATGTGTATTTTAATATTTAAAATTTAGTTTTTGTTTGTTTAATTTACGCTTTGTTTATGTATAGGAAAACAGTGTGTTTTTACGTTTACGTTTACGATTTACGATTTAAACTTATGTTTTAGGCAAAAAAAAATTGGCTCACTTAGATGTAGTATATATATATAGATATATATATTTTAATATTAATTTTTACGCTTGAATTTGTGAAATTTCTTTAGTACGATATGCGCTTGTCTACATTTTATTTTATTTTAATTTACTTTCTTCTTTTTGCTTTTTTTGTTTAATATTAATATTTTAATTCACAAAAAAATTATGCTATTTGTAATGCGAAATTTAAAGTACTGTTATTTGTTTTTCTTTTGTTTTTTTGTTTTATATATTAATAATCGGCATAATGCTTACGCTATATATATATTTATATATATATAATTGTGTAATTTTGTATTATTAAATTTAAATAATAATTTAGTGCAATTTGCATTTATTTTGCTATATTTTGTTTATAAAGTTTACATTGTGTTTTACATAATATATATATATATTTTTATATATATATATTTGATTTGCTTTATCATATTTTTGTTTTCTTTTTGTTTTACGTAAATTTAAAATTTACAAAATTTATTGTGTTTCTTCTGCTCTTCTTCTTTGCATTGTTTTAAGGGTAGCTTGATTTTTGCTTCTCATGAAAAGAAAAAAACAAGAAAATGTTGAAAATTATATAGAAAAAATGCGCATTTCATATGGTAAAGTTTTTTTTGTTTTTGTTTTCTTTTTTTTAACTATCTTTCACTTTGGATTCATGTTTTGTTGTTGTTCGCTTTCAGTTTTCAGGTGTTTTCACTTTTAAGTTAATCTTTTTTTTTGTTTATATTTTACAGTAGTGTGTGTGTGTGTGCTGCTTGAGATCAAAAGATAGCTAAAAAACTTTTGTGAGTAACAAAAAAAAAAAAAAATTGAGATATAATATATAGTTTTTTCTTTTCTTTTTGCTATGTGGAAAATTAAAAAAAAAAACCTTTGCTTAGCTTTTGTTTTGTTTCCTATTCTTGTTTTTTTTTTGCCGTCAACATCTACAGTTTTGCTATTTACAGAACGGCCCTCGCGTTGCTAGTTTAATATTGTATATTTATCGTTTATCTATTTACACTTAACAATGCAGACGAGAAAGAAAAGTTGAAATCCTTTAATTACTTTAATCATAATCATAATCGTAAGTATAATAATAATAATAATAAAATTCTACCGCCATTTGCTTTTACAGTCTTCAAGTCGTAAAGAAATCAAAAAATCTTTTTTTATTTTAGTTTTTTTTTTGTTTTTGCATAATCTGCGCCTCAACAGATTTGGCTTTTGGTAGAGTTTTTAGGTAGAGTTGTTGCGGCGGAGATTTTTTAAAAGGGGCGGGGTGTGTGTTCTCTTGAGGAGTGTGTGTGTGTGTGAGGGGGGGGGGGGGCAAGTTTAAAGCCAACAATTTAATACTTTTGCGCTGCTCCATCGCACCTGCGCTTCGCATAGCGTCTCTAAACTTTTTTTTTAGCTACAACTACTTCTTCGAAAAAAAAAAAAATATTAGACCTTAAATAGCTAGCTCTAAATATGATTATATATATATATAGATTTATATATATAATATATGTAATTATGTGCTAACGCTATATATATATATATAGGCGCATATATATACGTGTGTGTGTGTGTATTAGCCCGTGGCTAAAAACATGTTCTGGGGCCGCTGCCAAACTTAATCACAAGTAAACGTCTTCATCATTGCACTCTGGTAACCAGTTACCATGCCGGCTCCGGTTCCGGTTCCGGTTCCGGTTCCAGTCACTAGCTTAGTAGTTCCACGCTGCTGCCGCTGCCGCCGCTGCTGCTGGCGTCGCAGTCGCTGCCGCTGCTGCTGCCGCGCAGTGCTCGTCGGCGTCGCCGTTGCTGCTCAGCCGGCGCACGCGCACCATGCGCAGCTTCTCCTCGTTGATCACCTTCAGCTGCTTCTCGGCGCTGTCATCGTCCAGCTGCTGCTGCTGCTGTGGCACGACCTGCTCATCGTCGTCGTCCTCCTCCTGCTTGATGCGCACCTCCGGCTCCATGAAGCGCTGCTCGATCTCCAGCTGCGCATGCTCGTCCTGCTCGCCGTCGGCATTGGAGTCGCCGCCCTTGACGCTGTCGGCCTCGTCGCGGCCGTAGTCGGAGGCCTGCATGATGCAGACGCCGTTGATGATGCGCTCGCTGCCGCTGCCGCCTGTCTCCTGCCCGGCTGCGATGGCCGCGCCCGCTGCTGTGGGCGCGCCGGCGCCGGCCGGATTGACCCACTGGGGGGCGGCGGGCTTGCGGCGCGAGCTGCGCACGGCGTTGTTCAAGTAGCCGGCGGCGGAGGCGAGCGCCGACTTCTGGAGCGCCTTCTCGTAGTCCGAGATGGGCGTGTGCTCGGGCTCGCCGGGGCCGCCCTCCAAGGACTCGTTGTCGCTCATGTTGTGGCCGCTGGCGTCCAGCTCCAGCTCGTCCTGGTAGTCGTCGCTGCGCTCGCGCTTCAGCGTCGGCATGGACAGATCCAGGCCGCTCATCTGCTCCTTGAAGGCCTGGTTGAGCGCCTGCAGCTCATCGCCGCCAGCGGCGCCAACGGCAGCGGCTGCAGCTGCCGCCGCTCCAGCCGCTGCGGCAGCACCTGGAATGCCCGCCAGGCTGCGGCCGAGCAGGGCGGCGGCGGCGAAGTACGGTGGGTAGGGTATGGGCGCGCCGCTCAGGCCCATGCGCTCCTTGTGCAGCTCGACGAGGCGCTGCTGCAGCAGAATGCGGAACTGGACGGGATCGAAGGGCGTGGCATTGGTGTTCTCGCGACTGGGTATGGGATTGTCCTGGCCGGGCTGGCCGTGCGGCACCTGCTGCTTGAGCCGCATGCGGTGGTTGTGGAACCAGTTGGTGATGGTGCGCGTCGCCAGGCTCAGCTCGTTGGCCAGGAACTCGATGGTGCCCACGTTCGGATACGGATCGAGCGCAAAGGCCAGTCGCAGCGCCTCCTTCTGCTCCTCGGAGAAGAGCACGCGCTGCTTCTTGCTGGGCGGCGCCCCGCCCACCGACGAGCCCACCGAGCCGGGTCCGGGGCTGCTCGTGTAGAAGTCGTTGGTGTCGTTGCTGGAGGTGTCGCTGCTGTTGTCCTGCTGGTTGGGGCCGGTGCTGCGCCGGCGCTTGCTCGCCTCGCGCCGCTCGTTCTTGAGCAGCTGCAGCCGCTCCACATTGTTGGCGTCGCTCAGCCAGAGCTGCATGCGGATGAAGGGCTCGCGGCCCTTGATCGAGAGCATGTGCCAGGGCTTCGGCTTGCTGAGCAGCTCCGAGACGGAGCCCTGCGACAGGCCCAGCACCGCCTCGCCGAAGATCTTCTGCCCAATGTTGTTGGCCAGCAGCGCCTCCTTGATCTTCGTGGTGATGTCGTGCGTGTCCAGGTCCTGGGTCAGCGCCGCCATCTCGTACACCGTCGGCGACATGTGCTGATGCAGGCTGCGCATGGCATTCGGCGCATGCGCCCCACCATGCACGGGCATCATCATGGGCTTCTTCTCGCCACTACCAGGCGCCGATACCGCCGCGGGATTGCCGCCCGCCTGGCCGCCGGCCGCACTCGCCGCCGGCAGGCTGATGGCGTGCTGGGGCGGCAGACCCGGCGAGGTCAGCAGCATGTTCTGGTGGTGGAGCAGCTGCTGCTGCGCCTGCTGCTGGGCCTGCTGCTGCGCCGCCTGCTGCTGCTGCTGCTGGTGGCTCTGCTGCGCCTGGGCCTGGGCCTGGGCCTGCTGCACGGCGGCGGCCTGGGCGGCGGCTGCCTGCTGCTGCTGCATGGCTGCGGACATGGCCGCCGCCGCCTGCATCTGCTGCATGATGTGCTGCGCCTGGGCCGGCTCCTGCAGCTTCAGCTCGTTCATCATCTTCTGCATGGGCAGCGTGGCCTGCATCTTGTTGGCCAGGCCCTGCGGCATCTGTGGGCTGCCGCTGTAGCTGCCCGTGCGCATCAGCTTCTCGGGCGCGATCTTGTACTGGCTGGCCACTAGCTTGTGCACCGCGTTCTCGTCCTCCAGGAACATCTTCATGCGGATGAACGGCTCGCGGCCCTTCTGGGTGAGCATGTGCCAGGGCTTGGGCCGCGCCAGCAGATCCGAGACGGAGCCCTGCGACAGGCCCAGCACCGACTCGCCGAACAGACGCTGCGAGATGCTGTACTGCGAGAGCGCCTCCTTGACGCGCCGCACGATGTCCTCCGTGTTGAGGTTGTTGAACATGTCGAACTGCTGCTGCGTGATGGGCGGCAGCACCGCCTTCGTGGGCCGCTGTGGCTGCGAGTGGTGCGGCGTCACCGGCGGCTGCGTGATCAGCGAGTTCGTGATGGAGGCCATGCGCTGCAGCGGACTCGCCGTCGCCGCGAACTCCTCGCCCTGGCTGCTCAGCGCCGGCGGCAGGATCGAGTTGCTCAGCGGGCTGGGCGCCGCCGAGTTGCTGCCGTGCCCACTGGCGCCGGCCAGGGGATTGCCGGCGAGCGGATTGCCGCTGCTGCCACTGCCGCTGCTGCTGCCTGCGCCGGCGACGACGGCGGCGCCACTGACCGCAGCTGGTGCGGGCGGAGCGGGCGTATTGCCGCCGTCCGACTTGCGTGCGTGCGGCAGGGCGGGAAAGCTGCGCTCGGTGTCGTCGCCGCGCTCGCCGTCCTTGGAGCTGCCGCTGCCGCTGTGCTGGTCGTGCGCCGAGCGCTGGCCATTCAGCTTGATCTCCTTGCCGGCCAGCGACAGATCCTGCGCCCCGTTCAGCACCTGCTGCTGCAGCGCCATCAGACTGGAGAAGTTGGGAAAGCTGGCGGCCTGCTGCTGCTGCTGCGCCTGCTGCTGCTGCTGCTGCTGCTGCAGCTTGACAATCTCGCGCTCGAAGGCGTGGCGCATGTTCTCGTCGGCGGCCATGGCGGCGGGGAATGGATTGGCGGCGGCGCCAGGCATGCCCGCGGCGCCACTGAAGAATGGCGACAGCAAAAAGCTAAAAGGACGCGGAAGAGGGAAAGGAAATTAATAAAAATTATTATTATAACTAATATAAATAATAAAGCTGGAGCTGTAGGCTTAGAGAGATCCCTCTCGGAAGGACTAAGGACATCTGCAATCGAAGGCTTAGAGAGATCTCTCTCTCTCTCGGAAGGACTAAGGACATCTGCAATCGATAATCCTTGGGAGAAACTCCTTAGCGGAGCTGGAGCTGAAGGCTTAGAGAGATCTCTCTCTGAAGGACTAAGGACATCTGCAAACGAAAATCCTGGGGGGCAACTCCTTATCGGAGCTGGAGCTGAAGGCTTAGAGAGATCTCTCTCGGAAGGACTAAGGACATCTGCAATCGATAATCCTGGAGGGAAACTCCTTGGCGGAGCTGGAGCTGAAGGCTGGAGAGATCTTTCTCTGAAGGACTAAAGACATCTGCAATCGATAATCCTGGGGGGAAACTCCTTGGCGGAGCTGGAGCTGGTGGCTCTCTCGGAAGGACTAAGGACATCTGCAAACGATAATCCTGGGGAGCAACTCCTCGGCCAACTTCACTCACCTGGGAAAGGCGGCTTCGCGTGGCGTGCGCGCCATTAGCTCCTGATAGAGTCGCGCCATTTTGTCCTGGGCGAGATCCTCGTGGCGCAGGCGCTGCTGCTGCTCGCGCTGCACGGCCTCGCGCTGTTCGCGCTGCTCGCGCTGGTGGACGGCCACGGCGGCGGCGGCGGCCGCAGCTGCAGCTGCCTCGCGCTGCTCCCGCTGCGCATGCTCGGAGACGTGCAGCTGCTGCTGCTGCTGCTGTTGCTGCTGTTGCTGCTGCTGCTGCTGCTGCTTGATCTGGTGCTCCACCTTGTAGAAGGGCGAGCTGCAGCTCTGCGGCGGCGACTTGCTGTCGTCGTTGCTGTGCGTATCGTCGCTGGCATGACGACGCTGATGCTCCTGCTGCTGCTGCTGCTGCTGGGCGGCGACCACGTTGCTCTTCATCAGGGAGGAGGCTTCGCTGAGTATGTGTGCGAGGCGATCCTCGGACATGGAGTCGTCGCCGCCAGCGCCGCGACCAGCATACTGAGGCAGTCCAGAATCTAGAGAGAGAGAGAGAGGGAGAGAGAGAGGAAAGATGAGTCGAGTTGCCTTTGTATATTGATCGTAAAGTGGCATTGGCTTTGCCCATTAAACGTCATAAAGTTTATGCGCATTTCGGTTTTAGCTCATTTATTGAAGCCCAATACGACGAGCGCTGGCCGGGCCAATTAAGCCATAAAGCGTTCAAAAAGCCAGCGCAAATTTGCGGCCATAAAGCGGCAGCCGCATTTGAAAAGCCAATGCCTGATGCACTGGGCGCGCGAGGCCAGCGCCAATCGAACTGACCATTAAATGGGAAATATATATATATATATATATACAAATATACAAAGCCCACATTTATTTGCCTCTCTTTTTATATACCCTTAACCCATTGAAAATGAGAATTCAGGGTATAAGGGTTTTGTAAAAATGTATGTAATAGGCAGAAAGAGGCGTGGCAAGACCCTCATTCTTGATCAGGAAGACAAACTGAGTTGATATAGCCATATCCATCCGTCCGTCCATCCGTGTGAACGCAACGACTTCGTAAACCACAAAAGCTAGTGTCTTGAAATTTGACATGAATACTCGTGTATATCATACGCTGAACGAGCTAATAATTTTTTTTGGATAACCCATCACATTTCCTTATTATCGATAACAATCTATAATTTGACTTAGCTCTACAGGCGTAACTTAACACCCATAAAAGCTAGAGACTTTAGATTTGCGGCGTAATTTTTGGATCTTGGATACCGGCACGCTTTCCCCAAAATTTGCAAATTTACATACTAGAGACTTGTACTTTGGCTTTGGCGTGCCTACGTATAACTGTGCATGGATGTGTGCATGCGTTATATGCAATGAATATATAAACGAAGCGTAAAATGATTTAAATATCAGCTCCCGCAGAGTTCAGGGTATCTCTTAGTCGAGCCGTCTCAACTAGAGCACGTTTACTTTTTTGCCTTTTGTCCAGTGCACATAAATTTGATAAACATTTTGTGTGCAGCGGCAGCTGCAGCGGGCTACGGCTCCAGCTCCAGCTCCAGCTCCAGCTCCGGCGCGCTCAATTATAACACCATTTGATTTGCAATCAACAAAAAGCGCGACCACAGACAAAGCGCGGCCCGAACACAAACATCAATGGCCAGGCAAATGTGAAAGAGTTCAGTCGAAAAAGGACGGACGGACGGACTGGCTGACTGCCTGACTGCCCGGTTGGCCCCTCCAAATAGTTCAATGCAAGCGAAGCGCTAATTTGGCACGCGCCATGGAGCCAAAAAGGAGCGGGAGCTGGAGCTGGAGCTGGAGCTGGAGCTGGAGCTGGAGCTGGTGCTGGCGCTGCTCAGCGAAACGAGTCGAAATGAATAAATGAATGTGAATTCAATTGCAATTGAAAGAGTGAACAGCAAACAAACAAATGGAGAAAAAAAAGAAGCGAATTCAATTGAAACGAAGGATTTGCTGCTCTCATTGCTGCTGTTAAATGTCGCTGCAGCAAAACAATCGACAAAAATCGAGTGGTAAATTGTAAAATAATCGCCACAAGTGGTTGGCGCTGAATGCCGCGTGTCCTTGTGGTATTTTTGTGGCTGCTGGCGAGCAAACATCAATCAGAGCTGCTCGGTGGGGCGGTGCAATGAAATAACTGAAAATCGCTTTACAATTGCCCGGGCATAATCGATGCCTGGCCAAAGGAGCGACTGACGACTGGCGACTGGCTGTGGCCAGGACGCGCACAGGAAGCGGAAATCAACACATGAATGACAAATGTTCGGTCGCCCGCTGTCAATTGAAGCGAACGAACGAGCGAGCGAGCGAATTGAAAAGTATTTGCCAAATACAATAAAGCCGAGCCAGATAGCCTCGCAGATGGACAAAGGCGATAAAAGGGCCAACTACAATAGATCGTAACGTTTTGCCTCGTCTTCTTCTATTTTGCTTGATTTTTTTATTCGGACGACACATGCCACATGCCACACTCTGTGGCTGCCACAATCATTGGATTTTACATTTCCAATTTTTTCATTTTTATTTTCGATTTGCCTCAAAAAGCATTTTGCCCCAACTTTTTCTACTCGCTTTTCATAAAAATATTCGGTGTTTTTTTTTTTTTGCTGGTCGTCGTCGCTTCATTTGGGGATTACAAAGTGTTTTTGTGTTATAAAGTCGAAGATGACATTGATGACACCTGGCTGACCCCACACGTCCGGCCGGCCACAGACAGCTTAAGCGCTCTCCAGCCGGAGACGTAGCTGGAACAGCAAATGAAAACGAAACTGCTAAAATGGCAAACGGATGTGAACTGGAGTAGCCACTGGTGGCCAGTGGGGGCCAGTTCAATGCACTCTCACTGTCAACTGTTACACACACAAACACACACACAAGATCAACAATCAATAAGAGGACTTTAAGCGAAGGACTTAAAGCTGCAGGAGTTATGAGTTGTTGAGGAAGTTGAGAAAAGCTAAGAAATATATTTTTAAAATATAATAAAAATGTATATAAGAGCTATATACAGAATATTTTAATTATATATAATTAATATACTAGAAATATAAAGGAAATATATAAATATGAATATAAAGAAATATATAAATATGGATATAAAGAAAAATATAAGAAATATATAAAATATTATTTCTATTATAAAAATATATAAAATATATATGAAATATTTACAAAATATATTAAAATTATATTAATCACATTTTAAAAATATATTCAAATATATTGAATATATAAATATACAACAACTATTATTATTATTAATAAAATATACAAAAAATATTATTTTTATTAATAAAATATACAAAAAATAATATTTTTATATATTTTTTGTATATTCAAAAATATTATTTTTATACTTTTTTTTCTATATTTATTGTACATTTTATATATTCAATATACTTTAATATATTTGTAAAATATGATTAATATAGTTTTAATATATTTTGTGTATATTTAATATAGATAATATTTCATATATATTTTTTTGTATTTCTTATATAATTATATATATTTCTCATATATTTCTTATATATATTTTTACATATTTTTATTTATTTAAATATATATAAAAAATATATTCTTAATACATAAATAAATGAGGTTATTCTTTCTAGAATTTCTTTCCTCGCCTTATCCTGCAAAAGCAGCTGCCATTGAACCTACGCAAACATCTCTTTAATTGAAATTTGACAAACAAATTCAAATGAATATCTATTGATGTACTTTATAGAGGTAAAAAAGTAACTTTTTAAGCAGCTAACTGTCGCGTTTTTTGCCTGAATGAATTGTGCAGACGGCGACGACGACTTTTAAATAACGCAATGCCCCAGCCACAAGCACAGCTCAATTCTATGGACAAAAAAAAAGATATATATATATATATATATTTGTCTATTTGAATATTTGTCTCCTTTTATTTTACTGTTGGCCATTTTTTGTCTGCGCTTTTGTGTGTGTTTGTTTGTTGTTTGTAATTTATTAGAGAGGAACATGTTGACCAAATTGTCATTCAAAAGGATATGGATTTTACGCGAAAAATATAGATATGAGCTATCATAGAAGAGATGGTTATATATATATATATATATCCTTATATATATGGCTGCCACCACCTGTGCCACAATTTGCTTGATGAATATTTGCCTTTTATAACAAATCAGACGAATATTCTCGCCAGACACGATGAGTGCCGGGTCCCCTCCTGCCACCCCCTCTGCGACCCTGCTCACTCGACTGTATATTTTTGTCTATTTGTTGTTGTATTTTGTATTCCATATTTTTTTTGCTTCCGTGGAGTCTTTCCTAATACAATAAATATTTGCCAGCACACAAATATGTAATCATACTTCAGTCGCATCGCACAAAAAAAAGGGTTTATAGTGGAGTGGCCAAGGAGCAGGGGTGGAGTGTGTGTGGGGGGCATGGCAGCTAGGTAGGTGGTTGCTGTTGCCACAATTGAACTGGCGCATTGAAATTGGCACACGCACGCAATTTGCATTAATTGCAAGAAAAATTTTCTAATTAAAATGCCAGTCAGTTATTACGTGTGAGTGTGCGAGTGTGTGTGTGTGTGTGTGTGTGTGTGTGTGGGGGCGGTATTAGCAGAAGTGTCAATTAAAAAAAGAGAAGAGAGAAAAAAAAACGTCAGACAGAGCGACAGACACCTGCTTGAGGTTTGCTGCTTTTTCTTCTAACTGAGCTGAGGGCAAACGTAGCATATGAAGTGAAGTGGATGCCAGTTGGAAGGGGGCAACGGTGTAAGGGGCAACATCAAACATTCAATTCGAATTGCAGGTAAATACGAAATTGGATTTGGGGCTTTGTTCCGTCTGTCTGGCGTACAAATATGACGGACGAGCAAGCGACGCGGGCTGTGGCTAATTTGCAAGTTTTATTTTATATTTTATTTTGTATTCTGTGTTTATTTTTTTTTTTGCTGCTTTCATTGTTGTCAAAGTTCATTACAAAGTAATTAGCCCAAGCAGCACACGCAAAAAGAGGAGCAAACAGACAGTTTAAGCATGGAAGTTGGGCCGCTGCAACAGCAGCGACATGTGCAACATTTTCGTCTGCTGCTGCTACTTTTTGCGGCAAAATGTCGAAGACAAACTTTTCGCCATGCGGCATGTCAGCCACAGCACAGACATATAAACATATATATGCTTGTAATTTATATCAATATATATTCTGTAATTGTTTTCTATATATATATATAGATGTGTTTATATATATCTGCTTTGTGCGCTGTCACTTTGATTGCGACAATGATTCAACTGGCTGACTCATGGCCTAAGCTATCGAAGATTTAGTATAGCCCATTTCTTGGCCCCGCATTTTTGAATAATCATAAAAATTTATAGATATATATATATATTGTTTTCTATATATACATATATCTATATATTGTTTTCTCTGCTTCCTCTTCGCCTTCTGTTTAATCGCATTTATTAAAAATTTGTTGAACGCGCTTTATGCTAATTTATGTTTATTATATTTTCGCGCTTCTGCCGCCCGCCACGCCCCCGCCAGCCCCCACACATAAGGCAATTTTCATAAAATCAAATAAAATAAATTACAATCAAAGCGAAAAATAGCAAGCAGAAAAAAAAACGAGAAACAATTTGAGGCCAAAAAGCGCAGGAATTGATACGCCCCGTTGGCCACTTAGTCAGGCTGTGTGTGTGTGCGTGAGCGCATGTGTGTGTGTGTGTGTGTGAGGCACATATTTCGCTTTATGGCTGGTGACAAATAATTTGTGAAACGGCGGCAAATAAAAGTGCCTGGCAGCGTTTTGTCTTCTGTCTGTTTGGCATTTGGAATGCTTTTGTCTTTACCTCCTCGATCTGTTGTTCGAGAGCTGCCCCACACGCCCCACACACGCCGCGCCCCACCATCAGCTGCTGCCCGCGTATACTCCCAGCTGAATGTGCGCTAGTTGTATTGTCTTTGCCGTCTTTGCCGCGTGCTTTTCTATTTTAGGCCACGCACTTTTCGCCCGACTTTTCTCGGCTGCTGCCTGACCGCCCCCCGGCCCGCTCGCCCGCCCGCCCGCTGCTGGGTTGGCTAAAACAAATAGACGACGTCTGCTAAAATTATGTGTTAATATGCTAGTATTATTAGCTGCCATAACGAGTTGCCTCGGCCACATTTGCCGCCGTCGACAAATACAAATATCGCCCATTACGTATACGCCGTGTCTGACGCGGCCAACGTGACGTTGAGCTTTGTTTGCCCATTTCCTTTTTATTTACTTTTCTCCTACACTTATTTTTCGCATAGTTTTTTGTGTGCACTTTCTGCGTTTTTTGTTAATTCCCTGTCCCGATTTTCAAGTATTGTTTTTTTTTCTTGTTTTGCTTTTGTTCTTGTTGTTGCTTTTCAAATGCTAAATGCAGTTTGAATTGAGTACTCAAGCGGCACTTGGTTGAACTCTGTTGTAAACTCAAGCTCGCCCACTCACGCTACCCTAGTCACCTCTCCCTCTGCTCTCTCTCTCTCCCTCTCTCTCTCAGTCGTTTTCTATTTACCCTCTCTATTTGGTGTTCAACTCGTGCATATTTGTCAACTAGTGCACAGTGTGCATTGATGTTTGCACAGTGCTTAAAAATGTATGTCAAATTAAAAATGTGAAAATTTATCGATAACCGCAAGCGATAACTGAATATGTCCCTGTTCCATATCACAATAATGTTATAGTCTTTACCTACTAATCGATAATTGGTATTATCTATGTATATATATAATTTAATCGATAACATTTACATAAGTATCCATTATTATTCTATCTTGATAACACAATCATTTTGTAGCTTTTGACTTTTTATCGATAAGTAAATAGATATACATATATAATATATATAAATTGATCTATAATTGCTATCGGCTTCGAATAAATAATACATATTTATTTTTTTATCGATAAATATTTACATATCCATTCTGTCCACTTTGAATATCACAATAATTTTATAGCCTTGTTTCGATAACTAACTTCGATAACTATTATCGCCCATGCATACACACTCATTAATTGTTAACACTTATTCATCCATTCAGCTCATTTTACAGCCCTAACTTTTTTTTCGATAGTCATTATCGACCATATATATTTATATATTAATCGATTACATTTATATCGACATTTCCCCACCGCAAAGTCCAGCTCGATTTGCGTATTTCTAATTTATATATACATATATATCGCTTGTCAAACTTCTGTTTTTATAACTTTTCAATAGTTTTGTTGCTGCTCTTGGCAGCTTTTTTTCTTCCACTCGCTTTGCCCGTGCGCCGCTTAATATGCAACAATTGTCGTCAAATGTGTGTGAGAGAGACTGGGAGAGGGAGAGTAAAAACCGAGCAAAATTAACGGCAAACCAAAAACGCGAAAAGTTTTGCGTCCCAACCTGGAGTTGCCGCCACAGCCAACGCCCCCTGCTACCCCTACAGCCGCCACACCCCCTACTGCTACTAGCCAGCCCCCGCTACCAATCGTTAGGCAGCCGCCCTTGGCATAACTCCGCATTGCAACGCCCCCCGCCCCCTCCCCCCTTCTGCCACGCCCCGCGGCCAGCACTCAGCACTGGCGCACTTTGTCCGGCACAAAGACGACTTCAAACGCGCGGCACGTCAACGTTTTGCATGCCTCGTTGAAGGCAGCAGTTGCATTGCTGCTGCTGCTGCTGTTGTTGTTGTTGCTGTTGCTGCTGTTGTCGTTGTTTACATTTAATTCTACTTTATGTTTGCTGCTGCTGTTGTTGTGTTTTTTTAATTGTTGTTGTTGTGTATGTATTTTGTTTCAAGCCTTTCACAGACCAATTGTCACGGCAGTCGTCGCGTCGCGCCGCGCCCCCAACCACCGCCCCCCCCATTTCGACTCGCTCCGCCCGCTTTAAACAATTACAATTCAAAAATCATTGACGCGCCAAAAAGTTCGCACAACTTTGCCAGCCCACAAAGTGACTTCAAAGTATTGCCGCTTGTTATTTTGTAATAGTAATAATAATCATAATAATAATAATCATAATAATTATTCTAATTATTATTCTAATAATTCACTAATTCGGCGCGCCCTGAGCTAGGCAACATTTTGTGGCCTTTATGCAACTGCATCGAGGCCTCGGCCTGGCATGCATCTAAATGCCTATTTGCTTATAATTAACTGACAACACAGCGATGGAGTAAGTGGGGGGGCGTGTGCAGGGGGGCAAGGGGTGGCAGAGTAAAAAAACTTGCAGCGCCTGCGTTCTACATGCATAAATATATAAACAGTTAGTTTAGCTGTCATGAGTAATCGTCATAAATTAATTGTCAACATTTGCATGCACTTAGACACACACACACTCGCACACTCGCACACACACACGCACACGCACATGTGCATTGGGCAAACAGAGAGCCACAGCAAAACTTTGATTAACTTTGCCAAGTCGCTGCTGTCTCTGGGTGTGTGTGTGTGTGTGTTGGGCAGGTGCGTGTTTGTACTTTAAAAATACTTTTGCATTGACATATTTGTGGCTGTTGGGCCCAGTCGGCGCAGTCTGGCATAGTTGTGGCAGCCCATTAAATTGATGACTAATCAATAAAGACTTAACTTAACCAAGACAACTAAAACAAACAGAAAAGAACTTTGTCGTAGCCCAATCGTTAGCCCAAGATCACAATTTCGCTGAACGGCCGAGAGACGACGGCGGAGGCGATGGCAAATCGCACGCCTAATGTGAGAATTTGTGAAAATTTATGGCGACAGGCGAAATGGTTGCATGAAATGCATCCAGTCGACGCCATCGTTGTTGCTCGTTGGCACGTTGATTATACGCAAAAATCAAAAATAATTAAAATTTCACATTTTAATGTTTTGGCCGCGAGCCAGCAAATTATACAAAACAAAAACATGGCAAAAGCAAGCGAGAAATGAGCTAAACGTGGGCATGAAATGCGCAGCATTTCGACGCTGTCTTAAAGGCGAGAAGTGCAAAAAAAGAAGAAAATATATTTAAGGGCGAATTGATTGGAAATGGCTGGAATATATACATGATGTGAGAAATAAGTCACAAAAATCATTGTGAACAAAGCTGCTTGCTATGCAACTGCAGCTGAGCTGGCATGAAACTGCCCAGCGGCCATCAGGCAAGAGCTGAATGTTATGGTAGTGAGCTTGCATGAAACTGCAGATGCATGACAAAAGCTGATTGGTGTGCAACAGAATGGCAGATGAGCTTGAATGAAATCGATCAATTGTTAATCCAAACAGAAGAGTGATATATACACTGCTGTCATTTCAGCCTTTTTCACGTCAAATCTAGCTGTTTTGGAAATGCGATTGCGGGCTAAATTTGAAAACAGCGAGCAGCCCGAATTCTAGCCTTTTTGGCAAATTATTTTACTTTTTCACAATTTTTGAAGCTGTTTTCAACGCGTTTGACGGCTGAAATGTTATTCTACTGTTCAAGTATCGTTATTTAGATCTATCGAATAATTTCTTTCAACTAAGAATAATTTGGAATCGACTGATATTTAGTAATCACTGCTATTTTTATGAGCAACAGATTTTTATATTTAGCAAGCACTGCTATTTTTATGAGCAGCACAAAATGTAATTTTTTGACTAAATTTGTCATTTCTGGGGAACTTTTTTAACCCAAATGGTATGAATTTTGTTATATATAAATATAAATTCTAAAACTACAAAAGATTAGTGCACTTATGGTCTTTTTAATATGATATATCAGCTTTAAAGTCAAATCTCAAGATCACTGTATGTATATTGATATATATTGATAAAAAAAGAAGACAAAACCATTCATCTCTAACAATCAGAATTTTTTTCAGCCTTTTTTCACGGGGATTCAAACTTTTTTAGCCTATTTTTTCGTCGATCTAGCCTTATGGGTTTATATGGATATATATCTGCGTGAGTTCATAGCAAGCAGCAGCTGTCAGCTGTCTGGCCATGCGCTCCACGCAACTATGTCTCCTAATATGGAGCACTTTAAGGGGAAAAAAAAAGAGTAGACGCATCAAGGCTAGGCTAGGCACTCACCTTTCTTGGGTATGAGGGATTTGAGCAGCATGACGGCATTGTCATCGCAGGCCCAGGCGTGCATCTTGCGGTAGCTGTCGCGACCCTTCTCCGTCAGCTTGTCCCACGGCTTGGGCTTGCTCAGCAGCTCGGAGACGGTGCCCTGCGACAGGCCCAATATGTACTTGGCGAACAGACGCTGGCCGATGTTGTGCACGGAGAGCAGCTCGCGCACGCGACGCGAGATGTGTAGGGTGTCGAGGGCCTGATTGGCGTACTTGTCCATGTTGTAGCGCAGCATCTCCTGCAGCTTGGCCTCCATGGGATCGCCCTTGGGTATCAGCGACTCGCCCAGGCGGCCAGCCATCGAGACGCCCGGCTGCAGCTGCAGCTCGGCGTCCGCGAAGCGAAAGTGCGCACGCGCCTCCTGCCCAGCGGCGGCGGCAGCCGCGAACTGGAACGCCGGCAGGCTGGGCAGATTGGGCAGATTGGGCAGAAAGCCGGGCGCACCCAAGGCGGCGGCATGCTGGGCATGCGCAGCCATGGCGGCTGCGGCCACGGCCGCGTTCGCATTCGGGGTCAGACTGTTGTTGTTGTCCTCGGCGACGGCGACGGCGGCCGCAGCGACGTTGGCAGCGGCCGCTGCCTGCAGCAGCGACTTGCTGCCGTTCAGCGTGCTGGCAATGCTCGCCGCCAGCTGGGCGGTGCTGTTGGGCGTGCTGGTGGCGCTGGACGAGTTCGAGTCGGCGCCATGGTGCAAGTGGTGGGCCGTATGCAACAGCTGGCCATGCGCATGGCCACCGGCATGGTGGTGCGCGTGGTGGTGATGATTCAGTGGATCGCTGCTGTTGCTGCTATTGCTGCTGTTGTGCAGCAGTTGCTGCTGCTGCGGCTGTTGCTGCTGCTGCTGCTGGAGTTGGTGGTGTGTGGCGGCATCTAGGCGTGCGGATTTGGAATTGGAACAAGAGGAGTGATTGGCATGTGAGAAAGTGGAGTTAACCAATTGACTCAGCAGCACAGTGGACGAGGGTCCATGTTGCTGTTGCTGTTGCTGCTGTTGTTGTTGCTGATAGTGTTGTTGCTGTTGTTGTTGTTGTTGCTGTTGTTGTTGTTGTGGCGGCGGCGGCGGCGGCGGTGGGGGCAACAATTGCTGCTGCACCACATTGGCATTTTGATAAATTGTTGGCGTTTTGCTCCCAGTTGCAGCTGCAGCTGTTGTTGTTGGTGCTATAACTGTTGCTGCTGCTGCTGTTGCTGCTGCTGCTGTGCTCGTTTCAAAGCCACGCCTCCAATAGCTATTGACCAGCTGCTCTTCGAGCGTCTGAGCCGTTGCTGGCGCCTCGTCTGTGTCTAAGATCTCGATCTTTGGCTGCAAATTGGCCTCGACCAGTGTTTCATTCTCATTCGTTCCAGTTTTGTGCAATTCTGGCTTGGCAACTGTTGCTGCTGCTGCTGCTGTTGCGGCTGCTGCTGCTGCTGCTGCTGCTGCTGCATCTTCTTCTACAGCTGCTGGCGGCATTTCTGCGGGAAACAACAAAAAAGTTGTGCCTTTTGTTGCTGCTACTTATTTGCAATGATCTATCATAAAATACTTGTTTTTTTGGTATTTATTGGTATTTAGTATTTGGTATATTTGTTTGGTATACTGATTTTGAACAACATCCATGGAACAAAACGCCAAAAATTAATCAAAATTTGTATTTTTTTGATTTCTTTCAATTTGTTTCATTTTTTTTTTTGGTTTGCCAACAATTTGCACTTTTTTTTTTTGCTTTTCGCTTGCCAATTCGAACAACAAAACAACAAAGAAACTGTGTGTGTGTGTGTGTTTGTTGTAAATAGAGACTCATAAATATATATATATATATATTTGTAGCACGACAGAGACAGAGTGAGTGAGAGAGAGAGATAGAGATAGACACCGTGTTGTTGTCGGATAATAATAACAATAAAAAATAATTGTAATCATAATAAGAAGTAGAATAATAATGATGATGATTGTCAACTGCTGTGTTGGGCCTTTATATATGTATGTAGACATTATCGATAAACATGCAGAGCAACTTAAAGTATATAAATCAACAACAACAACAACGACAACAACAACGAGAACAACAACACCAACAATGACAACATACGCAGACGTTCTGATGCAAATATCGTAAATTACAAATAAAAACGTAAGGAAAAGTTGCGGAAGAAGAAGAAGAAGGCGAACGCGATCGTCGCTGCGCTCCTTCTCTTGTTGACAGCCATAAAAATTGGCGCCTCGTTTCTGCTGGCGCCGATAAGCGGAGTCAACGCTAGCCGCCCTCCTGGGCGCCCTTCGCGCGGTCGGAACAAATCAAAGTGTTTCAACGATCGAATCGAAAGTCGAACCGGTATCTACTGCTGCATGCATACTCACCATCGCTAGCTGCATCGCTGCTGCCGTTCTTCAGGGCCTCGGCGGCCAGAGCTTTGGTGCGCTCCAGCAGCAGGGCTTGGAATTTGTTGGGATCGTTGGCACAGGCGGCGGCAGCTGCGGCCGCGGCGGCTGTGGCAATGGCCGACTGTGGACTGAGCACGTTCAGGTCCAGTGGACTGCTGCAAAAGGGAACGAAATGGAAGTGAGACATGGGTAAGCATTTGGGGGGTTGATTGAAATGAAATGGAAATGAAACAGAGTTGTTTTTTAGTGAAGGGAAAGGCATAGGTATTAAAGAGGGTTCCAAGGGAACGAAATGGAAATGAAACATGTGTAAGCATTTGTGGTTGATTAAAATGAAAGGAAATGAAATAGATTTGTTTAGTTCAAAGGAACGAAATGGAATTGAAACATGGGTACAAAATGGAAATGGAACATGTGTAAGCATTTGTGGTTGATTAAAATAAAAGAAAATGAAATAGATTTGTTTAGTTCAAAGGAACGAAATGGAATTGAAACATGGGTACAAATTCGGGGATCATATATAATATGAAAATGCAACAGATTTGTTTATTAATGAAGTGAAAGGCCTCGAAATTAGTCGGATTTCAGAGGAACGAAATGGAAATGAAACATGGGTAAGCATTCGAGGATCATTTATAATATGGGAATGCAAGAGATTCGTTTATTAATCAAGTGAAAGGCATCGAAATGAGTTAGGTTTCAAGGGAACGAAATGGAAATGAAACATGGGTAAGCATTCGAGGATCATATATAATATGAAAATGCAATAGATTTGTTTATTAATTATGTGAAATGTGTCCAAATTAAGTAGCAGTGGAAGGAACAAAATGGAAATGAATCATGTGCAAGCATTTGAGATTAGTAAGGAGTTGAAAATAGAAGATTGGGAATGTGAAAACCCAGCGAAATAGGTTACGTTTCAAATGAAACGAAATGGAAATGAAACATGGATTGTTTAATCAAAGAACTTTTCAGTTTTCAGTTCTCAACATTCATTTGAAAGTAACAAAATGGAAATAAAAGGCAAGTAAACAAAACTACTTTTAGGTTAGGTATGACTCGGGAATGGAACAGTAACAGCTGTGCCTGGTTGAGTGAATGCTAGTACTTACTGCTGCTCCTTTTTGATTTTCAGCTCATTGCTGTCCGCTGTGGCTGTGGCATTCGACATGTCGGCATCGTGGTCCTCGGCATCGTCCTTGTCCTGCTCATCGTCGTGGCGATTGTTGACTAAGGCTGAGTGTTGCTGCTGCTGCTGCTGGCTGTTGGTCAGGTGCAGGTCGTCGTCATCGTCGCCATTGCCATCGGCATCGCGCAGCTCATTGTCGTGATCGTTGTCATCGTCCTCGTCATCATCGTCGTTATGCCGATGGGTCGATGTTAGATCAGTTGTCTTGAATACGACGTTGTTGTTGTCGCTGCTCTGGCTACTGTGGTTGTTGTTGTTGTTGTTGCTGCTGCTGTTGTTGTTGTTGCTGTTGCTATTGTTGTTGTTGTTGTTGTTAGTCGCAGCGGCATTGACAGCGGCAGCCAGTGCCGTAGCCTCGGCCAGAGCCTCGTTTATCTGCTGCTTATCCAAGCGAGCCTCCAAGCGCATGATGTGCTGTCGCTTCACCTCCAGGTGCTCCTCGAGCCTCTGGATCTGTACCAGGTGAGTTTGCTCCAGGGCGCGCAGGCGTTGCAACTCATCCAAAAGTGCTTTAATCTGAAATGGATGAGCAAGTGGGGGGAGATAGATTAGTATTGTGATTGATATGGGAAAGGGGAAGTTTTATGGGAAGGAATTTAAATTTTCTAATATTTTTTTGTAATTGATTTTTTAGTTAAATAATAAAATAAATAAAAATAAATAAGCTCCGACTAGTTAAGGCTAGCTTATTATTTAAGCATATCAAATAAAGACAAACACTAATATTTGTATTTAAAGATATCTGAGAGAGAGACACAGAGGGCAATATGGAGGCAGAGATTGGTTGGGAGAGCTTTGCTTGCATTCGCCCCACCACTCGCTGTCTCATTAGCCACTTTCAATCAAAGTCGACTGTTTTTATCGTGATTGTTTTTGGTTTTTTGTGTTGTTCATTTTCGGAATTGCTCGGCTGCGCTTACAATCAGTAGTTGATGAATATTTGAGCCTGCAAACTTTCTGGTTGCATATTTTGCGGCAACGCTGCCATTGTGGTTGCTGCGGTTGCCCCACCCCTCCTACCCGCCGCTGCATGTGTGTTTTTTTGTAATTGCACACATCAATATTTAAGCAACAACAACAGCAGCGATGCGAGCAAGTCAGCTGGAGCAGACTCTTACACAGAGGCAAGTCGCGTCGCGCCGCGTCGCATCGCATCGCATCGCTTCGCATCGCTGCTCGTCGTGTGTGTGTGGAAAAGTTCGAGAGTTATAAAATAATTTTTAATAAAATTAACAACGACGACGTCGCTGATTGCCTGTGACACAGGTGCGGCAGGGGGAGGGAGGGGGAGGGGGTAGGCGGGCTCCCAGGTACACGCACAATGCATGGGGCTGCGTGTGTGCGCCGTGCCGCCTCCGGCGAGCGTTTGAGTTTTTGGGAACTTTGTTTGTTTGATGAAAATATGATAATTGGCAAATTTGACAAGGGAATTTTTCTTAAGTGCGTCAACGACGGCAGTGGGGGGCGGCGCGGGGGCGTGGCGCCGCAACAAAGTTGACAAGATAAAGTTTTGCGCCTGGTGGTATGCAACAAAATTTTTTAATGACAGCCAGGTGGCTGGAGCGCTCGCGCGCTCGTGTGTGTGCGTGTGTGTATTTCTTATTATGTGATTAAAATTAATTTAATGGTGCGGTTTTTAATTGACGCATATGCCAAAGGCAACGTCAGGCAACTTTGTTGCGCGACTTTTGCTGGCAACTGTACTCGCGCGCCGTAGTCGGCCGCAAATCAGGCGAATGCCAATTGGTAATTTGCGTGTCATCGCGTTATTTGTGCGGCACGTTAATTTTTATCGCCGGCCCACATATATGACAACCGAGTTGATTGAGTTAAACTTTCGCCCAACATAGAGACACATGTATTTTATCAATAAACAAACGCAAATGGGCCAGATTACGGCGCTGCTTGGCAATAATATATAATTGGCATTAAAAACGCATCAACATAAAATACCTATAAATATATGGCTATATATATGTGCATGTGTGTGTTTGTGTGCGCATGCATGCATGTGAAACATGTGTCCTTTCTTGGTCCCATGTCATGCCTAGAAATGCTAAGCAGTTAATTTCATTATCAATCAAAAGGCAGCCGGGCGGGAGAGAACCCGTTCCAGGGCTGCGCCTGAGCCTGAGCCGGGGGTTGCGTGTTCGATTTTTCATTAGCATACGAGACATGTGTGAGTAGCTGGAGTAGCTGCTAAGGACAACAGCGCCCTTCCCCCAGTTCAAAAGGAAGAAGTAGCACATGACAAGACGACAAAAACAACGACAACGACGACAGCGACGACGACGACTCAAATTAATTGCATAAAAATGTTGTAAACCCCCATCGCATATAGACCTACTCAAAAGTAAGGAAAAAATCCCTTCTGGCTGGCGTCTAATTGCCAACTCAATTGAGGCGCAGCTCGCTCCCTTCCCCCCTTCAGCGAGCTGCAAGTGGGAAAAGTAAAAAATTTGTTTTGTTAAATAAACGCAATTAGCATGCGGCGCAAGTGTGTGCGGGTATGCCAAGGGTTGTGCGTGGGTGTGTGTGTGAGCGTGTGTGTGCGTGTGTGTGTGTGTATCTGTCTTGTTGTGTCTTGTTGTACACACACACCCACTCGAGTTCATTAATAATCAACTGCCTACACACATACAATCGGCTTAAAACTACAGCATTGAAATTTGGCAACAGCGCGTGCTGAAATTTGGCAACGCCCTCGGCAAAAATATTAATAGCTGGGCTGCATCTCTAGACATTTTTGTCATTTTTCGATTTGATTTCACTTCCACAACACTATTCGGCGCTCTCTATCTCTCTCTCTCTTGCTCTCTCTGTTGTTTGAGGAATTATTAAAACGATAAATCAACTTTTCGGGCATTTTCGACACAACTCAAAAATCATTTGCAACCCTTTGCGCCCCAAAAACTTTTGCCTGTCCGATTCGTTCGGCTGCCTTTTGCGGCTTTAGCCCACGAGTGGGGCGTGGGGAGTGGGGGGAGTACAACAATCAAACAAAAACTATGAGATGAATGTTTGGCAATGGCGGCTGGGGCTTATTGACTATAAAATTATGAAAATTTACATTTTTCCAACAATAGGAATAGTTGAATATTTAGGTAAGAGACGGCTGGACATTGACTGACAGCTAAGGATGCTGCCGTCTCTCTGCCTGTGTGTGTGTGTGTGCGTGTTAATTGGCGTTGCCTCGCCCCGTTCCGCCCCCGCCGCAAAGAAGTGCATGTTGTATGCAAAATAGACAGCGATATTTAGCTGATAGTAGTCTATGGCTGTGTCTACACATATGCATATGTAATGCAAAGATATATCAAAAATATAATAGAACAACAACCCTTGTGTTTGGGGGGGTTTTTTTCTCTGTCTCGCTCGGGTGGGGGGCAGCTGTCAGAAATGTAAAAAGTTGCGTAAGTTATGCAAAAATAGACACACATACATATAAGCATATATGGTGGGGGTTGGTTGGGGCTGGGGCTGGGGGTTGGGGGTTGCTGTCCCAGGCAGAGACATTAGCATAGAGCTAAAAGCAAACGATTTGTAATTAACAAAATTGCCAGGCAGCCAGCGCGACGACAAGCAGGCAGGCAGTTGGGCGGGCGGGCAGGCTGCCAGCAGCCCCAAACAATTGACAAAGCAGTCAATACACACACGCACACACACACACACACACACGCACGCACACACACACATATAGAGAAAGCACAAGACAACGGCAAAAAACAACAATAACAAACACTCGAAGGCAAAAGACGTTGATGGGCGCACAAACTGTGGCAGCAGGTGGGCGAATTGCTTGGGTCGATGCATAAAACGCCAAAAGGAATTAAGATGCTACCCCTCACCCACTCCCTCCCCCTCTCACTCTGTGTGATTGCCACATTCATTCATATGTAGCAGGGTAAAAAAGGGTTTAATCAGCGAACAGCGGCAGCAACAACATCTCAGCGCTCACACACACACACACAGGCGACCAATATACAAATACAAATTAACAATAAGCAATCAAAGATACAAACACACACACACACACATACACAGAAGGAAGCTGCATGTGCATGTATAAAAATTGTTGTAGCAGCCTTTTAGGCACGCCAGCTGCCAATGCACTATGGGTAAAAAGTCGATTTTTTTGGCATTTATTCAAAAAAAATTTTGGTTACAATTTAAAATTTTCTTTTATTTATTGAATATATATTCTTCAACTAGATTAAATAGTATTTTTTTGTAAATTTAGGGACTACCATTAATAGTTTACACATACTCAAAGTTAGCTGTTGCATAGTTGCATTTGATATATTAAAGGCGAGGGAAATTTTGTTCAACTTGCAATTAAAGTGGAGCTTTTGTGTAAACATAAACAAAGAAAGTGTGTAATGGAAAACGTACCTAATAGTATGTAAAATAAGTTATTGCTATTACTTTTTGATTGTAATTATGTTATTGTCCAGTTGTCCAGTGTGTTGTCGATGTGTATTTTTAGCTAAAAATTAACAAATGTACGTGTGTTCCGTGGAGTATTACTTTTGTGCAGCACACCACTTCACAGAGGTTTGATATAACAGTTGTTGTGTATTATGTCCAGGTTCGGAATCTATTAACCTCGTTTGCTCCTTTTTGTTCCTTTTGGAAAAAAATTAGGTGTTGCAGTTAAAAACGAGTTTTGTCGTGCAGAGCTTCTGGAGGTATGGACCAACAACAACCGCCAAGAAGACGCGGTAAACAACTTAATTATTGAAAAATTGAACAATAATAGCGAAAATATTGATAATCTAATTGAAACAATGAACAAACTACATGATTGTGACATTTATCCACCTTATTCAGAAGTGGCAAACGAAAAATTGAAATGTAGGCCAAAAGATATATGTTTCTCTCTTCACTCAGTTTAAAAGAACGCGAAAAGAAAAACAAGAAAAAAAATACCAAAAGAAGTTATTGAACTTTTGGAAGATCCCAATTTTCAATTACCAGCAACATTTGAAGGCTTAATGGAGCCAACCTTAGTTGAAGAAGAAAATGAAGACGAAAATGAGGATGAAAATGAAGACCAAAACATAGATGATAAAAATGTAGAGTTAAATTTTGAATTAGATGAGGAATATGAAGACCATTCAGTTTAAAATTATATCGCATATAATTTAAATATCTCTAAGTTTCTTCAAATATTAATATTTTTTTGCAGTTGAATAAAATATAATAAAAATATAATTTAAAGTTGCTAAAAGTGTACAAATAAGTTATTAAAAATAATTTGAGCCCACATGTAATGATTTTTAATTTAATATAATATGTACAAGGGGCGGAAAATTTGAATGCCACGCCCAATTGTAAAAAAAAAAAATCCGAATTTTCTTTTTAATATTACTAATATATACCTAAAATTTCAAGTTCCTAGCTCTTCATTTACAATTAATGCCAAAAAAATCGACTTTTTACCCATAGTGCAATGGCAAAAGCAAACGTCAAAGGAATTAAAACTCATTCGGGCATAAAAATTTAAAAATATATATATAGACAGATATAAATATATATACAGATATATATATATAAAATATATATATAAAATATATGTATATGTATGTATATAAAGAGACAGCAAAGAGCTAGGAAGTTGGCTTGGGCGCTGTAAAAAAAGGGGTTACTTTTCAAGCAGGCGGCTAAAGAGGCTTGCGCTGGCAGCGCTCCGCTTGGGGGTTGGGGCGGGCGTGTGTTGTTAATTTCCAAAAAGCCAAAAGACAAATGAGTAAAGAGCAGCAACAGCAGCAGCAGCAGCCGTCGCCGCCGCAGCGTCGCTTTTGCCATCTCAATGTCGGCGTTTTTTCGTTCGTTCGTTTGTCATTGATTTTTGATTGTTTCAAGTGTGGCGGCCAAATGGGGGGTGGGCGTCTTAGAGTCTGCCAAGTGCACCCCAGAGCTTTGACGCCAAGAGCTTTTGTCGCTGCTGTTGCCGCTGCTGCTGCTGCTGCTGTCAGCTGGCAATGCCCAAGTTGGCAATTTGCAACAAAAGACCAAACAAACGCTGGAAAAAAAGAAGGCCCAAGTTGCAAAGGCAAGGCACATATGAGTGTGAGTGTGATTGAGTGTGAGTGTGTGAATGCATGGGAATGAGTGCATTTGCAATGCAAGTAAATTGCTTCGATTTGTGTTTAGTACGCTAATTAGTTGCCTGAATGCTTGTGAATGTATTCATGAGTGCACTCATTTGCACATGAGTGTATTCATAAATATGCATTCATTCATTTCTATCAATGCCAACATTCATTTTAGCATTTGCTTCGATTTGTGCGCGCTAATCAGTCGCCTGAATGCTCGTGAGTGTATTCACGAGTGCACTCACAAGCATATGAGTGTTTTCATAAATATGCATAGCTATATTCTTGATTTATGTCTAGCATTCGCTTTGATTTTTGTGCGCTAATCAGTTGGCTGAATGCTAGTGAGTGTATTCACGAGTGCACTCACAAACTCATGAGTGTATTCATAAATATGCATAGCCATATTATTGATTCATTTTTGGCTATGAGAGCTTTCACTTTAGCATTTGCATCGATTTGTGTGCGCCAATGCTCGTGAGTGTATTCACGAGTGCACTCATATGCATATGTGAGTGTATTCATAAATATGCATAACCATTTTATTGATTCATTTATGCCATTGCCAGCATTCGCAAGTGCGTTTGTGAGTGTATTCACGGGTATGAATACATGAATAATTACCATATTTAGCCGTGCGATCAATACGATTCAAATGAAGCGCTTTAAGCGCCTAAGTGGCAGGTAATTTTGTATTTTTCATTATTTGTCATTGGCCTGGGGGGCACCGGGAGCCAAGGTGAGCTGCGTGCGGCGGCAGGCAACGGCTTGTGGCAGGGGCAGGGGCAGTCAGCGCCTTGCCAATGCCGCCAAAGGTATAAATCAAACAATTTCGAACGGAGCTACACACGAAAGGACTTTGATGGCGCGTCTCTCTCCCTCTCGCTGTGTGTCTCGGAGGAACAGACAGCCGAGGCAGGCAGACGAGGCAGGCAGGCGTGGCAGACAGTCAGTCAGTCAGACATTTGTACAGTTTGTCATTCAGTCAGTGATTCAGTGATTCAGTCAGTCAAACAGTCATTCACTTACGCACACACGCACATTATGGCAGGGTTATTGAATTGATTTGGGAGCAAAACGACAGGAACAGTTGAATGTTTCAATGGGGAGGCGGAGTGGGGGGAGGTGGGGGGCGTTGCTTGTTCGTAGTTAAGAAGGCGCGCCCGTGCCGCCGCCCCGCGTCTTGTTGTTGCTGTATTTTTTGGATTATAAAGTTTTGTAATTAAAATTTGACAGCTTTACAATTCCCAGGCGCAGGCAGAGCAAAGAGCAGGAGGCGCAGTCGAGCTAGAGTCGAGCTGGAGTCGACTCGACTCGAGTCAGAGTCAATGAATGCGAGGCGAAACCCTTTTGCTGATTCGAATTTTACAATTTTCGATTTATGTTTCGATTTTATTGTCAAACATTTTGTGCGTGGGGCGTGTTTTAATTGAAGTGTTGCTAGCTAAAAACATTAATATATATATACATAATATATATACAGGCAGATGTCTGTGCTTGCTCGTTGGCCATGCATCAAGTTTTACATTTTAATCAAAGCTCTGCCCTTAACCCACTCTGGCGCGCTTGATCCACTCGCTCGCCCACATTTTCGTTTCTAATTCGTTAAACTTTTGCTTAATAATTGTCTGGCCAAGCCGAACCCAGTTCCTGTTTGTGCACCAGCCCCCACACTAGAAACGCGAGCTTGACTTTTATTCATATTTCTGCCTCCAATATATATATATATATATATATATATATAGAAAGAATGAAACGAAATGTGATTTCTGTATTTTTTTTTTTTTGTTTTTTGTCGACTACCCTCGATAAGCACTGAATGGCGACTACAAAGTCGACCCAAAATGTAGCCCTTGAGTGGGTGGGCAGGGGAAGGGGAATGGGAGTCGGGGTGTCAGTGGTGGGCGGCCGACTGGTCCAGTCACATGTCTAATCCTTTTGCTTATTGATATGATATCTACACGCAGCAACCAGCAAACAAACGAGCCCAGCCCACGCCCGCGGAGTGAGCTAAAAAGGTTATGCCAGCGATTTTTATTTTATATATTGCGCTGTACAATAACCTTTTTTTTCTGTTCATTGTACCCCAACTGCCCCCTGCCCCCCAGCTGGGCTTCTTCACGTTTTTTGGCTTTCATAATCAAAAAACGTTAAAATCATAGTCTAGACAATAATTTATGAGTACAGCATTGCTCTTCTGCTGCTTGTTATACTTGATGTTGTTGTTGTTGTCCTTTTGCTGTTGTCGGTTTTTGTCTCTTTGCCCGCATCATCAATATGAGCAAAGCAGACAACGGCCAGCAGACCGCACGAGCAGAGAGCCCCGACCGCCCCCCATTGGCCCTGGCTCAAACGCAATGCCAATCAACATCTCTAGCAAACATTCGTAAGGCATCATCATATCCTACAGCTCGTCCTGGTTTTTTTTGTTCGCCAATAGATATAAAAATATGAATATGCCAGGCGGCGGCGGCGGAGGTGGAGATGGGAGCGGATGACAGGAACGGGGGCAGAAAAAGAACGCCACAACACCTTAATATCAGCTAAGGACGTGGAGTCCTGTGGCTTGGGCATGCGAGCCCCACATGCCAGCCCGTTGTTGGGCTTTGTTTGTGCAGTGGACGGGCCAGCTCGTTGGCATTTTTCTAATGGCTTCAACTTCCTTCTGTCCCTTTGGCTGCACATATATATATATATCTATATATATATTTATGATTTGTTTCATTTTTGTATTTGGTTTTTTTTGTGGCACATGCCAAGGCTACTTAAAGTCGTTCCACGTGACGTATGCGCATTGATAATTGAGCTCACTTCCCACAGAGCTTTTGCTTGCACTTCCGGCAGTCAGTCCCTTCCTCCCCCTCTGCGAGCACAGCTGCATTTTGCAAATCTTAAGCAAATACAAAATTTTTTGCGATTAAAATATATTTCTTATTGATTTGTGCCGTCTCTGAAGATTGCCGACAAAGTGAAATGCCGACGAAATACAGCCCCACTGAGAGAGTGGGAGGGAGCGAGCGACAGAGCGAGACAGTTGTGCAGTTGAATTCTAATTTGATTTGCGCGTCAGGTTCTAATTGGATTTGCTGCAGGCACTGCGTCTGCGGCTAAGCTCAATCTTCATTTGATGACAATTTCATTTTCTATTAACGAGAAATTGTAATGCCAATTGCTGGCCAAATGGACTGGCACTGGCGCGGCCAGTGGGCCTTGTGGGGATGTGCATAAAAAACAGGCATGCCCCAAACGGAGATGCCAATAGGTGGGGCGACTCTTAACTATGCCAAAAAAGGAGAGAGAGATAGGTATGCATGGGGGTATATATATATATATATGCAGATAGCAAGCTTATTTTAATTGCCCGTCTGCTTGGCTTTCTGATTATGGACACAGGCGCACAGTGGTGCAAGAGGACGAACTTGAGCGTATATATTTTGAGCTTATAAATTGATTGAATGATTTGATTTAGAGCTTGGAGCTTTACTTGGTAGCAAAATTAGTATATATATATAATGGAGAATACAGTAATATATATATATAATGGAGTATATATAGTGGAGAATATAGATGTGTTCAGAAAATCGATAGTGCACTGCACAACACATAAAACAAATTAAAAAGTATTTTTTCCCCATTGAAATCACTTTTTGTTTAGCATAGAATGTCAAGAAGACAATACAAAAAATCCTGCATATATTAAAGTGCATAAATAATAAAGCAGATCTTATATTATATATATTATATATAAGCATAATATCATCATGTCTTTGCCTCTCACAATAAATATGACTAAATATTTCAGCTTCAAGTGTTAGCAAAATTTAAAAAATATATATATAAAAAAATAAATATATAAAAATATATTTATATAAAAAAAATATATATAAAAAATATATAAAAAACCATTATACCCTAATTTCTCATTTTCAATGGGCAATGGGTATATACAAAAAACATATATTAAAAAAATATATATATTAAAAAAAAATATATATATTAAAAAAAAATATATATATTAAAAAAAAATATATATACAAATATATATGTAAAATATAAATAAAAAATATATACAAAAAAAATATATAAAAAAATATATATAAAAAAATATATTTTATTTTTGTACATATTTCCATCTAATTTTTGTTGCATTCTCAAGCGCCTGCATGCCACTGTGCAGCAGCGGATAAGAACTGACCAACTAGTTGGCTGACTGCGCTGCGCTATGCTGGGCTGGGTTGGTCTGGGCTGGGCTGATGGGGCTGACTGGTCGCATTTGAGCGACCCACGGCAATTATTTTGACGACGCGTAATTTGCGTTGACGATGCGGATGATGAAGAAGCTGACGGCGTGGCCCAACGTGAAGGCGAAGACGCAGCTGCGGACGAAGACGTCTCGCGCTTTTTTCTGCGTCAAAATTGAAGCGACAGCGTAGCAAACTAATTAAAGCCAAAGCAGGGAACATGCCCCCAACCCCAAAGCCCCCAACCACACACACACAGAGACAGAGAGAGAGAGACTCGCCCCAATTGCAGTTTGCTGGCCGAAAATGAACGATTTTAACGCTTAGCCTTTTTTAATTGTCCAAACGTTCGTTGGCCGTTGATGGACCGGGGCTACAGTGTGGCCTGCTTTTGATGGGCAGCGCGTCAATAATTATTTCCATTCGCATTTTATTTGCCGGGATTCTCGGGCATTTTAATTAGAAATCAATTGTCTATGTAATTGCGTGCGGCTTTCCAGCTCATCTCGCATCGCATTGTCTGCGCGTTTTTTGGGGGCTCTCTCTGTGTGTGAGTGCTCCACATTTGGCGTCTTTTGTTTCCCTGTCAAACAAAAAAGTTTGATCGCGATATAAAAATCTTAGCGATTGCCGCTTATCGCAGCGCTTGAAACGTGTCGCGCCGAAGGTCGTCAAAGCAAGAAACAAACTGAGCCACAAGAATCGCACAGCTAATCAGACAAATGTGCAGCAGCAGCAACTGCAACTGCAACAACAGCAACTCTTGCTGATTGCAGTTAGCCAAGCTCGCGCTGCGGGCCATAAATTATAATGCATGTTTAATTAATTGTTTAATCATTTACTTCGAGTTGTTTTTTTTGTTGCTTGGCAATTTGATGATTTGCCACATTCCGTGGGAGCCGAGCTTGCAGCATGTTGCCGCCGCCACGCTCACGTTGCATGTGGCAACAACATGCGCAACGAGCATTTTCTCAATTTAATGCTAAATTAATTAATGCAATTTGATTTATTGACAGGCAAAAATTGTCTTCGTTTTCTCTAATTAAAATCTTGAATTTCCGTTCAAGCTTGTAATTGACTTGAATGGCAAACAGTGGAGAGGCAACGACGGCGAAATACCCTGCAAAGTGATTTGACTAAATTGAGAATTTTACTTAATTAATCTTAATTTAGCTGAGCTTAAGTTGAGCTGATATATTTTTAGCTAACAAATGCTTAAAATTTGTTAATAAAATATTGAATTAATTTATTTTTTAGTTAATTTTAGAACTCTTGCTGCAGTCGCTGCTAGACTCTTTCCATATTCTTGCACAGGATGCAAATATTGAAATTGTCAATTTCACATGTCTAACGAGATCTCAGCTCATGTCTGGGTGTGTGTGTGCGTGTGTGTGCTTGGCCAGCTGGCAAGGCGTTCAAATTGATGGTCACAAGCTTTGGGCCAGTGTTGGGCAATTATTCATATCACCCACTAGACAGGCGACGGGGGCGTGTGGGGCGGTTGGGCGTAAAAAAAAATTGGTTGACAAGTTGGCTGCAAAGTTGCCAACTTATTTGTTAGCCATAAATTAGGCGCTGCCGTTTGGCGCTGTCAAATCTGTTGGCCGAGTTGCCACAAATTTAATGGCCTCCAATTAGACAAAACCCAATTGCAGCCTACGGCAATTTATGAAGTGCCAAATGGATATTTAAGCAGCCAAATGAGTTGCGGCGCTGCCAACTTAATTCACTGCTCTCTTTTTGGGCCAAGTCAAGGGGGGAAAAAATGAAAAAAATATGAAATAAATGCTGCTTAGGTTTGTCAGCAAAGGATAATGGCAGATGCTTGGCTTTAAGGTGTGTGTGAGGAAGAGAGAGGGTAAAGAGGGGGTTAGGGAGAGAGGCATAGAGTGAGAGGGCAGCTTCTATAGTTGTTAAGCTGATTCTAGTTTTTGTTTTTTAGTTGAGCTGAAGTGAAAGTCAATTGCAATTGCCGAAATCAACGAGCCGTGAATGTGAGCTACATTATACACACACACACACTCGCCCACACACTCGCACACTCTTCTTTTTTGTCAGTTCGCATTGAGATCAGAGAATTGTATTAGCAAAGACAACAACCAATTGCTGATGACACAAATCAGCACACAAATTGCATGTAAATCACATGGTAAACAATCAAAACAAAGGCAAACCGAACCGAAGCAAACTAGCGCACGCCAACAACAATAAGAATGACAGCAGCAACAGCAGCAGCAACAGCAACAGCAGCTACAGCAGCAGCAACTGGTACACGAAAATAAGGAAATAATCAATTTAAAAAAATCAAAATCGCCATTTAACATACAAGCGAACAGCAGCTACTAAACTATAGCTATATGCTGACTATATATACACATATATATGCCCCGACATATACTTAAAAAAGAAACAGAAAAAGCAACAGCAACAAAATGTAAGCAATCAACAATCAGTCAATGTGTCCAGACAATAGACAAGCGCGTGTGCGAGCGAGACGGCTAGCGAGACACGGCTGGCGCGCCACTAGTGCCGGCTCGCTTGCACACCGCCGCCTGATCAAAATCCATATGCGATAAATAAATTGAATTTATCCGCAATTGGTCGAACGAAGCGAAGCGACGACAGCAGCAGCAGCAGCAGCAACAAAGCCCAATGGACAACATGTGTGTGTGCGAGTGTGTGTGCGAGTGTGTGTGCACTTGCGCATGATAATGACTGTTTTTTACTTTAATCAGCAGCAAAACCAACAACAGCAGCAGCAGCAGCGGCGGCAGCGGCAGCAACGATAACGACAGCAAACGGCAACAACTTAAATCATTGCAGCCAGTTCTAACTAAGCTCAATGTCTCTAGCAATATGTGTCTCTCTCTCCCTCTCTCCCTCCCTCTCTCTCTCTCCCTCTCTTTCTCTCTGTGTGGGTGGGTGATGTACGATTTGTTGCTGATTGATTTGAATTGAATAATTGCAATTGTGTGTTTGTTGCCTGCGCTGCTGTCGCGATAGCCGAACAACAACAACAACAACAAAAAAACATCAAATCTTGTGTTGAACTGAAATTCATAATAAATAAAGTTTGCCTGCTGCTTTGCTTTGACAGCGTCAGGCAGCTGCATTAACGTCAATAAGAGGCAACAACAGCAGCAGCAGCATGGCTGTCAATCAAGCCATAGACTAGATATAGACATAGTCTCTAGGCATAGCAGAGATATAAGTAGATGCCGAGCGATCAAGCATGTTTGAGGAGCTTTTCATGAGAGATTTGAGCAGCTTTTAGCTAGTTGAAAAGAATTATTGACAGTGTTGTAAAGCAGTGTTGCCGAATGTCAACTGCATTTCGGTGTATTAAATGAAGTTCTGGAGAGCTTTAATGGGTTTGCAGCAATGTTTAGTTGGCATATAGTGTCTAGTATTATTAAGTTCCAGAGATCTTTAATGAACTTTGAGCATCTATCTGACACGCTTTAATGAACTTTCAGCAGCTTTAAGCTGACATGCTGTGTATTAACAGTATTGTAAAGCAGTGTTTAGCAACGTCTACTACATTTTAGTAAGCTACAATAAGTTTAACGAGCTTTAATGAGCTTTCATCAGCTTTTAGCTAGCTATGCAGTGTATTGACAGTGTTGTAAAGCAGTGTTGCCAAACTTCAACTGCAAGTAAGTGTATTAAATGAAAGAAGTTGAGAGCTTTAATGAACTTTAACAGCTTTTTATCAATTTGCAGTATTTTAAGACAGTGTTGCAAAACGTCAGCTGCAAAAAGGTATATAAAAATGAAGTCAAGGATAGCTTTAATGTGCTATCTATAGCTTTTAAGCTACTTTCCTTACCAGCAATATTGCTTAGCAGCTTAATCAAACGATTTATATGGCTAATAGCGGCTTACCCGAGTTAACTGATAAATTTCCATATTGTATATATGCAGATATATATATTAAATATTTAATGAGAACAAAATGTATTGCTAGAAATTGTCGAACTTAAGCTTTAATTGAAAAAAATCATACTAAATTTGAATAATCGTCAATAAATTCAAAGAGCCCAACACACCAAAAAAATTCAAAATCATTCAAAGCAATCATTGTGAGTGTGAGTGCGTGCGTGTGTGTGTGTGTGAGGTGATTATGAATTATAAATTATGATGAATATTAATACAAATCAAATAGAAAAGAACAACAATACAATTCGAATCGAGAGCTGCCTTGACACTGCCTAATCAAATTTATTTCGGCTGTCTCCGCCGCTGCCAGTTGTACTTAATATTATTATTATTATTGATGATTGCCACGCCTATGCGACCGACCCTCTCTCACTGTGTGTGTGTGCTCTGTATCTGGGCATAGATCAGTGACGTTACGGCCCCGACTCGCTGGCTTCTTGTTAGATTAGCAAGCGTTTATCGATCAGTTGTTTGCACAGTTGCTCCCGAACTGGGGCTAATTTTGGTTTATTTTTAGCCAAGTTCGCTATTGGCCTTGCTGCGGGCTTTCCGCATGATTCCGAACTTCAATTCTTTAAAATAAACTCAATTGTCTCACAGACCGAGCACAAACACTAACACAAACACATTCCTGCCAGACAAAGCGCGTGCACAAATATTGACATCCAAATGGAGACCTAATAATGAATAGTATATCAAGCAGTTAATAGTCCAAAATAGATAACACTCATGACGTATTGGGTATTTCAGCATTCTTGGCCCAAGTGCGTCAGACTATGCACATAAAAGAAATGAAAAAATAGAATGCGAAACTCTAAAATAGTCTAGCTGCGGGCGCGACCCAACGAGAGAGAGAGGGGGCCATGGGGGGCGGTTGATAAAACCTAATTTCTAATTAGTTGAAAAGCCATCCGTCAAGTCGAGCAATATAATTTTGATAGCTCATCATCGCGGCTCACCCCCAACGAGCGACTTCACAGTTTCCCAGTTTCCACAAGCGTCACGCGATGATAAGCACAAATCGAATTTGTGCATGAAAATTATTACGATTATCTATAGAAGCGCACATACATATGCATATGTATATATATATGTATATGTATACATGTGTCTACACATGTGCTCAGTGGGTATTATGCTGGTCAATCGCGCGCGCTAGTTCAAGTCCAAGTGCGAGTCGCCGCGTCGCAAATGCGGGACGATTTCACTGATTGATAGCGGCAGAAATGTCGAAATTCCAATTGAGTTTTTATCATTCGCCCAGCACTGGCAATTTTACTTGGCATAATCAAAAGTCAGTGAGTCGTCGCCTTGCTCGAGCTATAATCAATTTAAATTTATCTAGGCTCTGGCCGGGCCACACAATTGTTCCCATACGGCTGCTGATAATCCAATCCGTCGCAGCTACTATATAAATTTGTCTTTGTTATATATATTTTTTTTTTTTTTTTTTTTTTGTTTTTGCTTGAAACAAGTGTTGGGATAAATATTAACAACAACGACAACAACTAACCGACAAACCGCAGAAGTCGTTAAAAAAAATTGATTTCGGTTTCGTTGGCGACAAAACAAATACAAAACAAATTTCGTATTTAGTTGAGAACAGATTTTTGCTGTTGTCGTTTCTTATTTAATATGAAAACACATTAAACAAATATGTTGCAGTCGATAAACATTTTTGTTTGCTTTTTTTTTTTTATATTTTTGTTATCATTTTTTGTAAATTTGTATGTATTTTTTTTTGACACAATTTATAAAAAACAACTGCAAAATGAACCACAAACACAGAGAGTCTCTCTCTCTATACACACGCACAAAAAAAAAACCCCTTTAATAAAAAGCCTAAATTATGCAGTTTCAAGTTTCACTGAAACTATATATAAAAAAAATAAAAACAAATATTTAAAAAATATATAAAAATATCTATAGCCAACGTATATTATAACGCCATTAAATTGTTGTTTAAAAAAAATACATTTCTTTGTCTTTTGTATGTTTAATAAACAACATTTGGTATGCCCCATATAAATTATTATTTTTCAAATATTTTTGCTTTTTTTATTTGTTTGGCGATAAAGAGAGAGAAAAAAAACCCACAAAAGAAAAAGAAAAACAAAAATAATCTAAAAGCCGAACGTGTCATTTCTTTTTCACTCAATTATATGCTATATCTGTGGCACATATAGATATATACTCTATATATATATTTATATATAGTTGCTAAATCAAAACGGAAGTGTTTTGTGTTTTATTGTTTGTGGTTTTTGGCACTTTGTTGAGCTGCTAATATGCTGGCAATTTTTATCGCACAAGCATATATTATCATATATATATATATGTATATATATTTTGTTTCTATTTCCTTTTTTTTCGTTTTTTTTATGAAATATTTTCGCTGTTGTTTGCGGCATGCTTAACCCATGGTTGGCCCGCCGCTATTTATACGCGCTCTTCATGCACTTTGTCTATAAAAATGCACTTCTGCGAAAAAATAAACACGCGCGCGCGGCGCGCCAACACAAATAAACAAACGGGCGCAGATCTGGCATAGAGCACAGATCAGAGCCAACAAGACACAGTCTAACAACAAACAACTGTTGCAATTCCATTTAACATAATTTTTGCACAACTGTCGATCAGAGATGCCCAGTGCTGAGGGCTCCCAGTGGGGTAGCTTAACTGCGAGGGGCATTTCGAGTGTGAAGAACTGAGTGGAAGATTGATATATCGATAAATATCGATTTGTATCGATTGCTATGCAAGTTAGAGCGCTTTAAGCTTAGCTGAGATTTGCCTTTTGTGTAATGCCTGCTTACAGGGCATCTCATAGTCTTCCTATTTCCTTTTTTTTTTATTTGGCTGCCCGTGGCGGCGTCTAAAAAATATTGTCGCATATTTATGAACATGTGTAGCAGATAAATCTGAATCTTTGGGCGCGCACGTAAGTGATTTAGTTGTCAGGCGAGTGCATTTATTACAGCTGTGCCGGGGCTCGCTGTCTCCGTCGCTGTCTCTGGAGCCATGCCCATATGGGGTATGCATGTGTGCGCCGCCAGGGGGCGCTAGTAATCAAACTAATGAGCTGCACACAAAAACTGAGCGAAAATAGCATTTAATGGATTTCAAATAAAACGAAAAGAAAACACAAGCAAAAGCCGAGCTATAAGTGGCAGGTAAACAAACGAAAGAGAGAGAGAGAGGGAGAGGGGGAGAGAGAGGGAGGGGCTGAGGTGGAGCATTGCTGCTAAGAGATTGCGTCTGCTGCGCGCCAAGTGAAGTGATAACACATTAAAGCAATGCATCGAGGGGCGATTGCGGTTGGCTTCCTTTTTGCGCTTGCAGCGACACCTAGGGGTTGCTAATGGCAGTTAGCGAAAGCTGCAAAAGATGTCCTCGCCGGCTGCCAAGATGCCGGGCTGGGCTGCACTTAATGGCAAATGATAATGATTGATGCTTAAATGCAAGCCAGCCCCAGCCTGGCGCACCTTGCAACACTTGCAGTGAGCCGCTTGGCGCTTTGCATAGTCCGCGAGGGGGGTGGGGTGGGGTGGTGTGGGAGGCAGTGGCCTGGCTGGCAATAAGCAATCATTCAATGTGGCCACAATGGAGATGGGCGCGTGTAAAGCCCAACACGTCTTGCATTAAAGAAATTGAAAAAGATGTAGGGGAGGATGGAGAATGGGGGATGGAGGAGCTGAGCAAATGCAGTGAAATGAAGGAGAAGAGACTATGAAAGAGGGGAGAGAGGGAGAGGAAAAGATTAAGGGAGAGATATGAAGCAAGAGAGAAAAGAAGGTAGAGGAAGGGATAGAGGGAGAGAGATAGGAAGAAAGAAGAGGAGTAAAAGAGAAAGATGGAGAGAGAGAAGTATTGACTGAGAGAGAGACAGAGAGAGAAATATTGGGAGAGAGAGAGAGCGAGATATGTAGAAAGAGAGACAGATTGAAATAGAGAGAGAGAGAGAGAGAGAGAGAGAGAAATATTGAGAGAGAGAAAGATTGAGAATAAGAGAGAGAGAGAGGAGAGATTGAGATTGAGTTTGAGATTGAGAGAGGTTGATAGAGAGAGAAAGATTGAGAATAATAGAGAGAGAGAGAGGAGAGATTGAGATTGAGTTTGAGACTGAGATTGAGAGAGAGGTTGATAGAGAGATTAAGATTGAGATTGAGAGTGAGAGAGAGAGAGAGAGAGAGAGAGAGAAAGACAGTTAAGCAGAGAGAGTGAGAGAGAGAGAGAGAGAGAGAGATTGAGATTGAGATTGAGATTGAGATTGAGATTGAGATTGAGATTGAAATTGAAATTGAGTTTGAGATCGAGATTGAGACTGGGATTGAGATTGAGATTGAGATAGAGAGAGCGAAATTGAGAGAAATCGCTCTATGTCTCTCTCAATCTCGCTCTTTCTATCTCAATCTCAATCTAAAGAGAGATAGAGAGCTATACAGCCTGGCAGATTGATTGATATACGCAACTAGAGAGCTGCGTAAGAGTTCAATATCCCGCCTTTCTCTCTCTCACTCTCTCTCTCTCTCTCTCTACATCTTATCCTTAATCGTTATCAATCAACAAGCGCCTATCACTATCAAGCGACTGGCTTGCCAGATTGGCATAAGTAAACACAACACAGCAAAAGGGAAGTCATATATAAATACAACAAAGCCGCCGAGCGCCACGCTCGAGCTGAAACCCGACGCTCAGAGAAGACACTTACTGCAGTGGGCCAGCCGTTGAGGACGGCGAGCGAGCGGGCGGGCGAGCGTAAACAAAGGGCAGACACAACGGCAAATTGTAGGCGTTGAAATTGTCATGTCAATATTTTAATGATATCACTTTACGGGAACTGCGCGAGCGACCCACCGCCTGGGTTCAACTCCATCCGATCAAAGTGTCTTGTGCAAAAAGTTTCATTTTAACTTTTTCCATGAACAAACAGGATGAAAAAAATCAACAATTTTTTTAGAGTTTTTTTTTTTTTTTGGCTTTTTTTTTGTGTCGTGGCTTTCGAGTCAAATCCCTTGCATATTTTTCTATTCTCTCTCAGGTCCTTTCTTGTGCGTCGTGTAAAGAAGAAGTCAAAAGTCCTTTTATTTATTTTTTTTTCGACTTGTTGTTGCGCTGGGACGCTCATTTGTTTGCCTTGTATTTCCTTCTGTTTTCATTCGCTTTTTTTTGCGCACTTGTGTTTGGCTAGAAAATTACAAGAAAAGTGCGCTAAACTGGCTGTGCGGTGCGGTGCGGCGTGTGGGCGTGGCACTGTGGGTGTTTTGTTTACTTATGCAAGTGTTTTCTCAATTGTGCGTGCGGACGGGCCAAGGGCTGGCCCTGAAAGGGGCGGGCTGGGAGGCCCGACAAGGGGAGAGTTCGGTCAGTCGTGCGTCGTCGTCGTCGTCTGCGGTTGGAATTTTTTTCGCCGGCTCGGCTAGGGTTGCCATTTAACTCCTCCAGTCGGGCAACATTTGTCTAATCTTAACGGTTTTACATTTCATTGCGCCGGGCAATTGGCGAGTGGAGTGGAGCGGACCGCAGACAGTTTATTAAATTAACTCAAGGAATGTCAAAAAAAAGGAAGGAAGAAGAAAAGAGGAGGAGGAGGAGGGGCAGGACTTACCTCTTTGTCTTTGGCAGCTAATAGTAGAGCGGGCTGATTGTTGTTGTTGTTGTTATTGTTGTTGTTGCTGGCGTTGCGCTTTTTGCGCTTCTCATTGCTGTTGCCGTTGTTGCTGGTGTTGTTGTTGTTGTTGTTATTGTTGGTGTTAGTATTGTTGTTGGTGCAATCGTCATCCTCGGCGCTATGTGCCACATGTTGCTCATTTACATTATTATCACGCAGTGCAACATGTTGCGTTTCACTGTTGTTGTTGTTGTTGTTCTTTCGACTACAGCTATCAGCATTGCTGTTGTTGTTGTTGTTGCTGCTGGTATTGTTGTTGTTGTTGTTGACATTTAAGCTAGCTTCCAGCTCATCGTCAGCCGCCACATCGGCATCGGCATCTCTATCAACGCCCTCAACATCATCATCATCATCGTCGTCATCATCATCATCATCATTGTTGGTTGTCTTTGCATTGGCAGTCGCATCGACAACATTTTCAGTTCTTGCCAATGTCGGCTCGACGGCAGCAATGCTGCCCGTCTCAGCAACATGCTCCGGCTCCAGCTCCATATCGTCGTCGTCCAGATCGCCATCGGCGTGCGCCACATTCGATTGCATCGACGCATCCTCCTCGTCGTCGTCCTCATCATCGTCAGCGGCGCAATTGCTGCTGGCTATCGGCTCAGCAATATCTCGTGCTGATTGCTGTTGTGTGGCTGCTGCTGCTGTTGCTGCTGCTGCTGCTGCTGCTGTGGCAGCTGTTGCTGTTGCTGTTGTTGTTGTTGTGTTGATTGCAGTGGCCGCAATTGGCGAATGCATCGGCGACTGCTGTTGCTGCTGCTGCTGGGCCGCCGCTGCTGCCGCCCGGGCCGCCGCTGCAGCCGCCGCTGCCGCCTCCATCATCATCTGTTGGGCGTGATTGAAGAAGAGCTTCGGGTTCAGGCAAGCGCCGCCGACGCCGACGCCGTTCTGCAGGCTGCTCTGCAACTGTTGCTGCTGCTCGGCGCTGAGCAACGGCGGCGATGGCGACGGTGTATTGGTGTTGGCCAGCAGATTGCCGCCGTTCTGTTGCAGCGTGATGGCCGCTGCAACAATCGAGCTATTCAACAGCTTGTCGCTCTCGCTCTCGCTGTTGCCCGTGGCCTCCTCCTCGCCGCTGGCCAATGATGTAGCCGCTGCTGCTGCTGCCGCTGCTGTGGCCGCTGTTGCTGCCGCTGTGGCCGCTGCTGTTGCTAGTTGGGATTCGGATGTGTTGTTGTTGTCGCTGTTGCTGTCGCTGTTGCTGCCGGGCGTGCCAGTCGATAGTTGCTCCTTGAGTGTGTTCACTTCCTTCTCGGCTAATGTAGCGCGCTGCAAAAGAGAAAGAGAGAGAGGGAGAGTGTGAGTGAGTGAGTGCAGGCTGGGTCTGGCCCATATGTTTGTCGTGGCCAAAAGGCAACTATCGACCCTCATTAATTTTACTTTTAAAGTCATTACGGGTTAAATTTAGCCAAATTAATACGCTGCAAAACTTTTGCCCAGCCGGCAAAAAAGGCTTAAAAATAACACCAAACACCAGCAAACCCTCTGCCAGCCAGCCAACCAACCAGCAGCAGCAGCAACAGCAACAGCAACAGCCGACAAATTTATAGTTTATCGTTCGTATCGATAAGCCAACTTGGAATTTTAGTGCTATTAGCGTTGACCTTCGCCAAAAGGGGGGAAGCCAGACGACGACGACGACGACGACGTCGACTTGCTTGAAATCAAATGCCAAATGAGAAATTAAAACAACAACAACAGCAACAGAGGCAACAACATCAGCAACAGCAGCGACAAAAAAAAAGGTTACAAAAATATGCGGTGCAAACTTTTTTGGCAAATTAGTCTGGGCCCAGGACGCAGAGCCAGAGCCAGAGCCCGAGCATGGCGTCGAGTCCTGGCCTGAACTCAACTCACACCTCGGTGCTCGGCGCACAGGGCAGGGCTTAGTCGGGTCCGGTGCAGTGTCCTCGCCTTGGCGCTGCGACTACGACTTCTCCGCCGCCGCCTTCAGATGGCAATGACTTTTGGGGCACTTTGGCTTCGATTTTCTGTTGATTTGTACTTGTTTTGCTTTTTGAGTTTTGTGCAATTTTATTTGTATAAATACCGGAAGCCGATGAGGGGGGCATTGCAGGGGGAGTGGGGAGGGGGGGATGGGGGTGTGCCTGGCAGCCGGCAGGGCGTTGCAGGCAATAAAGAACTTTGGAAATTAGTCGATGGGCATATCGTTTCTCTATTGCCCAGAGAAAGGACGCTTCGCCGTAAGCCTTAGCTTTAGTTCTTATAGCAGTTTTTCCCGCAAATCGATGAAGAGACGACGACGACGCCCCTGCCTCTCGGAAACTTAAGCAGGAAGTCGTTATAAGGGTCGGGCTAGGACTGAATTGCACTGCAGTCGCTGTGGACTGGCGAAATGTAAACGATTAGGAAAAGTCCTTTTGGACTAGAGCAACTTTTGTGGCATTGCCCGGGACAATAGTTGGCTCGAGCTGAGGGACTAGCTCAATTGCAGTAGCTAATGTTGCGGCTTAAGGCAGTTGATGAGATGTGGCGAAAGTGTCGAACGAGATTCGATTGAAGGAGGCAACATGACATAGGAAGAACTGCCTGAGACGAATATCTCAGCTAGAGGAGAAAGTCTAAAGCAATTTGATGAGGTAAAGGACGTCCAGAGGTAAGGATTAGACTATGCCAGGCCGAACTGCCTGAGATGAAGTCCTTTAGAGCGAATTGCAGAGAGTAAAAGTCCAAGTCTAGAGCAATTGGATGGGTTAGAGTCGCTCTAGTGCTAAAGGTTAGTCTAAACCAGGAAGAACTGTCTAGGATAATCTCCTTTTGTCCGACATCTAGTCTAACCTAAGTCAAGCTGATGAGCTAGAGAAGAAAAGTTGAAGTCTAGAGCAATCTGACGAGGTAAAGTCATTCCAGAGGCAGAGACTAGACTAAACTAGGCCGAACTGCCTCAGATGAACTTCTTGTGAGCAAATTAAGGAAAGTAAAGTCCTGCAACACATAGGGTCTAGACCAATCTGAAGAGAGTTTTAGACGCTCTCGAGGTAAGTCTTAGACAGATGATGAGATGGAGCAGAGAATCTCAAGTCTAGACCAATCTAAGGATGAGGTAAGGGCTTTTTAGAGTTAAAGATTAAACAGCTTAAAGCTAAAGGCTTAGCTTAATCTCTACCTCCAGAGCGTCCCAACCTCATCAGATTTAAGCTTTACACTCTTCAATTCGATTAGACTTTGCCGTCTTCTACTGCCAACAAGGACTTCATTAAAGAACTTGCTCAAATAGCTTTAAGGTCAGAGTTTGCCGCGCCAGGTCCATTGAGTTGTCTTAAATTATTTACAACTTTGGCTAATTCCAGCTAGGTGGAATCTAGGTTGTTGCCTCTCGCAGCGGCTATAGCCTTGAAGAGTTAGAAACTTGGCATATTGTGTATTGGTTTAAAATGCAGCTAAATGACAAGAGACTGCCTCGTCGAGCCGCAGGAATTTGCTGTCTTTATTTATTTATTGTTGTTGCCGTTGTTGTTGCTGTGTTTATCTTTTTTCTTGTAGATGAATGGCCCTCGAGGCATATTTGTCAACATCATCAGCAAACGAAGCGAGCCCGAACCCCAACCAAAAAACCGAACCCGCAGCCAAATGTAACGTTAGCAAGAGCCGCAGGCACCGAACGAGGCGAGGCGAGGCGGGGCGGCACTGGGGGGGCGGTGGGTGTGTCGCAGTCTCGGTCTCGAGCTCGACTCGTCGCATAGATATATATTTATGATATTTAAAAGCTCTTAAGTACAAACAACAGACAAGCGACAGGGGCAGGGGTTGGGGCAGGGATTGGGGGTCGGGGGTGGCATGACTCGGTGAGGACAGGAGGAAGCTGCAGTTTTGTCCTTGCCGAGGACTTAAAATGCCAGACAGCCTTCAAAAGCGCGCAGGCTCTTACAGCTGGGCAACGGTTGGGGCTCTGATTTTCATGCTGACTGTTCTCTGGTGAATCTCCGCCTCGTCCTCATCCTCTTCCTCGCCCTCGTCCTGGTCGTTGTTGTTGCTGCCGCCGCTGAGCTGCTTAAGCTTGAAAATTGTTTTCATAATGCCCAGGCGGTCGACAACAAATAAAAACAAACAGAAATCGTATTTCTTTCGCAGCGCTCTTTCTGACTTTTTGCTGGGCAAATCAATCAGTGGCTGCCCAACTGTGCGCCGCTCAAACTGTGCTCAGGTTTTTGCCGTCTTTGCTGAAATGCGAGCCCCGTGAGAAAGGCGACACTTGTTGTGCTGCTGCTGCTGCTGCTGCTGCTGCCCGGCAAAAACTAGCTGGCCCACGTCTCGGCGAGCAAATCAATTAATGTGGCGTGGGCGCCGATGGAGTCGTCGTCCTGTGTGTGTGTGTGTGCTCAGCCCAGTTGTGGCCCAGTTCGAGCGGCTTAGCAAGCAGTTGCCAACCAAATGAGTTAATTAACTAAAATGCGGGTGGCTTTGCCCGTGTTTTACTTATATATAGAAATAAATTCTTTTTTTTCGGGGGTTTTTCACACACACAGAGCGGGAGAGACAGAAGTTGTAAAGTTCTATGGGCACACTTCAAATGCTTTCCCCACGTCTGTGTCCAGTCTGTGTGAGTGTGTGAGTTTGTGTGTGTGTGTGGTCAGCTTATGGCAAAAAAGGCTTTAGTATTGAGCACCCTTTTAGCGTTTTTTATACCCAATTTTTTTTTTTTTTTTGGGCACGTTTTTTGATGGGTTGCCCAGCGAGTTTCATTTAATATTTTTGCATGTGCCGGCGCAGCCACTTCAAAGGAGCAGCCGAAAATAGCTCGTCGCTGGAGAGAGAGAGCGAGAGAGAGAGGGAGAGAGAGCGAGAGAGAGATAGAGGGGGGGGGGGGAGCAAGGGCGGGCAGCAATGCGCGCCAAAAATGTTAAGTGAAATGTTAACAGCGCGCCCAATGTGCGATGCTGTTAACATTTCTATTAGCCAAAAACGAGCGGGCGACCACGTTGCACAGGGGTCACAATCGCACCTCAATTGAGCTCCGGCAAGTTAAAAAGCCATTAAAGCCAAGTGAGCTTAATGTGTAGAAAATGAATCCAATTTGTGTTGATATTAATGAGAGAGTTAAGTGAATGCGAACTCTTTACATTCGATTTTAGCTTTCAACTTTTGCTGGATTTAAGATATTTGGATTAATTTGTATATATATTAGGAAGATGACTAGGTAAAGCGAAGAATCCTTTTGATTTTATTGAAGTTCCAGCTTTTACTTAATTTAAGATTCAAGCTTTGCTGAAAGCTGCTTAATGCTCATAGATTAAAAGCTTTCCATATTTTGCTTGTTAGTTTATTGAGCTTAGATCAGCTCTCCATAATCTTGATCTAAGATTCTGAGATTATTGTTGTGCTTTGCTGAAAGTTGCTGAAAGCTCAAAGCGAGTTTAACTGAAAGCTGCTGAAAGCTCAAAGTTTATAATCATAAACTGTCTTCTCACCTAGCTTTTTGAGCCCTTCATCTTCATTATCTCAGAATATGGTTGAGTTTTGTTGAAAGTTGCTGAAAGCTGAAAGCTTATGAGCTTTCGATAATTCAATGCATTATTGATCTATAATCTTAATCAAATATTCTAATATGCTCAGCTTATTTTTATTGTCCAGCTTTACTGAAAGTTGCTGAAACTCGAAGCTTCTGAGCATTCCCTACTTTCCCATTTATAGCTTATTGAACTCTTTGTCTGCCCCTCCCCAGCTGCAGTTCCTTGTCGTAAGCTGCGTGTTCGAGGCTCAAAGGTTTGCTCTCTCAAGGATCAGCCGTTGGGCAATTGAGCTCTTGTTGCTTATTATTTTCTTATGCATTTATTTATGCTTTTCTGCTGCCTGTGCCGCTCTTCAGCAATTGTTGCAACTATCGCGCGCACACACACACGCACACAGAGGCACTTCAGTGCCAAGTCAAATACCACTCGCCAGAGCCAAGCCGAGCAACCACGCGCTCAATTGCTCTCTCTATGTGTGTGTGTGTGAGTCGTGCGCGCGGCACATGTCAAAAAGCGAAACAGATTCCAGCCCTGCGGCGTGAGTGTGTGTGTGTGTGTGTATTATAATGCATAAATACTCGCACTCCTTTGGCAGTCGTGAAGAATTTTTGCATGCGGCATTGTCTCAAGCTGTTTTCTGAAGTGAGTCGAACGGTCGACGTTTTTTTTTTGTCGCATGGCAGCTGTCAGAGTAAGAGCAGGAGAGAGGGTCAGCCAGAGAGCGAGGGAGGGCGGGAGAGGGAGCAGCACTTTTTGTAATTAGTACGAAAGCAACGTTATGAATTGTGCTTGAAGCTCAGCTCGAGTGCAAGTTGTTGTTGCTGCTGCTGCTGCTGTTGCTGTAGGCAGCCGCAACCCCTCAGCAGCAGCAGCAGCAGCAATATCTGAGCCGGGTCTGGGAAACGTCGCTGCATTGTTTGGCCGCACAATAAATCAAAGCAAATCAATGCGACGTCCGCTGATGCATGAGTGGGAGGCCAAAGAGAGAGGGAGAAAGAGAGAGAGGGAGGGGGAGAGCGCAGTGGTTACTTTGATTTAGGGGCGGCTGTCAGTTGTTGTCTTGACATTTGCAGTGGTGCGGGTAGGTAAAATACAAAAAAATAAAAAAAAAAACCTAAGAGGCAGTCGCTGCCGCTGCCGCTGCCACTTAAACGCCTACATGACATGACAAGCAGCGCAAAAGGGGGGCGGGGCCAGAGGCTGCTGCTGCTGCTTAGCTACATAAGAAAAAAGCAGGCAAAGCGTTTTCACAATTACACACACATTAAGCAGCAGGCAGGCTGCTAAAAAGTTAAAAAGTTCTGAGCGCAGGTGGGCCAAGAAGGGGTTAAATGTGCCAGCGCAAGGAGTGTGTGTGGGTGTGTGTGTGTGCGTGTGTCTATATCAATTGAAAGCAGCAGCAGCAGCAGCAAAAGCTCGCATATAAAAAAAGTGTAGCATGACATTAGGCGCAGACAAAGACGCTGCGCGTATGTCTTGACAGCTGTAAATGCAAAAGAGTGTGAGAGAGAGAGAGATAAAGAAAGAGAGAGAATGATATATATATATATATAAACGAGCTATGTGCTCGTCTTGTACATAAGCCTGTCAATGTGCCAAGTGGTTTGTGGCCTGCGGCAGTACGCATTTGAATAAATGCATAGAATAAGCGCACAAAAAAGGCAGAGAAGCAGAAAGCCAGATGAAGAGAGAGGGAGGGGGAGAGGGAGGGGAGAGGGAGAGGGGGAGTGAGAGCTGTATATGGAAGCTACAGAATAGCAGCATAAAGCACAAGCAGCTGTCAAGAAACAAGTTAGACAAGAGCATAAACATTCAAGTTGCTAACAAAAAGTCAAAGGAGCCAAAGCTCACAAAGTCTTAAGAGTGCAAGGATGTACAGGGATCGATCTATCAATAGCCCAACTCAGTTCTATAACAATTTGTTATTATATTTATTATATTAGTATATTATTATATATTATTATTACTATATCATTTCATTTTCTATATTCAATATAAGACTTCAGAATGCAACGATATGCAGTGATAGATCTATCAATATTCCAGCTCAGTTCTATATCCTTTTTAAATTTTTTTTAATTTAATACAAATATATATTAAAATATTTTATTAAAAGAAATTATTAATGAAAAAAATATAACTGAAATATATATTTTTTTTTAAATATAATCAAAATATTTTTGCTAAAAAATATAATTAAAATACATATAAATAAAATATTTAAAAAAAAAATAGAATTTAAATATATATAAATAAAATATTTTCTTAGGAAATATAATTTAAATATTTTTTTTTTGCAAAAATGTTCATAAAATATATTTATTAATTATTTTATTTTATTATATTATTTTTTTTTGTGACTATATTTCATTTTATCTTTAAGATTTATTTTTAAATTATTTTATATTACTTTATTTTTTTATTGTTAATATTTTTATATTATTATTAGTTTTTGTATATATATTAAATATCAAGTAACACAACAAATCCCAATCTCCATCTAAGAGAGCTTTTCATTAATCATATAGCAATAGTTCCATAATCATGTCTACAATCGATAATACTTATCGATTACCTTAATTAACTAAACCCGCTTTAAACCAGCATTTGCTTGCTATTTGGCAACTCAACGCCTTTCGGGTCTGCTCTTTGGCCTTTGAAATGCTGTGCTATCCATTAACTTGATATTATATATGTTGCAGCTGCTTTTGTTTACAAGCTACACACACTCTCTCACACACATTTCTTTTCCATGTTTGCTGCGTTTTTATTTTTGGGACATGCCTTTGCATTTGCTTTACAATTTCAAACATCATTAGCAACGCACACACACACACACACTAACACACACACACGAGAGAGAAGAACAAACACGAAGCTTTCACACACAAACACAGACGCACATATCCCTTTTTGCTAATTATTTATTTAAATATTAAACAAAAAATACCCAAACACACACAAAAAGAAAAACACACACACACACACATAGAGAGAAAGCAAGCTACAAAGTAAGTAAGAGAGTGGGAGGGAGAGGGAGGAAGCTGTGAGTGATTGAGGCAGAGCTAGAGTAAGCGAGATAGCGCGCCTTGAAAACTGCAACGAAAAAATACCAAAAAAAAGAAACACATAAATAAATAGATATACACACACACATGCATGCAAAAACGGAGTGAAAAGAGTAGTATACAAACAACACACACTCACACACACACACACACACCCGCTGAGAGAAGACGAAAATGATGTATTGATGTTTCTGTGAGAGATTGAGGTAGGCAAAGGGGTCGAGCAGCGCCATCTATGTGCTGTGTGTGTCTGTGCAGCAAAGACGCACGCAGCAAAAAAAAAAAAAAAACAGAAACAAAAAACAAGAAAAAGCAGAAAAAACAAACACACTCACACACACACGAACACACTCATAAAAACAAGCAACAAACAACGACGATGTCGAAGAAAAAGTACAGAACGAGAGCGCAAAAGGAGAAAAAGTAGCTGGCGTGTGTGTGTGTGCGAGCGAGCGAGATGCGCATATGCATACGAAAATACTCGCACATAACTGTACACGAGACAGTGGCTCTGGCTGTGAGGGGCTGCCTAACTCAGTCAGTCAGTCAGCCAGCCAGTCCGTCTGTCTGTCTGTGCGTCCAACTGTCTGCTCAGTTATGTTCCGTCAGCCCAGCTAACTAATATTTTCTAATTTAAAATTCTGTTTCTTTTTTATTACACACACACCCACACATACACACCCCCTCACACACACACACACACAGCTACACACATGTATGTAAATTTATAAAATTTCTATTTACTTATCAAAAATCAGGCAGCCATTGAAAAAACAAAGAGTTGTATTTATTATTACCCCGCCCGCTCTCACACTCCAACTCTCTTTCCATCTCTCTCTCCCACACACGAAGAAGAAGCAGCAAAAGATGATGAAGGAGCAGCAGCTGTAGATAGGGGAAGTCGCTGCCGCTGCTGCTGTGCACGCCCAAATGTATGCTATACAAAATATAAATTAGCTTTGATATGCGAAGCCGCTGGGCGTTTGGGCCGGGGGCTGGACTGTAAAAAAGGATTATGTACACGCGTGTGTGTGTGTGTGTGTGTGTGCGTGTGTGAAAAGATGCTGAAAAAAGGATTAATGCGCGCGCCAAGCAAGCAAGACAGCAGCAGCAGCAGCAGCAGCAGCTGGGCAGAGTGGAAGCCAGCTCTATATGCTTCGATTTTTAATGCGTCATATGACAAGGCACGACTGTATGTGTGTGTGTGTGCGTGTGTGTGTGTGTGAGAGACTGTGTGTGTGTGGGTAATTGTCTGTCCCGGCAAGCTGAATCCAAAGCGGGCTTTGGCTTTGGCTTTTTGGGGGCTGCAAAGTGTCAAAGAAAAATGTGCGCCACTTTCTTTTCAAAGGCTGCAGTTACACACGCGAGTGTGTATGTGTGTGTGTGTGTGTGTGTGTGAGTGTGTGCGTGCATCAAATTAGACGATTTCTAATTGCTGTCTGTAAAGAGCGAAGCGGCATGGATTAAAACTGACACATTTAGCTGGCTGCAGGCGGCGCGAGGGCGGGCGGCAGGATATGAAATATGATAGATATGCCAGATCAAAGCCTAAATATCATTTAAGTTGCTTAAGGCAACGAAAGGAGAGAGGAGGGGAAGGGAGAGAGAGAGAGAGAGAGAGGGGAGTGAGAGAGAGAGTGAGTGTAAATGGGGTTTTAAAATTTATATCGATTGAAGGAGATTGAAATGGCAGGCAAATGCAATAGCAGAGGGAGTTTGTGACAGAGAGAGAGAGAGAGAGAGAGAGAGAGAGAGAAAGAGAAGTAAAGCAAAAGCCAGAGAGAGAGAGAGAGAGAGAGAGGGAGAGAGAGTAAAAGAGGGAGAGAGAGAAAGAATGTAATCTAAAATAAACCTTGTATTGAATGAAAGTAATTAGAAACAGCTTAAAGCTTGAAGGCAAATGCAACGACGATAATACGAACGAGATAGAGAAAGAGAGAGAGAGAGAGAGACAGAGCTGTGATCGCTTTCTCGCAGTTGAACAAACGCTAATAGCTACCGCAGCTCACTTCTCGTCGCAGCTAGGCATTTGACAGTCAATTCCTCAGAGAGAGAAAGAGAGAGAGAGAGAGAGAGAAATGTCTACAGGTAAGCAAGAGTGTTTGCTAGTAAATTCCTCAGAGATAGTTTGAACGAGTGATAGCACACTCTGATCAACCGCTCACGCTTTAACAATCTCTAACTATTGCAGCTCACTTCACGTCGCAGCTATTTTTTTCTCAGATTCCTCAGAGAGAGAGAGAGAGAAATAAAGAAAGAGAGAGACAAGAACAACAGCTAAAGTTAAGCAAGTCTCAGAGTCTCCTCTGTGAAAGTGAGCTCTCTCTCTTTCTCTGCTCACTCCGATCACCCTCTCTCTCTCTCTCTCTCTCTCTCTCTCTCTCTCTCTCTCTCTCTCTCTCTCTCTCTCTCTCTCTCTCTCTCTCTCTCTCTCTCGCCTCAACAACATCTAGCTGCCGCGGCTCACTTCACGTCGCTGCTAGGCAAGTGCCCGAGTGTTTGCCAGTCAAGTCCTAATGCTGATTCCTTACTACGGCTTAGGCTCATTAACAATCAAAGCCCAAATGAATGTGTGCGTGGCCAACCCTTTGCAGCCTCCAGCCGGGGGCTGGACAAACCCTCTCCCCCCAACCCCCACCCCCGCACACACACACACACGTAAAGTAATAATAATTTTTTGGCTTATCCTTATTATTACATAACGTATGCATACCTTTTTTTGTAGCTGACCAATCGTACATCAAAAATTAACCCAACCGGGGAGGGGGGAGTGGCAGGCAGAGCTGTATGACCCTTTTTTCAACCGTGTGTGTGAGTCATTGTTGTGTGGCGCCCCCATCGCCCCCCCGCCCCCCTTTTCGTACGCTCTTTTGGTCACTTTGTGCGTAGGCCTTTTTTTTGGCAACATTTTTGAGTGTGCACAACAACAACAACAAAAAGTAAATAATTAAGCATTACACTGACCAAATAGCACAGCTGCATGGGTGGGTGGGTGTGTAGAGGGGGAGGGGGGTCACACACACACACACACATTGTCCAGACAAATACAAATAAATATATAACTCATATATGTGGGCCGCACAAATAATGATTAGAAGTCCCTTCTCACACCACTGTCTGTGTGTGTGTGTGTGTGTGTGTGTGTGTGTGTGTTTGGCTTTTGCTTTGTTTTTTATGCCCCATGTGTGTGCGTGTGTGTGTGTAATTTTTGACATTTTTATGCGGGCCTTAAACTAAAGGCAGACTGAACCGAACCAAAAAAAAGAGAAAGAAAATCAGCTCAAAGTTAATGTGCCTAAAAGGGTGACAGGGCGGGAGTCTATATATATATACATATATATAATATATATATGTGTGTGTTTTACATAAATTTGACACTGTAAAATCTAACAGAAATTAATGATTTTTATTTGTATGCGTGCGCCCAGGTACAGTTGTGCACAAAAATAGCAAAAGTCGTGTTAATAATAAAGCAAAAATTTTGTGGAGAGCCACAGCCACTCACCCCCACCCACTCACACGCCCCTGTGTATTCTTAGTGAAGCTTAACAAAGGGCACACACACATAGCCACGCCCCACCCGCTGCGCCCCTGCCTCGTCTTTGTAATGAGGCCTAATTAAATAAGCATGAAGAAATGCCAACATATTCGCCGTTTGCCTAACTAAATGTTTAAGCAGTTGCAAAAATCAATTCAGGGAGGGGTGACGACTTGGGGCCTGGCTGCTTCGAGAGCTGTGCCTATCTATCAAATCTTTAATTAAGCCGAAAATTAAGCAATTTATTTTGTTGCTTAGAGAGAGAGAGAGAGACGACCAAGACGCAGACGAAGTCGAGCCTCACGGCGTTGCCAGTTGCCATCCTTTAGCATTTTACAATTTCAATCAAAATTTCCAATCAATGTCAATTCATTATGCTCCAAGGACAGCCGCAAAAGGTGGCAGCAAGGCGCCAAGGCAACGCTCCGGCGAAAGCAACCCTGGAGCAGGCGCTGGCATTTTTAATGAAAGCCACGCACAAAGTTCCCTGTCAAGTTTTGCCTAATCAAAATCGACAACATTTTATAGTTTGGCCGGAAGGACAGAGAAAGGCAAGGAGAGGCGCAGTCAGTCAGACAGACAGTGGGCGGGGGGCGTGGCAGGCAGTGTGTGACAAACAAATATTTGAAAACGTAAATCAGAAATCTTTCACTTTCATTTGGCAATCCTTTTATGCCCCTTTTCACTGTGGGCGAAGGGTGGGTGGGGGGGCGTGGCAGCAAGGGTTGCCAGATAGTAGCTTCGCTTGGAGCCTGGGACAAAATCGAAAAACATTTCGTGTATTAAAACCGAAACGAATTAATTTAATTAATTACAATCATGTCTTATTAGAGACGTATGAAGACGACGTCGACGTCGACGAAGACGACGTGGCTGCCGCTGGAGGGCTGCGATGGGCGGGGCACGAGCAGAGCTGAAAGACAATTTGTTGTTGTTGCCAAAGAGTTGCTTTTGCCTTTGTTTCAAGTGTTGTGCGAGAGGGGGAGGCGAGGGTGTCCCAGCGATATTGCTTCAGGGGTGAGTTGCGGCCAGGACGTGGGGCGGGAAGTGGAGACTCGGGGGCGCAGCCCGTCAGCCCGCTGCGTAATAGCGTATATTTTATGCTCACATCATTTATAAATGCCTGATTTGTTATTTACAAAACGAGACAAGTTGCGGCATTCTGGATTCTATGGCATTTCGCTTGGGGACTGAGCGACTGAACTTGCCGTTGTCTAGCTACGATATGTGTATTCGATTGTGCCACTCTGTACGTGTGTGTGTGTGTGTGTGTGTGTGTTGCCACTTAATTTGAATTTGAGTAATTGCCAAGATGCCAGCGTGTCTTGTGGCCAACAATAATGGGCTAACAGCTAACAGAGTTGCGCTGCAGGCAAGCCAGCAGTTAACAGTGAGCTAACATAGGCGCTCCGTTTGTAGCTACTTAACAGTGAGTTAACATAGTTTTTTAGAATACTTACGGCTTGCTTACAATTGAGATTAAGATTACTTCATTAACGTCTATTTAACAGAGTGTTAACATTTATTGATTATACTGAGAGCTAAGCATTAACAGCTAGTTAACACCGCTTGAATATACCTTAAGTTAGTCTACCATTTAAATTATGATTTCCCTATTTACAGCTGCCGTTAACAGAGTGTTAACATTGGCTTGAAACACCAGTTTCGAAAACTGGTTAACAGTGTGTTAACATGGGCGGAAAACACCAAGAGTTGATTAACAGCTGATTAACAGTACAGGCTAGCATTGACAGAAGATACTGAGAGGTAAGCTATGAAAGCCAGTTAGGCTACAACAACGAGCTAACAGTGCTTTAACATTGACTTAAAATATTAATAATCAAGCACTAACATTTACTTAGCCGCAAGTTAACATTACTTGCATACACATATAGTTTAAAGGTGTGTTAACATAGCTTGAACATGCTCACAGTTAGCTCACATTTCACAGTGAGTTAACATCACTTGAAGATGCTTACAGTTAGCTCACATTTTCAAGCATACTTCCATCATTTACAGCTAGTTAACAGCGTGTTAACATAGACTACAAATACTAATAGAATTAGCCCTAATTTCCTTCATTTCATTACTAATTTCTTTCCTTCACTTCATTTCATTACCAATTGAATTACTGCATAAGCTAGCCTAACATAACACTAACAGCATATTAACAGTGCTTTAACATAACAAGCTATTTCGAATTCCTCTATATAGTCCATTTCGCACACAGATTCCTCGGCCCACACGACGCATACGCAATATTTATTGGCAGCAGCTCGCGAGGCAAGGCAAGGCAAATGCAACTTCATAGATTACAGAGAGAGAGTGTGTGTGTGTGTGTGTGCCTGTCTATATATCAGACACGCTGCATACTTCTTTTTACACTTTGTTGCCATTGTTGTTGTTGTTGCTGTTGTTGTTAATTAATTTCTGTAAAAATATTTATTATTATTAGTCGGCCAGCGACTGCAAAGCGGCAATGCACTCATCAGCACCCAGACAGACAAAGTGCGCGAATGACTGAGCAGGCGAGCGAGCGAGCGAGAGAGAGAGAGGGAGAGCAAATATATTGGACTAGCAGATCCATATTAACGCGCTCTCCCTCCCTCTCTCTCTCTTTCTCTCTCTGTCTCCATCACCTGCCGCGCTCCTCTCCCAACGACTTGACTGTCACTAAACGGCTCATCTAACTGCAATGCTTCATAGAAATTTCGTTTGTGTGGTGTGCTGATTCGGGAACGTGTATCGGCAAGGGAGCGGGCATGGGGTCTGGCTAGCTAGCTAGCAGGCTGGCTGCAAGCAGGCTGGCTGGCTGGCTGGCTGGCTGACTTATTTTTACAACAACAATGAACGTTCAGACGGACGCAAATCACAAAATGAAAATCGAAAAGTGCATGGTTCTATATATTGTGCGATATATCTATCTATATATATATATAGTGTGTGCATCTATATGAATATATACATATATATATATTTAAAATGCATATAGATTTGTATTTGGCTTATGGCAACAACAAATTTACACTCCAACAGACGTTGATGTCGTCGTTGTCAATGTTGTTGTTGCTGTTGTCGTCGAGCCAGTCAGTCAGTCAGCCGCGTCGGCCGCTGCCCCATGCCAGATCCCAGCACCCAGATCCCCCCTCGCCTGCTCCTCCTCCTCCCCCACGCGCCTTGTCACCCCTTTTGTGCGACTATAAAAATAGGCAAATAATTATTTAAGAATTTCTTGATTAATTGGCAGCCTTGTTGTTGTTGTTGTTGCTGCTGCTGCTGCTGCTAGTTTTGTTGTTGCTGTTGTCTTGTTTTTTTTTTGCGCGTTTCTGTTGGCAGCAACAGCGCAATTTTAGCCAACACTTGATTGCATTTTCAATTGTTTGCCGTTATGCATTTTTGCCAATAATTTACATAAATGGCATCCTCGCATAGTTCTTGGCATAACCAACGTGGCAAGAGGAAGAGCTGCGGCCACAGAGAGAGAGAGCAGCAGCAGCAACAGCAGCAACATTGTTGCTGTTAGTTGTGGCAGCAATTGAAGTTGCAAGCAAATCAAATTTCAAATTAGAAAATAGCTGAGGAAAGGCAAAGGATTTTGGGGCAGAAATAGAAATGAAGAGGGAGGGAGACGGAGGGAGAGAGAGAGAGAGAGAGAGAGAAAGAGAGAAAGAATAAAAAGAAAGAGTGAGTGGGAAAGAGAATAAAAAAAAAGAGGAAGAGAGAGAAGCTTAGGGAGATGGTGAGAGAGAAGTGTTATAGATATAGATAGATAAAGAATAAAAAAGAAGAGAGAGAGAGAGAGAGAGAAGCTTAGGGAGAGGGTGAGAGAGAAGGAGTGATATATTGATAGGGCAAGAGAAAGAGAGATCAAGAGATATCAAGAGACATCAGTAGAATAGAAGAGAGAGAGAGAGAACTAGCAAGTAATCTACAAATTCTTGGCTAACTTTAAGAGTGAGCTATTACAACTTAAAGCTTTATAGTAAAGCTTCAACAACTTTAAGTTGTCTAACCATAAAAAGAAAATACTTTATGAATGAGCTTTAAAAATAAAGTCTAACAGCTTTCAGCTGTAATTTAAGCTTTATTATTTTAAGAATGAACTTTAACAATAAATTCTTACAACTTTTAGCTTTAATTTCTAGCTTTAACAGCACTAAACAGCCTCTGATCTAGCTTTTTCTTGAATTGAAACCGAGAAATGCTTCTTTTTAGAGCACACTAGATTAAAGCTCATGTTGAAGCTTGAGGTTAAAGCGAAGTTTGACAAAGGTATTCAATAAATTTTGTAATATTATTATTATTTATAATATATATTACTTAAATATATACTATATAATAATATATAAGGAGCCTCTTAAGAACCACCTAAGGAAAATGCTTTTCAGCTTGAGTCATTGGGCTAAGCTTCTATCAAACTTTAAGCCTAGTAAAGCTCATTCAAGCTTTATTCTGTTTGTAAGCTATATCCTGGTACTTTCAACTGCAATTGAATGAAAAGACTTTGAGGAGAGAGCTAACTCAAATCACTAACTCTCTCTCTTTCTCTGTCTACTAACTCCATCACTTGATCAGCAATAACTTTACATAGCTTTAGTGAGCTTTGAGTTCCCTGCCACTGCTTTATTGATTTGCCAACTATTTGTGCGCTGAGTTCTCGCGTTCTCTCTCGTTTGCCCAGTGGTGATCGGTGGGACATCGAGTTGACTAACCTGTCTCGCATAGAGCACTCAACACCTCTCACTCTCCGGCAGTGGAGCAGTGCGCACTCTGCGCCGTCTATGCACCAATTAGCATATTTTATATCAATTCCTGTCATACATTCCACACCTTGCCAACAGCGTGCGTCGACGTCGTCGTCGTCGTCGTTGCCGCCCAAACAATTCGCAAGGCAAGCAGCACAAAGGCTTCACTCTCAGTCTCTCTCTCACTCACTCTCTCTCTCTATCTCTCTCTCAGTCTCTCTCTATGTCTCTTTTGCTGTCTATATATACATATGTGTCTCGTTTATTTTTATCAACTGTAGTTTGGCGAGAGAAAGGAAGAGAGAGAGGATGGGAGGGAGGAGTGGGGAGGGAGAGAGAATCTGCCACAGTCACAGTCACATTCAGAGATTCATCTTGTCGTTCCGCATAAATAACTGTCGCAGTGCCTCCATTTGCCCCCTCAATGTCTGGCAGTTTGTCTCTATGTCTGCGTGCATGCATTATTTCATTAAAGTATTACAATATTAATTCGATTTTCACTAATTGACAAGAAGAAGAAGCAGCGGCAGCGGCAGAGCCAGGCCAGCTCCAGTCGTTGCTTTGTCTGCCTGTCAGTCTCTCTATGTGTGTGTGCTGATGATCATCATCATTGTCATCATCATTGTCATCGTCATCATTTGTCGCCGCTTTTGGCTCTTCATCTTTGTCGCGCGCTGCGGCCCAAGCGAGTTGTTGACCCGATTCCGCTCCTGGGCGGCCCACTGAGTCGCCACCCAGCGCGGCACAGCTGCCACGCCCCCCCGAGCCACTCACAGCCGCCTTTTCTTTAGCTTTTTGCCCACTTTTTTTCCGTGCTTTGTTTTGGTTTTTCCTTCCTGACGTAACAAAAAACGCGACACGCCCACACACACACGCACACACAAACGGCGAAAAACGCGCGCGAGAAAATAATAATAATAATAATAATAATAAAAAGAATAAAAACAAATAAAAAGCAACAACAATAAGAACAAGGGCGAAATTTTTGGCGCGGGGAGCTGCTGCTGCTGCGGCTGCTGCTGCTCCATGGACAGAGGCGTACGCGTGTTGTGGGCGTGCCGCGAGGTGGGTGTGCGCCAGTGTGAGTGTGTTGTGTGTGTGTGGGGTTGGGGCATGTGTCTGTTGCGGTTTTCATGTTGTGCGTAGCTGTCGCAGCGCCCGACAAACTGTTGCTGCCCGACCCAGTGGGACGCGGGCACATGCCAAATGTGCTTACCAGCAGCAGCAGCACTTGGCACGGCTGCCGCAGTAGTAGGAGAGTAGGTGGGGGAGCTTACTGTTGCCTAAGGTAATTAGTGTATTAGTCTACAAGTCCAATGCTCTAATACTCTGATACTTTAATACTATAATACTATAGTACTCTAGAAATCCCATAATTCAATATTTTAATACTAATGTACTGTTATACTCTTATACTCTTATATACTTATACACGTATACTCTTACCCTCTAATACTCTAATACTTTTATATTCTGATGCTCGTCTACTTTTATACTCTTAAAATCGTATACTATTATACTCTTCCAATCTTATACTTTTCAACTCTTATACTTTTCCACTCTTATATTTTTCCACTCTTATACTCTATTAACCTTTCCCTTTCTTATAATTTTCTGCTCATATACTTTTCTAGTCTTATATTTGTTTCTCTCTTATAATTTTCTACTCTTATACTCTTTGACCCTTTCCTTTTCTTATACTTTTCTACTCTCATACTCTTCTACTCTTAAATTCTTCTACTCTTATAATTGTCCACTCTTATTCTTCTACTTTTCGATTCTTCTACTCTTATAATTTTCTACATTTATACTCTTATACTTTTCTAATCTTATACTCGTATACTTTTCCACTCTTATACTTTTTTACCCTTCTTTTTTCGACTCTTATACTCATATGCTCCCATACTGATACAGTTAAGCCGTTATACTCCAATACTCTTCTACTCCACTACTCTTATACACCTATAATCTTATAATCTTTTACTCTTGTAACCATAATCGTATACTCTTATACTGTTTAAATCTCACACTTCTGCACCCTTATAATTTTACTCTCTTATACTATATAGAGTTTCGGCCTATTCCTTCCCACCAAACAACTGTTAATTGTGCTTTCTTTGCCAACAGCACTTATACATTTCTTCTCCATTACTTCATCGCTTGCTGCTCGACCCCATGGTGCAGCTGCAACAGGCCTAGTCCTACTGGGCTGCTGGCTTTGTTGCTGCCTCGGCATTCGCCTTGTTGTTGGCATGTTTGGCATTCTGCTGTTGTTGTTGGCGGCTGACCCCAAAGTACAAATCAATTGCGTATGTGTTTGTTTTTGTGTTGGTGTGTGGTCCGCGAGTGTATCATCATGATGATCATCATTGTCGTCGTCATCATCATCTGCACATCACACACACACACACACACACACACACAACGCCGGCCACGTGCGGCTTGGTCAATGCCAGCCGGCCGGCCTTGTCGTCTGTCTGAAAATTGTGTCAATTGCAGTGCCCAGTGGCCTGTCTGCACAAAACAACACGCCCACACCTAGCCCCACAATCAACCCCAACACACACACACACACCAGCACCACCATCCCAGCCACCCACCTGCTAGGCAGTGTCAACAACATGCGCAGGCCGCGCAAAAATGTTGCACGCATTGCGATGGAAGCCTCCCCCCGAAAATTTCAAGCGATTCAATGTCAAATGCGCCGCAATTCCCCAAATTGCCAAGAGCCGAGAGCCGAAAGCAAGCAAATTATGAAAGTGATTTGGAGGCGGCTTAAGCACTGCCTAATGAACCCATAAAACTGATATTTCAAGACATATCTAAGACTGTGAGTTGGCACTAGATTAGCTGCTAGTTGGCGTTTCATTATATACTATTTTGATATAGATTACGTGATATATGAGCCAGGTGGGATTAGGCTCTTTGCTTTGGGAAGAAAGTTTGTTTTGCCATCTAAGAAAATGAAGGCAGATATCAGCTAAGCAGCGGGGACTAAGGTTAAAGCTAGAGACTGAGAAAAGCTGAGCTGTAAATGAAGTGAATAAAAAAAAATAATAAAAAAAAAATAACAATGATAATAAGTATAATATAAAAAAAAAAATAAAATATAAAAAAATATACAAAATAAAAAAAATAATAAAATATAAAAAAAAATATACAAAATAAAATAAATAATAAAATAAAAAATAAATACAAATAAATTTAAAAAAAAAATAAAATAAAATAACTAAATATTATATAAAAAATACAAAAAAAATATAAGAAAAGATATAATAAAAAATATTAAATAAAAAATATAAAATATAAATAAATAAAAAATAAATAAGAAATAAATAAAAATAAATAAATAAAAATAAGTAAATAAAAAAATAAATAATGCATCTAGGCCTAATTACAAGTCAAGGCTTGAAACTAAAGTCTTTATAGAATATGAGATGAGCTGAATAACAAACATATAAAAAAAATGTCCATGTTTTTTCTAGGGTTAAGCTAGCGAAGTTATCAAGAAATTTTTGGCATTTCTAGCTTAAAGTCTTAATATATTAAAAATCTGTTTTATTCCATATTTTTGCAAGACTTGCCTGGACAACTTGGCATGAATTTTTCTGATATTTGCGGTTACAAATTTTACACATAAAAACTCTTTTTCTCTCCATTTGGCTCGCCTCACACCAAGAGCTTTGTCTCAACACAACTGTCATCAGTTGCAGCTAAGACAGGAGCAAACCTCAAGCGCCTGCTGCCACCTACAAAAGCTGAGGCGACGCTACCCCTCTCCCCACCTCTATCACCCTCACTCTGTGGCTTACAGCTTGCGGCTTCTGTTTCCGGCAGGCCCTTGCCGCTGTCAGTTGACTGTCTGCCGCAGCAGCAGCAGCGAACTCTGGCTGTGACCCGCCGCTCGTTCGCCTCTGACCTTCAGCACAAATCAAATCAAAATCGATGCTCCCACGCATTTTGCCCGCTCAAAGCTGGCTGATCAGCGAAACAATACAAAAAGCGAAAATAATATTAAAAAAAAGAAAAAAAAAAGAAGCGAGACGAGCGCTTAATTTAATTTCCTCTCAAAGCAAGCACACACAGAGAGACAGGCGCAGAGGGCACAATTTTTGTGAAATTCGATCGAATGAATTATGTCGAAAGCGAACAACAACAACAACAAGAGCAGCGACAGCAGCAACAACAACAAAAGGCAAACGAATCAGTCAAAGCTCTTTACGCTTTTTGCATATCGGCGGGCAACAGGAAATCCATGTTTATGTTTAAATTAATAATAAGAGAGCAAAAAAAAATACTTAAAAAAATATATATATATATATATTATATATATATATATATACCCATATATATATTCCCTATATATATATCTGCCCGTCAAGTTGTGTGTGGGTTTTCGGCTATTGGGTTATATCAATTGAGAAATTGAAATGTAAGGCACTCGCTGCTGATGCTGGCGTCGCTGCCGACGTCGCTGCCGGCGTCGCCCTCGTCGTCTTGGCTATATTATGCGGGGCATGCGACGCATTAATACAATAAATTATATTATGGCTCTTCCTGTTTGCCCGATAAACGAAGCCAGAGCCGCAGAAAAAAATACAAAAAAAAAAAGAGAGAAGAGAAGCAAAAATTGAATTGAACGTTTGTCGCTCTTTGCCTGCTGATCGCGTCGTCAATGGGGCATGCAACAGGGCGAGTGCCAAGGGGTTTGCCATAATGAAGTCGATGATGATAATAATGCGTCGTCGTCGTCGTTGTCGTCTTTGTCGTTCGCCCCGTTCTTGGGCAGATCTTGTGCGTCTGATTTGTGCAAATAATTGAAATTTGCATATAATGAAAGGCAGAGGATGGGGCGGAGGCTGGGGCTGGGGCAGAGGCTGGGGCAGAGGATGGGGCAGAGGCTGGGGCAGAGACTGGGGCAGAGGTTGGGGCAGCGGCAGAGGCTGGGGCAGAGGCTGAGGCTGGGGCAGTGCGGGGGCGTCTCTAGCTAGGCTGCACAGTAGCTGCAATCAGAGTGTGGCTAAGCAAAGGTAGCTCGCTGCGTCTATTGTCAGCTGGCACATAAATTACATTTAAGGCGACGCAGGCAACGAGCTAAAAGCGTTAAATTCATTCACAAAAAAAAACTATAAAAAAAAAATACTGAAAAAAATACCAGCAAAAAAAAGGGTGAGAGAAATCTGTTGCAGCAGCCTTGAAAATGCTTTAAACTTTAAGTCTGATGATCTTGATCATCGGCTTGCCATATTATCATAATCAGAATCATGATGAAGTTGCGCCTACTTTCGCGTGGGCGTCCCCGCGTGGGCGTGTTGTCTGCCTCTTGTTGTCAAGGGCTGGTCGCAATTGTTGTTGCCGTTGCCGTTGCTGTTGCCGTTGCTGTTGCTGCTAATGGCAGGCAGACGAGACAAGTTTTGACATATTTTTTGTTGTGCAGCTGTGTGTGTGTGTGCGTGTGTGTGTGTCGCATTGATGATGAGGACATGAATGAAACGCAAATGAATGAATATGCCCAGGCTCAGGCACAGGCACAGGCACGGGCACAGGCACAGTCGCTGGCTCAGGCACATTCAGCTTGGCTCACTTGAAGTCTTGGCAGACAGTTAACCAGGCAGGGGCCCGGGCATTATATGATGTGCCAAATAAATCGCTAAAAAGCAGCTCTAGCAATACACATCTTCAGTGTTTATTATACGACTTACGTGTGGGTAACCCAGTTGCCTAAATTATCTACTTTTCTCTTTATATTCGTTGCAATTACCTGTGGAAGAGACGGAGGGAGAGAGAGAGAGAGACGAGGGATAAGTTGAATGTTTCATATGACAAATAAAATACTTAGAAATACCAATAAAAATACTTTATATGTAGGCTAAATACTAAGTAAATGTCTGCTTAAGAAAACAGCTCAAAAAGCGATTTTTTAAAGCTCAAAGCAAGTAAAATACTTAAAATACCATAAAAAATATACCACAAAAAATATTTGTAAGTTTATAATTATGAAAATTGTCAAAAAGCACAGCAAATACTTAGAAAATACCAAGAAATATACAAAAAAAAAAATTATTTTGAGGTTTTTAAATAATGAAAATGTTCAAAAAGCACAGCAAATACTTGGAATACCGAAAAAATACTAGATATACATATACCAACAAAATAAATAATATTGTTTTTTGTTTAATAAAAAAAATTGCCAAAAACCAAAGCTAATAAAATACGTAAAATACCTAAAAAATACTAAACATATAAAAACTTGAAAGCTTTAAGCTTTATCTTCATTTTATTTTTCAAACTTTAAGCTATGTTTCTAATATTCTCATATTTAGAATGTGAAAGGCCTGTGGTTGAAGCTTGAATTCTAAGGTTAGAACGTTTCTCAAATTCACAGAAATGTGGAAATTGAATATGCCCAATAATATATTTTAAGTGTCTTTAAAATATTAATCAAATACTAAATATATAATAGCTTAAAAGCTAAATATCAAGAGTATTTAAGAACTGAGCTTGAAGTTTGGAAAGATATTTAATACCATTAACGAAAAATTACTTCAACTGGAATTTTTTTTTATATTTTTTAGCTATAAATTGAGACCTAAATAAGAAATATCGATAGTTCTAAAATATATAAATATATCTTAGTTGAAGCTTCAATATTTGTAAGGAAATGTTAAGAAAAATCTAAAGTCAAAGATAGTATATTATTGGGAAGTCCAAACAAATTGTTAATATACTTATAAATTATATAAATATATATATGATATATAATTTATAATGCTTATAGACATATGTATCATAAATATATCTTCTATATATAGTCTATATTTTTCTCCTTTAATACTCAATATCTTAAGAGTTTTTTGCTTTATCTCTTACGTAGTTAGAGAAATCGCTTATTGATCTATGCCTATCGATATATATCGATCGATATATGTATACATAGATATATATTATATATATATGTATGTATTGGTAGTACAGTACTTTGCTGCTCGCGCGCGTAATTTGTTTCCTTCGTTTCTTTTTCTTTTCTTTTCTTTTTTTGTGAACTGAGCACGGGACACGTCGGTAGCCGATTAAAACGCGTCAAATAACAATTAACAACTGATGCAGATAATCAGTGAACAAAAATGTCTGAACGCGAAAAACTTCTACACACACACAGAGAGAAAGAGAGTGAGACAGAGAGAGAGAGAGAGAGAGAGAGAGGGAGAGAGGGAGAGCAATACATGCACACACGCATGTCAGCAGCATTTGTGATAAACGACAAAATGGAATCAAATCTAAAGCTCCAAAAAAAAAAAAAAAAGTAAGAAAAAAAAAAAGATTTATATATACTCTATAAGTATATGTACGATATGTGTACATATAATAGCAACGGCTACTGTCTGCCTGTGTGTGAGTGTGTGTCTGTGTGTGTGTGAGTGTGTGTGTGTGTGTGTGTGTAGATTTTAGTTAACACCATATAGTGCTGTGCGGAATAACAAAAGAGAACAAATACATCATCATCATCATAATTATAAAATTAAATGCTTCTTGCTTGAATATTTTTGTTGTTGTTGCTATTGTTGTTGTTGTTGTTGCTGTTGTTGTTGCTTTTCTTGTTTTGTACAAAACAAATTTTATCAATTTTATTTGTGGCAGCAATGTGGCGCGCGCAAAAGGGGGGACGGGGGCCGTCACTTAGCCACGTCTTTTGGCTCGACTCGGCTCGTCAGGTGTTATAAGCGCCATAAATTGTTCAGAGTCGACGTTTATACGTAGTATTACGCGCATTTAGTGCTGCATTTCGGGAGTGTGTGGCAACGTTTAAATATTGCTAAAGATAATATAGATACACAGAGCTCTCTGTGTATCCGTCTGTGTCCGTGTGGAATACGGAATAATACAGAATACACAGAGTCGAATGTGTGCTTAAGATATCGCCAGGCACAAAATAGCTGCCATATTTATATAGAGACGTAATCAAGTCAGTCAAGTCGAGTCAAGTCGAGTCGAGTCAGCCAACCAAACAAACCAAAGCCCCACTGATTACTGTCTATTGGCTGGCCGCGCGTACCTCGACCACGACCACAACGACGACGACGACGACGACATTTCAACAGCTACAGCTACAGCTACAGCTAGAGTTAAGTATTGTATATAAAGATAAGATTCTGTTATCTGTATATGGAATGAGTGCTTAGTGTTCAAACAAATAGGTGTATAAATAAACGGATGATACGGTTGATACGGTTGATAAGGCCCCCAAACACCCCTCCAGCCCGCCCCAAAAACAAAATGGCATACACACATCATATATATATATATATATATATATATATAGAGCTATAGGCAGAGCTATAGCTATATCAGTTAATCGCACACACACACACACAATTGTCATAAATTGTTTAGTTGTTGTCTAAACATGTTGAAAGATTTATGCTCCATATAAAAGAGGCGCTGTGTGTATAATCATATAATGATTTGTAAGAAATCGGCCAGCTATATATACACATATATATATGCATATATCGCGTGTGTACATAGGCTATAGATACGGTTAGGCAATAGCGTCAGTTAGTTAGTTATTAAGTGCCAAACCTTGAGCTACTTTGCGGATATACCAAAGTATCTGTATCTGTATCTGTATCTCTAGCAGTATCTATATCTGTATCTGTATCTATCTTCGCCATAGTGCGTAGTTTCTGTGTAGAGATTGTCAGTTTATGGGCACATGGGCAATTTGTGGATCAGTGCCATGATGCATTTATATGGTATGTGTGCCGACTGTACTAACTGACTAAGAATATCGAGTGGAGAGTAGTGTAGACTAGCCAAGTGTGGTAGCAGAGGTATTGAGAGGCGTGTGAAGCTATTGTTTAGCCAATTGGCAACTGTACTTGTCTTAATTCTAGAGTGGAGAGTAGTGGAGACTTGTTGAAAAGCTTTACAACTTTAGTATTTAGTCATTTTAAGATTCGTATTGATGTTTTCAGCTAAATTGAAGGAGTGGAGAGTAGTGGAGACTTGTGTAGACTTATTGAAAAGCGTTAGAACTTAAATATTTAGTCATTTTAAGAGTCGTATTAATGGTTACAGCTAAATTGAAGGAGTGGAGAGTAGTGGAGACTTGTGTAGACTTGTTGAAAAGTTGTAGAACTTAAGTATAAACTTAATTTAAGATATGTATAAATGATTTCAGTTAAATATAAAAGTAGAAAGTAGTGTAGACTTGTGGAGACTAGTGGCAAGTTAGCGAAATTTCATATAAGGTGGTTTTTTTTAACTAGAGCTGAGCTGAATTAGTCGAAATTAGAGAGTGGAGAGTAGTGTAGACATGTGGAGAGTAGTGTAGACTAGTGGCAAACTAATAAAATAACATATTTAGTAGACTTTAAGCTCTGTCCGAGTTAAACTCGAATCAAGTATCGAGTGGAGAGCAGTGTAGACTTGTGTGGAAAAACTTTTGAAATGCTCATATAATACAAGAGTGGAGCTCAGACTCTGGCCTGCCAGCTACTATGGACTTCTGAAAGTATATAAAAACTTTCCCTCACATGCAAATATATATATATATATACGAGCATAAGCGACGTCGTAAAGCGCCCAATTTAGGAAAACTTTAAACCAATACGAACTGACAGCTCTCAATAGCCACACACACAGCGAGAGAGAGGTAGGTGTGAGGGTTCAAGCTCGGGCACTGGCCAGCGCCCAATACCAAAAAACGAGCTGGGGAAAAAAGAAATTTCTATATATGTATGACGACTGACTGACTATATATATATATAAGTATATATCTATACACACAATATGTATTGAGCGCATGTTTATGTATAGCACGTATGTACACACACACACACAGAGATATCTTTACATATATATAAAAAGCAAAATCCCTACAATAAAATGGGGCGGAGCACAAGTGGCAGCAGAGCAAAAAAAAAAAAAAGGAAGGAAAAAAGTCAGCAAAAAAAAAACGAAGCGAGAAATGAAAAGCAAAAGAAAAATCTGCCAAGTGAAAAGAAATTGGAGTCGCAGTCAGCCGAGGCAGAGGCAGCGCCAGCGGGGATGCTGCTGCTGCTGTATGGAAGGCAGCAGCAGCAAATCCTGATGCTCCAAGCGTAGCTCTATCTCTCAATGTGTGCGTGTGTGTGTGTGTGTGTGTGAGCACTCGAATAAAATCGAATAAGCATAAAAACGCATGCCATATAATATGTGTGCGTATGTGTGTGTGTGTGTGTGTGTGTGTGTGTGTGTGTGTGTGTGTGTGTGTGTGTGTGTGTTGCTCTCTGTCGCTGTAAGTATATAAGCTGCCGCTGCCGCTGCCACTGCGCCTGTGTGCGTGAGTGTCTTTGTGTGGGCATACACACGTCTCCAAGCCAAGTTGGGGCTTTGGGGCTCGAGGATTTGGGTTGGCTGCGCCTCGAACGCATATTCAATAATGACATAAATAAGAAGGAGCACACACGCACGCCCCTACTTATGACACCTAGCCCCCACTTCATCCCCCCCCCCCCAAGCCCTACACATGCACATAATATATATATAAATATATATTGACGCTCGAACTACCGCAACGCCCCCTGGGCCACCCACCCCTGTGCTACTCGACGCTGGTTGGGCGCAAAAAAAAAAAAAGAAAAAGAAAAAAACTTGTCAACCTTTAGCCGCACCCGCCGCCCTTCAATTCGGCGACCCCCACCCAAAAAAAAAAGAAGGAAAAAGAAAAAGCAACAACAACAACAACGAAAAAGGCAGCCAAAACCCGACGAAGGGCATTGAGTCTATGTGTGTGTGTGAGCGAGAGAGAGAGAGAGTAAGAGAGCGTACACGACGACACGAAGCAGCGCCCCAGCCCTCAGCTGCTGCGACGCCGACGCCGAAGCCGGCGCTGCTGCCGTTGATGGCTTCCCAATCGAAATCGATGTTGGTATGTATTACGTTTTCTTCCTCCACTTCTTCTGCTTCTCTTCTTTTTTTTTCCTTCCGCCTTTTCTTTTTTCGGCAAGAAAAAAATTCTTCGCCGCTCTCTCACTCTCGTCCACTCACACTATTTCGCTCTTTCGCTCCTTCGCTCCTTCGCCGGGTGCTCAATAAGAAACAACAGTAAAATAAAGAAAAACCGTTCCTTTTGGCGTGCTTTAAGACAACGCGCTTTAAGGCGCTGCTAACGCTGCTCTCAGTGGCTGCTGTCGCTGCCGTCGCTGACGTCGCTGCCTCTGCTGCTACTGCATTGAGCCGAGTGAAAGTGGCGCTGGCGTTTTTATGGCAGTCTGGCTGCTGATTTTCTGTTCCCCACTCATTTTTATAAAAATTCAATACATGCGCTAAAGGGAGAAAAGGACGACAACTGCGCCCAGAGAGCGACGACGTCGACGTCGACGTCGAAAAAAACGCGTCAAGCTGAACGAAAAACGAAAAAAGAAAACGAAAAAAAAAGTACCGTACGGTACACACATACATATATCAAATTGGATTGGATTGGTTTTGGGTTCTTCGGTGGGGTAACGTCGCGTCGATGATTATTATTGGGTGGCTACTGCTGGGGTGGGGTAGGGCGAGAGGGAGAGGTGTGGGTGGGTGGGGGTGAGCTTGCTTCATTTAACATGTATTGGCAGCCATTGGGCGCAGGTAACGGTTACTCGCTGCTGCCGCTGTCGGCGTCGCAGTCGGCGTTGCTTTTGTTGTTGTTGGTTTTGTTGAGTTTCTTTTTTTTTGCTTTTGCTTTTGCCTTTGCTCGGCTCGGCTCACATAAAAATTGAGCGTCAATTGAATTCGATTGGGCGAACGCGACGCACGAGCGAGCGTGCGTGTGTGTGTGTGTGTGTGTGTGTAGGGAGCCAATGCGAAAAAAAGAAGAAGCAGCAGAGGCAGAGGCAGCAGCAGCAGCAGTGGGTAGCAAATGCTGTTAACCTTTAGCACATAGTCACACGCACACGCACACGCACTTATATGTCTGTGTGTGTGTGTGTGTGTATGGATTGCTTTCAATATTATTGGCAACGCCTTTTCGCCTCGCGCTATGTACAACGGGGCAGCGCCAGGCACTTGTATTGGTATTATCGAAACGACTTGCGATTGGTTTTCGCTATGCGTGTGACTGCCCATGCGTGTGTGTGTGTGTGAGTGTGAGTGAGTGTGTGTGAGTGCGTGTGTGTGTGCGTGCGCTGTGACCCGTGCTTAACTTAATTATCGTCTGATTTCGCACATATTAAAAAAATCAGCATTGAAGAAATCATTTATAATACAAATATTTTCCCATGACTCAATTGGCGCTAAATAATATTTTGCTTATCTCTTAAAGCGCAGCGCAAGCAATGATTCAGATATAGGAAAAATATATCTATATGTATGTATATATATCTATATATTTATGCTTAGCTTGTGATTCATTGATTTCACAATTTAACTCAAATATTTACAGCACAAATTATTAATGAAATTCTAGTTAAATGAGCGATAAATTATATTCAATAAAGTTTACGAATATAAATCAAATATTTATATTATTTACAAATATTTTTCTGACTTTAACATTCAAATATATACTTGAAATAGTTTAAAAAAAAGTATATTCTATAAAATATTAAAATATTAATATTAAAATATTAATTTTTCATTTTTAAAATAATACTATAAATATATGCATTTATTTAAATTTGAAATTTATATAAGTATAAATATATAAATTTAAAAATATATATAAATAATATTAATATATAATAATAATATTATATATATAATAAATCATATTTTTTATGAAATATGTCTAAAAAAATTATTTTAGTATTTTTTTACATTTAATAAACTCTATTTATTTTTGTAATTTTTTTTAAATATTTAATAATTTTTATATTTTTACTATACTTTTGGTTATCATTATTAAATAAAATATATTCAAGAATACATTTTAAAATTGTTCAAAAATAGTTAGCAACGTTCATTTTATTATTTTCTATTTTAAAATGTAATTATGCTATAAAATATATAATATTAATATTTTCAAATGCAAAATTATAAATTATTTATGTTAAAATTATATGTTAAATATTTTATTTTTAACATTTAATAAACTATATTTTTCTTTTACTATTAATAATACAATTTGAATAACACGCAAAAAAAATAAATTTGAATATTGTTAAAAAAAATATATATAAATATATAAATATCTAAATATCTATTATTATACCTAAATAAATTTATAAATACATTTTGTTTACATTTCTTTAACAATTTAAATTGTTCAATTTGATTTCTTTTATTATTTTTAACTATTTTCAAGAATTTATTCGCCAAGCATAAAAATTCCCAGCGACAGTTGAAGCAAAATCCTGGCTAAAACCTGGCATAAACGAGCACATATGCACACACTCACACACTCACACACACATATATATGTGTGTATGTGTGTTTATGTAAGCACGTGTCCATTGGCGCCGCCCGAAAGCCTCCACTCAACCCCCCCCCCCCCACACGCAGCAAAGCGATCGACCACATTCCACTCGGTCGGGGGCTGCAAGTCAATATTTAACAGGCGAAGGCTGCCAATGTGTGTATCACACACGCTACATATACACACTCACACTCACACACACACACACACACACGCATGGGCAGGCGAACGAATCAGCCAGTACAAGTGGCCGTGTGTGCGTGTGTGTGTGTGTGCGCGCCAGTCAATAACATCCAATCAGGTTTGTTAAAAATCTATCTATATATGATGTTCATGATGACGGCGACGCAGTCGATGTCCGCACACACACACACACACTCGCACTCGCACTCAAACACAAGAGAGAGCGCGTCGCTCAGCGTCGGCAGCGACGTCGACCCCTTGCTCAGCTCAGCTCAGCTCAGCGCAGCTCAGAGTGCAGGATACTGTCGAACGTGCAGCGATGCTCCGCCCCGCCCCGCACCCAAGCGTCGCGCGCGTCTCTGTGTGTGTGTGTGTGTGCCTCTTTCATTCATTTGCTCTGGTTCTACGTATCGAACATACATTGAACGCACACACACACACACACACGTAAGCAGAGAGACGTATGTGTCTTATCAGCTGCAGCGACGCTGGGCCCGCTCTCTCACTCTCAGCTCAGCACACACACAGAGCTGTCGCGAGAGCGCAACACAATGCCTGCTCGCTCACTCACTCACTCGCCCGCCGTGGCTCAACGACTCGTACTCGCACTCGCACTCGTGCTCGTTCTCTCACTCTCTCGCCCGCTCACACTCGCACACTGGCCGCACTCTTGCCTACTCTAGCTCGTACGCGCTCACCGCACATTCCACTCAATGGCCCGTTTGGTATTGAGCTTGATTTTCGAGTGCTTTGCCTCAGCAGCCACTAAAATTTTATTTTCTTTTATTTGCAGCTGTTCTCGTTCTTCTTGTTGTTGTTGTTGTTGTTGCTTGCAGTTTCTTTGGCCAAAACTTGCACGCCAAGTGCAGTGCGAGCGAGAGCGACAGCTGAGGCAGGCGTCGGCAGCGACGTCGCGGCCTGAGTTATTTTGCTTTTGTTTTTTTTTTTTTTCTTCTTCTTTTTTTTTTACTATTGTTGTTGTTGTTGCTGCTGATTGATTTTCCATAATGCGAGCGCGAGCGACGCTCTCTAACTGTGCCTCTGCGTGTGTGTGTGTGTGAGTGGAAGTCTGTGTGTGTGTGTGAGTGTGTGTGTGTGTGTGTGTGTGTGAGTGTATCGAACGCACAGCCAATAGCAAAAATTTCCAATTGCGTGCGATTTTCCAATCAAAATGGCACAGGCAAAAAAAAAAAAACGTACGAAACATAAACGACAGCTGCGACGTCGCTGTCGACGTCGGCAGCGGCAGCGCAAAGGGGCGTATGAGACAACGTATGTGTGTGTGTGTGTGCGAGGGATGCAAGCTCTCACACACACACACACACACACATATGCGAATAAAATAAAAACGTATAAAAAAAATCTAGCAGCAACTCCAGCACTCAAAAACGAATCGATGCGAACGAACGAGCGACCAACCGACCATGCCCAGCGCCCCTCCCCCCGCCTCCCGCCCCACCAATGAAGCATAGACCCTGGAGCCGAGCTCTATGTGGCCGTGCGGCTGTCAGAGGAGTTGGGCTTAAGGGTTGACGGCCGGGCGGGCGGTGGTCGAACGGGAGCGGCAACTTGGCTAGGGACGGCCAAGAGCGCGGCGGGGAGGCGGGTGGGGGCGGGGGGGCGTGGAGGGGGTCCGAGCGCAGCGACTTGTGCGCATCTCTGACATATTTCCAATATCATTGGTCGATAAATACCGAAGCAAACGAATCGAAACGAAACGAAACGTACGAAATGCCAGCAGGCAGCAGCAGCATATAGAGCCCTACACACACTCACACACACGCGCACACACACACACATACACACACACGCTCGGCAAAGGACATTGGGGCGCGTCAGCAAGAAAACCAAAAAAAAAAAAAAAAACAGAGAGGCAACAAAAATAAAAGAAATACGTTAAGAGGAGGCGAAAACATCGCATCGAGAGGACTCCAAGTGCTTATATATATATGGAGAGATAGCTATATATATATATCTATATCTATATATACATATATCTATATATATATATACATATTGTATATATAAGTATGTCCTTGCGTGTGCGTCTGCCGCACATAGCTCGGCTAGTTTGGCTAGTTTCTCTGTTTGCAATCATTTTGATTACAGCTGGCGACCTTTCTATGTGATTCTCAGGCGCCTATTAAATATTTCAATTCAATTTCTATGCCAGAAATCATAAATAAAAGAAATATTTTAATGTTTTAGCTAACCAAAATTGGGGAAAGTTTTGTGTTTAGCATTTAGTTCAGTGATTTTGTAGATCTTTTAAGTAACTTTAGATCTTAGTGCTAGCAATATGTAATTTATACCATACATAATTTATACCATATTTAATTTATACCATATTTAATTTATACCATATTTATAGAAATAAAACTGAAAGAATATTAAATTGTATTTAAAACTAAAAGAATATTAAATTTAATTTAATTTGATGTGAATTTTTAATATATAAATATATTAATGTAAATATATATAAAGTTTTAGCTCTTTAGATTAATTTATTGTATTAATTTTATTCTATTTTTATTTTGTGTTTTTTATTCTTTATGTATTTTTTATTCCTTATTTATATTTTTATTTTTTATTTCTTATTTATTTTTTTATATTTTATTCTTTATTTATTTTTTTTTATATTTTATTCTTTATTTATTTATATATATTTTTTCTTTATTAATTTTTTTTTATTCTTTTTATATTTATTTATTTTTTATTCCTTTTATTTATTTATTTTATTATTTATTTATTATTTTCTCTTTTTTCTTTTCTTTTTATATTTTTTTCTTTTTTATTCTTTATTTATTTTTATTACGTTTTCATTATTTTCTTTCAATTTAATTTACAGGAACAATTTTAGTTTTCTCCTACATTTTCTATATATCATACGATTAACTATGCTACCCAAGCGAATTACTAAAAGTTCCTCTCAGCTCTCATAATATTATCATAATATAATAATAATATCTCATAATAATCTAAAGAATATTTCATAATAAAATAAGGATCTGAGAATCTAGAATCAAATATTAAAACCCTTCTTCCTCTTATTTAAATGCAGTATTAATCCAATATAAATATCTCTCTGCACGCCCCATTCCCTTAGCTACACTTATCGATAACTATACATCTATCGATAACACAAAACTATCGATTGGCTTGAGCGGAATGCAGCGAATGCCGCAGCGAATGCAGCTGAAACGAGCTGCCAATACCAGACGTTGCTGACCTGAGCCATGATCTGGGCGGGGCAGGGCCTAGGGGGGGGGGGGCTGGGGGTGCCAGTGTAAGGGGGGCAGCGCTAGGGCTCGGTTGGGAGTCGGTGTCGACGCACTCGGAGCGTCGAATGCGGTGGCTTATGCCTAGCCTGATTGTAACTTGCTTCACGTTCTGCTCCTCATCGTCCTCGCCGTCCTCATCGTCCTCGTCGTAGTCGTCCTCATCGTCGTAGTCGTCCTCGTCGTCGTCGTCTGTGTGCAGGACGAAGGATGACGATGACGATGACGATGACGACGACGACAATGTCCTTTCACATTTGTCGTTTCAGCCGAGACGATGGCAAACCCTCGAGCTTCCCTCGCTGTCTGTCTCTGTCTCGGCGAGAGCGCCGAATGCTGGGCGGTACGGCAGCAGCACCACTACCAGGGGCGGGGCAGGTCAGAGGGGGGGGCCTTTGGTTTGTCTGCTACGCTGTCTGCCCGACCCAAACTGCTGCCAATTTTTATGCGCTCCCTATTTTTATCCGAGTTTCGTTTCGTTCGGGTTTCCTTTTTGTTTTGCCTCCTCGTCGTCTTTTTTTTTTGTATATATCTTTGCTCCCTAGTTGGGAGCAGCCCCCATGCCCCCCATTCCCCACTGCTGCTGCTGCTGCTTCCCATTCAGCTGCTGCTTTATTTTATTTCATCTTCACTTTCGGGTTTCTGTCTCCTGTTTCTGCTCCGCTCGCCTCGCCTCGCCTCTGCTCCCTCTCTGCTCCTCTTCTCCCTCCTCCCCCCATCCCCTCCTCTCCATCTTCTTCTTGTTTTTTTTTTATGACCGGCTGCTGTTTCTTTCTGACGCTCGTCGAATGTGTATAGATTTTACTGGCTGGGTGGCTCGGGCTGTGGGAGGAGCCGTATATTTCGATTCAAGGATATTTCTCAATATGTGTAAAAAGAGAGAATATATACACACACACACACACACACACACACTCTGTCTATGTGTATATAAATACACAGGCGAAATGAAGAAGTGAAAGAAAAGACAGGAAAAATTGCGAAAAGCTCTCAAGAGCTGCCTGGCTGGGTGGGTTTTGGGTGGTTTGGGTGGTTTAGGGGCACAGTTAGGGAGCCACCGCTGCTGCTGCTGCTGCTGCTCTCAGTGTCTGTCGCTCTGCGTGTGTGTGTGTGTGTGTGTGGGGGCTGGGGGGTGGGGGGTGCCTGGCTGCTGCCTGTACTTGATTGCGCGCGTTAGCAAAAATGAAAATCGAGCAGCAAACGAGGGAAAAAAAAACGAAGAAGGAAGAAAATCGCGGCATATAAGAAAAATTTATTTCTTTTTCGAGCGCGCAGGATTTCTGCCATTTGTATATAGAGAGCAGCGAGTGCGAGTGTGCGAGTGTGTGTGTGTGTGTGTGTGTGTGTGTGTGTGTGTGTGTGTGTGTGTGTGTGTGTGTGTGTGTGTGTGAGTGAGTGTGTGTGTGTATGGATTGCTATGTGGCTGGCATTCTATGCACTAGCAATAAATCGCCTTTGCTGCTGCTGCTGCTGCCTCTTCTCCTTTTCCTTCTACTTCTACTTCTATTTAATAAATGTTACCTTCTCTTCCTTACATACTACTGCTAGCTACCTCACTCTCTCTCTCTTTCTCTTTCTCTCTCTCTCTCTATCTCTCCCGCTCTCTATCTCTCTCTTCTTGTATTTATTTGATTGGTTAGCAATTCATTTTCAAGTGTAGCAGTGTAGTTGCTACACTGCGCCAAATACCCGAATAAGTAAGCACTTTGATAAAGATTCTTTCTTAGTTTGCAAATTTTCTTTATAGGCCAAACTTACACTGGCGAAAAAACCTTTACTAAAGCGCTTAATATGAGAGTTCTAATTCTATATAATATTTTTTTTCATCATTTTTGTTCTTTTATCTTTTAAGTGTCTTACCCTGAACCCATTGAAAATTGGAAATCAGTGCATAATGGTTTTGTTGGAATGTTTTTATTTTGTTTTATATTCTTAAAATATTATTTTGCCTCTTGTTTTCATATTATTATTTTGTATTTATATATTTTTAAATTTTTTTATAATTTTTTTTATAGATATTCTTAAAATATTTGTTTATATTTTTAAAATATTATTTTGCGTCTTCTTTTATCATTTTTTTTTTGTATTTATATATTTCTACATTTTTTATACTTTTTCTATATAGATTTTAATATTCTTTAAATATTTTTTGTATATTTTAAAATATTATTTTGCTTTTATTTTTTTTATTTTTATGTATTTATATTTTTATAAATTTTTTATACTATTTCTGTATAGATTTTTATATTCTGAAAATATTTGGTATATTTTATTGTGTTGATTTTGACTTTTATATATTTTTGTTTTGATTTTATAATATTATTTTGTCTATTTTGTTATTCTTAGCATTTTATATTTATAAAAGTATATATATACTATTATACTATTACTTTATATTTATACAGGTTTTTATGTTTTATTTTTTTTTTATATTATTATTGCAATTTTTGTTATTATTAATTTTTTATGTTTATATATTTTAATACTTTTTTTTATTACTATTACTTTATATTTATATATTTCAATTTTTTTTATATTTATTTTTTTATTTCCATAATATTATATATATTTTTAGTATTTATTATTTAATTATAAATTATATATGTATATACATATGATTGTATTATATATATATATATTTATACATATTTAGATTATATTATTAAATATATATATATTTTTTGAATATATATAAATATATATAATAGAAATGTCTAAAATATTTAATTTCAATACGAATTCTAATTTGATTTTCTTCTCTTTTATTTGGCATGTCGCAATCAAAGTTTGTTACTTAACAACTTTATATATATACATATATACATAGATATATATATGTTTGATTTGGTTTGCTGGCTTTTGTGCCTTTTGTGTGTTCATCTGCGATCTTAGCTAAACATCCGGTGTTTAACAAACGCACAATGAGAAGCTCCACGAGCTAAGTTGACTTAAATCATCAACATCTCTCTCCCCCTCTCTCTCTCTCTCTCTCTCTGCGTATCTGTCTGAGCAGTTAGTCGTTAGTCAGATAATAATCATTAGTATGATCAATTGCGTAGCCAAAAAAGCAAAGACGAAGAAGGAGAAGGGGCGTGGTGGAGGGGGGGGGGGGATCAGAAAAAGTGTTGCGTTTAACTGGTAAATCAGTTTGGGTAGTTAGCCGGCCGCGCAGCGGACGTGGCGGCGGAAAGCCACTTAATTGAATTCGATTTGTGGACGCGTCCAAATGGAGCGACTCGCTGCCATGTCAATGTAGAACAAACGGAAGTCCAAAATAAATTGAAAGCCATCCGCAGCCGCCAAGCGTCCAAGTCCCAAGCCGCCGTCGAAGTTTCGTAGTCGAAGTCCAAATCAAAGCAATCAGCGCAATGAAAACAAAAGGCAAACACAGCGACGACGACGACGACGGCGACAGCTACAGCTATAGATACAGATACAGAGCTGTAGAGCCAAAGATTTTTATAGTTGTTGTGTGTGGGTAGCCCCCGACGGAGTCGCCGTCGTCGTCGTCGTCATCATCTCGTCTCGCTTCCTGTTTTCATCATAAAAAATCAAAGTAATAATGCGTGTACTTGCGTTTGCCACTTTATAGATTTATTAGGCACACACACACGCACACATACACACACACACACACACGCACACACACACGCACACACACGCACACACACACACAGAGAGGCCTCAAGCAATGCCACATGAGATTTTTAATGCTCAACGGAAATTCAAATTAAAAATGCTCCGCAGGGGCAGAGACTCCTGCTCCACACACACACACACAAATAAATGAGGTGTGGGCGGGGGGCGTGTGTGTGTGTGTGTGTGTGATCTGCCCCTACTTACTTTATAAGGGCTGCCTGACAATGAGTGCAAATGATGCACTCGCTCGCTGCCCTCTACTCATTTTGATTTCTCAGCTTCACAATTTGCATGGGGAAAAAACTGTACCAAATCGAAGACTCCAAAAAATAAAAAAAAACGAGAGCTGCGCGGGCGTGCATATAAATCAAAATGTGGACTTAATGCACAGCATTATGATACACACACACACACACACACACATTTATATATATATATATTTCTCTGGTTTTTTTTCTGTGTTCTGATCGCGTTTCCCGATCGACTTCCTTTTCAGGGGTTGCGCATTGCGCAGACGCAGCCGCTGCCTAATTAAAGGCAGCCTTTTGTTGTTGTTGTGACATGATCATCATCATCAGCAGCAACAACAACAACAGCAGCAACAGCATGCAACTTCACACACGGCTATTTTTGGTGTCAGGCCCAAGCATAAGAATCCGAATTTGTTCTCATGTTTGTTGTCTTCGCGCGGCGCTGATGTCAAAGGTGCGCGGAAATTGTAGCCATTAGGCGTTGGAGCAGAGTGGGGGAGAGGGGTGGGGGGTGTGGGAGAGGCAGAGCTAACTTATCGATGACACATGCCAGCAGCAGCTGCAATCGATTTAAATTGTAGTGATCGATAAATGTGAGCTGGCTGATTGATGATAAAGTCAATGCAGAGAATCAGTAGTTATCGATAAATAATCGATAAATGTGTGTTATGATGTTACTTGAAAGAAAAGCTAAATTAAATAATCCATATAACGTTACTCGAAAGAAAAGCTAAATTAAATCACCTAAATAATGCATGAAATGTATAGTTATCGATACATAATCGAGCTATAACTGAACGATAAATTCATATTATAATATAGCTGGATATAACATCTAAATTGATTTATAAATCAATAGTTATCGACACAAATTCGATCACAAAAATTATCGATAAACGTATATTATAGCGTTACCAGAAAGAAAAACTTAATTAAATGCCTAAATGAATAGAACTATCAAAATTGGGATAGATAATCTTCTTATAATTTATCGATAAATTCAGAATATAATTTAGATGGAAAGAAAAGCTAAATTAAATGTCTAAATGCTATGCATAATTATCGATTTATGTCCATACTTATCGAATTATCGATATATAATCGAATTATAATGAACTGATAAATTCATAATATAACTTAAATTGAAAGAAAAGCAAAATTAGAGGCCTAAATGCATACAACTATCGAATTATCGATATATAATCGAACTATAAATAATCGATAAATTCAAATTTTAATTTAACTTGAAAGAAAAGTCAAATAAATACACATAGTACTTATCGATAAGTAATCTAATTGTAAATTGTCAAAAATGCCTAATATCGATAAAAAATACTAAAAGAAAAGCTAAATAAATACATAAAACAATAGTTGTCAATAAATAATCGAATTGTAAACAATTGATATCGATCAAGTATACAAATAAAATTGGTAATAATCGATAATATCGATAAATCATACCAAAAAGTAATAAAAATATAAATAACAAAGATTATTACTAATAATCGATAGACAAATATCGATAAACGATGCAACTTACTTACGCGCTTATGCATAGAGGAAGAGCAAGAGTTCACATACCTGCAAGACAGAAAGAAATAGGCAAATTAGTCGAGTGCGCAACGAGGTGAGATTAATCGATTAACAGCTGAGCAATTCATCGGTCGCTCGCCGCCGCCGCAGCGGCAACAGCTCAACTTTGACGCTCATTTGGCATATTTTGTGGCACATTTTTTTGGTCGAGCGCCGGTCACACGCCCAACCCCAGCCCCTGGCCCAGCCCCTGCCCGGTGTGTGTGTGCTGGCATTTGAGGATTGTGAAATTTAAGTCAACACAAACGAACCCCTTCGAAGCCCCCATGCAGCGCGCCGCTCGAGCCCTTGGCACGAGGGTTAGACCAGGCAGCAAAGGCAGATGCCGCTAGACTCTCAATGCGATTATAAGAGGAGAGGCGAGGCGAGGCGAGAGGGGGGTGGAGAAGGAGCAGCAGAAGATGTAGTCAGTTTGTTGCGGGCCTTGAAGTTGCTTTATTTGGGTTAAAGCTGCCCAACTGTTGCCCCAAAAACGAGCAGCGGCGCCACAGACTGTCAGCCGTCGGTGTGGCAGAATGTTCTAATTAAAGCCGGCAGTAAAAAGGCGGCGCACAGCCGAAGAAGAATTGTGCCAAAAGGCGAGGACGACGACGGCGTTGGCGTCGGCAGTGAAAAACTAACCTCAGACAACAAACAATAATGAAAATTCTAAGCAGACGACAGCCAAGTGGGGAGTGTGGGGGTTGGGGGGCGGGCGTGGGGGGCCGTTTGCGAGAGCGAAAGGAAAACTAGCAAAAAGAAATTAAATTTAAAGAAAAGCGGCAAAAGCAACGTCAAGTTGTGTATAGCCGAGCACACACACAGCCCCAACACGCCCCCCGCCCCCCTTTTTTGGCAGCAAAAGTAGCAAAAATTAGTAGCACGGCGTGTGGGGGGGGGGGGGCAATGTTGCAGCCACACACACACTCGAGTCGAGTCGAGTCGAGTCGAGTCGGTTGAGCATATTTTTAAGGCTTTCTTAAACTTGGAGTTGGCTAAAAGCGGCTGCCAACAAACGTAACCCACGTCCTTGAGCTTCAAAAATGGCGACAGACTCGACTCGACTCGGCATGCTCTCGCTCTCGCTCTAACACTCGCTGTCTCGCTCTAGGCCTGTGCTTTAAGACAACAAGCAACAGTTTAAAATGCGCTACAAATATTCATAGCATACATTTAAGCCAAGTGAATGTCTCTCTGTGTGTGTGTGTGTGTATAGTTTAAAGACTTAAACAGCAGCTGTTGTTCACACACACACACACACACACACACACACACACACACGCACTTTTAATTACGCACGTTTTGCGGCGGCGGCAAAACACAAAAATCACAGCCGCAACTTAGGCGCAGTTCCTAGCTCGCTCTCACTCCCTCTCTCTCCCTCCCTCTCTCCCTCTCTCTCACTCTCTCCCTCTCTCTCTGTGTCGTCTCAAAAAAGCCGCAAAACGCATGTGTGTATGCAGCACATGTCCTTGAAAGTTTTTGGCATAGTTTTTGGCCAACAAAGCAGCAGCAGCAGCAGCCGCCGCAATGTTAATGTGCCTATAACTGTAACTGCCTGTGTATTAGTCTGTCTACGTGCGTGGCTGCTGTCTACCCCCCCCCCCCCCACCCCCCTCTCTCTCTTTGGGTTAATGACTTGTGGCTGCTGCAGCTGACAGTCTGGCAACGCTGTCTCAAATTAAACACTTGAACTATTGCGCCTTGACAGCCACTTAAGCGCATCTCCCTCCAGCTACCAATCCTCCTCTCCCCCCTCCCTTAGCCCCTGTCTAGTTCCCGCTAAAAACGCTGTGCCGGCTTATCAACAGCCGCCGATCGGCAGTGGGACGCGTCCGCATGATATGACAGAAATTATGACTTCATAATGCCAGCCCATCAGCTCGTTAAACGCGCCGCAGGAGCGACCCTTTGCCAGAGCCAAAATTCAATAGAAATCAGCAGCGATAACTAGCCCCGCACACACACACACAGCAAAAATTCTAGGCAATTAAAAGTGCGCAAAGTTTTGCCTCAGTCGAGGGAGAGATTTGGGGCGAGTTCTCATACGTTTTTAGACAACGTTTTTGACATTATTTCATAATTAAAAGGGGGGAGCATGCGACGAGTGTGTGTTGGGGTTGCATTATCAGTGCTTTGCAAATTATGATTGGGGCACATTAGAGTCAAGAGGTGCGTGGGCGCAGGCTCATAAATCTGTTAGTGTGTGGGCACTGATAAACGCCATTAATACACTTTGATGGCCTATTAAACGTTTAACGATATCAAAGTAGTTTCGAGGGCAAAGCAAATGATAAAATGATGGAGAGAGAGAGAGAGAATAGGCCATATCAAAAACTAATTTGCGAACAATTCTGTGAGAAGTGAGCTGGAAGAGGAAGAAGTTTAAGCAGAAAGTTGAAAAATTGCTCTTTTTAGTGAACTATCTGGCAACGCTTGCTAATTGTAATTGACTGTGCGATGATGTGGCAACATTATAAGGCAACTCCATTAGAATTGAGCTGGAAAAAGCTGAAGTTTAGGCGGAAAGTTTAAAATTTTCGATTTTACTGAACTATATGGCAACGCTTACTGCAAAAATAGGCATTAAAGTGCATTAAATTGTAATTGTAATTGACTTTGTAAGCATATGGCAACGTTGTGATGCAGCTCAATAAGTATTGAGCTGAAGCTAAGCTAAAGCTTAAAGTTTTCCATTATCTATCTGGCAACACTAGCACAAAACAGCATAAAATGCTAAGTGTTATTGACTTGGCAACGATGTGGCAACGCTCTGAGGCAACTGTATAAGTATTGAGCTAGAAGAAGCTGAAGTTTAGTCGAAAAGCTAAAATTTTTACATTTTATTGAACTATCTGGCAACGCTCACCATACAAATTAGCATTAAACTGCACTGTTATCAACTTTGGGCACATGTGGCAACGCTGTGAGGCAGCTCTGTAAGTATTAAACTAGGAGAAGCTGAAATTGAGTTAGAAATTTTAAAGTTTTTCATTATCTATCTGGCAACGCTAGCAAAAAACTGATAATTGCAATTGACTTGGCGACAGGCAACGCTGTGAGGTAACTCTGGCGGAATTGAGATGGAGCAGCAGTAGTTGAGCAATTTATTGAACTATGTGGCAGCGCTTGCTATAAATTTTCATAATTTAGAATGCGTGTAAAATGTGGCAACATCCGCAGTGGGGGGATTAGCGGCTCGGCAAGACAATGAGCACCCACGCAGCAGACTTGCCAATCGAATAAGCAATCGAATAGCAGCTTATAGCAGATATCTCTATATATACATATATACTTATATATATATATCGGTTTTATCTGTATTATTTATGTTGTACATAAGCTGGGCAATTTGCTAAGGGGGTTGTGTGGGGGGTATGGGGCTGGTAGATCTTTGTCTACTTATGAAAAGTTTTTATGACATCGTTGCGTTCTTTTGTTTCTCATGGCAGATTTTCAATACATTTTCATGCTCAACCAAAAACAACAACAACAAAATAAATAAATAAAAATTAAAAAAAAAAAACGAGCCAAATTTATGTGGTAAAATTTATTTTCTCGGTCGATCGAAATATTGTGAAATCAAAAAAACAAATAAATTAAAAGCCACAAGAATATATATTTATATACATATATATTTATACGAGGCACGAGTGTGCGAGTGTGCGTGTTTTAGTGTGTGTGTGTGTGTGTGTCACACACTCGCACAATGGCAGCAATGCGCTCTAGTTCCCAGCGAACACAATGGGGCCCAGTCCCCGCCCCCGCCCCCTCGCCCAGCCACCCACCTCAACCGAAACTATGCCAAATTCAACTGAGAACTTGGTTTCAAATTTATTTTCATTTTCAAATTCAAATTCAAATTCTATCGATGTGTGTTGGATATTTTTGATCGAACTGTGGGATTGTCGTGTTCGCTTTTTGTCACATTCATCTACCTCTCTCGCTCTCCCTCTCTCTCTGTCTGCCTTTCTCCTTTGATATACGTATATTTAGTACGATATAATACCTTTTAATTTAATATGCAGCTGACGTGCGCTCTATGATGTGGCTGTCTCGGCTATCGAACGAGCTATCGAGCGATACACACACTCAGCCCCGCACCGCCCGCACCCCTTCGCCCCCTTCGCCTTTTGTCTCTCGGCTCATTGGGGCTTTGTCTCTCTCTCTCTGTGTGTTGTTGTGTTCGAAAATAAAATAAAATAAATCGAAATGACAGATCATTAAAATTTACAACAACACCAAAAAAGCAAAGCAATACTCAGACAGGCAGCAAGTTGTGGACATTATTTCGCCGCCGCCGCCGCTGCCGCCCCAAAAACAACAACAAAAAGGAAAATAATATGTGAAAATAAGAGCCCCACTTCCCGCCGCCCGCAGCCCCGCCCACACTGTCGCCGTCGCCGAGTTATATTTGTCGTTGTCGATCAGTTTTTATGTCGTTCGATATGGCAGAAGCGAAAATTTTTATTAGCCTGCCGTTCCACAATGCCCCCAGTGGCAGTTGCACCAGCCCCAAGTGGACGACGATGGCTGCCAAGCAAGTGCAATTTGTGGTTATGCATGTTTACACATGTTCTGCATTGTGTGCCAGTCGCGCTCGCCCCTCCGTTCTCATTCTTATTTTGGCCAGTGGAGAGTTTGCCTAGACTTTGGAGAGTTTAGATCAAATCATGCAATGCAATTGGCGCGCCTCAGCACATTTTGGTGCATATCTTAAGCTGATCGTGTAGAGTTTGGAGACTTTGTAGAGTTTTGTGGAGAGTTTGTAGAGCTTGTAGATTTAAAGTCTAGTCAGATACGAGTGCAGTTGCACTTATTTTCTGTAGTATCGTATAGGTTAGGCGAGTGTAGAGTTTTGTGGAGAGTTTGTAGAGTTTGTAGAATTAAAGTCTACTTAGATATGAGTGCAGTTGCACTTATTTTCTTATGTCTCCAACAGACTAGGCGAGTGTAGAGTTTTGTGGAGAGTTTGTAGAGTTTGTAGAATTAAAGTCAATTCTGCTATAAGTCTAGTTGCACTAATTTTGCCTCAGTACGCTCGCCTTGCATGGTTTTAGCTTGTGTAGAGTTTTGTGTAGACTTTGTAGAGTTATGTATAAAGCTTAAAAACTAGTGTAGAGATCGGTATAAGAAATTTTCTTTAACTATGCCTACTAGGAACGACTTGAAGTAGTGTAGAGTTTTGTGGAGACTTTGTAGAGTTGCGATTAAAGTGCCATATGAACACTCTCAAGTCTTTGGAGACTTGTGCAGTTTTTTGCCAATTCGCACATGCAACCTATAGAGCTAATCGTAAATGCCGTAGACTTTGTAGACTTTCTCATATGCATATATACATATATCTGCATCTAGATTTTATTCCTATGCACATTTAGCTCCACCGCTCTCAAAGAACTGCTCGATATTTCCCGCCTTGTCGAGCTCATAAATTAATAATGGAGGCGCTTGAGAGCCGCCTGTCGCACCAACACAAAACACATTAAAAAATATGAGTGTGCGTGTGCAAGTGTGTGTGTGCCAATGTGTGTGTGTGTGTGTGTGTGTGTGTGTTGCTGCTGTATTTTTTTTTATTCTCAGCTACCCGCGCGACACGCATGCAAGAAAATGCATAATATTTACGCCTATAATTTTTCTCTAATATTTTCAACAGCTGACATCAAGTAGCACCAAAGACTCACCAAGCGAATGGGTGTGAGTGAGTGTGAGTGTGTGTGTGTGAGTGTGTGTGAGTGTGTGTGTGTGTATAATTGACACTCAATTATTTTAGGGGGGAACTTTTGTGGCATTATGCGCTGGCATTATCTGAGCTACTTAGCGGCGTTCAACTGCCACTTGTTGGAGGCCGCCCGCACACACCCGCAACCAAAAAAATTGAACTAGCTAATAATACAACAACAGCAACAACAACAACAACAAGAGCAGCAACAACAACAACAATAACCACTTGAGCCACACACACAAAAGATTTCCGCTGACAAAAAAAAAACAGCAGCAGCAGTTGAAGATGAAAACAACAAAAAACCGAAACGACAAAACAGAAATACCAAAATCAAAAAAAAAAAAAAAATCATATATATATATGAAGAAGAAGAAGCAGCAGCAGAAGAAAAAAACTTTTAAGAAACCCCATCACAGATGATCTACAAGAGATCTGTGTTCCTCTCTCGCTCGCTGGCGCGCAAGAAAAATTGAAGCGCGATTGATCACATTGATCGCTCGGGCAGGCTAAACAGCAAAGTATTTAGTAAATGACAAGAGCAGCAGAGGGGTGGGGACTGGGGCTCAAGTAGTGTCGTCGTCGTCGTCGTCGTCTATGCAGCTGATCTATATAATAATTCATATATGTTTTAAGCATCATTGAGGAATACAAGAGAGCTGAGCGTCAAAGAACTTGTCGTCCATACTTCAAAAAGCAGCGTCAGCAGTTTATCATGATCACGATCAAACCAAATGATGACGATGATGACGATGTTGATGATGATGATGATCAAGATCAGCAGACGAAAAATTGTGTGGAAAGCAAAGTGATCCGTTTACTGGGCTTTTCTGTTGCCCCTCTCACTGCTGCGGCTGCTACTCGTTTCTTTTGTGTGAGAATTTCTGTGCCCGAGATTGTACGTAGGCGTTGCTTTTTGTATTATTATCTGACGAACCGTTTCGATCCGAGCCGTACCGATCTGATCAATCTGCCACTGCATTCGGCCTGCAGCAGATCGAAACACTTGAAATATTTCTGCTGTGCCACGATCACTTCAACAGTTGTGAGCTTTGCTCATGAGAACTACTAAGAGACTAGAGGCTGATGAGTTGATCTATTGGTTTGTTTCTTAGATAATATGCCATAGCTTAGCTGAGGTTCCTCTGGTTCCCATTGATCGTGCAGAGATCGTTGCATCTGGATGGTAGTGCTGGGAAAAGATCGATCTTTACCTAGATCGATATTTCGATATAATCTGTATGGATCTCAGATCGATGTATCGATCTTTTCATAAAAATATTTTAGCTCCCAAAATTAAAAAAAAAAAAAAAGTTTTCATATAAAAAACAAAAGATGAATTTCTTATTAAAATTAAAAAAACGATTCATATAAACTAATCTAAACTAAACTATGTAACAAAGATTATATTATTTAATGAGATCATTTACTTGATCCAATCATTTTTATTTATAAAGAGCAGCATATCTACTTGCTGCGGCTTAAGGCAACTCCTTCTCTCATTTACTATGTGTCCAGCTTTGCTGAACATTCGTTCACTCTCTGTGGACGTTGCAGGGACGCGATATATCAAGTATCGAAGTTTTCTACATCGATATTTTCGATGGATATGAAACATCGATATATCGTTTGTAAGATCGATCTTTTTCCCAGCACTACTGGATGGATCATCTGCTAAGAAATTTTCGAAGAATTCTTAAAAGTCTTAAGTGCAAATTCTTAATGTTGCCTGAGAGATCAATAGTGTTGCATGTCACACACACACACACTCACACTCGCACACTTGTTTGTCAAGGACTGAGACAGACAGCTGGAAATGGAGCTGGTAGATGAATGCGAGCGAGTGGATATGACATCGAGACAGGGCGACTCCACACGAGTTGCGCACAAGCTGCTGCAAAGTTTTCTTATATATATATACTATATATACTATATATATATATGATATACTAAATGTGTTTGTGTGTGTGATTTTTAGTCAAGCTGCCGCCAAATGCCGTACGGTAATAATTAAAAACATAAAAGGGGGAAAAATGCCACAACAACGGGAATGGGAATGGGAATGGGAATCGGAATGGTTATGGGAATGGGCACAGAGAGAGAGAGAGGGAGAGCGGGAGAGAGAGGAGAGTGCTGGTGTGTAGGCGCGCGGGGTAAGTAGCGCATTTTGCCTACTTAATCATTGTCTGAGCGTCTGTGCGTGCAACATGCAGCAAGGGGCAAGAGGCGAGCGGCGCGAGGCGAGCGGCAACTGTTGCTGTCTTGCCTGCTGCATTGCTACTTGATTTGATTTACGCCTGCCAATGCTTTATGATTGAGTGGGGCGAACACACACTGCCGTCGCAGGCAGGAACAAACAGCATACATAAATATGTTTCTTTTTTACATGCGCTCCCTCTGCTGCGCTGTCAATGATCGCGCATATGCCGCAGATATATTTTAGATTTATATAGTTTGTGTTTTTTGCTGCGCTCCTCATTTTAATATTTTTACGTCTGTTGCGTCGCAATGAGGCGCACCAAAAAAAAAATACAAAAAAAAAACTATCTAACAGCTGTACAGATATATATATATATCTACACAGATCTGGCTAGAATTACCAGCAAAAAAAAAAATGAAATACCAAAAAAAGGGTCGCATTTTTTTCAGGCAAACTCGATTCGGGAATGCTGGAAAAACAAAAAATTAGTTATATTCCAGGCTAATGGGCATAAAATAAAATTGTGCGCAGCTCATTGAATAAATCAAACTCATTTGCATACGACTGATAAATTAAAGCGGCGCACAGACAATTGACAAACTGACGGAGACGAGGAAGGCCGAGAGAAACCCTTAGGCAACCGCCCCTGTGCCGTACCCTTTGCGAACCAACCCGTCCGGTTCAACCCCACCAGCTGGTCAATGGACGCAGGACGCAGGATGCATAATCACGGATAGTAGTACCTGAAATCGAACGCTCAACTCTTTGGCGACAGATTGACGTAACAGATAGAAACAAGTTTTACGATTTCGCCCCGTTTCGTTTCGTTTCGTTTTCAGCTGAGACATGAGATATGCTGCGACCAACAATTTGACACTCTGATAAAGAACGACAACAACAACCACGACAACAACAACAACAACAACAAAGGTAAAGCGCGCAACCAGGTGCCCACAAATGGGCAACATCAACAAATTGCATGCCCCAAATGTGTGATACACAAACCAGCTGCAAATTGGCTTAGTTCGCAAACTTCTAAACGTTTCTTCTCGCTCCCTCTCTCTCTCTCTCTCCCTCTCTTTCTTTGCCCACTTTTTTCTTCTTTTCAATGTCAAACTATTGATATAGAAATAATTGAAATTAACTCTGCATAAATTTAATTATTATTCAAGTCAAAGAAGTTGCCAGAAATCTAGCCAAGACTTGGCTTTTTTAGAGCCAGAAAAAATAGTTTAGCTTTCTTGAATGCAAATTTTGCTGAGTGAGCGGGCCTAAGAATGTTTTGAGGCGATTGCAATGTAGATAAGATAAAGATTTCTCACTTTTTCTATGCTTTATAGAACTAGCTAGATCTATACTATATAGATCTATTAGTTAGCTATCTATATTATATATCGATTAGTATATATATATAAGCAATATAATTGTAGCAATCTATACCATATCTATCTTTGGTATATAGGTCCATATATCTATACTATATTTTACCATCTTTCATCTATCTATACTATATCTTTCTATCTTATATCTATCTATACTTTATCTTCTCTCTATATATATTCTACATCTATCTTCTATCCATCTATACCCTATCTATCTATCTTTTATTATTGTATTTTCTTGTTCTATCTTTCTATTTTCAATTTATCTATACTATATCTATCTATTTTCTTTCCATCTTTCATTTATCTATCGTCTATCGAATATCAATCCGTCCAAATATACTACATCTATCTACCTTTATATCTAATATCTATCTATACTATATCTTCTATCTATATACACTATCTATCATCTTTCTATGTACACTATATCTTCTATCTATCTATACTTTATCATCTATCTATCTGTACTATATCTTCCATCTATGTATCATTCATCTACCCACATTTCGTCTATCTTCACCTTCAATCTATCTATCCGATCCCCTTCTCTTAAAACTCCAACTAAAAACTCTACAAAAATCTCAACTCTCGACTAAAATTATCAAAGACAAACGCCAAAATGTGTCTATAGCATGAAATACAGCATTGAAAATCAAACAAAAGCAAAAACAAAAGCAAACAAAGCAAATAAAAAATTTGAGAAAAACATGGGGAAGGGGAAAAAGTATTGCAAATCGCAACAAGCACTCAAAGTCAAAGCAAATTATATTCTAAACTAATTTTCGTGTCGTGCCAAAAATAATAAAAACAAGACAGAGCGAACGGGTGTGAGAGAATGAGATAGAGAGGGGCATAGAGCAAAAGGAAGCTACAGCTGAGGAGCAAATTTTTGATACGGGAATACTTATATATATAAGGAGAAGGGTGCTTGGTGGGGGCGCGGTACAAAGGCAACAACTTAATTAAAACATCAATAAAAAATTGTAAAAATACGACAACGCACGAAGGCGACTGTAAAACTGTGCGCAAATAATTTGCAGGCGAAAATTGAAAAGCTGAAAATAGCTAAAAATTGCTAAAGAAGAGGCGCAGCGAAATGACACGAAATGGAATGCAGCAATGGGCAGATAAGGAGACAGTCGGACGGACAGACAAACGGACGAATGAACGGACGGACAGACGAACGAACAGACGGACGGACAAACAGTCGGACGAACGGACAAACAGTCGGACGAACGGACAAACAATCGGACGAACGGACAAACGGACGGACGGATGGACTAACGGACGGAGGGACAGACCGATGGACGAACGAACGGTCAAACGGACGGACAGACCGATGGACGGAGTGTGAGTGCAAGATATTTGCACGTCAGTGCGGCGTCTTAATGGCCGCATTGGGGTAATCCTTGATCCCCCCACCGAACTGCCAATAATGATGATTCCTTTTTAATGTGCGCTCCTCGGGCGTTGGTCATTACTCAACGGGCAGCCCGGCTGGAGCGGCGTTGGAGCGGCAACTGCTGATTCTGCTGGAACTTTTAGCATCGTGTATCGATCACAAATGTTGCCAATACGCACCAGCCGAGAGCCAACAACAAGCCGGCCGGTCGGCCGGGCCAGAGCAGCGCTCAAAACTCATCATCATCAGCGAGCGCTGTCTAGAGGATCTCTCGCTTTATTTTTACTTTTTTTATTTTTTATTATTATTATTATTTTTCTCTCTTTTTTTTCGTGTTGTTGTTTTTGGTGGCTTCAGTGTTGCTTTTTAAAGGGGCGTGCACAAAATGATATTTTATTCAATATCCTCGGCGAGCGGTTGAGTGAACGATTTGTCCTTTTCAGGCAGCTGGAAAAACTGTGTAGGAAATCAAATTGATGGGCAGACAGACAAACAGAGAGAGACAGAGAGAGAGAGAGAGAGAGAGAGAGTAGCGGAGCGAGAGCAGCCTGAAATTAAAAACTCATAAGATATCGACTGATATATTGAGCTGCACAAATTACTGACAACTGAAGATGAAAGACGTGGCTTGGCTCGTTGTTGCTGTGGGTCCCAGCGCTGGCGACTGGACTGAAATATTATTGTTAAGAATGGGGCAAACAGGCGGCAGCTAAAAAGATTTCCAAGACAGGTTTGCAGTTGCACACGCACACACAGCCAGAGCCAGAGAGTTGTATTTATTTATCTGTATGTGTGCGGCGTGCATATAAAAAGACAATTAGTTGTTATTAAGTTGTACGCACAAAAGCCGTTGAATCTCCTTTTCAGCTCTATAAGCATTCAGTCCGCCCCCCCTTCGTCGCTCCCCCCCTCATTCGGCTCTTTGTGTGCCTTCATTTTGGCTATAGATGTGAAAATAATGATGAGCAATGACAATGACAATGAGCTTAAGCGCGGCCCAAGCATTTAACAGTGCTTTCGATAACTTTTTTGTGTGAGTTATCGATTGCACAAAAGCGTTAACAAATGGAGAGTTTGTCGAGGCGATGTGCATGATGTCTTTAAATGAGCTATACTATGTGTTTAATATATAATATGTATATATGTATAGGAAATAATATTATTCAGTTAATCGATATATGTTATCGATAAATATTTTTTGACTAAAAGTAGTCTAATTTATATATGTATACATAAATCAAAATGATTTACATTTATTAACATTTATTTACAATTATCGATAACAAGTTATCGATAACTTTTAAGTCACATATATATTTATGCTATTTTTGTGAAGATATCAGAAATTTTCAAGCAATTATTGTACAACAAACAAAGCTGGGTTGATCTACATACACTTATCGATAAATTTATATATATATAACGATAACCTTTTACACACTTAAATTGATTAACAATTCATATGAACACATTTAAAATAGTTAACAATGAGAGAGCGAATATGGTCTGGGACTAAACAGTCTACATACATTTATCGATAAATTATGAAAAATTCATATTAATATAAGCAAACGTATATCGATAAACCCAGATCGATAATTTATTGCTCACATAAATTTGTCTACCAAGCAAAGCTTGATCTATGCTTCACGCTAGATCGATAGATCGATACACATATAGATGTTTCTATTTATTTGTTTTTCTTCTTCTTCTTCATCTGTTTTTTGGACATGCTTAACATGCCGCACCAGATATGATCACATCGAGCTGTCATTTCATATTGGATTGGATTGACCGGACAGGCAAATGCTTCAATTAGCCGGGGCCAGAGCTATTAATAATTAATAGCCGCGCCGAGTCGAGCGTCTAGCTAACCGGAAAAGCAACAAATACAACACTGCACAATAATGGTAATAATCATAATAATAAAAATTGATCAAGAGTCAGGCAAGTTATCGCACACACACACACACTCGCACACACACACACATGGTTCATGAACTCAATTTTTAATAATAATTTTTTGTTCAAATGATTTTTTATTTCACATTATTAGAGGCATGCCAAAGTTTTTCCCTCGCCCCCGCGTCGCCTCGTTTAATTGTTCGATTTTCAGTTTTTGTGTATCTTTGTCGCTGTGTTATGGATACACATGTTGTTGTTGCTATTGTTGTTGTTGTTGTTGCTGGCAGAGGCTGCGTGGTTTTTAATTTCCGTGCTGACAAATTAATTTAATTATATTAACATATCTCCAGCGATCGAGCGATTGAGCGTTTCACAAAATAAATACGTAGAGATGTGTGAGTGTATATATATATGCATGTATATATGTGTGTGTATATCATATATATATATATGCACATATATATCTATATCTACATATCCATATCTATATCTATAAAGCCAACAACAACAAACACATTCAGCTTCGCTTCGTTTCGATTCGATTCGTGTCAGCTAATATGTATGTATGTCTCTCCCTTCCTCTCCCCCACTCCCCCTTTCCCCCACTCCCTCTCTGTGTGGGTGTTTTTTTTTTTTTGTGTGATTTTTAACCCTTGGGCTGACTCATTAGCTGCTCGCCGGCTGCTTGGCCCGGGCCTCCGTAAATTGCACTTAAAACGCTAAAAATTATATGACACACGCTGCGCGCGGCCGATCTCAATCTCTATCTATAACTGCGTTTATCTGCGTATCTGTAGCTGCACATGTATGTGTATGTGTGTGTGTGTGTATCTAAGAGCTTAAGCATGCAGGACAACCCTTGTGAACGCTGCTCATTTAGGGCATATGCAAATGGCTTTAGCGAACTTATCCGAGCGCCCGAGCGACCGCCATATTTGAAATAAACTTTGAAACTATCAAACGGCAATGTTGGTGGTGCTGGTGGTGCTAGTGCTGATGGTGGTGGTGCTGCTGCTGCTAACATTGGTGGTAACTGCTGCTGCTGCGACAGGAGCTCTCGAACCGGTTTCGATTTGATTAATATCCCCCTCAAAAACCCGAAAAAAATAGAATCAAAAAATCCCGAAATAAAAAATCGAAATTGAAAATTGAAAAAAAAAAAAAAAAGAAATGAAACCAAACTCAAATGCATTTTGGCAATTAAGAAAGGACAAGAAAAAAACATTATGTGATATGGACCCATATATATAGGTGTGTATATATGTATAGATATGGATGTGTATATGTATCATATGTATCACATCATATCTGCCTTGAAGCCTTCTTCATCTAAATAAGTTGCAGTAAATATATGTAAACTATTATTTAATAAAACTAAGCATTTATTAATTTTTAATCAAAGATCAAGTTTTAAGCTCTATAATTTATTATGTGAATATTTATTTTATTTATTATTTATTTATTTACTTTTTTTTAGTTTATTATATTCTCTCAAAGGCAAGAAATTGAATCAAAATTGTATTTCTTTTTAAGCTCTTTAAAAATGCCTATAATTAAAAAATACATTTTGAAATTATTAATATAAATAAAAAATAAAATTAATCAAAATTTTACTTTGTTTTATTTCTATTTCTATTTATATTTCTATTTATATTTGAAATTGTATCAAAATTACAACTATTTTTAAGCTTCAAAAAATGTCCATATTAAAAAAAAAATACATTTCAAATTATATATAAAGAAAATTTAATCAAAATTGTACTTTGTTTTATATATTTATATTTATTTTTTATTATATATATTTTAATTTCTTTTTATATGTTTATTCAACTTTCTGGAGTAGTAATATATAAATGAATAACTATTTGCATAACAAATGTTAGAGCTTTAGTCATACAATTAAATTACAAAGATAAATTATTAAATTATGCAATTTTATAGAATTTCCAAGTGCCAAATGGAACTTCATTTTGCTACAATTTTATTCTCGAGTTGCTGACCTTTTCTAAATCAAAAATGTCAGTTAATAGCTAACGAAAATCAAATAAAGCAATATTTTAACTCAGCCAGCTCACAATGCTTATTCTAGCGTCTGCATCTGTAGCGTATTCATTAGTCGAGCATTACCTATCATTCTCTATAGTTGCACTGCACTTCTTTTATTTTTTCAGTCAGCAAAAATCACTTCTTCTCTTCGCTTCTTTCGCCTTTTATTTACTTTACTTTACTTTTTTTCTGCTTAGTCAAATGAGAGCAGCTTCTTTTTACCCGATTTATGGGTCAAGTTTATAGATTGCATTGCGACCGGGTTTTCAATTTTTTCATTGCTTTTCGAATTTGGGTTTAGCGAATCGAAAATACGGAAATGATTTTCGTTCGCTGGGCGCGCTAGTTACATATATCTTGGCTAGATCTATATATATATATATCTGATATTATAATTTTTGTTAATCTGGCAATTTGTTGTTGACGTTTTTCGACAGCTTTACGAATTGGTGCCAATTTATATGACTTTATATGGCGCGTGTACTTGAAAGCCAAAGAAGTTGGCACACTGAGAGAAAGAGAGGGAGAGAGAACGGTTTGACTGAGAGAGTTAGCGCAATTTGGACAGCTGTCGATGTTGCGGTTGTTGTTGTTCTTGTTAACTTGGTTTTATTTGCTTTCTGCTGTCTGTTAATTATTTAATGAACTTCTATTTTTGGCCTTACAAATGAATATGTTTAGCTGACGTCTCCCTCTCTCCACTTCTCTCTCTTCGCCTCTCTCTCTCTGGGATCTCTTGGCCCGACAGCGACTCGTTATTTATGATTACACAATTTGGCTTGTCAATGATATTTATGGGCCCAGATTTTCGTCTACTTATGGCAACTCGAGCGCTCTTATCGCTGATAAGCCCAAAAAATAAGCTAAGATCTTGTTCAATTTGCCGATGAGATCACTTCACACAAACACACACACAGAGCGCACTTCCAACTCCTACTTCAGCGCGCAGCTCATCATTACAGATCACACTCCAAATCGATCTGTGTCTAATTGCCTTATACATCATATACACACACCTATATATATATCTCTCTTCGTCTTCTTCTTCTTTGGCTTGGTTACTTAGTTTTTGCCTTGATTTGTTTTTTTTTATTTGATTATTATTTTTACTTTTTATTTTTCACCCAGCTGCCATTAATAACAAATCAAATGCTCGTTAAGCGCGCTCGCTGCGCTCCAAAATTCTGCGAATCAATCGAAAAACTAACAACAACAACAACAACGAAAATCAGCCAAGAAAAGGCAAAGATTTTCAAAAACAATTTCGTATACTCTTTGGGCGAAACAGAAGGAACTCAAGACTGCGGCTAATTTGGCGAGCAATTTAACTTGAACTTGATGCAGATTATGTTGATTATAAATAAATATTGTATAATAATAATAAAAAAAAAAAGAATTTGTTTTAAAATTTAACTATCAATGTTGTAAAAATGCTTAAAAATTTTTAGAAAACATTTTCAATTTCAGCAAAAGTTATAAAAAATATTTAAATATGTTAAATTATTTTTCTAGTAAGGGCAAATTTCTATAAATATATTATTTAAGAATTTCAAATGATTTTTTTAAGATATTTGCTGTCTTTAGTTAAGTTTGAACATTTTTTAACATATTAATATATTGCTCAAATAATTAAATATAATTTTAACATATTAATATATTGCTCAAGTACTTAAATATATTTCAAATTAGCAAAAATATATTTTTGTATTATCTTTAATATTTTAATGCACTTATATAATTTTGTAATGCAACAAATTTATTTCATTTAATTATTTAACATATTTAGTAAGCAGAAAAAAGCAAGAAACACATTATTTATTTTTAAAATTATTTTGTATAATTATTTTTTTTTTTCATATTTTTAACTGTATTTCTGGCACTTCTGAAACATTTTTTTTCTTTTTTTGAAAAAAGAAAAAGTCAAGATAAAAATATAAATATATTTTTAAAATAATTTTATATATTTATATATTTATATGTTTAATTTTTTTTTGTTTTTTTAATTTGTCTAAATATCTAAAAGCAATTCTAATATTCTCTAATAGATATAAATATATATATTTTAATATTTTCAGATGTATTTCTGGCACTTTTAAAACAAATTTTCTTAAGCTCCTTCACTTCTCGCACTTTGGGCTACTTTTTTGGGGCCTTTCATGAGCTACTTTTGCTTCAAGAAGAGTTCTCTAGCTAGAGTGCACTAGCTAGTCTACATAGATTACCTTCCCCCACATATGCCACACTTGGCAATTCCTGCCCCGCAAACGGGGCGTGGCCAGCCAATTGGTTTTGCTTATTTAAGTTTTATTGATTGCGCCTCGCTGCTGCACTAATTGCAGATCGCATAGATCAACAGGGATCTGCCAGATGCATGGACATGGACGAAGATATAGATATATATCGGATTTTTATGGATCCATATATATGTATGTATGTATGTGCATAAATATTTGCATTTGTATACAATTTCATGCAAGCATGCAAAAAGATAAATAAAAAAAAAAAAAATTGAAGCAAATTCCGACGGCAAAACATTTGGATAGAAAAAACATTTCGAGAGATATGGATATATATGTGTATATATATATATATATATATATACATGTATGTGTATATATATATGTGTGTGTGTTTGTGTGTATTAACTAGTTAGCTAATGTGCCTAGTCATAGTTTTTTCTATGCGTTTTAGCAACTCTCCTTGCCGTCAAATGTAAATTAATTGCAAAGATATTTTCTAAGAATTTCTTTAGCTGCTGCAGCTTCAGCTTCTTCAACTTGCTGTTGTTGTTGTTGCATTCTGCGAATGCTATAAGTGTGTGTGTGTGTGTGTGTGTGTGTTGGTGTGTGTTTGTGTGTGTGGAGTCATAATGCACTTGCCACTGCAGCTGGCTTAAGATTTTCATTCGATTTTTCTTGCTGCATCCAATTAGAAGGCAGACAAACTCCAATTAAGCTATAGATATAGCTATAGCCATATAGATAGATATAGATAGATAGACATATAGATGTATAGACGCAGATATACCCCACATATATATAAATATATTTATATATATTTATGTCTGCTGTCTGCAATTGAAGCCAACTTGTTGTTGTCTCTCGCTGGAGTTGCAAAAGTTCTGGCATTTGGCCAAAAATTTGTCGTCTGGCTGCACAATTCATAATCATCATCATCATCATTAGCTGATGATGATGTTGCATATGAAGCGGCTGCTGATCTGTGTCTGTGTCTATATGCTGCCTGCCCATTAGCGGCGATCAGCTAAAGTTCGTTTTAAAGAAGAACAATTCGAGTCGCAAATTGTTGTTGTTGTTGCCTTCGCCTTTGTTGTTGTTGTTGTTGTTGTTACATTTTGTAAACAAATTTTCAGAAATCAATAAAAAAAACAACAATTGGCACAGACACGCAAACTCAATTAGTTGCAGATGAATTACAAAAAAAAAAAAACACAAAGCGCAAAAACAAATGAAAAATGAACAAAAAAATATATATATGAAAATGAGAAATGGAAAATGGAAAATTGCATTGCAAATAATTTTCATATTGTTTGTTTTGTTTACAGTTAAGTGTGGGAGTTTTGCACGAATTCACCGCCCATATATACACACACACATATAATATATTTACATATATATATATGTAAATATATATTTGTTCCGTTTCTTGCTTTTCTGACGCAGGTGTCAATTGTGTCACAGGTGGTTCAAAAAACCCTAGCAGCAATGGCCCTAATTCTAATGAAAAGGCATTATATCGAATTGGAATGAACGAGAAATTAGAACTATTTCAATATTTATAAAAAAAATTTTTTTTCTTGATAAATAAATTTAAATTAAAATAAATATATTATGTTAATATATATATTAAAATTATATTTAAGAAACTACTTAGTCAACAATTTAAATCAATTATTTATTTTCTATTTGTTTATTTTCTATCAAAAACTTCCCATACAAATAATATTTTAAGCGAAAATGTAATCAAATTATTGAATTTCTAATTTAATGAAAATAGCAAAAAAATAAATAAAAAATTAACAGATAAATAAATAAGCGAAATTGTATACAATAAAAAGTAAATAGATGGAAAATTTATAAAAACATAAGTACATAATTTATATGAAATATTCTAATAAATATATTAAATAAAATTTTTATATTATAGATTAGAAAATGTCTAGGTAAATTTAATTTATTTATAATAAATATATTAAATAAATAAATACAATTTTTTTATTATAAATTAGAAAATGCATGAATAAGTTAAATTGTTTATTTCATATTCAATCTAAATTTGAATTGAATTTTTTTGTGTGACTAAATTTTATTCTATGTTTTAGATAATAAATCTAAAACATAGAAAACTTTGTTGAATTAAATTAAATAGAATATTATCAATTAATATAAATTGTCAAATTAATTTTAAATAATAATATTATTTTTATACTACACTATCAAATTTTAATGCTACACATTACGAAAGTATAAAGGTTTTAATTCGTATTGAATAATATAGTACTATTAATAAATAAGAAAAATAAATGTTTTAATTCGTAATTCATAATTCAAATAATATAGTAATAATAATATATAATAATAAAATATGTTTTAATTCATTTTAAATAGTATAGTAATATTATTAAATAAATTATTGAACTAATTTGAGTTAATATATAATTAATAAAATAAATAAAAGGCATTAATTTGAAGTTGAATTCAATTTAACGTCATTTATTTATTATATAAACTATATTATTTATTCTATTATAAACGTCTTTTATTAAATTAATTATATTATAAATAAAATATTTATCAAATTTCATTAATGCAAAACTAAACCAAAAAATATTTGAATTAATTATTTAAGTACTTCAACTATTGTTAATAAATATAATTTTTAGTTGAATTCTAATTATTTATTTATATAAATAAGCTAAAAATAAAATACAAATAAAATAATTTCATTTGCGTGACTCGAAAATATCTATAAATATTGCTCTGATAACTTTTATGCGCGTCGTTGAGCGCAAGGGGAAGAACTTTGCTGGCTTTATCAAGGGAAAACTCTGGAGAAATTCCCAATTGCAAAGAGTTATATGTGTGTGTATATATAGATGATATATTGTATTATTATTAAATTATTATTATATTTTTATTGTATATATATAATATTATATTATTATATATGATATATATATATATACATTATTATTATATTTTTATATTATATTATATTTTTTATATTATTTTATTTTTTTATTGTTCCTTATTTCCCTAAACATTAGACATATTATATCATTTTTTCCCATTTTATAGACTTTAGTTCTATTTAGTTTCAGAATTTTATCAATCAATCTCAAGTTCTCAAGTTCTTAAGTTCTTAATTGACTGTGCTTAGTTCGTTTACCAACACTGAAAAGCATGGCATATCATTTAAATATTTATACATATATAGTATATATATATAAGTATATATAAATCTCTACAAATCTAACGAATTCTACTCCAAAACGTTTACCAACACTGATATATGATATATGATATAGATATATGTATGATATATATAGAAAAAAAAATATATAAATATATGATATGATAGAGATTTATATACTTTATATATAAATCTCTACAAATCTCTCTGCAAATCGAATTCTACTCCAAAACATTGCATGTTTACCAGCACTGAATATATATATATATAGACAAATTGATTTATATATAATAATATATATATATACATTATATATAAATCTCTACTAATCTATGGAATTCTCCAAAACTCCAAAACATTGCACTGAAACTATATATAAACAAAAATATATATATATAAAAATATATGATAAAATATATATATTATATATAAATCTCACACAAATCTCTCAAGTTTTACTCCAAAACCTTGCACACTTTACAACACTGCTCCAACCAGCGTTGCCACCTTTTTGCTAGCTGTAGTATGAGACATATGCATATATCTATGATATATATATGATATATCATCTATGACATATCTCTGCCTTATACACCCCACACATATATGTGTATATGTATCGCCTGCACTTTCCCAGATCTTTTCCTGTTGGTTTCTCTTCTTACCTGTTGCCAAAATTGTGCCAATAAATAAATTTGCTCCTTTTTGAAAAACCAATCGTTGATTGATTGAACAGCCGTCAGATCCATATCGGCTGTCCCAGCGGCTTGTGGCAATGTTGGCTGCATTCGTGGGCTGTCTTGAAGAATTGTTGTTGTTGTTGGTTGTTGGTTGTTTGTTGTTGGTTGTTTACTATTGTTGTTGCTGCTGCTGCTGCTGTTGCGCCTTTAGCTGCGGCATTTGTCGAGGCATCGAGGCAGAGCCGAAAAATTGTTTTTTGGTTAGTATTATTAACTAATTTGTTGTTAGTTTTGAGTTAAGACACAGACACAGAGACACACACAGACACATACACAGAGGCACAGACACTAATACACGCGTAGACTCGTGTTGTTGTTGTTGTTGTTTTGTTGTTGTTGCTTTTGTTTTACGTGCTCAAAAAAATTCAATAAATTTTATGCAAAAATTTAAATTTTCTTCTTCTTTTTTTTTTGATTTGTTGTCGTTGTTGTTGTTGTTGTTGCACAAACACACGCGCGCTTTTGTTGTCGTTGTTGTTGTTGTTGTTGCTGCAACACTTTGCGTCGGCTTCAGCAAAATGTTGCCATTTGTGTCGTGTGTTGCATTCAAAGTTAAAGCCAAGTCAAGATTCTGATTGGATTTGGCTGACTTTGCGCTTGTTGTTGCCGTTGTTGTTGCTGTTGCTGCTGTTGCTGTTGCATGTTGCTGCTGTTGCTGCTGCTGTTGTTGATGTTGTTGATGTTGCCTTTGTTGTTGTTGTTTCACTCTGTTGTTGTTGTTTACACTTGAACACACGCGCACACTTTGCTTAGATTTATTTATGATTTCTATATATTTTCTATTTTATTTTTTATTGTGTATTTTCGCTTCAATTTGTTGTCGAAAGAAAAAAAAAATTGCTCAAAAAAATTGCAACTGCAGAACAGTTAGATTGATGCTGCTGCTTGCATTTGTTGTTTGTTTGTTTTGTTTGTTGTTGTTTATGTTTAAAATGTAGCTTGGCTTTGTAACTGTTTCGCTGGGTGCTGTTGCTGTGACTGTTGTGATTCGTGTTTCGTGATTCGCTGCTCGCTGCTCGCAATTGGTTCGATGAGCTGCCTAAGAACTCAGTTACAGTTACAACTCAGTCAACAGTCAGTCCACACAAACAACAAACACACACTCGGACACTGGCGGCGGCACACACAGAGGCGACGTTGCCAGTCACGAATTCAGTTGATGACTGAACAACAGTGGACGAGTCGCAGCGTCGACAACCCCGAAAAAACAAAAACGAAAACGAACAAATACGAGAAAGAGGAAAAAAAAATAGAAGCCATGCACACGATGTTTGTCGGTTAACGGCGAACACGAAGCGCTGCCGTCGCCGTCGAGCGACACGAGCCGAGCGCGCCAACGAGCGTTTGCACTCGAAGAGACGACAAGTCTGAGCGAGCGAGAGAGGGCGAGCGCAGAGAGTGGTGAGAGAGAGAGAGAGAGAGAGAGAGCGCGCGCGAGAGTCACTCAATTGGCATTTCGCCTCCCGCCTGGCAGTCTGCACGCTTTTGATTTCTTTCAATAGGTTTTTGATTTTCGTTTGTGTGCTGGCTGCTTGGCTGGGGCTGCGCTGAGCATTTTTGTGCGCCGTCGCTGTCGCCGGCGTCGACGCTCGCTCACATACGACGACGCGTATTACAACAACTTGTGCGCTCAGCTCACAGCTCGTTCGTTCTGTTTACTTTTTGCTTGGCTTTTTTTTCGTTTCGTTTCGTTTCGTTTTTTTTTTGTTGCCGCTGCTGCCGCTGCTGCTGCTGCCTTCTGATAACTTCTGTCAGTTGCATGTATTGAAATTCATTCATTCAAACCAACGGCTCGTTTATCTCGCTCTCGCTCACTCGCTTGCACGCGCTCGCTCGCTCACTCATGCTCTCGCTCTGTCGTGCTGCCTGCATATGTGGTGCCTGTGGCTTGGCATTCAATTTGTAGCAGCGACGTCGCAGCGCTGCCGCCGCCGCTGCTCCTGGTCGCCTTTTTTCTGATTGGGAAAAACTTATAGGAAAATGTTGTTGCGCTCACATTGCGCTCCTGCTGCTCGTGCTTCTGTTTATTGAGCCACACATTGAGTGCGAACGCTGAGTGAGTGAGTGCGAGCGCGAGTGAACGCGCGACTGAGGGGAAGTCTTTGCCGGCTTCGCTACATTTTTTTTCTTCTCGTTTCTTGTTCTCCTTTATGAATTAAGTTGCGATTGCTTGACTTTTTTTTTTCGTTCGTTTCTGTTTCTTCTTTCTATTATTTATTTCTCTGCTGTTTTTTTGTTGTTGTTACTTTTGCGGATCCTTCTGTCTCAACTTATTATTGTGTCTGGCTTTTGCTGTCAGTGTGTGTGAGTGTGTGTGTGTGTGTGTGATTTTTTTAATGCTTTGAGTGGACTGCCAAATGTCAAGCTGACGTGAGCTTGTAACGGTAGATAGCCGAAGTGGGAGGAGTCTCACCTGTGCGACAGGTAAAGGCGCAAATGAACTTAAGATTAACAACTTGGGGAATTTACGTCAAATAAAATGGGCGAAAATTAAATATTTAATTTATATTGAATATTTAATAAATATATATAAATATATTCTTAATTAATATATCAATAAATGCTCCAATTAAAAAAATCCAACTTCATTTTTTTCCTTACTAAATAAATAACAGTTGCAGCTATGACCCAGCCCTATGTAACGCACACATACAAACAAGCAAACACACGCACACACACAAAAGCTCTCACACACACACACAGAAGCGTGCAATCCGTTAGGGCTGCTCGCTTCGACTTGCACATAAAGAAAAAGTTCAAATTGTATCGAAGTGCAATGCAGCAGCAGCAGCGAAAGAAGCAGCGGAAGAGGAAGAAGTAGATGGAGGAAGCAGCGGCAGCGGCAGCAGCAGCAGCCGAAGAGCAGCAAACGACGACCACGATGGCAACCTTAACCCAGCGCTGAATGGGCGAATGGCATAAGAAGAAGAAGAGGAGCAGCAGCAGCAGCAGCAGAGTGTGAGAGGCGGAGGGCGGGGTGAATGCGCACCTAATGCAAAACAGAGAGCAGTGGCAGTGGCAGCGGCAACGGCATCGGCAGCAGCCGCCGCCGCCAAGTGCGTTGCAGCGTACGAGAGACGCGTCGTCGTGCACAGAGGCTGAGCCGAGCGCGAGAGCGAGAAAGAGCGAGGAGTGTGTTGGCGAGAGTGTGAGCGCAGGCTGCAGCCACCTACACGAAAGCTTCGGGGCCGCTGCTCGTGCCGGCGTAAGCGTCGCTGCCGCTGCTGCTGCCGAAACTCATTTCATTTCATTTCATTGCTGTTAGATTTTTTCTCAACGCTTTGGTTTTTCTTGCTTTCAGCCAACCATTTCTTTTACAGTTGCCCATGTGTGTGTGCACATGTGTGTGCGTGTGTGTGAGCACACGCGATTGCCAAGCGGCGCTGCTGCGGCTGCCGCTGCTGCTGCTTTCTATTTGTCGTTCCCTCTCATTTGTGCACACAAGAGTCAAATGCCGTTGATTGACAATCGATGGATGAATGGCTGAGCTGAGCTGAGCTGAGCTGCGCTGAGCTGAGCTTCCCGACGGGGAAGCGCCAATGCCACTGCCTGCCACTGCTGGCCTGGCCGCTAACGGCAAACAAAACAAACAAGTGTTTGCTGCAGCAGCGGCAGCGGCAGCAACTGCAGCGCGCTCAAATGCCAACTCTCACTCAAGAGACGCGACACGACCACGCACGCACTCACTCAATGGCCGACGAGTTCACTCGCAACGTGTCGGAGAAGTTTGAGTTGCAGTTGCAATCGAGCGCAGGGGCTCGCTCAGATGTTCGAAATGTTTTTCGAACTCGCTCGAATTGAGTGAGTTCGTTAGATTTTAAATGTTTTTCATTTTTTTTAGCTGAATTTATAAGTAAATTAATTTAATTTTTTCAGAATTTGCTAAGGTAATTAATTATTAATTATTGTATTTTTTTGTGTCAAATTTAAATAAATATTTGAAGTTTGTTTCAGGATAAGAGTGAGAGAGAGGGGAATACTTAAACTTTTTTTTTATATAAAAATTGATTAAATATTTAAAATAGTGTAAATACGTTTAAATACTTACAGTTTATTAATCTTCTTTATTTTTATTTAATTTTCGTCATTTTTTATTTTTTTTTTGCGGAATTTCGAATTATTTTTTTCTGCTGATATTTTTCAAAAAATCTTTTAGATTTATTAGTTCGAACTTTATGAAATTATCGATTGATTTCCCATCGACTACTGCTCCCAGATATTATAGAATTATTAAATAAAATTTAAATTTGGCTTAGATGAAGGAGAGAGAGGGAGGGAGTTAGCTGCAAAAGTCACTCACGCGAGCGCGCTCGACCACTCGAAAGTCTGCTCGCACACACATGTATGAAGCGAACGTCGCTCAATTCGATAATTCGCATAATAAAAACCAAAAACCAAACCAAAACACACACACACACGCACGCACACATAGAGAGACACAAAGCTGTGCACATAAGCGAGCGACACTTACACAAGCGCAAGTGTCACACACGGCAGCAGCAGCGGCAGCGACGCCAGCATCAGAAAAAAGAAGCAAAACACAAAAAAAATACATATATATATATACCATTTAAGCCCCGCCCCATTTGATTGGCGAGCTAAAGCAGACGACGACGACGACGACGACGTCAATGGACACACACGTGAGACATGTGTGCGTGCCTGTCGGTGTCTGTATGTGTGCGTGTGCTCGTTGTGCTGCGCAGGTAGCAGCGGGCAGCGGCAGCGCCAACATCATTCATCGAACGAAGACAACGACAACGACGACGACGATGACGATGACGACGACGACGACGGCAGCAGCAGCAGCACTAGACGCAGCATCGCAGGGCCAACAAATTTGCTGCGCTGTTGTTGTAATAAGTAAAGAAAGGAAAAAAGCAAGAACAACAACGGCGACAGCAGCAGCAGCAGCAGCAGCAGCAGCGGGCAGCAGTGGCATTTTATTTTATGGCAGCTCGCTCGCTCGCACCAAACGCCATTGAATTGAGCTTAAGTTGGCGCTTCGTCTCTCAGTCAGTATGTGTGTGCATGTGTGATGTCTCTCCAGCGATTTGCATGTGTGTGTGTGTTGCTTTTTTTTCAACAGCTCATGGCTTTGATTTCTTTTGCCTTCAAGTGTGTTTTTTCTTGTTGGTTCTTTTTTCGAGCTACGACTTACTCTCTGGCCCGCTCTCCGCTGCGCACGCGCTCAACCCACGGCTTGAGCTTCGACTGAGATTGAGACTGAGACCGAGACCGAGACCGAGACCGAAGCTGCGGCTGAGCACCGTTCGTTTTTGCGATTGAGTGCGGCGCTTGATTTCTGCTCAGTATATTTCTTCTTTTCTTTTTCTTTTTCCTTTTTTTTTCTTCTTCTTTTTTCGCATTTCTTCTCCTTTTTTTTTCCCTACTGTCCGGCAACGATTGCATAGGTGTAAGAGAGCGCGCGCTATGCAGGTGCCGATGCGTAGTCGTCGTCGTCGTTGTCGTTGTCGTCGTCTGCCTCTGTCGCTGCTGTCGCTGTCGCTGTCGCCTGCTGCTTAGCTGCCTATTGCTGTTGTTGCTGTTGCCTTTGATTGAAATAATGATTTTTTATTATTAGTGTGTGCGTGTGCGTGCGCTTGAGTGTGTTCGTGTGCGAGCCGAATTAAGTGTGAGTGAGTCGACTCGACTCGACTCGCCTCGTGTGCGTGTGTGAGTGTATGTGTTGGCCTAACTGTTAAAGTGTCATATTAGTGTTGTTTTTTGGTTGGTTGATTCGCTGCTGGCGAGCGTGTGAGTGAGCGAGTGTGTGTGTGTGTGCATGTGTGCATGTGTGTGTGTGTGCATGCAGCAAATTGATTTGATTTGTGTGGCATTTTTGCGCTGCTTGATGAGGCGGCAACAACAACAATTAACAATTACAGTCAACGGGCGGTAATTAAGTTATAACTGCAAAAGCTTTGAGCTATTTTAATGACACACACACATACACACACATGTGTATTTAGTAATATTTGATTGCTATAAATATAATTGATAAATAATAAATTACTATATAATATTAAATGCGCATTAAGTAGCTCAGTTAGACAGCGCTTACCTGCGACACACGCCTCTCTAATGCGTTAATTACTGTAAATTGGACGCAAGCATACAAAAGGCAGCGCAGCTCACTCACGCGCGCTCACGCACATTGCCTCTCACTCACTCGCATGCATGCGCCAAAAAAAAAATAACAAAAAACAAAAACAAATTTGCTTTCGCTTTCGAAAAAAGCCAAAAAAGAAGGAAAGAAAAAGAATGAAACAGCAGAGGCAGCGGCAGAGGCAGCGGCAGCGGCAGAGGCAGAGGCAGAAGAAGAGGAAGAAGAAGCAGAAGACCTTCAGCAACAGCAACAAAAACAAGCAAAGAGATTGACAGCAATTAAAGCGGCAGTCGCAGTCGCAGTCGCTGTCGCCGTCGCTGTCGCCACAGGACATCAACAGGCCTGACCTTTGCCGAAAAACGACGCCAGCAGCAACAACAATGCCAAATTGCATAACAACAACAAATACGCAACAGTTGAAAAACTCACACGCGCTGCCCTTGTTGTTGTTGTTGCCGCTGCTACCGTTACAATATTTGCATTGTTTTGCAATAAACGCGTGATAATTGCACACACACACACAGACAGGCAAACGCACACACAGGGCCAAGGTGTTGCGCCAAGTGCAAGCAGAGCTGCAGGCAGAGGGGTTGGCAGAACGCACGCCGCACCACGGCGTAGGGTTAAAGGGATGCGATAGCTGGACGCAATTGGCAAAGCAACGCTAGAGTGTGAGTGTGAGAGAGAGAGAGGGAGAGGGAGGTAGCTGGTGCGTGTGCTGCCAATTGCTGTTGTTGTCTTTTTTTCTTTTTCTTCTTCTTTTTTTTTGCGCTCTACCGTTTTTGCACTGGCGAAAAAGGATGGAAAAAATATTCGCGGTTATTGTAGCTGTTGTTGCTGCTGTTTTTGTTGCTTTTGTTGTGGTGCGAATTTGTGAGGCGAAAATGAGCGAGCTCGCCGCAGGGGTGGGGGGTCTATTGTTGGCTATGCAACAGGCGAATCAGTTGTGATATGTGTAAAGGAAGAGAGCGGGAGAGTGAGTGCATGCGCCTGTATGTGTGTGTGTGTGTGTGTGTCAGTAATTGCGTAATAGATTAATGATTCGAGCTTAGAGTTGTTTACATGGCCGCAGGCGAAAATGCAACTGTAAAAAGGGTTACACACACAATTGGAGTGAAGCGCGATAGAGTGGGAGAGGGACAGGGAGAGGCAGAGCTATAGGGCGAGAGAGTGTAATAGAGGGAGAGAGAGGGCTTGTCGGATCGTGTGCTTAAGACATGTATGAAGATGCGACAAAATTTATTAGAAATTTGCATTCAGATTTTATCAAATAGATTTGCTAGCTTAGATATTATTTGATTGAAGATTTTTGATATTCTATTTTTAAATGTTTACTAAGCTAAAAATTTAAATTGAATTGAAATTTGAATTAAATCAAATTAATTAATTAAACATAGATTAAAAATTCGACAATTCACAAAATTCTACAATAAATAAAAAAATATCAGTAAACAAATAATTATAATATTTTTATATTCGATTTTTTACTGTTTATTTTGCTAAAAGTAAATTGAAATTTGAATTTAATAAAAAAAAATTGATTAAGTTTAATTAATTAATTAAATTAAATTTATTAATAAAATATTATTAATTAAATTAAATTAATTAAATTAAATTAAATAATTCGATTTAAGGCTCTACTCACGAATGAATCTACAAAAATAATAAAATAATATTTATTAAAATATGATTATTTAAATTAAATTAATTAAATTGAATGAATTAAATTACATTAAATTATTTAATTCGATTTAAAGCTTGACTCACGAATGAATCTACAAAAAGTAATAAAAAAACCTTTTTTGGAGACTTTTTGAAGCGCTTAGTTAAATAGATATACAAGAGACAGATGGTTTAAATGGTTTTCAAGAAACATAAATTTTACATATGTGTTTTGGAACTATTTGTCTACGGAAACCCATGAAGAAGTTTGGAAAAGTAGCTGAAAATAGGTTTATAACCATATAACTAATTATATTATTATAACTAACTATAACTTGGTATATATCTATACATAAAAAGTACTTAATAACGAATGTTAATAAACGTCAATGTTTCAGTTCTATATAAACAATATTTGATAGACTTAGCTCTTGATATATAGATACATCAATGAAAACTGTAATATCTTCTTATGATTCTCTTAAGTAAAGGCTTTAGATACTTATATACATATCTGTAGACTCTTATATTTCCATATGACTCTTTTGAAATCTCTAGATACTTATACTCTATATGAAATCTTCTAGATCTTCTTGAGATCCTTAGCTAAACTCTTATATTTTCCTATGAGTTCCTTAACTAAAAAGGTTAAGATACTTTCATATATGAACTCTTCTCGATCTTCCTTAGGTAAACTCTTATATATTCCTATGATTCCCTTAACTAAAAGTTCTAGATACTTTTATATATGAAATCCTCTATATCTTCTTGATATCCTTAGGGTAAATTCTTATATTTCCCTATGATTCCCTTAACTAAAAGCCCTTGAAACTTTCATTTATAAAGAATTCCATATCTTCTTATACTTCTCTTAAGTAAAGTCTATAAATACATTCAGTTTCAATTGAATTTTTGTTAATCGAAGAAAAAATATAAAATTCAAACAATCCCTATATGGCATATAGTCTTAAGTTAACTCTACTTCTTCCACTTTTTCTCCACTTCTCCGCATTACAATTTATCAATTTGAATATCTTGAAAGTCTCTCTTGGCGTGGCGTGCATCAATTTTGAAATAATTCCTTCGTTATATTGTGTATGATTGTCCTGCCCACTGGCTGGCGCTGTGCAGCTGCTCGCAGCCCTCGAGACACGGCTGAGGCTGAAACGCGAACTCGAAGGAGCTGCTCAATAGCCGTCGGACAATTAAACACCTTTGCTCATTACAGGGCCTCGGCGAGGGGTTGCCGTTGTCCTGTCGCTGCCTCGTTGCCGGCTGCCATTCGGCTCGTGCTCATTTGCATATTGCACCAGGATCGATGCGAGAGAGAGGAAGCCCGAGAGCTCTGGGTGCCGGCCGTCCCACTTCCCAGCTCTGCCCAGGCTTCCTTCCAGTGCTGCCAAAGAAATTTCCTTTGCGTAAATTATTATAATCAAGTTCAGGCCAAGAAGGGGTGTAGCTGCCACATGAGGATATGCATGTGTATATGTATATGTATGTATATATATGTATATATATATGTGTGTATATATCATTTCATTCAGCAGCTGTCGCTAAAGTTTCGATTAGCAATGTGAAGCGCGGCAACGTCGCACAGACGTCGCTCGATCATTTAGCTGAAGAAGCCAGAAGAGACAGAAGAATTTTATGTATCATCTGAGATGAAACAAAGATAAAGATAATATATATATTCCATATGATATATTGTAGTAAATGTCACTAATACTAATGCTAATAATAATGATGAGAATTGGAATAATGTAATGATCATGTCAATGCAAATGGAAATTTATTAGAAATTAAAATTAAAATTGAAATGAAAATACTAATGTCAGTGATATTGATAATGCCTAATAATAATGCTAATGATAATTATTATGATCATTACAATGGTAAGACTCTAATCCTAACAATGATAGTGAAAATGCCAATAATGCGAATACTAATGCAACAGCCAATGCAAATGCTAATGCTAATGCAAAAAGGGCAAATGACAATGATAAATAAAAAATGATAATAATATACTAATACTAGTGCAAATGGTAATGCAAGTGATTACACCAATGTTAATGCTAATGAAAATGATATTTCAATGATAACGATAGTACTAATCGTAATGATAATGGTAATGAAAAGGTAATAATATGAAAATTCTTGTGTTAATGCGAGAGTTAATGCTTATGCTAATGCTAATGCAAATGCCAATGCAAATGTAATACTAATACTGACGCTAGTGCTAATGACAATGCTAATACGATTGCTAATGCAAATGATAATGATAATGCTAATACAAATACTAATGCTAATGCTAATGCTAATGCTAATTCTAATGCCAATGATAATGATAATGCTAATGCTAATGCTAATGCTAATGCTAATGCTAATGCTAATGCTAATGCTAATGCTAATGCTAATGCTAATGCTAATGCTAATGCTAATGCTAATGCTAATGCTAATGCTAATGCTAATGCTAATGCTAATGCTAATGCTAATGCTAATATAAATGCTAATGCTAATATAAATGCTAATGCAAATGCAAATGCAAATGATTAATAGAAATGCTAATGACAATGCTAATACAAATACTAATGCAATTGATAATGCAAATGCTACTGTAAGAGACAATGATAGTGCTAATATCAATGCTAACTCTAATGTCCATGCTAATGCTAATGTCAATGCTAACAATAATGATATTGACTGTTGTCATAATCATAAAAATCATAGCAATAGCAATAATAATATGCATTGTTATAAGACCCACCCTAGGCATATCATGCCGATACAGATATTACTTTGAAACTATCAAATGAAACATTCGCTTTTGCGCGTTATTCAATTCGCCTACGAATTCTACATAATTTTAGCGCTATGATTCGCTCAGATTTCGTGATTTCGCTGAAAAGATCCTTTAACGGCTGGGTAAGCGCCGGACTTGGGGCGATTTAATTGGAATTCAGCGGATGCATTTCAGTTGCGATGCAGTTCTAATCACCTGATACCTGCATGGGCAGGTATATATAGCTGTATGTGTATATATGTGTGTGTATATATGTGTTATATATATAATTATATTTTTTCTATTTATTTGTAGTGCTGCTGGCATTGGGTTATTGGATAGCCCCAAGCCACGGCCCACAATACAAAAGATACAGATAGAGATAGAAATAGAGATACAGATACAGATACAGATACAGCTACAGATACTTGGATACTTTTGATACTGCACAGATCTGCGGCAATATCTAATGGCTCCCGCTCCGGCTGCTGCTGTTGGAGCTCGTCACAGACGTCAGCTTTTGCTCTTAGATTTGGTTTCGGTTTTGAATTACTGCCTCGATCGTGTTTTGGAATTGTAAGAAGATGCAAGCGCGTGATCCATTGGACAATGGACGGCTGGACGGATGGACTGTGCCGTGGCTGTTGCAGTTGCATTTGCAGTTGCATTTGCATTTGCATTTCAATTAAAAGTCGGAGAACAACAAATATCAACAACAGCTCAGCGATTTGCATAGAAAACTCATAGCTCATCATCAGCTCGAGTGTCGAATCTCGATGCAGGCGAGACAATGGGAGGAGGGGAGGGGGGGGGAGGGTTTCAGGCATTCAGATTTATGGCCGTTGCATATGCCACAACGACAGGCAAAAGCGATACAATTACCAATAACAGCAACAGCTACAGCTAGAGCTACAGCTACAGCGACAGCTTTCGAGATACATTTACCGGGCTATAGATACTTTTCGCATTATGGATGATGCCCATTTTGAAGTGCAATTACGTTGCGTCGACTGCGTACCGCGTGTCCTGCGGGACCACAAATGCCAAATGTCTGCTTTTGCCAGCTTCTAGTTCTGACCTTTTATAATTATGTGCCACCCCGGCCAATGACGGGCGCATACCCTGCACCTATGAGGCAGTGGGCTAGCCTGGACTACTGTGTTAACTCCTGTTTCTTTTGAGAAGCGAGGAATCTGAATTTTTTGTTGTGAATGTGAATGTGAATGTAAATTGATTATGAATATGAATATGAATTCTGCCCTTTATATCTCAGGTATAAACATGTTCTCTATGGAAAAAGTGATTTCGCTCTCTCTCTCTCTCTCTCTGTCTCGCTCTCTCTCTCGCTTTGCTTCTACTCTCTCTCTTATTCTTGTTCCATGTTCTCTATGGAAAAAAGTGATCTCTTTCTCTCTCTATCTCTCTCTCTCTCTCTCTCTCTCTCTCTCTCTCTCTCTCTGTTTCTACTATCTCTCTTAGTCTTTCCAATTACATATATATATATATATATCTCTCTTTCTCTCCCTCTCTCTCTCTATGTTTTCAGAGAATTGTTTGGAAATTCGGCTGTTCATAAAAATAGTAGTGCTGCCTGTAAGGAGTTGAAAAATTGATTAAAAATGGTAAATAAAAATTATAATAATAATTATAATTATAATAAATAATTTCGCTATATTTTAGTAACTTAAATTATATTTAGTTGCCATTATTTAATTATTTTTTTGTGGTAAGAGAGAAAGAAAAAGAGAAATTTAATTGTTAGTCCTAAAAATTCAAGGCAAAATTTTAAAAGAATCTTAAAATATTGTTTAATGCTTAGTTTCATATGATATTTTATATATATTCTATAAGAAACAGCCTACAAAATAGCCTAGTTAATTTACACCAAACTTGTTAGAGGATAGACCAAGTATGCGATATGTTATAATATAATTTGATTGAGAAATTAAATATTACAAAATTTAGTCGTTCATAAGAAAAATTCTGATTTCTGAAAAACTTGCACCTAAAATCATATTATTTAATAGTAGTGTAGTTAACTAACCCACCAACTAAAATAAACAAATTACCAACAAATATAAGAATATTAGTCTAACTAACGGTTAGACTAATATTATAATTAGTTAGTTAGTTTGACTAATATTCTAATATTTATTAGTAATTTATTTATTTTTAATGGCCACTACTATTTATGAACAACTACATTTTGTTTAATTTTCTATAAAAAAGGACAATTTTTTTTTGAATATGTTGAGTTTAATATTCACTTCAAATTGCTTTTCAAAATATTGCCTATATTGTACTATCACTAAGTAGTGTTGTGTACTAATATGGTAAAAGGAGTCGCACTACTATTTTAATGAACAAAATTGTAAATCTACTATTTTCTCGCACTATTATTTTTATAAACAAGGCGGTCGCGCTGCTATTTTTGTTAGCAAAGCTGTCGCACTATTATTTTTGTGAACAAGGCTCTGTCACTATTATTTTTGTGAACAAATCTGTATATGAGTCCTCAGCCTCCATTTTATTCAATTAATACCTATCCATCGATATATATTATTATATATTATTATTACAATTATTAATTCATTAATTACTATTAATATCTATCACTTTTACTCTTGTCTCTCCTTTCTGCTACACACTCCACTCACATAAATCTCTCTCACTCACTTTCCCAAATCTCAACCCGCTCTGCTCAGTCCCGTTTTCTACAGGGTATTTCTGGCTCGTTGCTCGCTTTGGCTGCAGATTTGATTTGTGCTCTTGTCATATGCAAATGATGCGAAATGGCGATCTATTGAAAACCTCCCTCGCCGTGCAGCGGCGGCCAAGCTGTTAGCTTTTTCGTATATTTGTTTCTGTTTGTCGTTTAGGTTTGTAATTTTTTTCTCTACTTTTTTATAGATGGGTCTTACGCGGCGCTGTTCCCACAGCTTTCTAAGTATATGGTGAGGCGAGGCGGTTGGAAATTGTTATGGCTGAACTATAATTTCTGGGGCAGCGCCTGAGGAGGAGGAGGCACAAAATAAAACCGAGAAAGAGAGGGAGAGCAATACGAACTGTAAACTGTGTCGTTTGCTACGCATTGACACGTTGCTGCACGCCCAAAGATACAAACGTATCTAATAGATACATGTGAAAATCACGCATCAGCCGGGCGCTCTCGGGCTCTGGGAAAGCCAATGAATTGTGCTATTGGCCCTGCGCTCGCATGCGCATCCATGAGATACAAAACCGCAATTCAGCTACGTGTTATGACAATGGACAGATGACAGCGAGAGGACCACACCCCCCGCGTCCCTCTCCCTCCCCACCTCCAGCTGTCTTGACTGTGGCTGCCGCTGCTGTTGGCATTCTTTGTGTTCTGGTCTATTAAGCAATGCGCTGCGCGTATCTTAAAGATACAAGTTAACTAATAATTAGCTACCTCACAAAAAAATTGCAAGCTCTTACGAAATGCGTGTGTGTGTGTGCGAGTGTGTGTGTGTGTGTGACTCTTGGTATACCCTGAGCCCATTGAAAATGGGAAATCAGGGTATGATGGTTGGGTTGGATGTTTGTAACAGGCAGAAGGAGGCGTGGCAGACCCCATAAAGTATATATATTCTTGATTTGGCCCTATCTGTCTTTCCGTCCGTCCGTCCGTCCGCCCGTCCGTCCTTTCGTCCGTCTGTCCTTATGTTTGAACGCGCCTATTTCAGCTTCTATAAGAGCTAGAGATTTGAAATTTTTTTTGTAGATCTGTGTATAGCACGCGCAGATCAAGTTTATTTTAAAAAATCGATAACTGCCCCCAATTCATGGTTATCGATTAAAAACAAAATCGAAATTCAGCTAAAAAATTATATTTCGCCCATCTTTTAAACTAAAGACACAAAATTTTATATTTAGCTTTATATGTATTTTATGCAATTTTGAATTTTGTTATATGTTGGATACCGGCCCCAAATTTCCCCAAATTCGATGAAAAATACAGATTCGACGGGGCTCAGGGTATCCGCTAGTCGGTCACGCCCGACTAGAGTTTTCTTACATGTTGTTGCTGTTGTTGTTGTGTGGGAACTTTTGGTATGCATTGAATTCGATTGTTCGGCTATATGGCCCCAAACTGTAGCTGTAGCTCTAACGACTAGTCTCTGGCCGTCGTCACGAATACAAGCTCAAACAGTGCCACGCCCCCCTCCAGTCTCAACCGCCCAGTGCGGCTCGAACTTATTGTTTTCATTTTGCATTTTTCGTTTATGATTGCTTTGTACTTTGAGTTGTTGTTGTTGTTGTTGCAGTTGTTGTTGTATTTTTGAGAGTTTTGTATTCAGCGTTTATAGCCGGCCTGTGATTTTTGCTGTCGTTTTTTATGATTTGATGATGATTTTGTTGCTGCTGCCCGTGTGTCGTCTTATTACGACTATCTCAACTCTTGGCCCCACTCGCAGCTCTATTAAATTACACGTTTGGCAATCGCCATATATATATATATATATACTATATATAGCCATTCGGCTGCAATTTTGGTTAGTGTATAATGGACCACAATTTTATTGACATTATTTTAATTAGCAGTTTGTTCAATTGGCTGTTTGTCCGAGTGTGTGTGTGTGAGAGAGTCGAGCGACGAGTCGCATTGTTCATACGCAAGTCACTAATTGAGGTTAATGGGGTTTTCTTGAAATCGTTCGAGCCACGTTCGTTATATATGGCCATGCCACATGGCTAGACTTTGATACACTGCACGAAAAGCAAACAAACACACTCGAATACATAATAATCATTTTTAATAATCGCCAGCTCACACATATATATATATATACTGTATTTATGCATATTTGACTGGACTTGGTCAAGTCCGCTAACGAGCCAAATTGTTGGCATATTTTTGGTAAATTTTCGGCTGATTTTCGGGGTTACGCAAAGGCTGTGCGGCATGCTCGATTTGTGCGGCGAGCTGGATTATGTGAGTGCGGAGCTGACGTCGCTTCGATAGAACGGAAAAAGCATTAAAAAACTATTTGCCAAGGGAAGAGAAGAAAGTAAAGGAGAGAGAGGGAGAGAGTTGTCTCTATAGCCTCTGTCGCCTGCCTACGCCAGGCCTCGACTCGCCTCGCCTCGCCTCGCCTCGCCTCGCCTGGCCTTGCTGGCATCATTAATTTGCATTAATTCCGAATCAAGAAATGTGCGCAGCGCTTTTCATTTCGTTTCCTTGAATCGAATTACAACAATCGAGCATATGTGTGACAGCCAAACCGGAACAGCAGCTCAAAAGGAGAGCACGTCTTCTACTCAGCCGTTGCCTAATGACATTTTTGAGGTTGACAGCAAAGGGTTTAGAACAACTCTATATATAGATCTGTGTGTGTGTTTGCTGGGCAAACGCATATGACATTTGTTTATTTGCATCATTTACCTTATTTTTTCTCGCTGCAAAGTATGCTACGGCGCAGGCAAAGGATTATTAATGATGCCGCTGACAAGTGAAGTGGCAAAGTCGCAGGCAAAACGCAAAACCCAAAACCCAAAAACCCAGCACAGACAGTCTTCGACTCGACTCGAGTCGAGCTGAGCTCGCTGCTCCTGTTTGTCCTTCGCATGTGATTTATTGGCATTTGCGGCATTTAGCGTGCGTTGCTTCTGCTTCTTCTTCTGCCTCCACTCGCAGATTAGCATAAACCAAAGTCATTTCATTTGGCTACACAATTTGTAATATTGATTAATGCGCTGGGCATTCACAACAAGTGCGTGAGGTAGCCAAACGTGAGCTGCCCCCCCCCCCTTCCCCTTCCCCTTGCCACCCCTCCACACATTCCCATGCAACAGCTAGAGATACAAAACTAATGCGCACTCAATGCAGTTCATTGTGCGCCCCCTTTTGTGGGCACATTTGCATATGTATCACATTCAGGCCGTTCCAGAGCCAGGGCGGCGTGAGAAGTGCCGTGTCCTTGAAGCGCTCGATAATATCGCATTATGCACGGCCTCTGCACTCATCGCGTCCCTCCGTCCCGCTCCGCTCCGCACGCATTAGGACATCGCACCGCAGAGCCTCGCTGCTTTAGGGGCTGCTTATGCGCGGCTACGCATCGCCATCGATAGGGGCAACAAGTGCAAGAGCGACGCAATCCCATGCACCGCGCAGGCAAACACGACTCGAGCCGTGGACCGAGCGACACGACGGGATGATACCGCGCAAATAAGCTGATGCGAGTAGATGCAAGTGAAGCTCTTGACAGGCAGTTCTCAGCTATCAAATAGGGTTAAGTGTGCTAAGACAAGTCTTAGATGCGTAAGTATCTGTAAGATACAAAAAATATTTGTGAAAAATATGATTGGTTAAAAAAAATGAAGAAATGAGACAATAAGTCAAAGACTTAATAGCTGCAAATGTGCTTAAAAGATACAAAAGTGGCTTTTAGATACATAAATATCATAAGTATCTATGAGATACAAAAGTATCTGTGATAAAAAATTATTAAAAACAATAAGTCAAAGACTTAATAGCTGCAAACGTGTTTAAGAGATACAAAAGTAGCTTTTAGATATATAAGTGTCTATTTGATACAAAAGTATCTGTTAAACATTGCTGAGCAAAGGCTAAAGAAAAAGGCTAAATATAATAAAATGATACAAATTATTAAAAGAAAGTACATTTAAGATTCAGAAATAGCTTTGAGATACAAATGTATCTGCGAGATACCTAATTTCTGAGCAAATAAAATGATTCAATATTTCGTAAATGCAAATCTGTTAAAAAAAAGACTAAAAGGACACTTGAGATAGACGACTATCAATGAGATATAAATGTAACTACCAGATACAACATTTCTTAGCAAATACACAAATATCTATGAGGACTTATCTGCGAGATACAAAATTATCCATACAAAAATTGTCAAAGACAATTAGATTTAAAAGCGGGAAAAGAGTTTTAAATATACAAAACACGTGTTGAGATACATAACTATCTACGAAATACAATTTAATCTATGAGATACAAAATAATAAACATAATATATATCATTGAAGCAAGCATATAGGACGGTTACCTTAAGACTTAATAATAAAAAAATGCTAGAAATATTAGGAAAATATTAATATTAGGAATATACAAATGTATCTATGAGATGGGTATGGGATGCAAAAGTATCTTAAGAATGCAAAAAATTGCTGATAATTATAGATCATATATTGCTTCCTAAAGTAATACAAAACTGCCTGCAGATTGCAAGTAATTACAAGATACAAAAGTATCTTTCGATTCAAGCAAGCCAAGTAACTATAAAGGTGTCCGATACAAATGTATCTTTCAGTTAGCAAAGTATCTAAAAGACCTAAAACCTAAGACTCATTTCAATAAAAGTATCTATCAGATACAAATGTATCTATAGCGTACAGAGAGCAGATACCCGCTGGCTAGAAGGCGCAGATACGCAGTATTGGAAAAACAAACAACGACAGGTTCAACATGCTCATTATTAACTACTAAATAACAGAGGCAAACAGAGTCGGAGTCGGAGTTGGAGTTGGAGCTGGAGTCGGAGTCGGCGGAGTTGGAGCTGTAGCTGGAAACGTGGCTGCAGTCCAAGTTGCTGGCAACTGTTGCAAACGGCCGGCATATGCACACGCTTCAACATTTGTATCTCATAGATACGCAGCGGCGGCGCACACGTAGGCCAGCCCCGACTGCTGTGCGGGTGGAGGCACTGCTAGCTCGACTAACGGTGCATTTTGCTATGCAGCGCGCAAAGTTTTTTGCCAACAACAACAACGACGACGGCAGCAGCAACGGCGGCAGCAGCAATAACAATGTCGACGACGACCTTTTCAAGCCCCGAAGCGCCTCGTTTTTATCAGCGCTGGGCAAATCTGCTACGCCGCACCGAGCCACAGTTAGCAGCCCCAATGGCCCCCCCCCGCCTTCTTGTAGCGCTGCAACAGCTGCATTTTGCATTTTGCCATTGCACTTGCCGTTGGAAATTAATTTTCGTGCAACAGCCGGAGCTCTAGAACAATAGGCAAACAGCCGCGGCCAACGACTACAACTTGTAGATAACTAGCCTCCCTCCTCTCCACCCCCCGCCCTGCCCTGCCCTGCCCTTCCCCACAACTGGCGGAGCAAACCAATGCATAGTTTTTGGGGCCCACTCACACAGCGACACACGTGAAGTGCTCAATAAAACTCGATGCGAAATTCACACACGTCTTAAAGTGCGCGTGCTCGTTGCTTGCGGCTTGCCTCGCTTCTCGTTGCTTTGGTTAGCCAAATAAAAATAAAAACAACAAAAAGAGGCAGCTACAAGAGGTTGTCGGAGGTCTAGCCGCTATCGCGCTCGATCTCGATCTCAGTCTCGAGTTCCGTCTAACTGTAGTTGCCTTTGCCCCAAACTAAACATCATTGCTGTTTGGAGATCAATGCCTAAGACATGCAGCAGATGAAAATGGCTAGATATGTGGGTAGTATATAACATAGAGCTAGCTATATGGAACTCAAGATATATGGGTAGTATGGAGAAGTAGCTATATAGAAGTCAAAGCTAAAACGATTCTTGTTTAGAGATCAATGCCTAAGACATGCAGTAGATGAAAACGGCAAGATATATGGGTAGTATGTAGATTAAGCTATATGGAACTCAAGATATATGGGCAGTATATAGAACTGGCTATATGGAACTCACGATATCTGGATAGTATATATAACTAGCTCTATGGAACTCAAAGGCAATTCAATTTTGATTGTTATAAGATCGATTCCTAAGTATTACTTCAGATAAAAATGGATAGATATATGGGTATTTTATAGAGCCTACTATATAGAACTCAGGATATATGAGTAGTATATAAAACTGGCCACATAGAACTCAAAAGTAATACAATTCTTGTTAGGAGATTGAGTCTCTAGACTTACATCAGATGAAAATGCATAAATATATGGGTAGCTATATAGAACTAGAGATACATGGATATCTATAGATATTTACATTATATATAACTATATAGAACTCAGAGACAATATGATTCTTGCTATATGCTTGATATATGGGTATTATATAGAGCATACTATATAGAACTCAATATATATTGATAGTATATAGAATTTGCTATATGGATTTCAAAGGTAATACAATTCTTGTTAGTAAATAAAATCCCAAGACTTATATCAGATTAAAATGGATAGATATATGGGAATTATATAGAACTAGTTATATAGAACTCAAGAGAAATAGGTAGTATATAGAACTAGCTATATGGAGCTCAAAGGTAACTTATATCAGATTAAAATGGATAGACTTGTCATATAGAACTCAGAGCTAATACAGGTTTAATTGTTAAGAGATCAATTCCTAAGACATACAGCAGATGACAATTGATAGTAGATAGAACTCGTTATATATTGTTGAACTCATAGCAAATCCCATTCTATAATATTTGTTTAGAAAAGGAAAGATATATAAGTGTATAAGTTTAGTATAAGATATCAATTCCCAATGCAAGATATATTCAGATATTTGAACTTGGAACATAAAACATAAAGCAAATACAATACTGTCTCTGCATTATGTTTTTCCAGCATTCTTGTGCTGAACTATGCGTTCTATAGCCTTAGTTATGGCCCGCCTGAATGCTAATATTTTCACAGTTTTGACGAACATAATCAGAAATCATAAGCATGAGAATGGTCACAGTGTCAGCTGTCGGTGCGGTGCGGGATTACCATATGAAAACGAGCTGACGAAACGAGCTCCAATGGATTCGGTTTCAGAATTTGGCTCGACGCGTCGCTGGATCAATCAATAAGCAGGCGCATGCAAATGATGTGAGTCGGGCGAAGGACGCCGCGATCGCAGGCTCGATCTGTGGCTGTCAGTGCGTTATTGAGACTCCTTTTGAGCGGAGTGAAAGAAAAGTAACTTCGGTCGAGCGGTGCCTGCATTTATAATTATGAGAAAATTGCCGGCCAGCCAAGCGGCTGCCGATCCATTGAAGGGCCAGACATCTGCACCCATTAGGCCGATGCAGCAGCTTTGCATGAAATTTTCGTTTCATTTGAAATGAAAATAAATAATATCCGTTGCATTGATATGCAAATCGTATCGGTCGCAACAAGGTGAAGACGCGCACACGGAAGCGTATTGAAAGCGAAAATCTGAAAGGTGGGCCAGGCCAAGGGCAAGCCGAACCCAAAGGTAAAGGCGAAGGTAAAGGCAAGAGGAAATCAACCCTCAGACAATGCAGATTATGATTATGCAAATTATGCGCAATAACTGGCGGCTGCAAGATCCTCGATCTCTCCGTCGCTCGGCAAGGGCGCTAGGGAAAGGGGTTGCTCGATGGGTTTTTATCTGCGATCCAAATTTGCCAAAAATTTGAATCGATTGTTGCGCTTTGTGCGATTTGCGACATCTGAAGTGGCATTTGCGGTAATTGATAGGAGTTGCCGCCGCTGCAACTGTGAAAGTCTTTCACTCTTTCGCCATAAATCGATACGCAGCGGATCGATTGCGAAACCCCGTCTATATCCCATTGTTCTGGCCAGCGATTTGTGCAGAAATATGTCAGGCCAAAGAAAGGAAAGTTGGCAAAACAGCGAAATTGTAATCGTCTCCTCTCGCCCCACCCCACGCCGTGAAAGGGGTGAAAGTTGAGCGCGACGGCGAGGTCAAATGGCAACTGCGAATAGTCGCGCGTGCTTTCACGGCGAAAGGATCGCAGGACGCGACTCCTGCTGCATTGTGACAGCTTTGTTTGCATCTCTTAGCGCGTCTTACATGATGTGATTAGCTGGCTTTGATTGTTTACAGTAAAAGATCAGGGCATATTTGAGGCACTCGAAGGTTGACCACAAGTAGGGGAAGGATCAGGGAGAGGATCATTAAAAGAGAAGAAAAGAAAAGTATCTAGGAAAGTATCTATATCTATATCTATATCTATATCTATATCTATATCTATATCTATATCTATATCTATATCTATATCTATATCTATATCTATATCTATATCTATATCTATATCTATATCTATATCTATATCTATATCTATATCTATATCTATATCTATATCTATATCTATATCTATATCTATATCTATATCTATATCTATATCTATATCTATATCTATATCTATATCTATATCTATATCTATATCTATATCTATATCTATATCTATATCTATATCTATATCTATATCTATATCTATATCTATATCTATATCTATATCTATATCTATATCTATATCTATATCTATATCTATATCTATATCTATATCTATATCTATATCTATATCTATATCTATATCTATATCTATATCTATATCTATATCTATATCTATATCTATATCTATATCTATATCTATATCTATATCTATATCTATATCTATATCTATATCTATATCTATATCTATATCTATATCTATATCTATATCTATATCTATATCTATATCTATATCTATATCTATATCTATATCTATATCTATATCTATATCTATATCTATATCTATATCTATATCTATATCTATATCTATATCTATATCTATATCTATATCTATATCTATATCTATATCTATATCTATATCTATATCTATATCTATATCTATATCTATATCTATATCTATATCTATATCTATATCTATATCTATATCTATATCTATATCTATATCTATATCTATATCTATATCTATATCTATATCTATATCTATATCTATATCTATATCTATATCTATATCTATATCTATATCTATATCTATATCTATATCTATATCTATATCTATATCTATATCTATATCTATATCTATATCTATATCTATATCTATATCTATATCTATATCTATATCTATATCTATATCTATATCTATATCTATATCTATATCTATATCTATATCTATATCTATATCTATATCTATATCTATATCTATATCTATATCTATATCTATAGCTCTATATCTGATAGATAAGTTATATCTATAGCTATAGCTATATCTTTGATCTTGACATATAATGAATATTCCAACGATAATTTCAGACTGTTCTATATGTTAACTAATTCAAGTAGTCGATATATAGTTAGTCGAGTCACCCCAAAATAAAAACGTATGTCGAAACCCGCCACCAAGTCGATTTGGCTGCCACACTTGACCACGTTTGGGCCGGCAGCAGGCGAATACATGCACTCACACTCCAACACACCTCGGTTCGTATAAAATGCTAATTTATAACTAAAACCGATCTATTAACTTGAATGTCAAAATAAACGCGAGCAACCCTCATGAACAGAATTCATGGCCAGTTGCCAGTTGCCAGTTGCCAGTTGGTTGTTGGCTTGGCCAAGAGAGTCCAGCGAGAGTTTCGGGCAATTGGCGGGCTGGCTAGCGGCCTGGCTAGCTGTGTGTGTGTGTATGCCACCATTGGGTGTCATTTGATTAGCATAATGCAACTATAAACGTGCCATAGCTTATTTTTACCAATAGCGAGCGCTGGGCCCGGACTCGCTTCAGTTGGCAGTTGACATTGCCTGATATACACATTAAGCGTATTTTATTAGTGTAAATGTTGACGTTCGGTTATTTGTTAGAGCCATGACAGGGGCGGCTCAGGCCTCAGCCAGGTGGAAATGCCAATAGAAATTGAAATGGAAATGGAAATGGGCAATGGGCAACGGGCAACGGGCAATGGACGCATAAAGAACTATAATTTGAATATTTATTACATTATTAGCGCACGTTTGCTTTGGCCGTATTAGGGCGGACTTTCATGTTAAAACCAATCCCAATTCCTGGTGGACCTGGTCATGCCCATTGGCTTTATTGAGCTGCGTATTAGGCGCTGGTCATTAAGGCCAAACAGGGCTTGGCTACGTTGTCATGTCTCGTCTCTCTCTCTATCTTTCTCTCTCTCTCAGTCTCCCTCTCTCTCTCCCTCTCTCCCTCTCTCTCTGTTACCTCTACAGTGGACGACTGCCTCTTCCTCGCTCTCCTTTCTCTATCTCTCCTCTCTCTATCTCTACTCTCTCCATCTCTCCTCTCTCTCTATCTTTTCTCTCTCGATCTCTCCTCTCTCTATCTCTCCTCTCCCTATCTCCCCTCTCTCTCTATCTTTTCTCTCTCGATCTCTCCTGTCTCTATCTCTCCTCTCCCTATCTCTCCTCTCTCTATCTCTCCTCTCTCTATCTCTCCTCTACCTATCTCTCCTCTCTCTATTTCTCCTCTCTCTATCTCTCCTCTCTCTATTTCTCCTCTCTCTATCTCTCCTCTATCTATCTCTCTTTTCTCTATATCTCCTTTCCCTATCTCTCCTCTCTCTATCTCTCCTCTCTCTATCTCTCCCTCTCTATCTCTTCCCTCTCTATCTCTCTTCTCTCTATCTCTTCTCTCTATCTCTCCTCTCTCTATCTCTCTATCTCTCTATCTCTCTATCTCTCCTCTCTCTATCTCTCCTCTCTCTATCTCTCCTCTCTCTATCTCTCCCCCCTCTCTCTCCTTCTCTCCTCTCCCTCTCTCTCTTCTCTCTGCATTCCCTTCGATTCTACAGCTGCCTGCCCCCGCCTCTGTCTTATCACTCGCTTTGCATCTTTGTCATCTTTTCAGCTGCGTCTCTTGTTGCTGCTGCTGCTGCTGCTGCTGCCTCTGCTTCTGCTGCTGCTGTTGTTGCTTTTGTCATCAGATCATTCGCTGTGCTCTTCTAGTGAAATTTATTGGCTGGCCGACTGGCTTGTTCGCCAGCTACGTGATCACCCATAAAGGTGTAATAATTTTTATTAAGTTCACATTGCTGCTCTCGTCTGCCCCTGCCCCAGCCCCAGCCCCTGCCCCTTAGCTCCCTCGCGCCCGGACCCCTTATGACTTATGCGTGCGCTGCATTCGTACAGATCACGATGTGAATCTTTACGCAGAATTTCTGTTCGTCTTGCCGTCCTCAACTTCAACTTCAATTTCAGCTGATGCTGCCGCTGCCACTGCCGCTGCTGCTGCTGCTGCTGTCGAGCTTTGACTTTAATCCAAGTCAAGACGTTGGCACGTGTCGGCATTTTGTTGGCCTCTGTCAACGATCCGTCTCGATCCGCACAATTGTTTGGCTATCGATTTGACTCCGTGTGCCCAGCGAGCAAAGGCGATCAACGTGCCAGCGATAACGTCGCGACTTGCTCAACTCTTGCCCCACAACTCACACAATAATCATCTCTATACTCTGCCATTGCATAGAGCAAGCGACGAGGGGTATGCTGGCTGTGGATGAGTTGAGCTGAGTTTGGATTTTATATTTAGAATTTCAGTGGAGCTGAGATAGTTTGCTATTCTATTGATGGAAGGTTTGTTTCAGGCTCACTTCCACAATTAACTGAGGACTTGGCTAGGAATCAAAAATGTAGTATGTTCTGTATCTTAAGTACATTCCGATACGGAATAAGATAAGATATGATATTAAGGCTAAGTCCAAGTGGGCTGCTGATGGAAGGTTAATTCATCGATGTAGCTCTTAAATGATAAGTGGCTCTATGAGACTTAGTTTCCAGCTCTTATGGAAGTCTCTTGGAGTCTAAGTTGCAAAATGTTCTGACTAGGTCTAGCTGTTAATGAGAGAAGGTTGATTCATCGATGTAGATTGTATTGTATGGGCTCCTAAGTAATTTCGTAATTTTTTTGAAGTATGCAAAACAGTTAAGAAAATGATGTAGTCTATGTTTTAATCCAATATCTTTAGCCATTTTTCTGTTAAAAAAATAATTCCCCGCTCCCAAAATTTTTGATCCGTGCTGCCTTAAAACGGATCTAACTCGTCAACAATCATTTATTATAATATTTTTTGGATGAAACCCCTTTACATCAATTACATAAAAATTGATGTAAAGGTTTTTCATCCAAAAAATATTATAATAAATTATTTTTGACTCTTTAAGTCTGAATTTCTAAACCTTTAGGCTCACTTCACTTTTATAAATCCACGTCTCTTATAAAGTCGTTAAGCTACTCAATTTAAATATGTTCTATATCTATTAAGATATATTCATCTCTTATAAGTCCGCCTCTCTTATAAAGCCGTTAAACTTCGCAATTTCAACATGTTCTATATCTATTAGGATATATTCATATTAATGAATTTTAGCCTAAAAATCCCAAAAAACCAAATCGAAGCATTTTAAAGTGATGTGAGTTCTATAATAAATTCAACTCTCAATTTAGATTGATTCGTCATAAGCTGAAAGTGCTGAACATATCTCAAAGCGCTGAGCATATCCCCTATCTAGCTAAGCCCTACTTCATTCAACCTGCTCAGTTATCACAGAGAATTTCATTTTAGGAATCAGCTTTGTGCTATATTTTCCAAAAAGTATATATATATAAATATCGCTTGACACCTCGCCTCAACCGCTTTTATCACTTCAAATTCTTGACGCAAGTAGAACAACAACAGCAACAACAACAACAACAACAACAGCGGACAGCAACAACAATAGACATCAATTGGCAACATGAACAACGCACCTTTAACTTAACCCCATTTAACACTTGTGCGGCTAGCACACCCCCGCCCAGGTGTGGCCAGGTCCGGCGGCGGCGGCAAAGGGGGTTGCTTGTTATCACCTTTCAATAGCAAAGTGCACATGACCAATTGGCGGCATTAGCCAGCGACGGCCGGACGGTGGAGTTGGCCAAGTCAACTGGATGGCCAAACGAGCGCTAGAAAAATGACTTCAATTAACTGTCCGGCTGACCGGTGACTAACCGAAAAAGAGCTCTTTCGAACGGGACACGCAGGGTTTGAAGGGGTTGATCGCTCGCAGGGTTGACATGCGGCCCAAATCGAAGCAAGGGGCGGCGGTGGCGGCGGCGCCATCTAGCGGCCGCTGGCGCAACCAGAGGGCAGTAAAACTAAATACCCCACGAGCGGAGTGTGTGTGTGTGTGTGCGTGTGTGTGCGCCTTATCGATTCGCATAAATTAATTTTCATTTAAAACGAATACGAATGCGAATAGAACGAATAAAGTCAACGCGACGGCTGTGCGGCAGTTTTTTCTCTTTTTTTTTATATACTAACAATAGCAACAACAACAACAACAACAACAACAAATGCTAACGATAATGGGCAGGTACATAACTACACACACACGCACACACACACATGTTACATGTGTGTGTGTGTGTTTGCATATAGCGCCAATATATGACGAAAGCGCCGCTGCTGCTGCCGCTGCCTCTGCCTCTGCCCGTCGCGCATTGCATGTGAAAACCCATTCGTTACCTTTGTTAAAAAGGCCAAATTTAGCCGCGACGGGGCAACAACAACAACAGCAGCAGCGACAACGCTCGCGATGCTGCTGCCACAGTGGCACATAGTTTCCAACATGATCGAAAGTGAATGTTAGTAAGCAATCGATCGAAGTGATCGATAGGTCAATTGATTGAACTTGACATGAAATATAGCTAGCTCAAAAGCTTTAAGTGATTTAAGGGAAATAAAACACAACAAATAATAAATAATAATAATAATAATATATGTCTTATGAACTATAAAAATATAATCGATTATGCTATCGATAGTTTCATTATTTACAGAGCGATATACGTTAAGGAAAAGTGTAGCTGAAGCTAGTAAACATTTAACTATATTGTCGATATCGTTAGGCCAATTGATTATTGATATACTTATGCTAAGATAAAGTATTCTTTGAGGGAATAGGCATTCATTGGCATTTGTCAGCGGTACGATTATGTTATCGATCAATTCAATGATGTATTCTCTAAAAATAGAAAATATTTAAAGCTAGTAATCGATCAATCAATTGATTCATGAACCAGTTGATTATTACTAAAATTATCTTGAAAATAAGGGAAGCTAACAATCAACTGACATCATCAATAAAAATATTGTTATCGATTTATTCAAAGTTCTTGAATCAACTAGCATCATCAATAAAATATTATTATCCATATATTAAATGTTCTTGAAGTGAAGTACAACTAAAGCAAGTCAATGGTTGGTAATGTTTTCAATAAATTGAATTGATTGCATAGAGATGTTATCAAGTTGCTATAGAAGCTATTGAAATTAAGGAAAGCAAAGGAAAATTATCGATGATAGTTCAGTTGACGATTATTGAGTATCAAATGAGTTAAATGCTAAGATATTATTTTTTTTACCTTAATAAGAAAATTAAATATTTTTAATTTAATTAAAAAATTTAATTTATATATTTAATTTAAATATTTAAAAACAGCTTTAGAGGCTAAGCAAATTAGGGATAGATTTGATGATTTACAATAATAGATGTGATATTAAAAATATATAAGGAAGCAAACAAATTCTATATTCAATATATGGCAATTGGTTATTCTTTTATATTATATATATTATTATTATTATTATTATTATTATTATTATTATTATTATTATTATTATTATTATTATTATTATTATTATTATTATATATTATTATTATTATTATTATTATTATATACTATTATTATTATATATTATGATTTTTATTTTAAATTTTATATTATTATTATATTTTTATATATTATAATAAATTATTATACAATTTATCAAATATCTTATGTATTTCGTTTAGTCTCTCTCTCTCTCGACTTTATATCCTTAATATCCATCTTAATCCATAATCCAATATCAATTGAAATTAATTATTTATATGGTACAGCCTTCACATCTTGGCCCACTGTGCGACGCTGGGCAACGGCATGTGAAACGCATACAATTCATATGCAAAGCTACACAGACACTCATGGGACACACACACACACACATGTATGCTTATGTATACATATATATATATATATTCGGTATATATGTATGACTTTGTATATGGTATAAACTTGACTAAAAGGACTCGAGGGAGATATTAATCTACTTCTTTTTTATTCAGTTTTTTTTTCTCCTTCTTTCGGTGCGCGCCAGCAAACTGGCAGAGCCAAAAACGTTTCATTCGCTCCGTTCATTATTATTACCAACTATTCGCGGTTTTTGTTGTTGTTGTTGTCGTTTTAACCTGATACCGAAACCGAAAACTGAACGAAACCCAAGTCCACACATAGAGAGAGGGAGCAAGGGCAGGATGGGAGGGAGAGAGAGAGGGCAGGAACATTTTCACTAGTTTTCAGCTGCTTTTCATTTTCCGTGGCACGAGCTTTTCTCAGTTCTGCCTTTTGTTTTCAGGCAGCGCTCTTAACTTTTATTGTTAACATGCAATTCATTTATTAATAATATTCATATGTCAGTGGTGCATGTGTTACACCAGAGCCCACCCACCCCCAGCGCCAGGGCCAACCAATACCAACCAATCCACAGCCCCCGCCCTGCAACTGTTTCGTAACTAACTATATACCGGTATGTTAAATATATATGTATATATATATTTGTGTTTCTTTTTATAGGGGTTGCCGCTGACCAGTTGAAGTCATCGGAAAAAGTCAGAGAGTTATGGGTAGTCTATAGCTAGGAAGATAATATAATTCTTAGAGTATTTCCTTTATGAAAGGTAGACTGTACTTGTGATAGACCTTAGCTGTTCCTTATTAGAAATAATATTAAAAATATATAAAGACCTTTTTCGATACAAAAAATTAATAGAAAATCGATAAGTTAAGAAATCTGTATTCAGTTCCTAAGTCGAAATTAGGATGGATTCGTGTAGGCTTCGAATAAGATTCAATAGAGATGAAGATTGATTTTTTTTAGATTAGAATGAGATTCCTTACATTTAAAAAGTTTGACTTAAAAAGCTCCACCTTTATTGTGAATATGAGTTCGTATAGCTGAAAGACATCTGTTTAAGTCTAGTTATCGATAGCTTAAGGTTATCATAATCGGAATTGATTTATGTAAATATATACTACAGTCTTTAGATATCTAACTTATATATATATATATTTATTCCAATCTCTAGCTATCTAGCATATAGAAGCCTTTTTAGATTAGTTGTGGACTAATTCAATGGAATATACATAAACCTCTATGTTAGTTTCAATCTGATATTTATCGATCTAATATCGATAACTTCAGAAATGCTTGTGAACTCAATTAAAGCGATCAATAACTCAAGAAAAACTTATTTAGATTATGATTTACAGTATCACATATGCCACGCTTCAAATAAGTTTAGGTTTCTATAGCTACACCAACTCCATGTTCATATGCTGACAATCATAAAGAATCGAGTTCATCGCGCTACTGCCGTAATACCTATGCTGAAACTTGCTTCCATTTGTTTCCTTCTCCAACATATACGAAACATTGAAAACGAGTCCAAGCGATAATTTGTATTTCCACAATCTCTGATCATATCTCTTGTGTTCGTTATTCAAAAATCTGACAAATGTCATAAAAAAAAGAGTTTTTTTTGTGTCTTGTTTTATAAAGGTTTTCATAAGTACATAGTTTTTGGTCTCTTGGTCCGTGTGAACAAATATAATATTTTGTAATAAACGTGTACTGAGATTTAATTAACTTCACACGTTATATATGCGCGCAGACCCTATAGAGTGGGCCTTTCCCCCCACCCCACCCCATCTCAGCGAGCGTTGTAGCTCGGCTATTGCCGTCTCGCTTCAACACACAACATTAATAATTTAACGAGTTTAATTTGAAAAACCTTTAAAGGTAATTAACGTATATTTTTGGCAGTTTTATTGCATGTATTGTTGTTTGTTCATCTCTCTCTGTCTCTCTCTCTCTCGCTCATTCGTTGTGTGTTTTCTTGGCTTGCATTGGTTGAGTAATAAGACAGGTAAGTACATACCCATATATACCTGGTGTGAGTGTGTGTGTGCTGGCATATAGACGTGCACATAAGATTCATATTTAGCGGCCGTATTTGCTTTATTTCATGTTGCCAAGCGTTAGTCAGTCAGCCAGCTCGGAGAGTATTTAAAAAATTACTTAATTGTTGTCATAAACTGTCGACAACGACAACGACCAAGTCAAAGCTGAAGCAGCTAAGCGCACTTAATACACTCAGCGCTAAAAGCAAGCTGACGCTCGTCACAATTCAATGGGAAATGCCTGTCAAATAATGTGAGTGAAATTCTGGACGTTTCTGAATCGAAATCAGAGTCGAATCATATCGTGTGATATGTGAACTTGAATTGAATTTATCAATGATATAGAGATGTCAAATTTGATTGAAGAAAGTTGATGGAGATTTGAAAATATATAGATATTATTTGAGAAAAAAAAGAAGATCTATGGCATAACTTACCTTACCATACCATACCATATCATACCAAACCATACCATACCATACCATACCATACCATACCATACCATACCATACTATACCATACCATATCATACTAGACTATACCTTACCATACCATCTTACTATTCTGAATCGAAATCAGAGTCGAATCATATCGTGTGATATATGAACTTGAGTTAAATTTATGAAAGATATAGAGATGTCAAATTTGATTGAAGAAAGTTGATGGAGATTTGAAAATATATCGATATTATTTGAGAAAAAAATAGATCTATGGCATATCTTACCATACCATATCATATCAAACCATACCATACCATACCATACCATACCATACCATACCATACCATACCATACCATACCATACCATACCATACCATACTATACTATACCTTACCATACCATCTTACTATTCTGAATCGAAATCAGAGTCGAATCATATCGTGTGATATATGAACTTGAGTTAAATTTATGAAAGATATTGAGATGTCAAATTTGATTGAAGAAAGTTGATGGAGATTTGAAAATATATCGATATTATTTTAGAAAAATAGATCCATGGCATAGCCTTGCTTAAAGTCCAGGGGATACCCAGTTCCACAAATCTTTCTTCTCCATTTCCAGCAGCTACCCAAAGCTATACGTATACTTTCTCCACGCACTGTATCTTTTTGGACTATACGTTTTAGTTCAAATCTCAGGCGCACAGTGAAAGAAAGAAACAACCAAAAAAGAAGCAGCAACAACAACAGCAACAGCAACAACAACTCCAAAGTTGACAGCTAACAAAACAGTAATCATAATAATAACTGAAAACTGGTTGTTAATAATAATATTTTATTATTATTGCATTACTTGGTAATGATTAATTTTAAGACTTGCTTTAGTTTCACACACACACACAGACACGCACACGCACACCTGGCAGGTGAGCGGGGGGTAAAGGAGATGTCACTGCTTATCGTATCGTATGTGCATTATAACAAAAGCTAACTATAAATTTCAGGTAGATAAATATAATATGTACAGACGCGCAAACAGCGTCAGAGCTTTCTAAACATCTCCCTTTCCCTAGGCGGCCAGACTTAATAGGTGGAAGGAAGTACCTGGTTCAATTACCTGTTTTAAATTTAATTCGTTATATAAGTTCTCTTTTTATTTGAAGCGTTGACTGGTTTCATACAATTAATGGCCCGCTCATATCAAAGCAACACACAGAATTTATAGTGTATGCGAATTTTTGAATTTAAGGAATGCAACCGAATGATTGCTCGATCCATTTAGCGGCTTGTCAGATAACGTTTGGGCTCTTGCTAAAAGAATCTGCTTAAATATAATTTTTAACATATGAAAAGCTACTAATAAATCGATAATTATAGATTGATTATTTTTGTTTTAGTCTGTTTTACCTATTCAATTCAATTTCTCACTAATATTTTTAATTTACTTATGTATCAAACAGTTTTCTTATATAGATAGAGGTACTTCGCTTTAATAGACATTCAATTAATCGATAATTATCGATCGCCTTTATATTATTATTTTTACAGCACCTGGACGTATATTTATCAAAGTTTATGTTTAACAATTACTTATAAATATATATACAAAACAGCTTTCTTGTGCTTGACACTTTGATGTGATGAAAAATGTATAAATCGATAAATATCCATCGACCTTATATTTATCGATTGATGCTTTGCACCATAAATGATTTTATATATATAAAATTTATATGTTTTTTTTTGTAATTTTTTTCATTTAATAATTATTTGTTAATATGCATATAAAACCATTCAAATAATTATCGATCTATGAGAAATCATAATGACATAGAGCGTAGCTCATGCCTTAGCTTAGCTACGCTTTAGTAGCTGAAGCTGCTTAAATAGATCAGCTGACAATGCCTACATATTACTACATGTATATATATATATATATATCTACATATCGTTTTATTGTTCATCTGATTGCTGTGGAATTTCCCTGGGTGGAATGCGAGATTCTGATTGCAATAAGTCGAGCTTTATTTTCGTTTCTTTTATTTACATATATTTGCTTCCGTTAAGTAGGGGCAAGCGGTGGGGTTAGGCACTTTTAAGTTGCACCATAAATTCAATTCAAATAAAGTCGAATTCACATTCACTTACTCATCCAGCTGCCTGGCCGAGTCAAGTCGTGCTTGGACTGATCTTAATTGAAATTTTGTGATCTTGCCTTTCAAAATGATCGTGTGTGTGTGTGTGTGTGAGTGTGTGCATATATTCGACATAATTCCATACGGTTCAGTTCTGTTTGTTTTGCGTTTTAATCAGGAAGTTTTTAATTGCGTCGTATATTTCAACTGGCAGCTAACAATATCATCAAGACTACTAACCTCCCCCTGGCTGCCCCCTAAGCAATGGCCGCCCCCGCCTGCGCCGCGACTCCTTGGCTTGAGCTAAAAACCCGAAAGCCATGCCGCACCGCTCTGCGCCCGACCTCTGCGTGTGGCGTCATTTAATTGAATTATTTCGAACGACTATAATAATAACGACAACAACAACAACAGGCAGCAGCAGCAGCAGCAGCGAGCAATGGAACAAAAAGTCGTCAAAAAAATCAAAAGATTTTTTTTGTATTTCGCTCACTGTTTGCTTTTGCTGTTGCATTGTTGTTGTGGCTGTCGTGTATATAATTAATTTTTAATTTGACTCGCAGAAATTGGGTAATAAAAATTGTAAATTGTAGCAGCAGCCCATGGCCGCCGCCCAATACCCCCCCCCCCCTCCAGCTGCCACCGCCCGTTACCCTTCCACTCGATGCCCTGGTCAGCCACAAGGCAAAGAAAGCACAGCCCAAGCAGAGAGAGAGAGTGAGACAGGTAGATATGAAATAGAAGTCGTTCGCTTTGTGTGCACCCTTTTCGCTCCCTCTCTCCCCCTCTCTCTCTCTCTCTCTCTCTCTCTCGCTCTCTCACACACGCCCACTCTCCCGCCGGCTGCTTTGCACTGTTCAATTTTAACGTTTCGCCTGCTTCGATTTCTTTGCCTTGGCAATTTTTATACCCTGAGCCCATTGAGAATGGGAAATCAGGGTATAATGGTTTCGTTGGATGTATGTAACAGGCAGAAGGAGGCGCGGCAGACTCCATAAAGTATATATTCCTGATCAGAACGACAAGAGAAATCGATTTGGCCCTATCCGTCTGTCCGTCCGTCCGTCTGTCCGTATGTTTGAACGCGCCGATTTCCGCTTCTATAAGAGCTAGAGAAATTTTTAATGTAGGTCCGTGTATAGCACGCGCAGATCGAGATTATTTTAAAAAATCGATAACTATCCCCAATTAATTGTTATCGATTAAAAACAAAATCGAAATTCAGTTAAAATATTATATCTCACCCATCTTTTGGGCTAAAGACACCAAATTGTATATTTAGCTTTATATGTATTTTATGCAATTTTGAATTTTGTTATATTTTGGATACCGGCTTCAAATTCTATGAAAAACACAGATTCGACGGGGCTCAGGGTATCCCCTAGTTGGTCACGCCCGACTAGAGTTTTCTTACTTGTTCTTTGTCGCCGTTTTGCATTATTAAAGAAAGAGAAAAAAGTAAGTAAACAGCGACTTTTTACGGTATTCGGTTTTTTTTTGTGTAAATTTTTAAACAAGGCAATGCCCCGCCCCCTGGGGCTTGGACTAACGGCAGCTGCTGCTGTCCAGCACGCAAAAATTATTATAATTTCCCTTTGGCTGTTAACCGGTTCGCGTTCGGGTTCGGCTGGGGGTTCGGCTCGGTTTTTATACAGTTTTTCCGTTCTTTATTTTCTTTTCTTTCTTTTTTTTGCCGTTCGGTTCGTCTTGTTGCTTACGCCTTTGACTTGGCGCTGGGTAATCGCCTTCGATATGGCTCGACTTCGACTTCGACTTCGACTTTTGGCGGAAACGGAAACGTAGCCAAAATGCGACGCCCTGCAGCCGTCATCGCGGCCGTCGCCTGCCCCTCCCCACCGCCTCTGCCTCTGCCTCTGCAAGCTGTTGTTATTTTTCTGGTGTAACAATAAAATTTTTGTATCCTTTTTTCCTTTTTTTTTGTTGCCTTTCTTCAAGACGTTACGAAAATCAAAGGCTGCCACATGCCGCCCAACAATGTTGACGCCGTGCCCCACCCCCCACCCCACAGCGACCGCCAGCCAACACCCCACGGCTCTGGCTGTTGCTGTTGTTAAAAACTGCGGCCGCAGCCAAACACCGGCAACCATTTACTGTAATTCCTTTTATTGTTGCTGGCTCGTGTTGTTGTTTCTGTTTTTCTTTTTTATTTTCATAAACTTTCAATAATTTTTTACTTTTACCCATTGGCCGTGGCGCTACAATACAAAGTGCAAGGCGTGTGAGCTTAGTTGAGAGAACAGAAGAGTTGTTAGAGAATTTTCCAACTCTTTTTGACTATGGGAAAATACCTTAATGCTAATAATAATGCTAATGCTAATGCTAATGCTAATGCAAATGCTAATGCTAATGCTAATGTTAATGCTAATGCTAATGCTAATGCTAATGCTAATGCTAATGCTAATGCTAATGCTAATGCTAATGCTAATGCTAATGCTAATGCTAATGCTAATGCTAATGCTAATGCTAATGCTAATGCTAATGCTAATGCTAATGCTAATGCTAATGCTAATGCTAATGCTAATGCTAATGCTAATGCTAATGCTAATGCTAATGCTAATGCTAATGCTAATGCTAATGCTAATGCTAATGCTAATGCTAATGCTAATGCTAATGCTAATGCTAATGCTAATGCTAATGCTAATGCTAATGCTAATGCTTATGCTAATGCTAATACTAATACTAATGCTAACGCTAATGCTAGTGCAAATAAGAATGCTAATGCTAATGATAATGCTAATGAGAATGCTAATGCTAATGCTAATGCTAATGCTAATGCTAATCCGTATACTAATACTAATACTAATACTAATACTAATGCTAATGCTAATGCTAATACTAATACTAATAAGAATGCGAATACTTATACTTATACCAATACTAATGCTAATAAGAATACTAATACACTCATACTAATATTAATACTTAAACCAATACTACCCAATGCAGCGCATTGTGCAGTTGCTATTGCCCTCACTTTTGAGCATTGTCTAAGATGTTCTTACTCACGTCTTTGCATTTTTTCCTTATTAATTTTGGTGCAATTTTTCGCCCCCCTTTAGCGGGTTTTCTCTGGCGCTTGCCCCTTGGCCCTATTCGACTGGCGTCTTTGATATGGCCATTGTTGCTGTTGTTGTTGTTGTTGTTGTTTATGGCTGTTGCTGCCTGCAGCTTATCGTAATTCATTTGGCGTTTTTCCTTTCGTTTCCCTTTATTATTTTGCATATCTGAACGGTCTGCATTAATTTCTATATTGAATCCTTTTATAGAGTTGGCATTGCCGTCATCTGCTAGTCAAAGCTTCGGTTACATAACTTTCTATATATAATTTTTTTATTGTCTGTCAGTCTGACTGGGCGGGGGGGCGTGTGTGTGTGTATGTGTGGCTGCAACTTGAAGTTGGCTGCATTGCGTGCCAGCGTTTCTTTAAGTGTTTCCCCACAAAACAAAAAAATAAACAAAAATTGTCAGTTAAGCGACCCACGAATTACTCGCACAATACAAAAAAAAAAAAAACAAACCTTGGTTCCCAGTGAAAAGTAATTATATGCCACACATATTGAATCATTCTCTTCCATCCCAACCTCTCCCATACATATACATAGACATATATTGAACAGATTACAGATCTGTGCTCCGGAAGTTGACATTAAACAGACTCAAAAGCTAAAAGGAAAAAACCCAAAGAAAGAACAACAATACGGGAGAAAAAAAAAGCGAAAAAGTAGTTAAATACATGAAAATTACAAGAGCAACAAACAAATAAATAAATAACATTAAATAAATTGAAAAACATGGAGCGAGAAAAGCTGTGTGCAAGAAGTAGACGAACATTAGTTGCTCTTTTAGGAGTAAGGGAAATTGAGGGAAGTTTTTATGAAACTTGGGTAATCGCATGGGATTGAAGAGTATATGTATATAAAAGTAAAAAAAGATTATAATAATAGCAAGAAATATATATAGTTTATGGAGTATTATTCTAGATATTTATAGGTAAGGATAATATATAATTACTATATTATATATATAGGATAAGAGGTAGTAATATAGATATATACGAAATATATATAGCTATGGAGTATTATTCTAGATATTTTTAAAGGATTATCAGTAAGTAATATATCTAAGAAATATAGGATATAAACGTAAGGTATATATGAAGCAAATGTAGTATTAAGCACAGAAAAAGTAGATATTTTCTTATAGAATTCAAGCGTATGTATTTACAATATATGTTTATTACATATATAGTATATATACTGTAATAAGTCTATATATAGAAATCATTATATTTAAGTACATTTACTCAATATATAATTTACTAAATTATTGCTTTTTTGATATTGATACTTGGATGTATGAATAATGCTTATTCAAATTCTCATTTTGATAAATGAAAAAGTTTTTTCAACTAAATTTTTTTTTTTACATTAGAGTTAGTTTATAGATTTAACACTAATATAGCTAAGTAATATAGCTTCAATAAATATCTCAGACATTTTTATTGAAGACTTACAACCATCTAAATCCAATCACTTCTTCACTTCTTCCAGTAGAGTATCAGAAATCCTAAAGACATTTTCCCAAACTGTCTCAAGATATTCCGATATTCTGGCTCTGACTCTGACTCCATGTGCCAGCCATGCCGTGTCTAGCTGAGTGTATACCATATCATATCGGGGCAGGGCTGACGCTTAGTTTTTAATTGTGGTAGAAATGGAGTAATGATGTGCTACAGTGGATACCCGGCAGTTGATACCGACTTCGACTCTGAGCTGGGGGGCCCTCAGCTTGGGCACTCGGAAGTGGGCATTTTTACTTAGTATTTTATACTATTATTGTTATTATTTTAGTGCTGTCGCTGGTGAGCAAACAGAAAGTTGCACGTTTGCCCAGCAGCAGAGGGGGGGGGGGGCTAGGTAGCTGGGAGCCACGTTTCTACGCAACCACATCCGGCATTTGTGTGAGTGCAAGACTTACGCTCCCACACACGGAAAAATGCTTTTGGAAAATAAAATTTACTTAGCCACCGACTGCGACGCTGACCGAGAGCTGCGAGAGCGCGAGAAAGTTCACTGGGTCAACTTGGTAGCGATTGTGGGCCCGGCTCTGGTCTTGGCTTTAGCTTTGGCTTCGGCTTTGGCTTTGGCTTTACTTTTGAGTTTGCCTTTGCCTTTAGTTTAGCGACTCCAAGTTGGCCCGTCCTGTGCTTGCCTAGATGTTCAGCTGTCAAAAGCCGCAAGGGTTCCAACTCGAGCAGCTCGAGAAAAGTATAGCAAAACTTGCAACATTCACTTGCCACTTACAGCTGCGTAGGCAGCTGGCACTCAGCTTGAATCACACCGATACCGTTCGCCACATAGGCGTTGATGGGCCACGACGAGCCTTCAATGGCCACGTTGCAGTCGAAAGTCTTATATTTTTTCCAACTTCCTTTCCTTGAGCCGCTGTTTACTCTGCGCCAGCTACGAGTCCTCCACGCTCACAGCTGTCCGCCAGTGTCACTTTCTGTGAATTTAATCTATACTTGCTGCTGCTTGTCCTTGGAACACATCGTCTGCCCTCCTCAAACACTTTCTCTTGCTTCTTTTTTTTTTTTTTTATTAAAAATTTGCATGTCGTCGAACTTGACACACGCCTGTCAGGGCCTGGAAATTACATTTTTTTTCCCGACTCTTGAATTAGTCGCTCCTAATAATAATACAACAAAGTTTTTTTTTATATATACGACTTGCTTGCATAACATTTTCCATATCAGTTTTTTTTTTGGTTTTGTTTTTCGATTTTTCTGTTGTTGTTGGCACCTTGGCGAAAGAGAGTTCGAGGGTCACGCTGGCTGCCCACCGGCACAGGGTGCATTGAGCAGGGCGATGGAGGGTTGAGCGGGGAGCCACTGTGACTTGGTCTTAAGTCCATCAATCATCAGTCACATTTCGAGCTGCGCTGCCAGCGTCGCGCACTCAACGTAACATTCAAATCAATCAAAATGACGACGAGGCAGCGACGACGACTTCTGGCTGTTAAAACGAATTGGCAGCCCAGCCTGCCTGAGCCAGCCACTGGGACTGCCCATTCCCATTTATGCAAAGCCGAAAGAAAAAAAAAACAGAAAACAGAAAACAAAACAAGAACGTATAAATAATTTTTCATCGAATATGTGAAAATAGCGAAAATGTGCTATGCAGCTTGATGAAGTTGTTCAGGCTCAAAGGCGACTCCCCTGCTCCTGCCACTGCCTCTGCACCCCCTCTCCAGTTGCTGTTGGATGAATAATGTGCAGGATCGTTGCTGGCCCGCTCGCAGGCGGAATGGGGCTGTTGGAATAATGTTCATATGGCGTGCGCTGCCAACAGGCACGACTAGCTCCGCATTGTGGCCCATATGGCTGAAACTCTACATAATGATCGATAATAGACTAGTTTCATGAATCCTCTTAAATTGGATCAGAGAGAGAGAGAAAGGGAGAGGGAGAGGGGAGAGGACATTAATTATATCGAATTTACAAAAAACAAGCTTAGCTTTAGATTGATTTTTTCGATTTCTTATAAGACTTTGTTCTTTCTTCATTTGAATCTAGCTGCAAATACATATTTCCTATAGATTTCTCAATCAGCCAGTCAATAAGACACTCATCACTCAATAAAAAAGGTGTTCAAATTTAGATATATAAATTTTATTATATGATAACCTCTGTAATTATTAAATTTGTATCAAAAGCTTTGAGTGATTGTAAACAAATATTTAAAAGAAATAAAGAACAACAATAATAATAATAAGATATCATATCAATCAGTAAGTATCAGTCAGTATCAATGACTAAATCAATTCAAATATACATAATATATCTACATACAATCTCAAGTCTATCCAGCAATTGTTTCAATCAATTAGTCAAGTTAGATTGCTGCCATGCCTAAGTATTAATCACTCAATCACTTGATTAGTAGTCATCTATCAATCAATAGTCTTACAAATCTTAGTTCTACCTTCATTTAAGTCTAGCTGACCTTAGACTTATCAGTTTGTTCTTAGTCATCATTCAGTCAATCAGTCAATCAAGTTCAAAAAGCTATGCAAATTTAGCTCAAGAAATATAAAATCTCTATGTGCCTAAAAGGCTATATTCTGAAATATTATGTTAAGTCAATCAGTCAATCAATCAGCCAATCAATCATTCAATCAAATATAGTTTAATAAGTTTTCTATACCAAAACACTTGATGAAATATGTATAAATATCTACTTACAATCTGCATTCAAAAATCTCAAGTGAATCAATCAATCAGTTAAGTTATTATAGATCGATTGACAATCAAATCTATATATTACATCATCCTATATTTACCTAGTCAGGCTATATTTCGTTTCGTTTTCAATCTAGTAGGCTTTCAGTTCAGCTTTGACTGAGTTGGCCATGGAAATTTAAAAGTTTACCCCCTCGCCACCGGCTGAGAATATTTTCAGTTTCGCTTCAACACTAACACTGTAAGCATTTCATAGTTTTTTCCCAGTTTTCTTTCTATTTTTTTTTTGTTTGTGTTTTTTCTTGGTTCGAAATTTTATGTAATTTCTATCGGCTTTTGGAGTACAATTGCAAAAATTTTCAATTTGAGTTTCGTAATGATTTCGTTGCTTAAGTTATCACAGCCCTGGATGCAGCAAATACGCTCCGCCTTCATGCTGTCCACCCGCTTCCCCATACGGCAGTACAACGAGCACAAGAACAACAACGACGACGAGGGCGAGCGGCCAACAAAGATCTCGGCGGCGGCGCAGCTCGCCGTGGCCGTGGAGAGCGACACGAAGTTGGAGTCGCCGGAGCCAAAGCAGCGCATGGTCGAGCTGGAGAATGTACGGTCCCGGATCAACGAGCTGGATCAGCGCAAGCTGCGGCATCAGGAATACGCCCAGATGCTCAAGCAGCTGATCATAAAGCCCACCAACTATACCCTGGGGCCGAAGCTGCCCTTCAAGCAACCCTTACCGGCCAACAACATGCGCCAATCTCTGCGCAACTGCTCCAGCACCGAGGAGGTGCTGCAGCTGACCAACGACCCGGAGCAGCTGGCCAACGAGCTGGTGCGCCTCTCCTGGGAGCTGAACACCGAGAAGCGCAAAAACGACGTCGTTCTGGAGAGTTATCTGGAGCTAAAGCAGGAAATACTGAATGGCAAGTCCAAGGCCAACGCGGACTAGGAACCATTTGAGCTGCTAAATCGCAACAGCAGAGGATGATGGAGCAAGATGAAGAAGGCGAAGAGGACGAATTAGGAAAAGAACGAGGAAGAAGAGGAAGGAAAAGACGGAAGAAGGACGACAAACTGACGATGGTGGCAACCCTGGCGGCTAGCATTCGCTGATCCATGGGCTGTGTCGTTAAATGGATTTGGGTTTTAATACGTTTCTGTGGTCTGCAATAAGAATGCCATGCTTCATAAAGCTTGTATGATAAAAGGCACGAAGATAGCCGTGTTTCATTTATTAGTCTAGATATTGGGCTCGCTGAGTCAGTTCGGCTGAGCAGGATGTCATCAATAAGTCATGTGATTAGCACAGCTATAAGTCCAATTGCATCATCATCATTGCGATCATTATCAGCATCATTATCATGTGCGGTTTCTTTGCGTTTCATTTGGATATCTTTTCTCTTTCTTTTTTTGTAAGCTATAAAATGTAGTTTTATTAAAGAAAAGCGAAACAGATTCTAAAGAATTTTTCGCGAGTTGTTTCGGTGTCGGCGACAACGACGACATAAATTTAAAACCACCTACACATAAATTTTTCTAGATATTCATGCGACAAAAAATGAACTGCAATAATCACAAAAACAACAACAACAACGGGCAGCAGGCAGCAAGTGCAACTGTCAACTATTAAATGACATTTAACATGCCTACGAGGCGGCCGCACGATCCGCAGGGGCAGCACACTGTGCGGCGCTGTGTCGTCGAGCTGTGGCTGCATTAGTTTCTTAAAATATCATTTCAAATTTCAAATCAAGTCATCAGCACAGATCCAGCCCAAGACAGCCAAGAGATCCGGACGACAGAGACCAGGGCAACTTATTCTCTCTCTCTCTCTCTCTCTCTCGCTCTTCGACTGGGGGCTGATGACAACAGCAGCAGCAGCAGCAGATTTTTATTTATCAGTCGTCGTCGTCGTCGTCGTCGTTGTCGTCGCAGAGATTGCATGCACAAGTACACATATATGGATATTTTCAATTATAATTTATATGCGATCATATACGTATTTTTAGACAAATGAAATCTGCGCGCCCCAACTACAGCGCCGGCCGTGTCATATAATAATGAAACTGAATCGAGACAGAGTGAATAGAGAGAGATGTCCAGAGTGAAGCCCTTTGCAAGGACTCCTTTGATTTGTCTATTCTGTATTTTTATACCCTGAGCTCATTGAAAATGGGAATTCAGGGTATAATGGATTCTGTTGGATGTATGTAACAGGCGGAAGGAGGCGTGGCAGACCCCATAAATTATATATATTTTTGATCAGGACGACAAGATAAATTGATTTGGCCCTGTCCGTCCGTATGCATTAACGCGTCGATTTCAGCTCTCAGAAGAGCGAGAGACTTGAAATTTTTTTGTAGATCCCTATATACAGCGCGCAGATCAAGTTTATTTCCATTAATCGATTAATGTATTGTTTTTTTTTTGTTATCGATTAAAAGCAAAAAACGAAATTCAGTAATTAAATTATATCTCGCCCATCTTTAAAGCTAGAGACACCAAATTTTTTATTTAGCTTTATATGTATTTTATGCATTTTCGAATTTTGTTATATTTTGGATACCGGCCCCAAATTTCCCCAAATTCTTAAAATTGAAGTTCAGGTGCAAATATAACCAAAATGTGAATGAGTTCGCACTTTTACTAAACTAATAAATATGCCCATAGAATATGTTGATCATATGCCGAAAATTTCATTGAAATCCGTTAAGTAACAAAAAAGTTGTTAAGCAAAACGTTTGGCTACTATGCAAAAGCATGCGGCAGCAGCGCTAAGCGAACGCACTTTTTCGTTCTTATGCATGTGCACACACACATACAAACGCTCGCATTGTCAATTGTGAATTGTGATTGAATTATCTGTCGCTAAAATGCTATTTGGTTGTACCTTACGGTAAAGAGAAGCTAAGGGGAATATTGAAAAGCACAGCCTCGACGAGGCTCCGGGTATCCTTGAGTCGGTCACGCCCGATTAGAGTTTTCTTACTTGTTTTGGCTGGTCCTTTGCAAAGAATCCTTTGATTTGTATATGCCTCATATCTTTGGCTGGTGGCTGTCTAGAAATTTGGAAAGTTTTGAGTTCACTTGGTTTCATATTTGTGATCTGGCAGCAGCGCCTGCGCATGCAAATGACTTGGCGAATTTCGCAGCGTTTGGCTGGCAGCGCTTGAACTCGATCTTTGGCTTTTGGCTTTCTGCTGCGGCGCTCTTTAGAAAGTTTTTTTCTTCAGTTTTTGGCAAATCATAAACGCGACTATCAAAAATGGCGCCAGCAACTACAAGCGGCGCAAGCAGCAGCAGCAGCAGCGCCTTGGCACCGCATCATGGTCATGGATCACAGCACAGCTCAGCTCAGCTCGGCTCGGCTCGACTTGGTTCGGTTTGGTTTGGTTTTACTTGGGCTGGAACTGAGTTTGGCTTAAAATTTAAATATGCCAAACGAAGTCGTCGTACAGTTGCCACGACGTCGGATAAGCTGAGTCAGTCAGTCAGCCAAGCGCGTAGGGCTCAACGAAACCGCCCCCACCACACCACCTTGGGCTCATCTCTCTCTCTCTCTCTCTCTGTCTCTCTAAATAGTGCGTCCCGGGCACGCATTACGTGCGCACGAGTCTTGGCGTTTTTTTTTTTGGGACTTATCTATGTCGACTTGCCTCGAATGCCGCATTCCACCTGCTTCAGACTGTGCGCCATTTTGGAATTTCGTTTTCTGGACGAATGCGCCTAATTTAAATTAACCAAATATTCATATACATATCTCTATATCTAAATTTATATATATATATGTATAAAAAATAAACATAAAAATTTGGAATTTGAAATTTGAAATGTTATGCTCATTGTTAGATTTAGGTGTACGCGAGTTATTTTGACTGGCTTTTTTTTGTTTTTTATTTTTTATTTCTTTGTGGGTTTTTGTATTTGGCTAATTAGCGTGGTTCATGGGAAACACATGGGGAAATGGCTCTTGGCCGGGCCTCGTTTCCACCCGCAGCCCATAACCCAAATTTCTTTTGAAGCATTTATAATGCCAAGTTGCTTATTCATATTAGGTTTTTTATACGTTTTTTTTTTGTATTTTGTTTTCGGTTTTTGATTATTACTATTCTCTCTTTTTTTTGCATAAATTAAACCTTTTTTGTACATCAGCAGACATGATTTTGAAATAAAAGCCGCTTAGATAGCTAGATAAATGTAACGAAAAAAAATACTATATTAGGTGAAGATGTAATTTTATATAAGCTTAAGTGTAAGGTAATGTATTGAGAATATAGGCATGTTTTGTAATAAAATAAACTGAAATTAAATAAATGAAAATGTTTTTTCAAATATATTTGCTTAAATTTTTTATTTAATTTTTTTTTTTAATTTAAAACATTTTTTTTTGCTTTTAATATGTTACAAAAAAATATTTTGTGTTGGAAAATTATCAAATTTTTAAATTTCAATGGAAATATATCTTTTTCTACGCAAAAGAACACAATTTTTAAATGTTCATAATTTTTCTTATACTTAAATTACATATATTCAATTATAAACATATATTTTCAATTTTAATTAAAATATATTTTCAAATAGAAATTAAGTATTCATATTAAATTATATATTTTTAAATATAAAAAATAAAAATATACATATTAATATTAATTTATATTTTTTTAAAAATTAAATAGTAATATACATTTTAATGTTAATTTATATATGTTTAAACATTAAATAATAATATACATTTTAATATTAATTTATATATTTTTAAAAATTAAATAGTAATATACATTAATTAATTTATGATTTGAATTTAAATATTTAAAAAAAATAAATTTTAAATGTTTTCTCTTTTTACTTTCATTTGAAACTAAAAATGTAAAGTTAATATAATAAACATTTTTTTAAACTTTAAATATATTCGTTATTCGAAAACAATTTTTATTTTTTTTTTTTAATTAGATTTCATAATAAATTTGTTTGTTCGTGTTTATTATATATTGCCGAAGTGTAATAAATATAGATAAATTACATTTGTGTAAGATTAGTTCATTTTTGAATAAAAATTTCATAAGAAGACTATATATATTTTTATCATTATATATATTTATTATCTGTACATATATATTTATTTATCTATTTATAATAATATGCATATATTCCAAACAAAAATTTCACCAAAACTCTCCTCCGGCTGATGCGCTGCAATATGCCCGGGGCAACGGCGTGTAGCGCATAGCCAAAAAGTTATTAAAGCGTAAATTCGAGACTATTATGATTATGTAGATCTCGCAGTACCCTGTGCGTATATTGTTTTAAGCTTTAGTGCGAGGTTCACACTATAACAAAAAAATTAGTAATGTCTGCCTGTTGTTGTTGTTGGTGTTGTTGCTGCTGTTGTTTATAGTGTTGCTCGCATTTAGTTTATTGTTGCTATTTCACCGGCTGGCTGACTGAGTTCAATGACTAATTTATGAAAGTTAGCCTGACTTGGCTTTTATTGGGCATGAGCCGGAAATACCAAGTGCCCCTGCCCCCTCCCTCTCCTCCTCCAGCTGACTGAGCGCTGCCAGGTACATAGTCAACATCCAATTGCCGAGCTATCTCTGGAAAATTGTAACAAGAAGTTGCAACTGCTCAAAGAGGCAGCCGACAAGGACCTTTCCGGGAAGGGCGGACGAGCTGGGCTTATCTGCGGTCGCGCTGGCCTCAACCATTCTCGTGTTGACATGTGAATTTTCGCACGCACTTGTTGCACGCGGCGCGTTACCTGTTCTCTTTCTACTCTTCTCTCTCTCTCGGTTTTTTGTCTTCTTCTTCTTCTTTACTTTGCGGCTAACCAGGACGCTAATCGGCCGCCGTGCTGGGCGTGTGCCGACAAAAGCCGCGTCCAGGATATCCTGTGCCTTCTGCAGCGTGTGATAACTGCATGGACCTGCCGCTGTCGCTGCCCTTGGCTCTGTCTCTGTCTCTGTCGCTGCCTCTTCCCTTGCTCTTGCCCCTGATCTCTCCTCCTTCTCCTCCTCCTGTGTGGCAATTTCACGCCCCTAATTGAGCTATAATACACAGTCTAAAACATGATTTTATTGTATATATGACACATTTACACACACACACACTCGCACACACACACTCACACACACACACACACACACACACACTCGCTCACACGCAATCATGTATCGAGCCTATATCAGCAACATCTATTTGCTTTGGCATTTGCCGACTCGCCGACTAAATCAATTTTTATGTCGCACTTTGCAGTTAATGTGGAGCGCCAACACCGGCCACATGCCCCCCCCCCCCCCACATGCCCCATTTGGTGGTACGTACATTAAATATGCATCAAAAATTGATGATGATGCATTTTTAACGATTCGACAAAGATTTTTATGTCGTGCATTTGACAAGATTCGACAGAGCCAACTGACGGATTGCCAAGCTCCCAGCCATGATCTGCATGCATGCATGCATGCAGCATGATGCATGATGATCCATGCCTGTTCCAGTTGTTGTTGTCTCTGTCTCTGTTATTGTTGTTTGCGACGTCGTCTGGCGAGTCGATTGGATTTTGATGACCTTTTGATAAATGCCCTTTATGCCCGCCCGTCTGGCATTATTCGATTGCTAATGCCTTTTGTGTGATGTGATTTGTTTTCAATAAGAACGCCTACAACAAGCCAGGTGACCGTAGTGGTAGTACATGTCAACGCCGCTGGATGGCGCTGTGTTAGTCAGTTAGCCGCATCGCGTTTGGCTCACACGCTGCGCGTCGGCCTGGACAGGTCGTAATTATTTTTGTGGCCAAATTGAATTGAATTAAATTGTGAATGTGAAAGAAGCAGAAGTACTAGCTGAAGAAGTCGCTGCTGAAGTAGATGAAGCCAAAGCAGCGCACAAATGAACAACGAACTTTTTGGCCACAGTTGAGCGATTCTTGGGTGTCGTTGTCGTAGTTGTTGTTGTTGTTGTTGTTACTGTTTTGTGCTCATCGTCACTAGCCAGTGACGCCGCGGCTCACTTGCACCTGCACAATGACGACGGCGACGACGACGATGACGCTCCACACCGAGACGACGTCGCCTAAGTATCTTTCCCAGTTGCTTTTGCTTTTGGTATTGCTGTTGCTGCTGCTGCCATGCCCAACTACACACTTCCAGCAGGCACTGTGGCAACAGCCATCATCAGCATTCGTGGCCACTGTCACTGTCAAGCGTAATCATAATTTATTGTAATTATTTTGTATTATTTTTTAAAATTGTTTTAATGAGTCGTCGCCATCGTCGACTTCGCCTTTTGACGACGTTTCTTTGGCTGGCGCTGCGATCGCTTTGGATTTTTACCTGATTTGCCAGCAACAACGCCAGCACGACTCCAGCAACGATGTTCAGTTAATTTTACCGCAGTCACCTCGATCTGCCAGTAATTACATTATAGATACCACTCTACGTATTTCCATGTTATGATTACCGTTGTTTGCCAGCAACAACAGCAACAGCAACAACAACAATAACAGTCGCTGTAACGACACTTTTCTGGCATTTTGTCAAACGAAATTTCATAATCGGAAGTGTTGACTCTTTACGTATATCTGTGTGTGTGTGTCTTCATATTATTCGACTGCTATTACCGAGTACTTTTAATGAGGCTCAATTATTGAAATTTCTCAAATGCAGCAGAGCTGTAAGACATCAACTTCCCTACAAGCTTTTGGATTACATGCGATTTGTCAGCTGTGGATGCTATGTGGAATCGCAGTGAATTGCCATAGTAGAAAATTGACTTGATGGCACTGAAAGGTTTTAATATGAGCTACTGCTAATTTGATCGTAATAAGTTTTGGCACTTGTGGAACGTGTGTGGAAGCTATGCAGGCGAGTGTCTTAAATGTAAATGTATAAGAATGTGGAATGTAGTTATAAGTTATTATAAAGAGATGGAATTTCGCTTTGTATTGTGCGGATCAATATGGATCGTAGCTTGAAGACGATAATGTTAATCCTGCTTTACCATATAGTCAATGTAGATTAAGTCTGAAGCATGAAGATTGAATATGCTATATAAATCACATAGATCATTGTAATAAGTGGATAATATAGATATTCCACAATGTTAAGATCGAATCTTTTTTACTATGTAGATCAATGTAGATCATAGCTTGAATATGTGGATATATAGAGATATATTTAAATAGATCAATGTAGATCAATGTCGATCATAGCTTGAATATACATTTAAATATAGTAAAACTGTCTTATAAAGATTTTGGATCTCGCAATGATAAAATTATTGTAAATAAATATTTCTTTGAGGACCAATGCTGATCGTAGGTATAGAAATAGAAATTAAAGATGTCATATAGATACAGATACAGAGCTGCATATAAATAGTAAGATTGTATTATAGGAGCTTGGAGTGTGGCAATGCTTAAATCAACTTCCTTTTTACTATGTGGATCAATGTGGATCGTATGTTGGAGATCTCATATAGACAGCGTACTATAATTTGTGGAGTTATAGAGTACATAACAAATAGTGATATCGTACTAAAAGGACTTGGAATCTTCCAATGCTTACACTAAATCCTTTTTACAATAAAGTCAATGTGGATCGTATGCAGGAGATCTCATATAGACATTGCACTATACTGTGTGGAGTTATAGAGATATAATACTAAGTGTAAGGACTTGTAATCTAGCAATGCTTTAAGCAACCCCCTCTTTACTATGCAGTCAATGTGGATAATAGGCTTAAAATTATGATTTTATTGCGGGTAAAAGTCAGATAGACACTACACTATAATATATGGGGATATAGAGATATACATACACATATAAATATATATATACACATCTATCTATCTAGCTAGATATCTATACATATCCGCATCTGGCTACGAATTGAGCAAGTGGTGACAGCTTTAGATGCTGATGTTGTCGCATTGCTCAAATGGTCGGGCACCTGTTGATCTTATGCAAATATCAAATAGTTCAGTGCTGAACAATAAGATCCCTTACATGATCCACAGACGCATGGACGCAGCGAGTACACATGTTCGTTTTGATAAGCGCGTATTTTTTGCTTTCAAATCTTTTGTTTGAACTTTATCAGACGAGGCTTGCGTGCACTATAGAGCGCAAGCATGGTGAGCCGGGGGTGTCGAGGATTGGGGGAAAACGGGAAGCGGCTAGCGGGGGTGTCTCCGGTCTCCGGTCTACGTATTTGTATGTGTATTTTGTGCTCTGTTCTTAAAGATTTCTGGCTTTGATGTGGGCTGTGACGATAAGATAGCATTGTCCACAAAAAGCAACGCATACCACGGCTCACGGCTCGGCTGGGGGGGAAGTCGGGGCGGCCGGTTGCTAGGCGCAGACTCAGCCTCGGCCTCAGTCAGTGTCAGGGCTAGGGGCAGTGCATGCCAAAGCAATGAGGCTGATTTCCGAGAATAAATTGTGATTTCGTTTAAATAGTTGGTAAGTTGCCCGCCCGCCCGCTCGACCAAACAACAAATAACAAATATCTTAAGGAGCGCTCAACAACAATCGCAATCAAACAAATTCCAAAAAACATTCTGTTTACATGCTGATAGCGGAGGCTGTCAAATGTCCAAAAGCCACAAGATCTGGCATCCAGAAGAGCAAACAAGATTGCGACAGAGGTACAGCATCATCCACTCAATCGGTAACTGAATCTATATTATGGTAACTGTTGCTATATCTATGTACAATATATTGTATCTGTATCTATCCAGATCAGATACAAGTCTAAAGTCTATATATACTCTGTATCTGTATCTGTATCTGGCATCTGTATCTGTATCTGTATCTGTATCTGTATCTGTATCTGTATCTGTATCTGTATCTGTATCTGTATCTGTATCTGTATCTGTATCTGTATCTGTATCTGTATCTGTATCTGTATCTGTATCTGTATCTGTATCTGTATCTGTATCTGTATCTGTATCTGTATCTGTATCTGTATCTGTATCTGTATCTGTATCTGTATCTGTATCTGTATCTGTATCTGTATCTGTATCTGTATCTGTATCTGTATCTGTATCTGTATCTGTATCTGTATCTGTATCTGTATCTGTATCTGTATCTGTATCTGTATCTGTATCTGTATCTGTATCTGTATCTGTATCTGTATCTGTATCTGTATCTGTATCTGTATCTGTATCTGTATCTGTATCTGTATCTGTATCTGTATCTGTATCTGTATCTGTATCTGTATCTGTATCTGTATCTGTATCTGTATCTGTATCTGTATCTGTATCTGTATCTGTATCTGTATCTGTATCTGTATCTGTATCTGTATCTGTATCTGTATCTGTATCTGTATCTGTATCTGTATCTGTATCTGTATCTGTATCTGTATCTGTATCTGTATCTGTATCTGTATCTGTATCTGTATCTGTATCTGTATCTGTATCTGTATCTGTATCTGTATCTGTATCTGTATCTGTATCTGTATCTGTATCTGTATCTGTATCTGTATCTGTATCTGTATCTGTATCTGTATCTGTATCTGTATCTGTATCTGTATCTGTATCTGTATCTGTATCTGTATCTGTATCTGTATCTGTATCTGTATCTGTATCTGTATCTGTATCTGTATCTGTATCTGTATCTGTATCTGTATCTGTATCTGTATCTGTATCTGTATCTGTATCTGTATCTGTATCTGTATCTGTATCTGTATCTGTATCTGTATCTGTATCTGTATCTGTATCTGTATCTGTATCTGTATCTGTATCTGTATCTGTATCTGTATCTGTATCTGTATCTGTATCTGTATCTGTATCTGTATCTGTATCTGTATCTGTATCTGTATCTGTATCTGTATCTGTATCTGTATCTGTATCTGTATCTGTATCTGTATCTGTATCTGTATCTGTATCTGTATCTGTATCTGTATCTGTATCTGTATCTGTATCTGTGTCTATATTTTCACATAGTTCATTCATCTGTATTTAATCTATATTCACTTTGGCATTAAGCTACTTAAATATTAGCTTACAATAGCCTGATATACTTCTGTCTTTATTTCTGGGCCTTCTGCTGCTATTGTTGTCTCTGTTTCCTTTGCTTTTTTGCTTTATTTACTCATGATTGTCGCCATCATCGTGCTGGGCTCATTATTTTGATGGCTCTTTGTGCCCAGCGTTTCTACCAAAAGTGATCTAAATCTATTGACTGAACTCCCAGAGACCCCCTTCCTGCCATTCCAGAATGGAGTTGGCGCTGGAGTCGGAGTCGCAGTCGCTGCTGAGGCTGCTGCAGCTTCTGCTGCCGGCTGCCACCTGAGAACCTGGCAACAAGCGAATGGCTTGCTATAATTTTTATGACGCTTTATGCTGCCGCATTTCTGACTAACTATTTATGCCATCATCAGCGGCAGCGGCAGCAGCAGCACTAGCAGCAGCAACAACAGCATTCACTTATAATTTTATTGTTATTCATGCATAATGCCAAAAAGATAAATAACAAATAAATTTCTTACGAAGAGTATGTACTCTGGGTCCACTTCTAGCTCTTCCAGTTCCACTCTTCCACTCGTTCTCTCTCTCTCTCTCTCTGTCTCTCTTTCGCTCTTGCTTGTCGAATGCTATGCGGTAATTATTAATAAATGCTGCTGCTTTTGGCTTTCCTCTGCGCCTCCGCTCTCTAATAATATTCACGCTTCGCTTAACATTGAAGAAAACTTAAAGACTCTGGCGACGGCGACTCGAACTGAAACTAGAACTAAGGCTGAGTCTTAAAACTGAGACAGTGAATAGACCCCGGCCCGGCCCAGCTCTGGGCCTGGGCCTAGGCCTGGGCCATGCCCTTAACGCTGCGACCGACCGACAGCCAAGAGCCGACGAACCAATTGTCTTTTGGCATATTTTCAAGTTGAACGCTCGGCAATTTTTTCTCTTTTTTTTTCGTTTTGTTTTTCTCTCTTTCTCTCTCGCTCTGCCTCCTTCTACCATTTCTAGAGATTTTCTAGCGCGATTAAGCGAAAAATGAAACAGTCTCATAAAAAATATCGCTGTGGCTCAGCGCCTGACTCCAACTCTTCACATGTGTGTGTGTGTGTGTGTGTGTGAGTGTGTGTGTGTGTGTGGATAACAATCAAAACTCAGCACATACATAAAAATTAAAAAAATGGTGGCTGTTATTGCGTTGTCGTTAGGCTTGGGCTCAGATCTGTGAGCAAATTGAAGTTACCTGATGATGTTATGCCCGCAAAGTTCAATGGCAAATTGCACTGTGGATTGCATGTGGACCGTGTTGTGTTGCGTGATCAGTCGTGTTGCTGCCACGCCAGTGGGTCGCATTTATATAGCTTCGATAATGATGTATTTGCCTTGCAGATGCCAGCTGATTAAATTCAATATCTAAGCTGGCATTAACTTGGGGGAAATATGTGTAAGAAAAAGAAAAATGCATAATTACATATATATTATATTAGCTAATGTGTAATTGATTAAAGTTGTCTATGTACATACTCTATTCTGTACTAGAATCAGAAGGAAGGCATGCTCTAGGTATTTACATGTGCATACAGTTGTGTTCATAAAAATATTAGTGCTTCACTAGGTAATGAGCTCGATTGCTGGAAAGCTTAATGCTTAGAAATAAATAAAAAAAAATATAAATATTTATAAATATATATAAAAAAAAATATAAATATTGCTTAAATCTCTCTTTTCTCTATTAGAAAAATTTCCATTTTCATATGCATATATTATATAATATATTTATATTTTTATTAGTTGTGCTCATAAAAATAGCAGTGCTGCACTAGGAAATTAGCTCGATTTCTGGCAAGCTTAATGCTTATAAATAAATAAAAATATATATAAATATTTATAAATATAAAAAAAATATAAATATTACTTAAAAGCTTAGTATTTTCTCTATTAGAAATATTTCCATTTTCATATGCATTATTATATTAAATATTTATATTATTATTAGATGTGCTCATAAAAATAGCAGTGCTGCACTAGGAAATTAGCTCGATTGCTGGCAAGCTTAATGCTTAGAAATAAATAAAAATATATATAAATATTTATAAATATATAAAAAAAATATAAATATTGCTTAAATACTTACTCTTTTCTCCATTAGAATTATTTCCATTTTCTAACGCATATTATGTATTATATATTATGATTTTCATTAGTTGTGCTCATTAAAATAGTAGTGCTTCACTAGGTAATGAGCTCAATTTCTGGCAAGCCTAATGCTTATAAATAAATAAAAATATATATACATATTTATAAATATAAAAAATATAAATATTGCTTAAAATCTTAGTCTTTTCTCTATTAGAAATATTTCCATTTTCATATGCATTATTATATTAAATATTTATATTATTATTAGATGTTTTCATAAATATAATAGTGCTTCACTAGGAAATGAACTCATTTGGTGAAAAGCTTAATGCTTATAAATATATATAAATAAATATAAATATTTATAATTATAAAAAAATATAAATATTGCTTATTACTTACTCTTTTCTCTATTAGAAATATTTACATTTTCATATGCATATATTATATTATATATTAATATTTTTATTAGTTGTGCTCATAAAAATAGCAGTGCTGCATTAGTAAATTAGCTCGATTTCTGTCAAGCTTAATGCTTATAAATAAATAAAAATATATATAAATATAAAAAATATAAATATTGCTTAAATACTTACTCTTTTCTCTATTAGAAATATTTCCATTTTCATATGCATATATTATATAATATATTTATATTTTTATTAGTTGTGTTCACAAAAATAGCAGTGCTGCACTAGGAAATGAACTCGATTGGTGAAAAGCTTAATGCATATAAATATATATAAATATATATAAATAAATATAAATATTTATAAATATAAAAAATATAAATATAGCTTAAATACTTACTCTTTTCTCTATTAGAAATACTTCCAATTTCATATGCATATTTTATATTATATATTTATATTATTAATAGTTGTGTTCATAAAAATAGCAGTGCTGCACAAGCAAATCAGCTCGATTGCTGGAAAGTAAAATGTAATGCTTATAGCTCGCTTTCTCTATATATTGTATATTTCATAATATAATTTTGATCTATATTGCTCTATATTCCATCAGAAATGTTCATTAAAATAGCAGTGCTTGATTACTGCACAGCTTAATGCCTCTAGATATCCATATTGATCGGTTCAAGAACCTTTGGAGCCATTCCACTGTCGCACATGTCAGAACTAGCTCGTCAACTGGCAGCCGTGGGTAACGCTTCAATAACTCATCTGAAAGTGTTCGCCCCTTTTGTGCCGAATGCAAATTTCGTTGGCCACGCTCTCTGGGCCATGGAGCGACTGGCTCTGGCTCCGGCTTTGGCTCTGGCTCTCGCTCTGGCTGCTTTGCATATTGACATCATCATTTTGCCGAGACGACAAGCTGTCAAACAAAACAATTGCTGTCAAATTTACTACAATGAGCCAAAAGGAAGTCAGATGAACAAAATACAGCAACAGCAACGAGGTATGCCAACAGAAAAAAAGAAAAAATACTCGATGAAAAAATTGAGCTGTCAGTGTTGCTTCTTCTTTTTTTTATGGGGGAGCAATTTCAACATATCAATAAATTTTTGACAATTTCTGTAAGGAAGCGCACACACAAACAGAGAGAGAGAGAGAGAGGGAGGGGGCAACTGAAAGCGAAGGAACACCTTTTCAATAAATTTGCTACAACTGTCAGGCGAAACAATGTCATTGTCACGGCGCAGCCGACTTGCAGGCGAACTGTGAGCCGACCTATAAACCTGTCACTGGCTGAAAATTGAAGACCAGGCGACGCAACGGCCTTTGGGTCGGTGGTGCACGGCGATGACAACGACAACGACGACGACGACATTATTGTCGCTAAACAAACGATCAAATGGCAATTTAAAAGTTTTTATTTAACACTAAATCACCCACACCCCGGCACAAATGAGACGCCATCCTTCGCCCCTTCGCCGGGCCACCCACCCACTTCACCCTTTGACGGCGCGGCGCCCACCTGACGTGCGCTTTCTTTTTCAATTTCGAACCCTTTCGACGCGGCCCGGGCGCAACCCTTGCGCGATTTTCAATAACTTGTAGTGAAAGCAGCCGAACAAAAGGCGCAAAACTTTACCGAGCTAAATTATGAGCTTGTTTCAGTTTCTTTATTATTATATATCTGTTTTTTTTCTTCCTTCTTTTTTGTTGCTTTTTTTTTGGCTTTCCACTTGTTTGGTTCGGTTTGCCCCTGACTTTTGACTCTCCTTGGAATTTAACGCTGTTGTTCCGTTGCATGCATGGACAAAAAAAATGTTCTTGCCACAATGGGGCACGTTGGGTAGCGGCGCTATCAGCTAGGGCATATTGGTATTGACAACATTGCGCCGCACATTCCATGCAAATCCGAGCAATTTTCTTTTGTTCACAGTGTTCAACAGGCAAAACAACTTATGGCACATAAATTAGCATAAAGTGAAGAGATTTTAACGCCGAAGATATTAGAGTTTTTTATTGATTGAAATATTAAAAAAAAAAATTTAAAAAATATATGATAAAATTATAATCAAATATACAATAAATATAATATAAAATTGATATTATATATAAAATAGATATTAAAAAAAATATAATAAAATATATAATAAATAGAATATAAAATTTTGTATTATTAAAAAATATGATAAAAATATAATAGAATATATAAAAAATGTAATATAATATTGTATTCTCCTATTAAAATTGTTTAGATAATATCGGTGGAAGAAAAAAGAAATATAAAAAAATATTTGAAATATAATATTTAATAATAAAAAATTAAATTATTATACAATTTTATTCTCCAATTAAAAATTATTGTAATATATGTAAAAAAAGATGTAACACTCAAGCTAAATATATATGATTTAATATGATAAAAAAAATATAATATAAAATTGTATAGCTTTATATTATTATTTATTATTAGATATGAGTTACAAAATTAAATATATAATATTACTGTCCAATTAGAAATTAATATAACATTTAGTATATAAAAAGCAATTGACAAAAAAAAAAAATATAAAATAATCTTTAAATAATAAAATATGATAATATACTATATATATATACTATAGACTATATAAATAATAGTAATATACAAAATATATAAGGTTTTCCTCTAATTTTAATTTAATAAATTTTAAAAATTTGGTTTTTCATTACATTGTCTTTTATATATAATAAATATTGCATTTCAAGCAACATTTTAAGTATATAAATTATTTAGCCCAGCAGCCATACTTTATATATACATTTATGATAGCTATAAAGATGGATTGCTTCGAACAAAGCCTATGAAAATAGTGCTTAAGTTTCTTAAAGAATGGCTTGGTTTCATCTAACCTGTTATTAGGCCTCATTCAGATCGATTGCAACTGACCAAAAAAGGATGAAGTTGCGTCTAGATGAAGCCAATCGAGCAGTCAAGGGTTCTATTGTTATTATAATTGTTGCAGTTATCATTATTCTGATGCACACACACACTCTTGCTTGCTAGTCATCCTGTTGTTGCTGCTGCTGCTGCAACAATTGCGGTCATGCTTCGTTGAATGGCAACAACAACGAGAACTGTGAGGATGATGACTACGTCGCTGCTGCATAGGGCTGATTGAAAGATTATTTTGCACTGATAACGCTAAAAACGTATGGTTGGATGGTTGACCACAAACTACCACCACCACCACCAGCACCAGCACCAGTAGCACCACCACCAAGAGCAACAACAAACAAAAGTCAAATAGAGCGAACAAAAATTGCAGTTCGAAAATTGTTGCGCTTTCGGTTTGCGTGTTTGCATTTTGCATTTAGCATTTTATATTCATTGCGTTGTCCATTGTCCATTGTCCATTGTCGGTTGTTGTTGTTGTTGTGGGCTGCCGCTTGTCGGTTGTCTGCAACGCGTCGGGGTCGTCATCAATTCGCAATGCATTTCCCACATATTCAGCGACGTTCCGAGCGACCATCATCATTAATAATATTGAAAAGCCCTAATTACAGTTAAGTGGCCCAAACGAGTCGAGCATGAGCGAAGAAGACAGCGAGAGAGAGCGAGAGAGAGAGTGAGAGAGACAGAGAGAGTGTAGTCTATAGACAGATAGCACGACTTATTGAACTGAGTCTCCTATATAAAGGGTGCCACAGTTGCGACTTCCCGCCACAAGGAGCTGAGGCTCGTTGCGTAAATCATTTTTCCCACCCCTAAACGAAAAAGAAGGCGAGCAGCGAGCAGCGAGCGTGCTGCATGCTCTGCGCCTTCACCTGCCTGCACAAGGTGCCACAGGTTGTGCAGGTGCATGGACGAGTGCAGGCCCCTGACCCAGACACCGCCTGAGACCCCGACTGGCTGATGACCCTTGCAATGCTATAATGAAATCATTTATAACTTTTCTTCAACATGACCAATCGACTGTGTGTGTGTGTGTGCGTGTTGTTTTTGTTTTGCTGTCTGTTTTGGGCTCGTTTGTAAGTAGTTTTCTTTGTAGCCAGGATCTGTTTGGCCCTCACCAGCTATTTCGAGTTCCTTTAGCCACTGGCCCATTGATAACAGCAACGCTGTCGCACGTGGCTACTGCGCAGCTGCAACCCTCGAGGCAGCTGAGAGAAAAACCAGGGGTGGGGGCAGGGTAAAAAGAACATCCTGAATTACCCTAAGATGACTAGGTTCAATGTGCTGGGAGAAATATTAATATTTCAATGCGGTTTTAAATTAGAAATTCATTATTCATATCTATCCATTTCATTATATCTCAAAATATTCTAGATATATATATATCGATTTTGCTTATTCGATAACTAATCGATATTTTGTCGAATTTTCTATTCTATAGTCGAAATCAAACGCTTCAACTTTTGTTACATAGCAGGCCTTGGTTTTGGCGTTCAGTTTTATCGTTGGCACACAATTTGTTTAGGGCTTATACATATTTCTTTTCAGTTTATTATGTCACACTAAAAATAAAAAAAATAGATAAAAATTAAGAATTATTTTCTCAGCGACTTTCCGGACTTTATTTTAACCTTTTGGAGCTCTTGGGCAGTGCACAGATAAAAATATACATATTTATACATAGCCAAATTGAAGACGTGATTAGGAGAATGAACACGAATATATGGAACTCATCTCAAATGGCCGGCACTGGGGGCGCCCTCAAGGCGCTAGCCAAGAACCTGGCCAGCCAGCTGAACCTTAATCGAACGGAAATGAAACGCGTGGTAGCCCGCGTCATATCAGAGTGTCATGGACAGGGCAATGTGGGTGATTACAATGGACACATGTTTTACGTGAAACCGGAGCGCATCGACATGACCAAGCAGATAACGCACTCCAAGGAAGCATTCGACGATATGGTGCAACAAAGGCGCGTGCGCTCAAAGAAGCCGATACCGCGAACACCGTCCGGCTCCCGCTCGCTCACGTATAAGCTGACCGTGGACTCTAAGAAGGAGAAGAGCCTCAACGGCGTCATCATCGACCAGAATCACTTGAAATTTCGCGGTCAGCCAACAGAGATTGTGGTGCAGATGGCCAAGCCATTTGCTCAAACTAAGAGCAGGCAGCCGATCAAGCGCCGACCCGTGACACACTCCCACAATCAATTGATGGTACGAAAAAAGCAGCAAGCCAGTCGTCCGGCAACGCTGACCAATCCGAAGAGCGTGAGCAAAGTTTCGAAAAAGCCGAAGCCCGTTCAGCTGGCCAAAAAGAAGTCGGTGGTCAAGAACGCCTCGAGGATAGTGAAGCCCAAAGTATCGGCAGTGAAATCTCAAAAGTCCCGCCCGACGGTGCAGCCAGTCAAGTCGCGGGTATCTCAGGGTCGGATACGTGCTGGCGATTCGGTGCGTCCAGCGCCAGCGGTCGCGAAAGAGCCTGTCAAGCCGAAAGGCAAACCACCCGTTCGCAACCGGTCTACAATATCCACACCGTCCACACCACCCAAGAAGCCGGGTATCCTAAAGAAGATCAAAAGCGGCAAGCTTATAAAGGCGTACATTACGCCCAGCTGCCGGATTGTACCGGACGAGAAGACTAAGAGGAAGGGCAAGCGCCTTTCCGCCGGCGGAGTCCTTAGTAAAGCTAGTCAAACCAAGCCGGCAGTGCACAAGAAGCGTGAGCAGTTACCCTGGCGCCTGGCATACAAGTTCCACAGCAACGCCAATGCCATCTACCGACCGAACCCACCGCTCAAGCCAAAACTCAAGACACGGACTAGGCGCGTCATGTCAGCGAACAGCTGTCGGCGCCTGCGCTTCAAGCGCTCGCAGGCGCGCATGGTCAAAGATTTGGAGCGGGATGAGGCTATTGATGATCCGGAGCGCATTGATGATCCGGACAGCACGCATAGCTGCCGCACTAAAGCCAGTGAAATCATAAAACCGAAGGCGAAGCGCGCCTACAAGATTAGTGCACGGCTGCTGGAGCTGGCACAGCCATCGCTGCATCGACGATTTGTGCCGGAACCGGCGAGACTACCACCCCGTCCGCCCGTCTTCAAGGCGAAGAAACAGCGGACACGTCGGCGTCGCCGTCGCGTTCTCGTGGACAGCAGCCTGGGCAGCCTTGAGGGTATGCGGCCCACTTCGCGCTCGGGCCTATCCCCGGCGAAGCGCAACCTGACGCTCGCATTCTTGAACAAGGAGGGATCACGTAATAACACTAAAAGTCCACGTATTCGTCAAAGTGTCCTATGGAGGTAATTGACAGACCCATCGTCCTTTATTTAATTGCTGCTTGCGGACGTTCTCTATACATTGCTAGTTCGTATTTTGTCCTGTAATATTTTCGCAGACATCTTAATAAATTTTGAAGTTATGACTCATGTGATTTAATAAAAAAATTAATAAGTTCAATCAAGCAAGGGTCTATGCTTAATCAGTCTATTGATTGATTCAGGCAAGGTTTTAATTTCCTTTGGATGTCCTACGTGGGTTCGATAGATCCATCCGGAATACAATTGATCTCTTCAGTCTTTAATTAAAGCGGCGTATGGCCTAAAACTAATTACAAATATCATTTGCGCTTTGTTTCACCGACATTCACTCGCGAGCCAAAAACACATATATATATTTGTATAAAAAATGGCTTGAAAGGGTGTTCGGAATCATTTAAGCATTGCGGTGTGAAATTTCACACCGATTGCAATAAAAATTCAAGCGTCCAACAATAAAACGGGCTGCGGCAAGAGAAAGGCGCTACATTGAAACAGAATCAATCAAACTGGGGAACGATCGCGGCCGAGGCAGGGACCCAGGTCTGTCGACATCTGCGCATGCGCCGGATGTGAATGTGTGTTGTTTGGTAGCTGGGGCAGTCGATCCGGGCCACGTTGAGGCGGCGTTAATGGTGTCACTAAGTACGCCGCAAACAGACCAACAGCAACACACAGACAATCGACCGACGACTGGCAAACCGGACGCGCGTTGGCCCTCAGCTGAGCGTCTGATCATCGAATGGAACCAATAAAAGTTGCCTTCATTGTCTTTATTTGCGCGGGTCGCGCGTCTGTGCGCAGCCTGCACTCAATGTACGTCATATACTCGCACTCATTTCCATTAGCATTTCATTCAATTTGCATTCGGCTGGCCGCGGGTCGCGGACAGTGTACGCTTGAATGGTGTTGCGGGTGTTGCGGCCGTGTTGCGGGCACATGCAAGCAAAACAATTCAATTGTCCGCCTGGTTGGCTCGTTTTTTTTTTTGTTTTTGTTTTTGTTTTTTTTTGGTGTTGGCTTTCTTGTTTTGTAGCTGTCAGTTGCGGTACATTGCATATCACACATTAGCGATGTGACGAGTCCGATAACGATAACAATGACAACATCAATGTATCGCACTGAAATCATATGTGTAGTTGTCAAATTAAGGTTTAGTATTAGAATTAGCACCAGATGGGAGTTTATCCTATATGTATTTGGCTCGATAAGGACAGATAATCGGTTCATGTAGAGAGAAGCAAATAGGTGTCAAATCTGGGGCAAAGAGCAACAAGGTTCTGCTCGCAAATAAGGAGAGATCACTTCAACAAGCGAAAAGCTGTTGCCACCTGCTACGCCAGGGTCTATGACCCCTCGGACGTCTTTGTTGCTAAGGATTTCTGTTGAACTTCCGTGACAGAAGACATTCGCTTGGCAGTTATCATCGATGATGGGCTCCGCGCTCAAGACCACAAGCAAGCTATAATACGGGTCGATGTCTAACGCCAAAATTAGTTTTAAGAGAGAGGTAGAGAGAGAGAGAGAGAGAGAGAAAGAGATTGAGTGAGAGAGTCCTTGTGCCTAGATGAGCCTGATGAGAGCATTGAGTATGTTAAAGGCATCGCCGTCAGCAAAAACTTAGCTCTAAAACTGTAAATGATCTACATACAGTATCCGATTTGCCGAACTTCCTACCCTATCGCCATATACACACATACTACATTTCATATTTTCCAAGTATTATGATATCCTATATTCCCAAATTGATTGATCTTAGCATGAAATCTATCAGACATCTTCTTATAAGTTCATTAGCTCTACCTTCTAGACTTCCTTTTCCCAAATACCGCTTATCCAATTCCATCTAACAATTTATCTACAACATCAAAGTATCGACAATGTGGACATGCGGAAGTTAATTGATAACTCAATGTGTCTAACTTGTTGCGCAGAGCACAAGAGTCTAGTCTAAATCGATCTAAGTGCCCACCTCGGGACCCTTACATTATTTCCCTAGCTAGCGCGGATCGGCTAAGTGCCCGCATATTGAAGCGGACAGCCGCAGCAGTGGCAGTCGCGTTTGCAGTTGATGTTGAAGTTGCAGTCGCTGTCAGAGTCGGAGTCGGAGTCGCACTCGCTCTCGCATCGAGTAAATGTTAATTGTGTCTGCAATATTTTTTCCAATGAAACATTTTTATGTTAATTCGAAAAATTGTTTTACAACCAATTAACTTAGCCAATGCACCAAAAAGATCAACGGACAAGATCGTTCGCTCGGCAACGGCAAACGGGGAACTGGGAAGTGGGAAATGGGAACTAACGAGTGAGGGTGAGGGTCATCAGGGTGAGGGATAAAAGGCCAGCGGATCGCATTGCATTGCATGCCGCACGCCGCTCGGAATTTCATTACGCGACTGTCAGTTAGCTCAACCAGAAGTCAGCCAGCGGGCAGGCAGGTGTACGCTCGCTCTCCCTCTCTCGCTCTCTCTCTCTCTCTGTCTGTTGGTGGTTGTTAGGGGCGCTATTTGCTGCGGGTCCTCGGCTAGGCTCGCTCTAAATCAACCAAGCGCAACAAACGCCAAAAACACAAACAATTTCAATTAAAATGCCAGCGTAGCCGCCACCGCCAAAGCCACAATGAGTCCACTCACTCAGATACCCCCACCCCCGCCGCTTGTAATGGCGCGCGCGCTGCAGCTACAGGTGCGATTGTCAGCAGCTCCTGACCCCCGTCGACTGTCGACTGCGGTCGTGTAATGTAATTAGGAAGTTATGTGAGGGTCGCCGTCCGTTGCATCAATCGAACCATCGATCGCTCCGTCGATCGCTTCACATTTAAATGCGATCGTCGGGGTCTAGCGAATAAAGTCGTAGCGGCAGCTGCCCGGCAATTGGGTTGTTTTGGTAGCTCCTGATGCCGTATGCCTTATGCCCCCGGTGCCTTCAAGTGGTCATTCGTGATGTGCAGGTTTTTCCTTTTGGGACTGATCAAAAATGTTTCCCATGGCAAGATCTTCATTAGTTGCGCGGCGCGGCTATCGAGCTGACAGATCAGCGCTTTGCGCAACTGCTCGACATCCTTAGAGAAATATGATTTTTTGTTACGTTTCGCCATCTTTCGACTCCTGACTAACTAACTGACTAGCCTACCAGCCGTCCGACCGCCCCCTCGCCCCCCCTAGCTAACCCAGCCAGATGATATACGAGGAATGCTGCAGCTAATCTAGCGCTGAGCATCGAAGTCACGTTGTTCTCAGCTTTGTTGTTGTTGCTCTTGTCGACTGGGTTGGCTGGGCTGGTTGGCTGGGTTGGCTGTGTTGTTTTTGGTGTCTGCTTTGTGCCATTTTGAGGCGGCGTCCACGACGACGACGACGACCACGCACTGGAGCTGGCTGGCTGGCTGGCTGGCTCTTCTATGAATCTATGGAAACTAGGCAAGCTAATTGCGTTCCGTCAACGTATAGGTGAATTATTATAAAGAAGCCATAAAAAAATTATTATAGCCAACTGACGGCTCAGCCCCACTCGCTGATCGCGGTGACGATAAACGTGCCAACAGCAATAACAACAACAACAACAGCACGAAATCAGAGCTCGTTAAAAAAATGAAAAAACAACAACAAAAAGTAAAATAAAAACACTCTCAGCTTGGGCCAATCAAAAGACGCGCAGTCGACGCGTCGCCATAAAAGCAGCGAAAACAGCAACAAGAAATTATTAAAAATGATGAGGAAGAAGCAGCAGAAGGAGAAGATATATACACACTCGAAGACATATAGTTAGGCTATCATTGGAGAATGGAAATGTGTATATCAAAAATTGGCTAATGTTGCCAAAAGCAAGCTATATATCGCTATATACCTGTATACCTATATAGCGCGACTCTATGTGCGGTGAAAATGTGAATGGTGACGCTTTTGTTGTTGCTCTTGCTGTTGTCGTTGTTGTTGTTGTTGCTTTTTCTTTTTGGGGAGCAGTTAGCAACTTGTATTGAAAGTTCATTGTACGGTACAAACGATGTTGGCGTCCACATTAAAACTTGATCTATGACCCATTGTTCTGGCCGCGTTTCGGAAGTTGCTTTCCATTGGTTGTCTCTTAGCCCGACTTCTTTTCACAATGTGGACACAAAAGACGGCGGCGGCGACGGCGGCGGACGGAGCAGAGAGAGAACGCTTGTGGGCTGTGCCCAAGCGCCAAATAGATTTCACAAAACTCCACTCGGGGAGCGTTCGAAATGAGTGTTTCTCGTTACCGATCGAGCTGTGAGAGTTGCTATATCGTTTTTTATTTTGCAGATTTGTTTTGTGATCAAAACAATAATAATCGAAAATTATTAATTATTTTTAATATAAAATAATAGCTGAGAGATATGTATTATACACTGCTCGTCATCAGGATAGCGCACCCTTCGCATTAATTAATTAATGTTTAATATGTTCTATATCGTTCTAAGCTTTTTTCCTATTTGACTCCGTTTTATTCTCTTCGGAATAAAAATAGATTGAGCTCTAAAAAACTCCAGAAAATATTTTTAAAAATTCTGTATATATATATATATATATATATATATATATATATATAATAAATAGTATTTGTAAATTAAATAAAAAAAAATTTTAATTTTTGTTACTTCAGTTAAAGTTCATATACATAAAAGGTATATTATAATTATATAAAAAATATATTATAATAATATATACAAAAATAGAATATATATTAAATACATTATTTGGTTTATAAATTTCGCTTTAAATACACTTTTCAAGATCAATTTACAAATTTTTAAAAACAATTTGTGAGCCTACTACTTATATAAACTATTATTATAAATATTTGTGAATTACATCGATAGCAATAAACTCTATTCATTTATATCTTTGAAAAAAAGTCAAGTAGAGCTTAGCATTAGAAGAGATACTTACAAATACTTGTTTAAGAAGTGAAAGAGAATATTGGTTTTAAGCATCGAACGTCTTGGTGACCGTCCCCTATCTGTAAAAGCACAATGCATTTCGCCGCTAATAAGATTAGAGACTTAAAATTTGGAATTTATGCTCGAGCTTAGAATATATTTGGATTCGTTATCTTAAACAGAAACAATCATAGAAGCTTGGGAAAAATTTATGACAGTATAATATAAAATTGTAAGGTATATTTTCTACAATTCTATAGATAGAAACTTAAGCGATTGGTATTCTTTTTAATGAAATAATTTTTCCCAGTTTTGGAGTCTAAGCAGCAGCATTTCATAGTTAAGTTACTGAACTCCACTCTTAAAAATTATATATTAAATCAAATTGAAAACTAATCGATAGATTCTATTCTCTTCAAGCTAAAATCGCCTGATTTTCCAGCAGACCAACAAAGAGACATGCTAAATATATGGCTCATCATTTGAAGCGCTTGGAATGCTTAAATATTAATTTTTTAATGCAATCACTCTTATCGTATTAAGTATTAAGTAGTTGCTCTCAACATTCTCATTTATTATATTTTTTTTTTTAATATAAATTACCCCAGCCTGTAGTATAATTAAAGCTATAACTAATACATTTCTTCAATCTAATTTATATTCTTAAGCAGAATCTGTCTATGCTGTCTTGGCATAGCTTGTCCGCTTGCTGGACTAAAGGCGAGCTCTGTTTGCGGGTGCCAGAGACGCCCATTAAAGCGAACCACTGAACCAAATCCCGAGGGTCGGCCAGCCCCGTCTTCGAGCACAATCCAAGCTAATCGCGTTCGGCGAAAGGAGGGACTCGTAATTTATGCCATAAAGTAGGATTAGCCAGCTGCTCCAACTGCTCCACTATTGGATCACTGTTTTATCAATTACTTGGCGTACATAGATTTCGCTGACCGTGCCACATGCATATGGATGCATGCCTTTCTAGGCGGCAGCAAAGTTTTTGCCCATATTTTAAGCGTTCATAATTTTTACATTGTTCTATCACGCGAATCGCCGTTCGCGTTTACGGCTCCCTTGATGTATGGCCAAACCCCAATAACCGAACCACCACCCCACCACCAACTTCATCTGCAACTCCAACTCCAGCTGCAACTGCAACTCCAGCTGCAACTCCAGCTCCAGCTCCAACTCCAACTTCAGCTCCATCTCCCTTCCCATCATCCAACTCCCATTTCCCATCTCCATCTTCATCAATCCGCCAACTACTACCAGTCTTCATTTCGCATTCTTCATTCCCTATTCTCAATCCCCATTGCAATGGACTTCTGTATGTAATGCATACTCCATTGCTTCCAGTCATTATGCCTTCGGGCATAAATCAGCGGCAAAAAATTATGACGCCGCTTGTTGAACCACCACAAGCCGAAGCAATGGCAGACCTAGCTAAAGTAGTCTAAGCACTCACTCCAACAGCCTCTCCTCCCCCAAGGCTATCTCCTTCGCTCAGCTAAGACGTCGCATGTGTTACAATTTGAATTATTATTAGTTGTTGTTGCTGTTCTCTTTGCCTCTTTGATTGCCACCTCTTGAGGATAGCGCCATAGTCTAGCATAGCTAGCCTATATAGACATGCAATATGCACGCATACCTAGGCCATATGCTATATAGTCTGCCCTATCGTCGTCGTCGACTTTGGCCTTATAGATTGGCGCTTATTTGGCTTGCTCGCATCGTGTAATGTGTGTGGTAAATAGCGGCAATTGGCTCGGCTCTTTACAAGGCCCGGGGGCCGGCCGCACTTGCTGCATTGACTGATTATAGCCGGTTGATAGAAAGCCAGTAGGGAGCTTTAAGAGAGGCCTAGCACAAACAATTGATAAATCATTTGTTGGGGTAAATTAAAAGAGGTTAAAGGCTGAGAAAGAGAACAGTTATTCAAAGTCTTAAGCAGATCAATGTATTTAAAGGAGCTTTGCTTGCTGGAGTATTGAGTTAATGTTATCTGATCAATATGTAATTGATTCCTAAAGATATGATTGATCTATAAGGTCTATAAGGCAGAGTTCTCGACCCAAAAGAAAAATCTTTGAAGAAGACTTCTGATTTAGAGCTCAACAAAAAGTTTGAAAAATTTATCGGATAGTTCTACATTCAATTTAGAGTGCAGCAAAATGTGGGGTCTATATCCCAGAGTCCTAGACCCAAAAGAAATATAATTCTTTAATGAAGACACCTGATTGAGAGTTCAATAAAAATTTAGGAAAACTTATCGGATAATTCTATATTCAAGATAAAGCTCTTGAGAGCGCAAGTTGCTTAAGAATCCTATAAAAATGTGAAATCTTCATAGGACAATTCTGTATTCAAAAAGAAGTTACATCTTTAGAGCAGAAAACTGATTCAGAGATCAATAAACATCTGGGATCAATATGGCAGCATTCTAGATTAAACAAAAAATCTTGAATGAAGACAACTGACGAAGACAATAAATTCTAGGACTTATACATGAGTCTTATACCCCTAGAAATGTTTCAGCTTTAAAGAAGAAAGTTCTGTACAAATCTGGAAAATTGTATCAGACAATTCTATATTCAAGAAAAAGTCTTTAGAGAAGAAAACTGATTGAGAGTTAAATGAAATGTAGGATTCATATATCAGAACCTTATACCCAAGTAAAGTCAGAAGATTGGAGAAGAAAACTGATTGAGAGTCCCAAAAAAAAATATATCATCTATATGGCAGAGTCTTAGAGGTAAAGAAAAGTTACATTTTGAGAGAAGAAAGCTGATGATGAAATCTTGGGCTTTCATACTACAATCCTAAATAAACCCAAGAAAACTAATTGCTAAAAATATGTGATCTATACGGCAGTGTTTCAGATGCAAAGAAAAGTTAAATATTTAGAGAAGAAAGCTGATGATGAAATCTTGCATTTTCATATACAATCCTAATGAAGAAATCCGATGGAGAGTTCAATAAAAATCTAGTATCTATACAACATCATTTTATGACCAAAGAAAGCCCATCAAATATAGCTCACTTAACACTCAACTATAGGCTTTTCTAAGCCACTCTCTTTCGAATCAAGACTTAGGCATGGGTCTTAATAGTTGGTTAGTTCCCAGCAATAGTTGGTAATAAGCTTCGTTTCAGTTCAACTAATTTCCCATGCCGCTGTTGGAGGTAAACTCAATGCAAATCAGTTCATTGCTTAATGCACACACACACACACACACAGACAGATACGTACGGTGCAGAGCAGCCAAGTGGACCATTAATTAAAGCCGCTAATATTACCAACTAACTAAAATGAAGCGGCGACCAAGTGGAATTTAAAGCGCAGCAAAAGTTCAAACACAAGCCAAAAGCGTAACTCAGTCAAGGGTTGGCTAATAGGGGCACTGCGGGGGGATCTTTACATTGGGGGTCTTAAGGCGCAATCAGCGTATATATTTTTTTTTTCGGTATTGTTGTTGTTGTAGTTGGTTTGTTTTTTGCATAATAAAACACTTAATTTTCATGCGCATTTCCAAAACTCCTAAAACTCAACTGAAGCGTCTGTCTGGGCCGGCAACAGTTGCTCCGCTGCTCAGTTTCTCGGTTCGGTTTCGTCTCGTATGTAGGTAATTTCAAATGGAAAATTTATACAGCGAGTTGTAGAAAATCATTAAACAAATCGCACTTTAATAGGCAGCAACAACAACAGCAACTGAGGCCTAAAGAAATTTACGACCAGGTCTAACCCCCCACCCTCCCCTCCTCTCCACCCAAAAAAAAAAGCAAGAAGAAACACAACACAACGAAAAACCCCAAAGCAAACCAAGTTGAACTGAGCCCAACTCAAGCCGAGTCAAGCTGCTCTGAGCTGAGCGAAGAAGCATCCAAGCGATGCAAAATTCAAGTGAAGTGAAGTGCAAAAGACAAACAACAACAACAACAACAACAATGACTACTTGACTTTGAGTTCAAAAACGAGACGAGCTCCCAAACACCTGCCAACAGCAACAGGCAGAGCCACAGCCACAACCACAGCCAGAGTCAGAGCCAGAGCCAAAAGTGCAGCCGAAAAGCATTCGCAGGCGCGTGTGCGTGGGCGGCAGAGCGAGATGGCAATAGTGAGAGGCAGCGCCACGACTGCGCAGTGCGCGCTACGCAATGCGCCGCAGAGAGACGCAAGAGAGGCCGCCCTCCCTCTGCGATGCGGTACGGTAGAAGATGCGTCGTTCATTACGTTTGAGCGCGCCAGCCAACCAAGCAGCAAGCACCTCACGCCCCCGCCTGCCCTTCTGCCACCCAAAATAAACAAAAAAAAAAGAAAAAAAAAACAGAAAAAGGCCGAGCAGACCCCCTTTCGATATGTATGCGATTTTTATGTGTGAACGTAGACAAGTTTTGGTAGTTAAATAGATGCACACTCACACAGACAGAGAGAGAGAGAGAGTGGGACAGAGACAGGTAGTGAGAGCGAATAAAAAAAAACACAAGCCAAAGAAAAACCCCAAAGTTAACCAACATTAACATTTAATCGAACCTCATGTTCAGTAGAGCATGTCTCCTGTTACATACGAGCTATCAACGCAATGCCCCCTTTAGCCAAACAGAGACAGCAACTGCATATAGACACATGTATGTGTGTGTGTATGTGTGTGTGCGAGGAGACGTATAGGGGAAGGTCCCACACAATAGACAACATCAAATGAGGGAACTACTGAAGCTCTGCAAAAAGGCCTTACCACACTTGACTCCACACACACACACAATGCCCATGCTCTATATGTGCATATATATGTGTGTATATATAAACAAGTCTATACACACCTGTATAATATCTACTTACACCCATGTAGAGCTTATATGTTCGTTCCCGTCGCTTGTTGATGATCGCTCAACGTAACAGCCTCGCGACGTCTTTTGTTTTCGCATGTGACGGTTTCCTTTCCGTCATCGTCAGCGTCACCTGTTACCTGCCTGTTACCTTTTCCATTTTCATTTCCATTTCCATTCCCATTTTCCATTTTTTCAGCATTTTAATTTAATTTCCATTCGCGTTTTGTTTACTTTTTCACCATTGTTGGGGTGTTGCCCAGCGAACGATCAGCCGATTGCCGATCGCAGCGACTTTTGTGTAAAAAATCACATTAAACGTACCCTCATGGCGCCTCTGGAACACAGATAGTGCTGCCCGATCGCCGATTGCTGTGGCGGCTTAATATATGCCTGGGGTCTACAGCAAAAAGGGTCGACCGAATAGCTTTGGCCTAGTATTTTTCACCAAGTTATAGCTTGGAGAAACCAGGGGCTTTGCTTGTTAACTTGAATTAGCATTAAATTACGATATGCTGATCTAATTTAGCAAGAGAGGTATTGAATACGGTAATTGGTAAGTATTGAATGTAAATTTGCAGTTTTTTGTGTCATATATAGTATATCTTTAAAAAGACTTATCGTATTATCAATTCTTTTTCAATTCTTCTCACTCTCTCTATCGATTTATTATTCTTTCTTGATCTCAGTAATTCTCTCCCATCTCTCTCTGTCTTCCTCTCCTTCTCTATCTCTCTCTCTCTATTTATATTTCTCTCTGTTTCTCTTTCTCTGTCTATTTCTCTTTCTCTCTTACATAGAATATAATAAATAAAATAGAAATAAAGTTTCTATTTATCTATTTTTCTATTTCTTTCTAGATGTCTCTTTCTTTCTTTCTATTTCTTTCTAGATGTCTCTTTAACAATTTCTTTCTTCTTGAGATTCCTCTTCCCTCTCTATCTGTTTTCTTTCTCTTTCTATCACATATCTTTCTCTATCTTCTGTCTATTGAAAGAGAAATATACAGACAGAAATAGAGAGAGTTCTTTTGGTACACGTCTCTTTTAATCTCTCCACATATTGGACTCGCTCTATCTTCTCTCTCTCTCTCTCTCTCTCTCTCTGTTGGTTTCTCTCTCTCTCTCTCTCTCTCTCTCATTTTGGATATCTTTCTGTCTCTCCTATCTCTCTTTCTCTATCTCTTTTCCTGTCTCTCTTATTTCTGTCTCATTCTCTTTATGTCTCTTTTTCTTCTCCTCTCTCTATTTCTTGTTCCATTTCTTTCCACCTTCCCAGCACCTTCCCTCTGTATTTCGCTTTCAAACTGTCCTTAGTCTTCTTAGTCTTCTCTCTCCTTCTCTGATTCATTTTAACTCGTTCTGTCTTCCAATTTCTTCCAATTCGATTTCAATAAACATATTTTCTATATTCTTTGATTCATGCTTAACTATAAAGTAGATACGCTAATTATCTCAACAGAATTGATATCTTTCATAACTAATTACTTTTTAGCTTAGAGCTAGCATAGTATATATTTTTCTTCAAATTATTTACCGACTAACATATAAAATTTCAAATAGCCAGCAATTCTAGCTAATCCCGGAGAAATTTTGGTTCAAAGTTGAAGATTTAATATTGTTTAAGCTTTCCCCCAAACAATTAATATGACTAACAACTTTTCACCTTTCCACCATAAAAAGCAGTCAGCGAATGGCCAAAGTGTGTGCGTGTGTGTGTATGGGTGTGTGTGTCTGTGTGTGTTTTCATAGTTTATATTTAATAAAACATCTGGACCAGCTAGCAAATTGAGTTGGCCGGAAAGCTGGCAAAGTGGAACGATCTTTGAACTGGTCCAACAGCCAACACCTAACATCCAAAGCCCGAGACCCCCAAGACCGGTAGCGATCATTACGAGGTCTGGGCCGAGGCTGGCGCCAGCCCGAGCGAAAGAAAAAGAGTCCAAATGATAGACATAATGAACCAACTAATACTTACTTTATATGTATATGTATATATATGTAATAATAATAAAGATAAGTAAATATAATCTGCAGTGCCGCTTGCCATAATCACGATATTCTGCGGTTTCTCAGCGGCTTCCGAACTGAGGCAGATGCCCCAAAAGCCGGCGAGCCCCACCTTTGGAGCAAATCATTCAGCGCGAACGTGGCACAATTATGCGTCGTCGTCGTCGTCTCTCGCAAATTGCTCAATTGAGCCCGGGCCCGGGAGAGCTGAGTGCTGGACCGCAGATCTGGTGGATTCGCTGGATCTCTGGATATTTGCATTTTGCGAGTAGATGACGTTTATACAATTTATTTACAATTTTCAATCAAAAACGCGAGCAAAGTGCCGCAAAAGTCGTGGCCATAACAAAAAATTGATTACATTCGTTGGCATTTTTGCGGTTAAAGGCTGCCCAGCGCTGGGGTGGGCGCCAACGGAGCTGCGGCAATTCGAACACGTTTCAATATTTTGAGGTTTTTCCATTTTGCGACCCATAATTTATAGCGAAATTATATTTGCTCAATTTGCCTGCGGCGGCCAGTTGGGTGGCCCACTTCCAATTCAATTACAAGGGGGCATTTTCTTAGGCTCCCTCCCGACTCTCTCTCTCTCCCTCTCTCTCATTCGCTGTCTGTCTGATCTCTGCTCCTATCGTTATATTTTCACGCATCAACAAAATTAGCTCATGGACGCAGGAAGCATAGCGTATTTCAAAGATCTTTGCGACGGCTTTTAACAAATCTTTACGATATGTCATTAAAAAAAAAAACAAAACAAAAAAAAAATACCGAAAAACAAACTCTAAAAAAGAACACACACACACGCACACACCCGTCCAAGACGCAGAAGAAGAAGAAGATCAACGCTCGAAGACGACGCCGACGGCATCGTTTATCGCTGTCGGCAAATCGGAAGTTTAATGGGTTAATGATGGGCTCTCACTCACTCGCGCGCTTACTCTCCCTCTCCCTCTCACTCTTGCCTCTATTGCCTTCTCACTCGCGCACAGAACACACAACTGGGCAACAAATAAACATATAAAAATGAACAAAAATCATAAAAATTGCAGCCGACACGACATACCACAATGCACCCGGTGCCAGCTTGAAGACCACCTTGATAGTATCTAGCGCATTAGATCTGACCCGATCTCTACAACGGATACTATTTTCGGTCCACTGCCAGCTGCCCCAAGCAATTACTGCCAAGCTGAGAGGCCGAGAAAGAGGTGATAATTGCAATAAGCTAAAGTCTATAAAGTTATTTCAATTCTAGAAATTTATAGATATTATGCTTTGAGATCTATTAGATTGTAGTCTTGATGATAATGTGAAGATAGATTCTTTACTTATAATTGGTCTCCAGCTGACGAAGTTTCTTTCATTTATATTTTATGTAGCTCTAGTAAAGAGACTATGAGAGGATCGTAGAAACATAGATCATAGTTGAGAGTTAAGGAAGTCAGGTCAGTCAGTCAGATTAATCCCATTAATATGAGTATTAAATCAGTTTGAAGTTCCAAGTCAAGTCAATATTCAAATAGAAATTTATAGATATTATGCTTTGAGATTTATTAGATTGTAGTCTTGATAGATAATGTGAAGATAGATTTTTTACTTATCTATCTTCACATTATCATCAAAGCTAAAATCTAATTGATCTCAAGCTAACTTTCATTCATAGTTTATATAGCTTATGTAAAGAGATTAGTAGAGGATCATAGAAACATAGATCATAGTTGATAGTTAAGGAAGTCAGGTCAGATCTGACTAGATCAATCCATTTAATATCAGTATTAGATCATTTTAAAGTTCCAATTCGATCAAGTCAAGTCAACAAGTCAATATTCTAAGGAGATTGTTAGAAACATAGATCATAGTTGATAGTTAAGGAAGTCAGGTCAGATCTGACTAGATCAGTCCAATTAATATCAGTATTAGAGCATTTTAAAGTTCGAAGTTGATCAAGTCAAGTCAACAAGTCGATATTCAAAAGAGATTGTTAGAAACATAGATCATAATTGATAGTTAAGAAAGTCAGGTCAGATCTGACTAGATCAATCCCATTAATATCAGTATTAGATCAGTTTGAAGTTCCAAGTTGATCAAGTCAATATTCAAGAGAAATTCGTAAATATATTCATCTCTAAAGCCTTTTACGATTTGCTGTTAATAATTTCTCATTATCAGCTACAATTAGACAGCGATTCGCATGATGATCAATGTTAGTGTTATAATTAGCATTAAGTAAAGTAGCCTCAATTTTTTAATTCACTTTTAATAGGTTTTCCTGACGCCCCGATGTGCGCTCCACATGGCTGTTGTCTGCATCTTTCATGCCTATTTAAGTGATCGACGGATCACTCGAATGGCTTTACATGCCTCTGCTTGACTTCTATAGGAAATTAAAATGATGGAAAAATAAAAAGCCAGCATTTTCAATTAACTAAAATGCTGTTGTCTCTGCAATTGAAATACGCTCGGACTCGCCACCGCCACTCGCAATCGTACTCACAATCATATTCATATTCACACGCTCTTTTGCCATGCGATCAGCGATGATCAGCGCCACTCATTGGCAATAAAAAAAGCGGGAGAAGAGAGAGCGAGAGAGAGGGAGAGTGGGACGAGAAAGACAAAAAAACGATAATTGAAAACGAACCGAAGCAAAGTTGAGATGCTGATGAGCTGCCGTTGATCATATTAACACCATCAAAAGCGGATGGACTGGCGACCGTTGGAGTTGGAGGAAGCTGTGGAGTACGGCACGAGATCGCAGACGAGCCATTAATGATCGCCGGCCAAGAGATCAGACAGGAGACAGCGCTCTGCCAGTGCAGCGGAGCTTATCAATTTATTGAAATGTCACATTCAATTAAAACTAACTGCTGAGCAAACATTACACACACACACACACTTGAGTCGATCGGTGGCCCCGATCCCCTTTGCATTAATTAATCATATCAAAATGAAGCGTTCGCATTGGCACATTATCATCGTCGAGTGCAGCTGCCGATGTCGAACACATAAAGTTGACCCTCGAAAGACAATGCCCCGCTTCGACTGCCAGGGGGCTGGGGCTCATTAAGAAAGTGTCGCGAGCCAGGGCCTGGGCTCGGGCCTGGGCCCGGGTTACACATGGAGTCAACCAGCGCCCGTGCTTCTCCCGAGCTCCTGATATTGACTTATGGCATTTTTATTATGCGACACCACCAGCCAAGCAGACAGATGGAGAAAGGGCGAACGAGGGGGGGGGAGGAGCTTTGTGGCGTGCGTTGCATTCCGGGAATTTTGAGCGCTTACAGAAGAATGTGATGTTCGGTGTGGTCAGAAGCCGGCCACAAGGACATCATTATCATCATCAATAAAGCATAATTCTTGGCAAACAATTCTATTGAACAACAACAACGACAACGACAATAGCTCCGCTTACCTTTTAGCCAAAAGCCAACAAAGTCGCCGTCGTGCTCCAGGCCCACCAGAGTGCCATTATGTGTATGGCCGCTGCGGCTCCGCTTGGCTCGTGTTACACAGCGCGCGGCCCGGGGTCCAGCCTCTAGACACCAGGCTCACTCGCAGCCAGCCAGCTCTATGATCGCTGATCAGTGGCAGTGCCAGTGCCACACGGAACACAATAGGGGTCACAATGAATCGCAATTTTTTCAAACTGTCAAAAATTTATAGTGCGAGCGCAACGTCTAGTAGCTGGCAACAGGAGCGCCGCACGCTCGCTCGGTTCATGGGCGCCAATTGGCAAAATAAAATCTGAGATTTGTGTATATATTTTATATTTTATTAAAATTTTTTTGTAGATTGTTGTTGGAGTTTGATTTAGCTTTTTAAATATTTTTAGTGAATAATTTACTTCATAATATACTAAATCCATTTATTCTTGAATTTATTATTAAATTAGTTTTATATGTAGGTATATAAATAATTTACTTCTTAATATAATAAATATATTTTATCTTGAATTTATTATCAAATCATTTTGATTGATTGATTGATTTTTTGTATTTTATTTATTACATTATCAAATTCCTAAATGGAGTTTAATTTTATTTTTAAAATATGTTAAACAAATAATTTAATTTAAGACAAAAAACTTTAATTTTGAATTTATTGGAATTTAATTTTTTTTTTTTAATTTTAGCTTGTTTATTTAATTTAAGAAAACTAAATTTTTTGAAATGTAGTTCCGTTTATATACCTATTTAAATAATATTTGCTACTATTTATATTTAAAGAAAAATAATTAAAAAAAAAATAAATATATTTCTTGAGCTTAAAAATTGTATTTAAGTCTATTCTATTCTTGAAATAAATAAATACAATTTTAATAAAAATTAAAATTTTCCTTGAGCTTATACATTTTATTTAAGTCTGGTTTGTAGATTGTTCATTGAATTTATTTAATACATAATACTTAATTGTATATTTGAAGTTTTCTTATTTAAATTATATTAATTGATTCTTAATTTTAATTTCATTTTATTTTTCAAAAATTTCAAATAAATAATCAATTTTTTGTAATAAAATAAATTTCTTAAAAGATTTGGTAGGTTAGGTGTTTTTAACTTGTATTTAATAAGGATCAGCTTTTATAAGTATTATTGTATTTAATCTTGATCATCTTTTTTTATAGCATTATTAAATGATATCATAGCTCTCTGTCTCATTAAAGACGCCCCAACTTGGGCGCCGTTCGATGCCGCTGCTCGTCTGCTGGCGTTCGAGCGGAGTGTGACTATAATCGGTAGTCGGTGGTGCCGTTGCCATCGCCATCGCCATCGCCATCGCCCACCTACTGAGGGCGTTTCTCGCATTGCAGAGAAGCGAGCGAATCCATCGCAGCGGAGCCACCGCGCTGCCCCGCCGTCTGATCCGCTGTGGCTTGCAATAGACAAATAGTCGCATAAGCTAGCTGCAAAAAAGAGAAGCCATAGCAATGTTGTTTGTCTGCTGCTGCTGCTGTTGTTGTTGTTGCTGTTGGTCATTCTCTGGCCGATTTATAAAGGTGGCTTATTATTGCAATTTAGCCACTGGTTTTGATTTTAGCCAAGGTATAAAAACACAGCGAGAGGTCGGACCGCGTGCGTGCGCGTGTGTGTGTCGAGACAAATGTCATTTGGCAGTATTCGAGCGACTATATAGACTGTCATGATCATTATCACAATCCACTATATGCGACTACTAAGAAACGGCACGCACGGCCATCGCTGTGGTTGGTCCCGGCCGGACAAGAGAGAGAGAGAGAGAGGGAGAGAGAGATCGCCTAAACAGCTCCACATATGCGCATAGTGGGCCAATGTCCTGGGGCGTCAGCATCGAACTGGCTTAAACTGGCCGACGTTGCCATATCTCACTCAGGCACGATCGTTGCGTCGTCCACTCATTCGTAATTTATACTTTCAGGCAGTGCAGTCAATAAATGTCATGTTTGGTTGTTGATTGTCCACACCACACCAGGCCGCAGTCGGCAGTCGGCCGTCTACGCTCGCTGCTCCAGTATTCGGAATCGCAGGCATTCCTCTTAAAGCGCATTATGCACAACTCGATCGCTGGACTCCCCCCCCCCCCACTCTCTCTCCACCCGTCCGCTGCCCTCTGTCGAGCCGTTGCGATTTGCGTACATAAGATCAATTGCAGGTGATTTGTTTAGCTGTCGAAATCGTCGTCTTATCGTAACTCATTACGAGATTTATTTTGTTCAACAAATGCAGAAGGTGTGATTTGTCTTTGTACCGATCTCGGCTCGGCTCCCCTCGCTCTATCTCGCTCTATGTGTGTGTGTCGCTCTCTGTCTGGCATTTATTTTTTATTGAGTGAATCAGCTTGCGGAGCTGAGCCTTGGCCGTGCATGGACTTTTAGGCAATGGTTCAATAAATTCTGCCCATGCCATTCCGAGCAACCGGCGACCAGCATCCAGCATCATTAACCGAGCGCAGAGACACCACAAAACAGCACAGAGCGGCCGCCCACAAAGGCCGCCCCAGCCCTCGCTCACTCCTCAGGTCCCGTCCTCATCCTCGCGCCTCGCTTCTAGATGCAGCCTGCGTGTGTTTTGGGGCCACAAGCCGAAGCGATAATGTGATTTATGCTGTCCATTAATCTGGTAATTCATTTAAGCGCACGAAACTGAGCCCAGCTTCACTCTCTCCCTCTCCCGCTCTCTCTCTCCCTCTCTCTCTCTGGTGGCATGCAAAAAGTCTGGCCACATATTTTATGGGCTTTGTGCATATGAATCTTGCCGGGGACTCGGAGTTGCCGCTGCTGCTGCTGCATCGATTGCAATTCGACTGCTGTTCATCTTAGCTACGCGAATGTCGTTACCTGAGCTTCAGCTCCACTCACCACGGGGCCTACCTGCACGCGTTCCGTGACCAATCCCAATCCCTTCCCAGTTGCTAGCAGCGATCGCTTGTCGCTTGTATTAATAAAACATTAATTACACACTTGATACTCGGGGCCGCAGCTTGAAGCTGGAGCTGGTCCAACTCCAACCTCAACGCTGACGCCGACTGTGGGGCATTCATCGTTGTCTATGAAGTGTCGTTGTAGGTGTTGCCGGGCCTTGGCTGGTGGTCCACACGTTAGATGACGCTGCGCAAAATTGATGTGCGACCAGCCACCGAATGTTGCAGTTCGACGTTGTTTGCATAGCTCTTCGGGCGCGAGCAGACGACACGCCACGGACACCAACACCAGCACCAACACCAAATGAATTGAATGAATGGCCAGACAACATCAAACTGACATCAGATCCAAGTGTGATACGACCAGCTGCCACTATTTGCCAATATACTCAATTGTTTCTCCATTTCCATTGGGATAGCAAAAGGAATTTGCATGTGCTGTAAGATGCAACACTTATTAATGGTAGCCAAAATAAATATTACTGTGATTCCAATTTGTTTCAGTCTGTATGAAGTGCTGAAAAATACCAAGCAGCTTTGCAGTGCTGTAAAATTATATAGAGATTTGATATTAGCAGCGGCAGTAGTATTATGGATCTGTTTTAATATGTTAAACTTACGTATGTATGTGCAATGAGATATTTATTTTATACATTAATATCGCAGACATTGGTTTTATATATTTTATATTATACTTTATAATATTTAACAAAATTTCATATATTAATTTTTTATTTATTTATTTTATATATATTTTAATATTTTATGTACTCTAATATTTTATATATAATAATATGAATATCGTAAAAGTATGCTAAATTTCAAATGCTTCCGACAACAAAATACAGTTCTTCTTCACTTTGCTTTATATCTCCTCCTTCTTCTTCTTCTATAAATGACACTCTCACCTCGATATCATTCTTAAATATCGATGTCATTATACTTAACTATCGTTAGTAACTATTGTGTTCTTAGCTATCGATAACATTTTACGTAACTATCGATAATTAACTATAAAGTTATACCTCTAATTCCTATTAGCCAATTGCAATATTTAATATTATAAAATATAAAATATTAATATATATATAAAATATTATTAAAATTAAAAAATAAATATTTTAGTTAGTAACTATTATATATATATATATATATATATATATATATATATATATATATATATATATATATATATATATATAATAGTTACTAACTAAAATATTTATTTTTTAATTTTAATAATATTTTATATATATATTAATATTTTATATTTTATAATATTAAATATTGCAATTGGCTAATAGGAATTAGAGGTATATATATATATATATATATATATATATATATATATATATATATATATATATATATATATATATATATATATATATATATATATATATATATATATATATATATATATATTCTATTATATTATATTATACTAAAATATTTATTTTTTAATTTTAATAATATTTTATATATATATTAATATTATATATATATATATATATATATATGTATATATTAATTATTATATATTATAATTATACTACAATTTAAAAATATTTATAACCATATAAAATATATGATGTATATTATAAAATAGAATAAAAAAAATAATATAAATTTTATATAACATTTTAAAACAAATAAAATCTCAATATTTTACCTTGATTAGGTTCGTAAGTTGCTAGACAGACAGACATTGACATTTGCTCTAGATGAATATTTTGAATGACTTGATCTTAGGCAATTTATTGACGAAGACATGAGCTCAACAGCTAGGCAATTGGGATGTGATTGTATTGTGTTTGTGATTAGTATTTAAGGTTTGGTATAAATTTTGCAATTTAATTTAGTATTAATTAACTCTCTGTAAGGCTTTAGATAAAAATTAAGCGCAAAATTGTCTGTCATATATAGTTCTACGATAAGAAGTTCAAGAAGTACTAACCCTACTGAAGTTAAAAGAAAATGTTGTTTAATGGCCGACTTGTTTCCCAGCATAGTCTGCATTCAACTCCATACTTTTCAACTTCTTCAACGGCTATTTGAGAAAGATGTTCTCTCGAGCTCTTCATATACATTGTATATATTTTATATCATTAATCAAAAGTTAGTATACATTAAAATAATCATATAACTAAAAGAGTTATTAATATTAATATAATAAAAGTAATTTATAGATATATAAAGGCATATTCTGTTTTCTCTCTTATTTATTATCAATGCAAATACGTAACAAGAAGGAAATGCTAATTAGGCTTACCCATTCCCCTTAATCTACGATAGCTCAAGTAGACCTAAGTCTCAAGTAGACCTAATCTCTAATTAGATATATTAGAAACATTTAAATCTCGCAGCATATTTCGAATTCCAATGCTGCCTACTTACCTGTCTGCCCTGTCCCGCTCTTCCCCAGCTATCTCTCTCACTCACTCTCGCCCTGTGCCCTGGCCTGGTCCATACAAATTGATGAGCTTGTCGTCATGCTAATTGTACGTGTGATTATTTTGACAGCAGCTACAGCAGCAGAGGAAGTTCCAATAGCCAAGGCCCACACGGCAGGAGGTAAGTGAGAGATAGAGAGATGGAGGGAGAGGGGGGCTGCTCTGTATAGGGGCCAAGGGGCAATGTGCGTGCTGTGCCGTGCGTAGTTGTCAAATTGAAAATGCAATCATGCGTTCAAACGTCAAATTAAACAGCTCGGAACTGATTTTACATAAGCAGCCAACGTGGAGGATGCTGTGTGAGAAATTCATATAAACGAACACCCACTTAACTAATCGCATGATTAATGATGTCAAACTGACACTTGAGGCAACTGCTGCTGCTGCTGCCTCGATGGCTCGATGGCAGACGCCTGCCTGGCTGGCTGGATGGATGGATGGCTGGCTGCCCGGCTGGTAGCTCTGGTTGCTGGTGGCTGACTGCCCGGCCTGGCTGGCTGCCACGGCCGCTGCCACGGCCGCTGCCAGAAATGGAGTGAACGAAAGGCAAACGCAAGCGTGTGCCCCAGCCAGGGTCTCATGTGGCCGTTGCATGCGTATGTGTGCGCGCTGCCCGGTCTGCCAATCGCAACTGCGACGCTTGAATGACAGGTGCTGACAGGTGATAGATTATTTGTGCTCTGCCTTTGCGTGATTTATCCGAAAAGCAGAGAAAACCAAACCGAAATTATATAGCGGCTGCTGTCGCTGCTGTTCCCGTTGCCTTCCTGATTATGCGCCCCAATGAGAAAGGCATCTCACATCGCCATCGGCATCAGGGGGCACCCAGCCGGACGATAATTGATCTGTTCAATGCGCCGATCGCCACGCCACACTGGGACTCCCCCAGTGGATGCAGTGGATGCTGCCTGGCCGGCTGCCTCTGCGGCTGGCTATTTTTGGGGTGGCAAAACGCTTTGAGAATTATTAATGATGGCAACGCGTCGTCTTTTGGGCCCGATGGCTTATTAGCCGATAACTCAATTAATTTCGACAAATTGTGCGCAGCATTAAAAAGGCTTACGGCTGCCATGCCTTGTGGCAGCTTGATCAGCGATCATTAGCCTTGGCCAAGACCGGAACAGGAACCGAGGATTGCCTAAGAGAAAATGTGAGCCATTGTTTAGCAGCAATTGATAGATATCTATTGATATCTATATATATTTATAGATTGATGTAGAGATTGGGTATAGGAAAGAGGGACAGATGGACATTATACGAATGCAATCAAGTTAGACTAGCTCACATTTTGCTTAAACCATATTTGACACTGATTAGTTAAGTATAAGAGAATTTGTATTTCTTCATTGGGTAACATAGAAGCTCTAGTTCCAATTTCAGTTCCAGTTCCAGTTTCAGCTCAAACTTTTGATTAGTCCTTTCTTTAAGTAGCATTCCCCTCTGTTGGATTCATTTTTAGTTCCAGTTCCAGTTATGATATCAGTTTGACTTTCAGTTCAAGTACCAGTTCCAATCGACAGATATCTATAGATAGATATTTATAGATTGATATAGAGATGGGGTATAGGAAAGATAGAAAGAAAACAATTCCCAGTTTCCGTTCCAGTTTCAGTTCAAGTTTTTATGTCTTCTTCAATGATTAAAAAACTCGATTAATCCTTTCTTCGGGTAACATTCGCCTCTGCTGGATTTAGTTCAAGTTCCAGTACAAGTTCCAGTTCCAGCTATAATTCAAGTTATAATTCAAGTTTGACTCTCAGTTCAAGTACCAGTTCCAATTAACAGATATCTATTGATAAATATTTATCGATTAATATAGAGATTGGGTCCTTTCTTCGGGTCACATTCCCCTCTGCTGGATTCAGTTTCAGTTCCAGTTCCGGTTCCAGTTCCAGTTATAAGTTCCGTTTGCCTTTCAATTCAAATACCAGTTCCAATTGACAGATATCAATAGATAGATATTTATAGATTGATATAGAAATTGAGTATAAGAAAGCTGTACAGCAAGCGCTTCCCAGACCAGAGACTTGAGCTAGAACACAAAGGGCAACACTTCCGTGTGTCTTTCGGAACCCGTTAGGTGTAATCTCACTTCTATGTAATCACGTTAGTCAAAGCTAAGTGTAGTTTCCTTGAGATACCCTATCATTTAAGGGGTTTCCCTTGGGAATCGTGTGCTTGTCACAATTTGGTGCTGGAAATTTGAGGCGTGAGGCGTGTAACAGAGCAGAGCCGAGCTGTGTGACACCGCCACGTGATTGAATGTGCCCCAAACCAGAGCTGACAAAACGCAGAGCATTGGCTGAGGACTGACCAGAGCAAATTTTATTTGGAAATGAGTGGTGGGGGGAGGGAGTTGTGGGGCAAGGGAGTCGCCTGTGCACATTTTCGGGGCCATGGGGCCTACAATAAACAATTTGTAGCGCCTGAATGCACAAATCTTGCGTCGTTAAAAATTAACTGTAGAGCACAGCGTCCACACCGGCCAGAGACGCGCGGCGCGAGTGGAGAGAAGAGAGCGAAGACCGACTGAGGATCGACTGAGGCCAGGCCAGTCGCCAGTCGCCAGCCGCCATGCGCTAGTCGCCCGTCTGAGGTCCGGCGAGCGCAGGAGAACGTTGCGGCATTGCATAATTTGCATTTCGATTCGATTGGAACGTTCGCTGGCTTTTTAGAGGCGCGTGTCCGCCGACACTTTTTCGTGATTTACCTGATTTGCTTGGGCCGACGAGGCGAGGCGAGGCGAGGCGGCCAGGTGAGTGAGGGATTTTTGCCCGTTCGTTCGGTTCTAGGAAATCACAATAAAAATTAACCAAATTCGTTCTAGTAAACGTTCGTCATCGTCCGATGTCGATGACGATGACGCTGTCGCTGTCGCAGTCGCCGTCGCTGATCTTCTCAACGGCACCTTGCCAAAGCCAGCCCAATTCCACGTACGTGACACGATCGCAAAACTGTTTGCTTTGACTTTGACTTTGGGTTCGAGTTGGAGTTGCTGTTGGAGTTGGAGTTTGAGTTTGAGCTGCGATTCGATTTGCCTCGGGCTTAATGCACTGGGCAAGACCGTTGCAATGGCCCGGGCGAACAGCATCCACGTTGTGGCCTTTGATTGATTTGACTATGCCAAATCTCTGACCAGTTCAATGGGCCACTGCAAATTCAAATTCTTGTGACAAATCAATTGGGAGCGCGCGTAGACGCTACGATTTATATAGTTCACAACAACTGCGCAACAGAATTCAATGTGAGGCCGAAAGAAGAGCTTGAGATCATCAGAGGCATAGTCAAGCATCTTTTATAGATGTATACATCTTTTTTATATACAAATGTAATATAGTTAGACTAACTCATCTTTTGCTTAGACAATATTTGACACTAATTTCTTAAATGTAAGATGTAAGTTTGTATTTCTTCAATGGGTAACATAGTGGCTTTAGTTCCACTTTCAGTTTCAGTTCCAGTTTCAGCTCAAGCTTTTTATGTCTTCTTCAATGGTTAACAAGCTTGCTTAGTTCTTTCTTCAGGTAGCATTCGCATCTGCTGGATTCAGTTCCAGTTTTATTTTCAGTTCTAGTTTCAGCTTAAGTTCTAGTTTGACTTTTAGTTCAAGTACCAGTTCCATATGTCTTATTGAATACATCTCTTTTGGTAATGCTCAGCTTTACTAAATCAAGTTACAAGTGCATTTTAAGTTCCAGTTCCGATTCCAGCTCCAGTTCCAATTCATTTTCCAGTTCCAATTCATTTTCCAGTTCCAGTTCCGATTCCAGCTCCAGTTCCAATTCAACTTCCAGTTCCAGTTTCAGTTTCAGCTCATATTCCACATTAATAAGTTCCAGTTTGTCTTTCAGTTCAAGTATCAGTTCCAAACGAGCTAGCTAGTTCCTTTCAGTTTCAGTTCCAGTTCCAGATCCCGTTTCAGTTCCAGTTCCAGTTCATATTCCAGTTATAGTTCAAGTTCAAGTGTATTAGAAATTGTCATCACCTATTATTGATAATATAGACTTCTCTTGACCTTAGTTCCACTTCTGGTTCCAGTTCCAGCGCCAGTTCCACTTCCAGCACCAGCTCCATTTCCAGTTCCAGTTCCAGTCTCGCATGTCCCACTCAAAACGTGATAAAATGGAGTAAGCCATTGTGATAAGAGGCAGCTACGCTGGCACCGGTTCAAGTTCCAGTTCAAGTTGTCAGGTATTCTGACAACCAATTAAACTACACACACATAAATATTATTATATATAATATTAATAAGTTTTTTCTTCTCTTCTTTTTTTTTTTTGCTTTTGCTGTAAACAAGTAAGCAAATCTGTCAACTCAATCAACCAAGCCCCTTAGCCAACGTCGCCACCGCCGCCTCCCCTCCAGGCTTAGTCCGCGCTGCAGCAACAACAAGTTCGAAGCGCGGCTCATGCACTGGTTCCCCTGCGCTTGGGTTTCAGCTTCTTTTGCTGCCAGAGCTATTTATGCATGCAAAACACGCTCCGCTGCAGTTGTTGTTGTCGTCGGCGGCTTGTTGTGCCTCGGCTCGTGTTGAGCAACGCGCGTCAGCATCATAAAAATGTCATTCAATGCAAGGGCTGGGTCCTGCCACCATAGCCACGCGGCGGGAGAGGAGGGGGTGGTGCGAGTTGGGGACCCTGCGCACCGTGGGCGGCAACGTAAACGCTGCACTGTGTATTTGGCGCTCTCGATTTTGCCCCACTGTGCGCCGTCGCCGTCGCCGCAGCTCGTCACAGGCATCAGGCAGCGGGCAGAATGAACGATTTGTGTGTTTTAGATTAAAATCAAAATAAAGCTCAAAGCGGCCGACACTGTGGCTCGGGCAGGTACCCCTGTTACCTGCCGCCGAACCGCCGAACCACTGGCCAATCGCCTCAACAATAGCGGCATCTCTGTCACTCAGCATGTGCTGCCGCTGCGGTGTGTGAGTGTGTGATTTGTCAAAACTGTTACGATCGCCAAATTGCAGATAAGCTACGGCTCGAAAGCAACTCCAGAAGAATCCAAGCCGCCTGTAAATAAATATATAAATTCGTATACCCCGTGCCAATACAGTGGCTGATGAGGGGTATGCCAAATCAGAGTAAATGAGGTTCGATAAATTTGTATACCCTGAGCCCATTGAAAATGGGAAATCGGATTTAGCGCTGTCCGTCTGTCCGTCCGTCCGTCTGTCCGTCCGTCCGTCCGTCCGTCCGTCCGTCTCTCCATCCGTCCGTATGTATGAACGCGTCGATTTCAGCTCTCATAAGAGCTAGAGACTTGAAATTTTTTTGTAGATCCCTATATACTGCGCCCAGGTCAAGTTTATTTCCAATAATCGATAAATATATTCGTTTTTTTTTGTTATCGAATTAAAACATTATCGAAATTCAGTTAGAAAATTATATCTCGCCCATCTTTTAAGCTAGAGACGCCAAATTTTATATTTAGCTTTATATGTATTTTATGCAATTTTGAATTTTGTTACATTTTGGATCCCTTCCCCAAATTCTATAAAAAACACAGATTCGACTAGGCTCAGGGTATCCCCTAAGCCCCCACGCCCGACTAGAGTTTCCTTACTAGTTAATAATTAGGTTTTTAAATACACGAACTTACAAGTAAGATCAATCTTATTTTCATATATTTTATATTTCCCTTTTTGCAGGGTATTTCATAGTGCTGCATGCCCTGCTACTCCCGCCCTGTGCCGTACAGCTATTGTGTTTATTTGGAATTTCGTCATAAACTTATTGAAGATCTTAATATCGCATCGCATTCAAATTTGTTGGAACTTTCGCAGCTAATTGGCCAGGCGCTGGCAATCAAAAGCTGCCTGCTACGACGACCCTATCGAGCCATCTCGACGGCCGCAGTTGATTGGCCCCGTTCCTGTTGCTGCTGCTGATGCCGCCGCTGCCGCCCGCCTCGTTGACTTGTGTGTCAATAATGTCAAACAGAATGTCAACAGGCGCGTCGCCACGCGTCAGGCACAGTGCTCTATCGCCCGCACCCACGTCCGTCGTCCCGCTGCACGATCGGCGGGACCCAGACCCAGACCCAGATCGAAAGCAGCATTTGGATGGTCGTTGGCTCGTTCGTTCGTTCGCTCGCTGGCTGGCTGGCTGGCTGGCTCGTTGCCTCTCTCATTAACATAATAAGTAAAGTCAACAATGAAAATTGTTGTCTAAACAAGAGGCGCGCGCAGCGTTTTCAATGAACGCCGCTGCACGCAGCGCTGCAGAATTTATTGAGGCTGTGGTAAATATTCGGGGCCCGTTCAAAAGAAATCAAACAGAACGCGGCAAGTAATTTGTTTATTTGGCCCAGGGCAATAAAATGAGTAAGCAGCAGTGAAAGCCTCAGCGTCAGCGCAATCCGATGCGGCTCTACAATATCGACAATAAGCCCGAAGAAAAATAAAAACAACCTTAAAACAACAGGCGCCAACAGCGAGAGTACATGTTGAGTACCAACCAGAGGGAACTAGATACAATTGAAAACTGATCGACAGTGGATCGAAGAACATACAGTCTATTGAATATGTCAGCGAATGAAGAAATATTGTATATCAAATCGATAAGTGATCTGCCATTGAGAGCTGAATTGAAAAATATTGAAAGATGATCAAGTAAGATCTATTGACATATACTAAGTTATATTGATGAGATCGATAAGTAGATCCAAGGCAAGAGATACGACATCTTATCTCTACAGCTTATAGTTGACATCGTTTGTTGACCTAAAACGCACTTTATGTTGATTGGGATAAGGTATCCTTTAGTCTTCAACTCCCCAAAGTTTTTCTCCAATATCAATAAATTTGTCAAAGGGCAATTGTACAGGTTCTAGAAAAAATTTCAGGGGTTTCCAAAAATCATATAATTCCAAATCATTTGTTTCTAATCATATAATTGCAATAATTCATAATAATCAAATAACCCATCAAGTAAAAGATGAAACTTCTTCAGCAGATCTCATATGAAAAGTCTTGAAACATCCCTCTAGGTAACATCTAATGTCATCTACTATTATATATAATTTAGGTATATTGATGTGATATGATATTAATGATGATATAAATTGGAACTGTTCAGATAAAAGATGAAACTTGCTCAGTAGATCAGAAATGATAAGTCCTGAAAGATCCCTAAGTAACATATAATGCCATTTATTATTATATATACTTTAGGTATATTGCTGTGATATGATGATGATATTAATAGCAACTATTCAGATATAATACAAAAGACATCTTAAATAGTTTATCTCTATCCCCTGTAGTTACCCCCGTTTGTTGACCTCAGACGCACTTATTGTCACCCTAAAGAGTTGAATGATTTAAGATCTTCAATTCAGCAAAGTTTTACTCCTAAATCAACCCATTGTTAAAGGGCAATAGTACAAGTTCTAGTAAATAGCTTCTATTCAAAGGCGTTTCATAATACAACCACAGCAAATCTGATAATCAATGGCAATCGATTAATTTCACATGCTCCCCAATGATCCGGCACATGCAAGAGATGCTCGAGTCTGGAAAGGAGGTAACAAAAAGATGAGAAAAGGGCATATGGATTGGGTCACGTTCGCAGCTCCACGACGGCGACTCATTGGAAGAGCTGTGCTGTGATTCGATGATTATTTTCATAGAATTCGTATATACTAGATGCAGATAGATGGATAGATAGGCCACTGCCGGCCATGTCCAATGTTGACAAATCGCTTGTAATAAGTCAAAACAAAGAGAGAAAGAACAACGACGACTCCTCGAAGGTTTCTTTTTCGGGCATGGATTTATGGATGGGCCGCCTTTCTTTCCCATTTCCACTCTCCGAACGCACAGGATCGTCGTGCAACTGTAAACGCAGCGGGCCGGGCGGCACTTTCACTTTTCTTTACTCTACTCCCGGCCGAAGGGCCTAATGAGCTGCTTTACCTGCCCATTAGAATGCTAGGCCAACAAATTAGTTGGAAAAGTCAGGCAAATCGATTTGATATCGATAGCAGTGCCACAACGTGTTGCAAGTAGCCAGCGAGCGCACATGAGTTACGAGCTCGAGAGCAACTCGGCTCGCTGGCCTCATCAAATTACCGGGGGCTAGGCCTAGTAGTCGAGGCGTTTAACACAGCAGTCAAAATGCGCAGCAGGTTGCATGCCCCTTCCCAGTGTCTGTCTCAGCCACGGCCTCTGCCCCTGCCCCTTGCCACATTTCTGTCTGTTGTGGTTTTTTTTTTCTTTCTTCTGTATTTTACTCTTTTGTATTGCTGTTGTTGTTTATCAGACGCTGGTGGTCCCATCCGCATCGCAGCCAAATTTTTGATTTATTTAGCCCGAATGTGCACCTTTTGAGTCTGCTGCTGATGCTGCTTGTGGCAGCGTCCCCTCGTCTAAATTTAGCCTCCGCTGTTGTTCACACCTCGCTGGCCGCGCGGCTAAACAGCGACAGACAGCGACAAATTCGTTACATGCCCCCCGGGCGGTTACCTGCCTCGCAACACCTTCGCATTGTTTAACAGCAAAATGCAATAATTGTACGCAGTCCCCAAGTGCCCCATCCTCCCATCCGGACACAGATCGCGTCGTGTCTTAGCGCCTGCGCCTTGCCCCACCAGCGCCGCCTGCGAGCATCGCTCTGCGTTGCGTATTGACAACAATCAAGTGTTTAGATTTTGCATTTTCATGTCCAAGCCGCTCTGCCGCTGCCTCGCCGCTCACCGCTCGCTGCTGCTGTTTGCATTTTGTAAGCATTAATTTAAGCAAACGATCCTCAGAGCCTGGGCATGACTTTGGCCATGGCCATGCAAGTGCTGCCTGCGTGGGACTGCCTCGAATGCACTAAGCCCTGCCACGACCGTGGACTGCCTTTGCCTGACTCGAGTTTGTCTGTGAATTGAATTGATTTTAGTATTGGAGTATGTATAATATATTCAAAATAATGTTTCAACTTATTAAAAAACAGCTCAATAAATATTTAAAACCAGCTCCATTCACGCATAATCGGAGGTAAGGGGCAAGCACCACCCTGGACCCTAAGCCCTGCCACGACCGTCGAATGCCTTTGCCTGACTCGAGTTTGTCTGTGAATTGAATTGATTTGAGTATTGGAGTACGTATAATATATGCAAAATAATGTTTCAACTTATTAAAAAACAGCTCAATAAATATTTAAAGCCAGCTCCATTCACGCATAATCGGAGGTAAGGGGCATCGCACCACCCTGGACGTAAGCACTTGCAGCATGCAACATTGTGGCCGCAGTCGGAGCTCAGGCCTTAAGACTCAATGCGGAATGACCTGTGTTTGGCTTACATTTCGATACGGCTGATGTTGGTGGTTGCTGCGTTGACACTCGCCCACCGCTGGGCGCTCGAGCTGCTGGTGGTGGTGGCTGGGGCAGTCAAACTCAATCTGGATGCGAATGCGAATGGTTTACGCTCCATATGCCACGTGCGTAGACAAAAGTCATCTGAAAATTGAAGACATTGCCGTGGCAAAGCGACGGCCGAATGTAAAAACCAAGTCAAATTCCTGGTATAAAATTCATTGAAAAATTTTATGCAACATAAATTTTGCGTGCAGGATTTGGAACAGTCGCCCGCTGGCCGAGGACTCAATCACATGCAAGTGGCCTGGGTGGGTGAGAGCTCTGTGCGTGTGTCATTTCAATTTTAAAGCCAACGAGCGGTCCTTGCCTCAAAAATGTGAGGCCGCAGGAGCTGAGGACAAAAAATGAAGTAGCAGCAAAGGAGGCGCACACAAAAACCGCCCCCGAACCGCTTAAGGAGCGACGCCTGGGCACACATTTTGGGTCGCTCCTTGGTCTGGTCTGGCCGGTCGCTGGGCCTTTGTTGGTTTTTATAGCTTTTTGATTTGCCATTTCTGGTGGCAAATGATCAAAAATTGAATGGAATTGTTATTTTTCAAGTGGAACATGTCCTTTTTTTAGTGCCCGCCGCACGAGGGTGCCCCACTCGTGTCCTGTTGCGGGTTGTTAGCCTTAATAAGGGGCATCACTGCTTTGCATGCAGCATGCGCTGCACTCACCAAGCATCCTCATCATCATCATCGTCGTCATTATCTTGTGTGATTATTCGCTTGCAGAGCTGAGCCGCACTCCTTTTGGGAAAATTGAAAAACTTCCAAGCGATAAAATTTTATCATACGCAACGACAACGAATGGGGCCAAAGGATTCCACTGTGCAGGTGGAGCATGGGCGTGGCCGCTGCCATTGCAAATGCCATTTGTCGACTGTAAAAATAAAACAATTAAAATATTTGACTAAATTATATAAATATATATATCTATATATGTACTTACATATGCACACAAGTAGAGTCAGCTGCTTGAGTCGCAAGCCTGAACACATGGAAATCCGCTCGACTTCTTGCGCCACAAATATTAATTATGAATTTATGAGCCAATATTTATTAGCCATAAAGCCAAGCAGGCGACCCGCTCGGGCCGCAACAACCCTCCGCTCGAAATTAGACGCTCTGAAGCGTCCCTAATGAACTTTTATTATTAGTCTGATGAGTCGAGCGAGGGCTCGCATTCACACACATGTGCCAACATGCAACATGCCATATAAGTCTGGGTAGCAGACATGCCTGCTTAATCGAGCTGCTTATTGGAAAATTATGAAACTATCTGCTGGGCAGAGACACTTGCTTAAAGGACAATGTGAAGGGACTGGGAGCTTAGAGTTTGCTATGTAGATGATTAAGGGAATTTACAGAGTTTGTCATAGCAGTGAAAATGATTTTTGTGATTATATTAATAGTATTAGATATATTTGGGACTATATGAGAATTGCTTAAGTTACAATCGAAACGAAGTTTGAATAATTTTATATGTGATTTAACATGATTGAATTGTGATTGTTTCGTGAGCTGAGGCTCTACATATTTTAAGCGACTTTTTGTTTTATAATATTTGTGGGATCATTAAATAGTTATGAGCATATGCAGAAGTAAGGATTGCTTAGGGAACAATCAAAGAGAAGCTTAAATCGTTTCAACATTATATAGTCTAAGATTTGTATCCTCTTCATAGCTTACTTTTAAAAAGATTTAATTGTGATTGTTTCATGAGCTGAAGCTCTACATATTTTAAGCATTTTTGTTTTATTTGTGGGATCATTGAAGAGCTATGAGCATATAAAGGAGTAAGTAAAGATTGTTTAGATAATAAGATAAGCTTATGTCGGTTCAAAATGATATAGTCTAAGATTTCTATCCTCTTCATAGCTCACCTGACTCATGATACAAAACTTTACATATTTTAATCATTTTTCTTTCGTACCTTAAAAATCTATACTTATATTTATACCTTAGCTGCCTATGCTAGCATCTTCTCCTCTAATTCTTAGCTCTAACTAATATAAAATCCATGTCAAATCCATCCAATTCAATCCAATCCATTCCATGCAAAATAATAGCTTCTAGTTTCTACCAAGTCCTCGTCATCTTATCCTGATCCTCTGCGTAGCTGCGACTGTGGCACACGCTGCTCCAGCTGCCACTTGACGCCACATCTTGTCGCCTGGTGGCCTGGTGTCGTTCGCCCTGAAAGGAAGCAAGGGCAAGGCAAGGTAAGAGCATCGACTAGTCAAGTGTTTCATCAAATTTTATGAAACGAAAATAAATAAAAGCAGAAGAAGAAAAAACGTAGCAATTTTTAATTGCTCCCGTTTGAAGTTGCCTAAGCGATTCGAGGGTGGGGCATGGGGCTGGATCGGTAAGCGGGGCCTGGCCAGTGTATGTGTGTGTGCGAGTGGATTTTTATTGTATTTTGTGTGGCGGCCGCTTGGCCGGCTTGTTGGCCATGTTTTATGAGTTTCGTTTCCATTGAAAACCCCAAAGAGCCGAAAGAAACAAAAATTATTTGTAAACGGCGGCTGTGACAATTTTGTTTTTGTTTTTGGTTTCTGTCTCTGTTGGCGTTCCGTGGAAGTTTGTAGACGTCGCCACTAAAAACCGAAAAACCAAAAACAAAAATTAATTGGAAATTTTTATGTCTCAAACATGTTGTAAGCGCGGCAGCAACAAGGCGCAAGTTCGAGGTTAATTGTTTGATTTTCTAACAACAAAAATATAAAAAATAAATATAAATAATTTTTAAGGCCAATCTCGAGAGGAAAGCGCTACCTGCAGCCCACAGGAAATGTTTGTTTTTGCTTCTGCTTTTTTTCTCTCTTTTTTGTTGTTGTATTTTTTTTGTTATGTTACAAATTTCTCGAGCCGCGTTTCCGGGCCGGGCTCTTCATTGTAACCGGCAAGTGGCAACTGGAATTTATGGCCTACATGCCGCAAATTAATGGCACACCAAATTGTTAGCCCATTGCCGGAGAGTTGACAGAAATATATGTAGACATATTTGCCAGGCTTATGCAGATCTGAGAAATGCCTCTCACTCACCGGACTCGATACATTCACATCCGAAACTCTCTCAAATTCACTTTTCACTTTAGCTTTGCGTGGTGCATAGAGCTTTTTGATTGCTTTTTCCATTTGTTTACAGTCTCGATACTTGACTCTTCGATATGCAATATGAATGATTGCGATCTGGCATTACTTGAGCTTCGATAGGGGAAATGAATGATTGCGATCTGGCATTACTTGTGCTTCGATCTGAAAAAGATTGCGATCTGGCATTACTCTTTTGCTTCTTTGTGACGTCATGAAAAACAGTATTGCTTAAAATAATTATAAATTATTATAAATACTATATATTCATTTATATAATGTATTTTAATATATGAATGTAATGAAATTTATGAATAATTTGTTGTATATTCATAATAAATTAAAATTTTCAAATTTTAATGTTATGTAAAATTTATTTTTAAAATTAAAAAAAAAACTGGAACTATTTAAATTATTAAAAATAAATTTACAATTAAAAAGCTCTACCTAATTATTATAGTTTTTAAGTTGATAAAAATATATTGCATATGATATAAAATCTTCTTAGGTTTTTTTTATATGAAGCCCTTAAATTATTACGACTAAAGTGAAATTTTGTTCATATATAATTGTATAAAAAATATAACATTATTATTTTTTTTTTAAGTTAAATGTTTTTAAATTTAAATTAGTAATAAAAAAGGTATTATTGACTCAATGTATAATCAAAATATATTTATTATTAATTTCTAATATATTTTTCAGAAAAAAAAAATTTAATAGATTTATTTAATTTATTTTATACAAAAATTTTAATATAATATTTATTGATTGAATATATATGTAATAAATTATTTATGTCTTATAATTTTATTGATGTCTTACAAATAAATAAATACATTTAATTTTTGATTGAGTGAATAATAAATAGCTTTTTAATGGACTTTATGTAATTTAAATAAATTAAAAATTTTAATAAATATTTTATGTCTAGAATAAATATAAATGTTAGCAAAATACAAAGTTATAAGGCTTAAGCCATTTAGCTGCTTTATATATTTAGCTAAAATCAATTTAATACCAAATAAATTTTGCTCATCTCTAAAAAAATATATAAATTTGATTAGCTGCCATACCTAAGCTTTGCCAGCAAGTTGGCAGCGCTGCAATCGATTGAGCGACTATTTATAGACCAGCAAATCGAACTGAAATCGTCTCAGTTCTCAATTAGAGCTAGCTTTGTGCGGTTTGGTGATAGTTTCCACTGATAAGAAGTAAAAAGTGAAAAATATTTTTTTTAAGGATTCAATGCATAATAAATAAATAATTTTTTTTTATTATGTATTGATTGAATAAATTTTGCCAAAACTAAAATTTAGTTATAAAGTTTAAGCTCTTTAACTTGATTATATTTTTAGCTGAAGTCAATTGAAATACTAAACGATTTTTGTGCCTATAAGACTCTTTCTAAATTTGTAATACAATAAATCTACATACATCTAATTAACTGCGATAGCTTTGCATTGCTAGCAAGTTGGCAGCGCTGCAATCGATTGAGCGACAATTTATAGGCCCAGCAAATCGAACTGACACCGTCTCAGCTCACAATCAGAGCGAGCTTTGTGCGGTTTAGTAATTGTTTCTGCTGATAAGAAGTAAAAAGTGAAGAATAATTTTTTTTTAGAGGATTCAATGCATAATAAATAAATTAAAAATTTGTTTTATTATGTATTGATTGAATAAATGTTGCCAAAACGAAAATAAAGTTATAAAGCTTAAGCCCTATAACTTCTTTATCTTTTTAGCTGAAGTCAAACGATTTTTGTGCCTATAAGACTCTAAAATTATAATAAAAAAATCTGCATATATCAATTAACTGCGATAGCTTTGCATTGCTAGCAAGTTGGCAGCGTTACAATCGAATTGAAACCGCCTCAATTCACAATCGACGCGAGCTTTGTGCGCTTTGCCGATCGTTTTCCACTGATAAGAAGTGAAAAGTGAAAATTGTAATTGAAAACACCACGAATTGCTGTAACTGCCAGGTAAGTGAGCTAAAATTTGATTACCAAATCGTAGACATAATTCCCAACTAAAGATAGTAAAAGTAAAAGTTTTACCTGTCTATGACGGCCATATTTGGGCTTGGCCTCGGGGCGATGATACATATGTGGTAATCGAAGCCCCGACCAACGTTTGTTTACACTTGCTGCGACGGCTCCTGTGCGTCGCGGCATTGATATACGATGCCCGCTGAAATGTGCTATGCGAGAGATAAACAAATATCAATAATTCGAAGAGTTTGTCAAGTAAATAAAGCCACGAATTTAGACTTTACCCATGTGTAATTCGACGTGCCACCTGAATGGCGCCACAAATGACAAAGTCGTCGTGTGTCTCTCTCTCTCTCTTTGTGTGTGTGTGTGCGGGTTGTCTATTAGTGCATCATGATGCTGTTGCAACGCCAGGCCGTGCCTCAGCTTACATGCTGCTGCAGCCCAATCCTTCTGCCAATTGCTATCCCAGTCACTTCGTCTTGTCCCCTGTCAGCCAGTTTAGCCACGTGCTGGGCGGCTGGGTGGCAGGGAGTGGCGGCGTTTCGCTGGTTTCCTGTCGCCAGTGGCTAAATGCTGCTCTCCGAGCGCCCAAAAAGGCGACGAATACTCGATAGTCGGACAAGCTGATCAAACAGTTTAGCTACTTAGCATAAGGAGCTGCACCTATGGCAAGCGAGAGAGAGAGTCCATCGATTGGAATGGGCAGGGCGCTTAGCTAGCAGTCAAGTGAATTATTATATAAATATTAATTAGAAATTATAAATATATAAGAATTCTTTAAATATATTAAGAGTAGAGAATATATATTAATTAGAAATGAAAAATAAATAAGAATTCTTGAAATATATTTAGAATAGAAAAGAAATATTAATAAGGAAATAAAAAAAAATTAAGAATTCTTTAAATATATTTAGAGTAGACAATAAATATGAATTAGGAATAAAAAATTAATAAGAATTCGTTAAATATATTTAAAAAAAAAATAAGAATAAATATTAAATAGAAATTGAAAATAAATAAGAATTCTTTAAATAAATTTAGAATAAAGAAGAAATATTAATAAGGAATTAAAAATAAATAAGAATTCTTGAATTATATTTAGAATAGAAAATACTAATTAGAAATTAAAAAAAAAGAATTCTTTAAATATATTTCGAATAAAGAAGAAATATTAATTTGGAATTAAAAATTAATAAGAATTCTTCAATTATATTTAGAAAAGAGAAGAAATATTAATTAGAAATGAAAAATAGGAATTCTTTAAGTATATTTTGAATAGAGAAGAAATATCAATAGGGAAATAAAACTAAAGAACAATTCTTTATTTAAATATATTTCGAATAGAGAAGACTCTAGAAATGCTCTTTGAACAGGGTGTGCCCATCGGTTCTCCCCCATCTTCCCTTTCTCTTGTGTTTGGGTCTGTTGCCCATATGTTTGGGTTTTTCCATGAAATGCAATGATACTGAGAATGTTATGATATGATATTAGTTCAAATATTTAAGCTTAAACCGAAATAGAGCTGCAAAGTATTGTCGGAATGCTCGATTGTTTATGGTGTAGGGTGTCGCCTGGGTGCTTGTTGCTTTTGTGAATGACTTGGGTTGCGTTGGGTTTCGCGGATTGTCTGGCCGAGCCGTGGACCTCGGCCGCAGCTAGTTGTTGCGATTGTTTATTTAAGCTGCGCTCTTCCGGCTGCAGCCTGGCTTTATGGTTATGGATACAGATACAGATACAGATACACACAGTAGCCAGGCAGCCCAAACAGAGACCAGAGACCTGTAGCTGTAGCTGTGTAGCTGCAACTGCAACTGCGACTGTGCCTCTGGCTGGACAGAGAGCAACAGTAGCAATGAATTTGCATGTAGTACATGAAAACCGTGATCTCCAATTTGTTGACTGCTTCGCTGTTGGCTGCAGCCAGTCGAATAAAGTGGAGTCGTCGCTGCTGGCGAATTGAATCGCATACAGGGCTCCGATCTTGGAGCACCGTACTTGGGCTACATGCCAAAAAGTTTGTAACATTATTTTAAGGTGCCGGCTGGGGATTGCCTCGCCGCTGTCCCCACCGCACCCCGCCCCGCCTCCTCGTCCTGCGCTGTCTGCCCCTGCTGCTTGTCTCGTTGCAAGTTGTCAAGCTTGCCATGGCAAATTTGCGATCAAGCGACAACAACAGTGACAACATGGGCCCACTGACGACCAGCCCCAATCCTTCGGCTGCCCCCGCCGCCCCCACGGCCCCCACTGCCCCTGTGAACTGTGAGCTGTGAGTTGGGCTTCTTAAGTTTCAACTGTGTACATCACGCTGCCTTGTATCGAGCCAAGTGCCACAGCGGCTGGCCACGCAGCGATCGTCGTCTGTTTGCCGTTCCCGGCTTCCAGCTTCGAGCTTCCAGCTCCCAGCTGCCAACTGCCAACTGTGACTCCCTAGCGCGTCAGGCACCCAGTCAGCGACTGGGCCGAACTTTATTGACCATATTGATTGCTGCTGTATTGATCGCTTGTAACTGATAACAAATATATGACCAGCCAGCCAGTCAGCACAGTTGGATGCTTCACACACCAAAGTCCCAGCCCCAGTCCCAGCCCCGTTGGCCCGCTCGAGCTTATGATGATGAGCAGCTCGCTGCAATGATTACACGCGCTTACACGCTGCACGCGAAAGCGTGATAAATTTTGCTACCCATTGCAGGATATTCTCTGGGGCTGACTCAAGACAAGCTTTGATTTCTTTTATTTTTATGTTGAGTATAGAAATTGAATTCGCTGTTTGGTTCACTCTAATTGGAAAATGCAGGCTTAAAGAGTATTTACCGAATCTTAAATATTTCAAGTGTAAACTTAAAATATTAAAAAAGAAATATTTCAATATATTTTTATAACTGTGATTTGAACTTTAATAATTTTTTCAACGCATTGCAAAGCATGTGGATTCGATAAAGATTTTGCTCATTATGATTTTTCTTATGATTTTTAGATATAGATCATTGAATGAAGATTCGGAAAATGAATCATAGATTATAAATTTAGAACAGATCTCATCAATTATAGAATTTGATCATAGATCATAGATTAAAGTCATATATCATAGATTTTACCTTAGTTAATCGATCATGGATTTATCCTAGATCTAGATCGAGCATGGATTCATATCATTGATTCAGATCATAAATCCTAGATTTAGATTGATCATGATTTTAGATCATATGCCATAAATCATTGATCCCAGTCTTAAATTTCATGTCGTGAATTTAGAACATGGACTTAGATCATCGACTTAGATCATAAATTCTACATTTAGGTCGCTCATGGAATTAGATCATATACCATAGATCATAGATCCAAGACTTTGATCATATATCATGGACTTAGATCATGGACTTGGACTTAGATCATGGACTTATATCATAGTTTTAGATACTAGAGCATAGATTTGCATCATATATTTAGCTCATAGCTGTTATTATTAAGTCTATAAATCGAATGTTCTATAAGGCTTACTTCAACTAAAATATTCTGGCTTAAATAGCAGTTACCCAATCTGAAATATTGACAAATCTAGCAAGCCAGTCACATATGATGTGCTCCCACTCCCTCTTTAGTTCGTATTCCGTCCACGTGTAAACGTGGCTCCAGCCTATTGATGGCCGCTTCACAGGCTCTGAAACAGCGGGCGGTGTCCGTGTTGGCTGCCGTTTGTTGTTGTTCTGTTCCTGTTATTGTGGCTGCTGTTGTTGGGCCTCTGAGGCGTTTGCATATTCATAATTTCGAGCTGGACTTATCAATTGCTCATCTCGGTCATGAAAACACATAAACATTTCAAAGCGCTTGGCGCGGGTCAATAATTTGACATGAACGAAACAATACGCAGAAAGGGGCATAAATAACTTGACGGCTTCGGCTTGGCGGCAGCAGCCGTTTTTAATTTCGCATCACCTGCCGCGCCACAACACCTCCAGCCGCCCCCAGCCCACCTGCAGGCTCCTTCGATGATGTGTGAATAATTGAAAGCTGCTGCTGCTGATGCTGCAACGGGGGCGTTCGAGCTGAGAGTTGTCTACAAACAACAGGCTAGCAAACACTAGACTCCATTCTGCACACAGATCAAGAGCAATAGCAGGTAGCGCCTCACACTTGGAGGGGGGGGGGGGGTAGTGGGGGGAGCGGGAGAGAAAGGCGACTGGCTGCAATATCGCCAAGTGCCCTTTTCCTAGGAATTTCATTTCGTTGCTGTTGTCAACGTGACACCCACACACACACACTCTCACACAGTTTCGAGTTGATGCACTGCAAAGCTTGTTGGCCATCCGCCTGCTCTCCGGCCCACGCCCACATGCCAACACATTTGATTTTTAGCCATGGCCATTAAATGCGCAGCAGCAGCAGCAGCCAGCGCCGCCCGAGTTGGCAATTTTGTAATTAATTTATTGCCTCGGGCGGCGCATCAAGAAAATTGTCGCAACTCGCGAAGTGTCAAAACTATTTTTAATTGGGAATGTCCAACGGGCGAGTCGCAATATGCAAATATGCGCAGATCTTCCAGCGATCGTAAAGTTGGCAAGATCAAAGTGCTTCTTTTTTTCGGAGTGCTTTCGTTTCTATTTTTGCGCTTTAATTGATATGCTCCTTGTCTTTGTGTGTTACACTCCCGAGCTCTCTCTCTCCCACTCCCTCTCTCTCTCTCCTTCCCTCTCTCTCTCTCTGTTGTGTCTGGCTGACTATATGACTAATGCACCACTCAATAGACACTAAAGATGCATTACGATGCAGCCACCCCACCACCACCGCTGGCGGCAATTGCATTTTAATGCAAATTTGGTGTCAACGCAATATCGACCATGACAGCGCCAGCGCCAGAGGCGAGCGGAGGAGGACTCAACCAGAGCCCGGCCAGGCGATCAACGTACGCCCGATCTTCGGTTCTTAACGCTCACGCATTTCGAGTTGCAGCAGTGCGTCGTAAGTGGCAACTGCTCTCGGTGTTAAAGTGACTGATTAAGTTCTGCTGTTGTTGTTGCTGTTGCTGCTGCTGCTGCTGACGCTAAACGAATTATACGCTTACGTAGGTGGCAGACACTTAGGCACAGTCGCACTCGCAGGCACAGTCGCTGCGAGCGTCTGAAGCAAAGTCCAAAGATAGAGGCGAAGTACTCGGTGCCGTGTACACCCGTTGCCATAATCATATATAGAGCCAAATGAATTGAGACGCGCCACACAGGGTTATAAATATTGTCGACTTGGCTCACGGGGCGTTAGTCGCTGCCATTCGCCCGCTCCTTGTCTCTCTCTCTCTGCCTCTCTCTCTCAGTCTGTCTGTGTGGGCGGCGGCGGCACGCATTATGGAGTCCCACTTGGTGCATGCCACAAATCGAAGCAGTTCGAGCGAAAACTACAAAGAGACATTTCAAGTGGATTTTGTTTTAGATATTTTATAAAATTAAAATATTTTTGAAATATTTAAATATATTTTTGTAATTGTAATTTGAACTTTAAGAATCATTCCTACTTACAAAAAGAACTCGAATTCGGCAAAGATGTTGCTTATGATTTCTTTATGATTTTAAGATCGAGATCATGGATTTAGACCATAGAATTTAGATTTAGATCATAGATCAAAGACTTAATTCATTTCATGGATGTATATCATAGATCATAGATTAAGGTCAAAGTCTTAGATCGAAGACAATAGACTTAGATAATATATTTAGATCATCGATTTAGATCATTGGCTCAGATAATAGATCAAAGATCTAGATCGTAAATGTATGTCAAAGATTATAGACTTAGATCAAAAGTTATATAGTTAGATCATAAATTCTGAATGTAGATCAGTAATCGTAGAGTTAGGTTAGAAATCAATAATTTAGATAGTAGACTTAGCTCATGGACTTAGTTTATAGATAATAAATTTGAATGTAGATTCGGATTATGGATTTAGATCATAGATCATAGGTCATGAACTTAGATCATCGATAATATTGATCACATACTTAGATCAAATGTCATAGATCAGAGATTTAGGTCTTAGATCATGATTTAAGATCGTAAGTTTAGATTGTAGATCATAGACTTAGATCCCAAATCAAAGGTCGCAGATCATTGATTTATATCAGAGATATCAGTGATCATCACAGATATAGACCGTATAGATCATAGACCTAGATCATTTGTTTAGTTATTAGTTTTTGGCCAAATCAATGTTCAAAATATCCTCTAAAGATATTCCTTATGTACTATCACTAGTTATTCCCTAGTCAGCAAGTAGCCCAGGTAAGCGAAAAAAGTCGCTTAATTGATCTTTCTCTGCGTCTTGCTCTCACCATGTTTCATATTTCGGCCGACAGCTAATAAAGTCATCAAGATTGAGAAAAGTCTTGAGATAAAACATGATTTTATGTACTGTGCGCAAACGAAATGGTTTTTATGCTCAGCTACTGTCTGGCTGGCTGAACCTGGAGTTGCCAAATAGATGCTATCGCCGAGCTCTCAGGGCCCGAGCGTAATTGAAACCTTTCCGTTCAGTTTATGATGATCGTAAAACTATGGGCCAGCTACTAGTCACTACTGTCGAGGGCTACCTGTACGCAGCATTTTTATTGCCATTTTGGGAAGTTCGATTTGTGGTCCATTGAGTGAAATTCGGAGCGCAGACTCATTGATGCTAATCGGTTTATCGGTGAAAGTTTTACGACTTGTTACGCTCGTAACTGCAACCGATCGCCGCCAGCTGCTAACTCCGTGAGTTTTACGGCTCTCGAATTGTTATCGAATTTTCGGAATCTGCCATTGACTTGCCTCGACGCGTGAGAGCCAAAGAGAAAGGAATGTAGAATGCAAAAATGAGCTACTCACCAACATCACTTGGAAAACTATCGATGGAGTAACGTAATATTTGTGCATGTGTTAAAGAGAGAGTATATGGGATATGAATATGATTGGGTTGTTTTTCTTCTTCCTTCAATCTGAGGCTTTACAAGTAAGCGGAAGCTGAGCTTATATTTGTTACATGTAGCTCTCATTAAGCTCTTTAGAGTAGAGGAGTAGAGACTAGAGGAGTAGAGAGTAGAGAGTAGAGTAGAAAGTAGAGGAGTAGAGGAGTAAAGGAGTAAAGGAGTAAAGGAGTAAAGGAGTAAAGGAGTAAAGGAGTAAATGAGTAAAGGAGTAGAGGAGTAGATGGGTAGAGGAGTAGAGAGTAGAGGAGTAGAGGATTAGAGGAGTAGAGACTAGAGGAGTAGAGACTAGAGGAGTAGAGACTAGAGGAGTAGAGAGTAGAGGAGTAGAGGAATAGAGGATTAGAGCAGTAAGCTGAGTAATATACCCACTTTAACCATATGAACGATCACTTTGTAAACTGTTTCATATTTAGTCTAGTGAATGCTGGGCGTGAATTGGTTTTCTAGTCTTTCATCTGGTATCAATAGATGTTGTATATAAAGGATCTATACGAAGATTCACAGATGTGCTATTGTTGAGATCTTTAGGAATTTCGCGCTTAAGCCTAACACAGGGTTCGTTTTTGAGGCCTGCTTGATTCTTCCTTCCTCTCTCTGTCCCTTTACCCCTCTTTATCCCTATCCCTATCTATTACACTATCTACCTTTCTCTTTCTCCCTAATTATATAACTACCTTCTCTCTCTCTCTTCCTCTTGTTTCTCTTGCTCTATCTCTTTTCCTTTCCTTTCCTACTTCACGCTACTCTGTCTCTATCTCTCTCAATATATTTGTTTCATTTGCTTCTTATCTACCAATACCTCTCTTTCTCTCTTTCACTCTCTCTCTCTCCAGCTACTTATTCCCGATTTGCCTCATTCGCGCACAGCTTAAGTGGTTAATCTATTGTCATCGGCCGTCTCAAAGGAAATTGGCAGGCAAACGGTTTTCAATAGTTGGCATCCAATTTGGATTTTTTATTGCTTCCTGTCGCTCGCCAGCTTCCTGTGCGACAACTGTCGCCCCCGCAAATCTCTTTTTGATTTCGTTCGTTCGCATTTCGTATTTTGGGCTGGGCTCGTTTTCTTTTTAATATTTTTTTTTTCGCTCTTTCCTTTGCTTTCTGCTCTCTGCTCTTTGCATGGCACTCGCATTTCAAAAGCGGGCGACTTAATCGAGCAAAATAAACCGTTTTCATATGCTCGAATTGAGGCAAACACGTCGCATTACACGCCAGCAAGGGGCAGGGAGGGGGGGCGGTGGCTGCCGAGAGTCGAGCCTGGCAATCTGATTGTTGTCATGCCTTTGCAACTCCTGGGGGAATTACGTTCAGCATTTAACCAGAGGCTCTGCTCTGCACGTTTAAAACGCAGCTTTGGCTCACCTTCAGCTTGGTGTTGTTGTTGTTGTTGCTGCTGCTGTTGTTGTTGTTGTTGTAGGACTGCTTTCTTCGCCTTTATTGCGTGTGCCGAAATGCGCGAAATCTCGCAAGTTTTTTTGGAGGGAGCCGCAGCCTTTGTCAAAGGATTATCACTTGTGCCTCTTTTTTATGCCTGACTCTAGGCGAGTGAGTGAGAGCGAGAGAGGGGGGAGTGAGACAGAGAGTGAGCTGAGGATATCAGGACTACAGCTGAGGCCAAGGGCCTGGCTGCTAATGAGCTGTGCATTGTCTGCTCTGCTGGGTGGCTCATGCTCAAACTCCAAAAAGCAAGCATGAGACGGCCAGGGGGAGGGGGGCTGGATGCCCTCTGGTTGATGCCTTTGACAGTGTGCAATATGCGTTGATTTTTTATGGCCTTCAAATTGAGGCCGCAGTCGCCATCGCCATCGTTGGAGTTGGAGTTGCCAGCGTCCCGGACTGGTTCGGCTCCGTTTGGCGTGTTGATCTCGAAATGCAGATAATAATTATTTCAATATGTGTGACTGACTTGGCTGACTGGCTGGAGTGGCTGGCTGCAGCAGCCTGCGGCGGAGGCGATGGCGGGGGCGCAATGCCAATGCCAGCGCTCTCGCTCCTCATGATCGTCATGATCATCATTATATTATGCGAATGGATCAAAACCGTGAAGCCGCCAAGTTCTTGCTCTTTTTTTTTTTTGTTTTTTGCATGTGCTTCCAGCTCTGGGGTTGCTGCCAAGCCAAGCTGCTCTCTTCTTGCTCTTCTCATTATTGTTGTTGTTTTCACTTAATCACTTGTAGAGCGGAGCACCCGGACTGGGACCGCCAGCTGGCTGGTGGGGGCAGCAGCGGGCAGCAGTTGTCGGGCGTCGGCTGGCGGCGGTTTTAAGTTGAAAATTGAATTTCTAAGAATTACAAAAAACAACAGCAACAAATAATAACAAAAGCACCAAAACAAAAAACAACAAAAAAAACAAACCGAAGAGTAATATCAACAACTCAGTGCGTCGAAGTGCCGTTGGCATGCCAGCCAGTAAACTGAGCCACTGCCTGAGCCACCAAAGCAACTCCCGGCTTCTGTTTCAATTTTGGCCTGCCTGGCTGACTGTTCTCCACCCACTCGGCATGACGCATCCATTGCTTCGATGGGCTTCATTTCAATGCATTGCATTAATTTTGCCAATTAAAAAGTAAATAGAGCCTGCATCCTTTGCCACACACACACACACTCGCACACACACCCCCCACTCTGGCACAACTCAACCCCTGGACAGCGATGCTGCCTCTAAAACTTTTCAATACAATTTAATCCAATCTGAACACACATATGCTTGTGTGTGTTATGTATATGATGTGCCTGAAGCATTTGGCTGGGCTGTGTCAATCAGTTGGTCGCCGCCTGATAAAGTGAAGCCCCGCTAAGAAAGCTGGCAGACCGCGCAAATCGTCGCTGCAGCGCGATAAAGAGTGAGAGAGAGAGAGAGAGAAGGAGAGGGAGAGAAGGAGAGGGAGAGGGAGAGGGAGTAGAGCGCATAGTGGAACACTTGTCACATTTATGAATATAAAATATGATCTGGAAAAAAAATGTAAGAGCTTTAATAGGAAAAGTTCTGCATTATTTTAATAGTAATTTACCTAATGGACTGAAAAATATATAACAATTAAAAATTATATAAAGTTTAATGTAAACACTCACATTTTAGCAAAATAGATTTACCATTTTCAATAGGTTGAAGGTATACAAATTTTTAATAAATAATCGAATATTATAGGAATACATATAGTATGAAAATAGGAAATAGAGATGGAATTAGCCATCGATAGTTTATTATTAAGATATCGATAGCTATATGCTATACAGAGTATAACATTTTTTAATAATTAATCGAACATTATAGGAATACATATAGTATGCCTATAAAAATTAGAGATTTGCTATCGATAGTTAACTAATATGTCATCAATAGTTGAGAATGTTATCAGGGTAATGAACGCTAGAGCCATCGATAGATAAAGAGACAAAAACAGAATAGTTGTGTGGTATATTTAAAATAAAGAATTGAGCTAAGAGCCTTTCACAGAAATTAGCACCATAATTAGCATCATTTAGTTGAACTTTAAGGTCCAATTCTAGTCTAGTCTAATCCAAGATTCTCTAACCTTGCATTGCTTCATGTTTCCTCTCAAGACAAAGTAAAATGCAATTGTTTCTTAAGAGAGCTGGCCGTTTCTATCCTTAACTTAGCTGAGTATAGAGTGCAGTTTCTTATATATACACTTATGCGACCAAGCACTGAATTTTTGACATCACAATTTAGTGGTAAACACAATATTTTAGACAGAAATTGATACAATGATTAAGATTAACATCTATTCTTATTATTGAGATAATTTTTCTGGTTACAAACTTAGGGCATGTGCTGGGCCTGACAAAGAGAAAATTCTCAAAATCTAGCTGTCCAGGAAAACGATAGTAGCTACGAAAAATTAAAAAAAAAAACAATTTAATATTAACTAAATATATAAACATAAATATTCTTAAAAAGAAATCCTTTCCTAATCATTCAATTCCTAGACTATCAATTTGCTGCCATTATTAGCCGATCATAAGCATATCTGTATTACTAAATAAATTCATAAGTAGAGAAATTCACCCATTCAAAACCATCTCACTTTGGTTCTACATAATTTTCTCTCCCACATTTCATATGGTTGGCACCACGGTGCGTTACAATTAAAACCGCAAGGCAATCAGATGCGCCCGCGTTGCCAACGTCTTCAGCAACATTATCGTTGTTGTCGTTGTCGCAGTCATTGTTGGCGGTGTCAATACCTTCCACGACGCCCCCAAATTACTTATGGCACACACACACACACACACACACACACACACACACACACACACACACACACACACACACACAGCCACACACCCACCCACTCACACTCACGCGCACACACACTCGCGCGCGCATCTTACACATGTCCCGTGCCCAGCAGGCCAAAGTGTTTTTGGGGCGTTTTGTTATGGGTTTTTTCTGTTGCCGTCGCCGTCGCCGTTGTTGTTGTTGCTGTTGGCCTTCCTTCTCGTTGTGTTGTTCTTGCTGTGGCGGCAGGCGGTGTGCGGCGGCAACAATTGAAAAACTGAAGAACTGAGCGACTTACCGTCTGACTGACTGACAATCTTCTTGGGCGCCCAGTCGCAACGTCGTGGCGCAATTGTCTTGGCCGCCCGGCTGCGTATCGCATATCGCACCTGATGGGTTGGCCGCTGCCGCCGCCTCTTGCTCCTCCCTGCCCCGCGCCCCCTCCATGTCCATCCCCAGCGTCGGCTCTGGCCCGTTTTGTGGGGCGGCCAACCATTCGTATAATTGTCGATGCGTTAAGGTAATTGTACACCCAGATGCCAGCTACCAAGCGCTGGCTGAGCAACAGCAGCAAGGCCGACCCATTTATAAGCATGTATAGATACCCTGTAGTAGCTGGAATGCGAGCACAGGGTATGCCAGGCATGCGTCAAATGGATAGAGGACAAAGTCTATAGCTATAAGATGTGTGTATATGGAAATGCTTATAATATAATGATTTTCGATTAGTAGATCGATAGCATCGATATTTTCTATATATTCTATGCATAAGCTAAATTTAGGTTAATCGATATATTAATCGATACTATCCATATTTTCTATACTATACAACACATAAATTAATCGATAATTTCGATAAGGTATCGATATATTTGTCGATAAAAAACTTAGCTATATGTATTGGCAATAAAATTTTACATTTTGAACTAACGGGTATACTATGATCGATAAAATTCTTTTTTTCAATAGGTTGATCGATATATTAATCGATAAGCATCCCTCAAGCTATCGCTTTTTGACTCCACGCATCTCTTTTCAAACACATACTAAAATATCTGCATTAAAATGCAAAACCTTGAAGTAAGGGGTATCTTTTAGTCGGGCAGCCTCAACTAGTTCACTTTTACTGGCCGTATCTGTGTCTGCAGCTGTAGCTGTAGCTGACTCTGTAGTTGTATCTATAGTTGCGGCTGTAGCTAAAGCTGTAGCTGGGGCAGCCAAATGCTGAGCTAAGGCTTCAGCCTCAGCTTTAGCTCTGACTTCGACTGCGGCTTCTGTTCAATGCCGTCGCGTTGGGAGTCACTCAGTCGTTTCTAAATTTGCGTTTGTCGTCGTTTGCCATATTGATGGCACGCTCCGGCGCCTGTGCCGCCCAGCCCCCAAAGCGCTATCCCTCCACCTAACCGCTCTGCCCGCCCCGCCCTGCTCTTCCCTTCTGGCCACATCCTAAGCCGTCTAAAGTGCTGGCATTTAGTTTAGTTTCTGCTGACATCGATGCGCATCAGTTTGCCCATCGGCTGGGGTTAGTTTGGTGTTTGGTTTTCGGTTTTCGGTTTGATTTGCTAGATTTGATTTCAGGAAACCTTCACACACACACACACTCACCCACCTGGCTAAATGGCTCGTTGCATTCGCATGCACATTCACAATTCCCAATTCACAATTTGCCTCTTGCCAGTCGTTGCTTTGTCCGCTCGCTGTCTTTTGTTACAATTGAAAAATTATAGCAATTAAATGCATTCTGCATTCAAATACCTTTCTCCATGTGATTTGGCGCTCCAATTGCCCATCAAATTATAGCCCAAGGCTCGCATTGTACGAATTGACTGGCTTCATTTATCTTCAGCACGGTTTCAGCTTATTATAATAGGGACGCAGGCTTTAATTTTGAATATGGATAGACGTTTTTGAGGCACTAGATGCCATTCCATTGAAGCTTTTTTTTTGCTCATGAAATTCCAACATAGATCTCTTGTTAATATTGCAAAATTCATATTATTTTCTCTTTAAAATAATTTTAATGCTTTTGAATTTCAATAAATGTAATCTATTTTGAGAAGTGCTGAAATCTGAGTATGGAAAGACCTTTTGAGTTTTAGATTTTAAGACAAATACCAAGACATTCGAGCTGCCTTCTATACGACTCATATGAAAATCTCTTTGAGGTAACTGAAAAATCATAATGATATCTTTTTGAAATACTATTAATACTTTAAAATATTTTAATTTAATTCAATTAATTTAAGTTATATTCTTACGGTTTTAATAACAGTGTTACATGTCTAAATCTGGGCATGAAAAAATATTTTTGAAATTTAGTTGCCTTTCTAGTTTCCTTCTGCATATAAAAGTCTCCCACAAGTCTCTTATAAATAATGAAATTACATAAAGATTCTTCTTGAAAATACTTTAAATACTTTGAAGTATAGAATCTTTGAATTTAATGTAACTTCAGAACCTTTTAAGGCTTCTATAATAAGGGTACAAACATAAATATTAATATAAAGAAATTTTTTAGAGCTCTAATATCAAGCTGATATCTGGCTTGAAAGATCTATTTATATTTATATTATATATATTTTATATATAAACATATATAATATCTATTTACATTCATATTTTTACTTCAGCCCAGGTTACATTCTATCTACTTCTAGCTTCTATAAGACTTACATACCAATCTTATAAATACTGCAATATTATAAAAGTAAATCTTTAAAATATTTTAAAATTTTATTTTCGCTCGATTCAAACTGTTCTGATCGACATTTTTATCTGCTTTCACATCAAGGTGTCATCTAAATTGTGCCTAGTAACTCTTATAAGGCTCTCAGTCCTCCTCTTAAACCTATGCAAACCCCTCTCAGTCAATTCAAATCCATTTTAACATTCGATTTTGGTACTTACCTAACATAATATATGCTTGCAACAATTTAGATCTTAATCATGAGATAATGATAATAAAATGATAGTTTAGCTATTGTTAGTCCGACTTTGATTGTCTGTTATCTATCAAAATATAAAGTATATTATGATGTCTGCGTATATATGTACATATATAGATGCACTGCTGAAGACAACAGATTACTGCATTTTATGGCGCTTGTCAGGATCTGGGATGCTGCGGCTGCTGCTGCGGCTGCTGCTGCTGCAGAGAGTCGAGTTGCAGTTGCGGCGCTGTCAGAGAGTCGACATACATCTGTATATCACAGCACTCGAGGGTTTCTTTTTTGTTTTTCTTTGTACTTTTGTGCCTGTTTCGAATCATTTTTATATGCAGTCATCAACAGCTCATATATATTTTTATTGCCAACGCGCTTTGAGATATGCATCTGAGACAGAAACGAAAAAAAAAGTAAAAACAAAAAAAAATATAAGTAAAGTATAAATAAAATAATCAAAAACCAAATACAAGGAACAAGCCTCGGCTGAGGCTGCGGCTGCGGCTGCTGTTGAAGATAATGATGATAATAATCATGTTGATCATGCTGCTGTTGATGATGATGATGATGACTACTTCTACGTACAGATTTCCAATAAAAATTCTGTCGAGCTGAGCTCTGTTGGGCCGACGCGCCGAGAGAGAGATGCTGAGCTCCGTATTTCATCTGGCGGACTGTGTGTGTGAGCGAGATTTACACGCTGATACAAGAAATACACAAAAATAACAATAAAGGCAAAAGGCACAAATCGCGCTACAACAACTGCAGCAGCAGCCGCAGCAGCATCTGAAGCCTTCGGTTGTCTATGGGCACAGCAGTTAGTCACTCGATGTAAGATCTGTTTAATTCCCACTCTAGTGCCATCTCCGTCTGGCCCTCGGTCACTCTGTGCGTTTCGGGTGTAAAGATTTATTTCTTTATTTGGTAGCCCCTTGGCTGCCCCCTGGCCACGCCGGGCCCATCTGCGGCTGTGTCTCTGTTTTATTACCAGGAAATTTGTATTTAATACGTTTTTCCGCGTTTTTAGCGGGAGACACTGACACCGAATAGAACCGAGAAAACGAAAAAAAACGAGACTCCACTGTAGATACTATTCTCGTTTATATCGTTTCGGAAGCTTCCCCACACAATTCGATCTAATTCCAAACGCTGCGACCCACTGTGCCGGGCAGAGAAGAGAGTCAGGGGGGGGGGGGGGCGAGGGGTACGGCGAGCAGAGGGCCTGCAGCTCAGCCGTTATCTGTGCGCCCATCGACACGTGAGACAAGTGGGGGTCGGCTAACAAAACGGTGTCAACTGGTAGCCAAACTTCGTAGAATATGTCCACAATCGAAATCAATCAGTTCGCAGAAGAGCAGATCTAAAGAGCCAAAAGTGCCGAGTGCCAATTGATAAACAGCGTCTCAGATGTTAGGAAGTCACATATCATTAAACGAACTTTACTACGTTCCACAGAAACGTATTTTTCGAGAAGCAAAATTGTGAAGCAAATCGAGTGGAAAACTAGCCGAAAGCGGCAATTGGCTTTTGACTAAAATAGGGATATATACTTTTGATAATATTATAAAATAAAATAGTTAAATGAAATAATTATAAATAATTAATCAAAATACTATTATAATTATTATTATTTATTAGAAAATTAAATAAGGGAATGATATTTATAAATTATATATTGTTAATAAATATTTATGTATAATAATTATACATTGATAATATAATAAAATATAATAGTTATATATAAATATATAATATCATATATAATAAATATAAAATATAATAATTATATATACGTATAAAATAATATTAAAAATTTTTTTTTTAAATATGAAAAATATTAAAGTAAAATGATTATATATAATAAAATTAATGAAAATAATTATATGAATATATACTATTTACTAATATATATATGCCAGAAAAGTTCAAGAAAACTTCAAGAAAAAATACATTATTTTTATTTTTTATTTTACTATATATATTTTTTAAATATTTTATGAAAAACGTAATTATGAGAACTTCAAGATGAGTTTTCGATATCTTAAAATTTATTTCTAGATAACTTTTAATGCTCAATGCTTTGATTGATGATTTAAATTCAAATTGTATTCATATTAAATTATTACATTACGTTTATTCACATTTCATTAATACATTTTGTGAGCTTTTGAATAGTTCTAGAGCTGAGACAATTATTGTCTTTTTTGCTAGCAGAGTCTTACATTATATGGAATTTCTCAAAATAACTGCGTATAGGGAAAATATTTGTTGGTAAAAAGGTCTTGAACAAAATTACACAAATTCTTAAAACAGGATAGGGTTTGATATATGTATTAATATGTGGAAATATGTTGAAAATATGGGGTTGTACAATTTTCTTTTAGGCAATTAAACCTGCTCAATACTTGCACTTTGATGCAGATCGATTGTGTGTAATAGGGACGATTGTATATCATATTTAGTAATTTGTTTAAGTGAGACTTGGCAACGTCTGTAAAGCTGATCATAAAAGGAATATTTTTTATTATATATAATCTAAGGAATATAGACCTTGTATTAGTGCATTTAGTTTCTTGATTGTGCGTATAATTTATTGTGAATGCCTAATACTTAATCTAAATTAAAGCACAATTTGATATGAAACAGTACTTGGAACAATAGCTCTTTCAATTCCTAGGGTATATTCACAGTTTTGTCAGTTCTGTGGCTTCTCTTGAGTACGTAAGTTACAGCCATTCGCATGACCTTGTTGTGTCAGTCAGCTAGGACGTTGTAGTAGTTGTCGCTTTCGACACGCTTTCAGTGGAACGTGGAGCCACCCACTGCCGAGCGAACAACTGTAGCTGGTCCGTGGATAATTGCAGAGCGGCAGTGGCATAAGCTGTGGGGCGAGTGGCACCAGGCGATGGCTCATCGATCAGTTGAAATTAATAAAATACTCAATAAATGCGCTGCAGAAGAAAGCTCATAAAAACGTGTGCAAACAATCGATCAATCAGTATTTGACAGCAGCGCAAATCTCGAGTTTAGTCAGATGCAGAAATCGCTGCCGGCTGCGAGCTGGTTGCTGAGAGGCGAGAGTCGAGTCGAGAGCTGGGAATCGGGAGTCGGCAGTCGAGAGTCGAGAGTCTGGCTGACAGGCAGTCGGCCTGCTGTTGCTACCAATCTTTGAGGCAAACTTCAAAACAATTACACAGCAACATTTCCAGCCAGCGAGAGAGGTCGACATGCAAAAGATACAGATACACAGATACAGATACGCATATGGGTATCCAGATTGTGAATGCGTATCTGTAAGATACAAAGCGGGCCAAAGACTGCGCGCGAGGGAGACAGACAACTGCCACTGTACAACGGACTGCCGGCTGTTGATTCAAGCGATTAATCGATAACAAATAAAAACATTTCGACAACTACTTCCAAAGAACAAACTCCAGTCGGAGCCACTGCCACTGGCACTGGCATGGCCATGGCCAGAGTCTGAGCTCTCGCTCTCTCTCTCTCTCCTTGCGTCCTCCTTCTTGGGGGCTGTCAACAAGTCCACATTGTGTGTGAGTGGCGTGGTACGCATAAATGCCATGGAAATTTTCTTTTTAATCAATTATGAGTATTAAGCAAAGGGGCAGCCGTTCACTAACATCGTTCGGCTTGTATTTATATTCGTATTTGTATCTGTATCTGTATTTTTGTGTTCGGGTGACGCGGCAAGGCGCGCGCAAGATAAAAATCGCAAAAATTCTTTATTGAATGCTGTGGATGCCAACGCCAGGCACACACACTTATACATATATATTTGTGTGTGTGTGTGCCTGTATAGGTATGTACTATATCGTGTGCATTGCCCGAGTGTGTGTATACAAGTGTAATCTGCGTGCCTCTAAGCATGTGAAGTAGCACTTTGTCTGCGCCTCAAGTTGAAGTAGCTGAGGCAGCCAGCCAGCCAGTAGAGGTACCCGAGACCCGAGAGATCCATCCATCCAGCCAGCCTCCAGATTCCATTCGGCATTTGATTTCAGCACATGCCTTCAGCGGCTTCCAATTCGACCAGAGGCGAACAAAAAAAAAAAAAAACAGCTCGCGGCGCTAACTAAAACGTTTAGAATGCTCACAGATTTAAATGGCTTTAAAAGCTAGTTTAATTTTGGTTGTTTGCTAGAGCTCAGAAGCTTTAATTACAAATGAACTTGAAGTGAAATTTAGTTAAATATAAGAAAAATATAATAATATATTCAATTATATATTTTTATAGATTTTAGAATAATTATTTATGTTATATTAATCTTGAATGAATCATTTAAATTTGAATTAATTTGATTTTTGGTTGTGATTTTTGAAAAGATTTAAAATGAATATATATTTAAATTATTTAATATATTTTAAATGTAATATAAATTTTAAAAAATTCTGCTATATAAAGATGCTCAGCTGTAATGAAAAATAATCTAAGAAAAATAAGAAGTGAAATTAAACTATGATGAAATAATTATTCTTATATATTTTAATTGATTCGAATTAGTTTAACTGTGTTGATATATACATTTATTTATTTTTTATTATTATTTTTTTTTAAATTAGCATAGCTTATTGCAACTTAATTTGTTTTTTTTTTTTTTTAATTTAAAATAATATTTTATTAAATTTATAAAATAATACAGCAAACATAAAGAATTAAATTCATTAAAAAAATAAGTTTTGTTAACTTTAGAGATTCATTTAGAAATCATAATTAAAACGAAAATCGCACTGAAAATTTATTTTTGAGACCTACATTCTTTCATTGAAACTATTTATTATTTACATATATAAATTGTTTTTATTTGTATTATTATCAAATTTAATTGAATAGAATATCATTATTTATTGCTATAATTTTTAAATAGTTTACTTAGATTTTAATTTAATTCATAAATGAAACATTTTCATTAAGCTTCAAAATTATTTAAAAAATCAAAGTTAAAGCCAAAAAATCTTGTTTAAAGACCTAAAACTGGAATTGAAGTGTCCTCAAGGCGAAGGCCGCATCTTGCATCTAGGCTCAAGTGATAGGCCTTGCTTGTTGCATTGTAGAGCATCATAATCAAACAAATCATAATCGGTGGATGGGCAACAGTAGACAGTAGCTGAATATGCTTCAAACGGTCGACAGTTTGTCTGTCAAATTGACATTACACGTTGCGACGCCGCAGCGGCAGCAGCCACAGCAGCGGCAGAGGCCGGTGCAGAGGCAGCAGCAGCAGCAATGTCAAGTGCAGCGACGTCGACGGTGGCGATGGCAGCGCCCAACAAGTTGCATTTACATGACACTTCTGGCAGGCGCAGGCTCACAAGGAAGCTGGCGTAGGTTGGACCTGGCCATGGACCTGGATGTAGCTGTGGATGTGGACGCTGACTGATGCGCCGACTGCGCCCGTTCTGGCTTCTGTTTGCGGCGCTGACTCAGCAAATCGCAGCTGAAACTGAAGCAGAACGACTGCGGCTGCCGCTGCTGCTGCTGCTGATTTTCTGGTTGGATTCGCCTGGGCCGGCCTCAGCAAGCAGCAACCTGTTGGCAACTCATTAAATAATGCCGATGACTGGACAAATTTCAAATAAATACTGCCTATATATATATGTATATATATATATTATATATTTTTTTCTGCCTGCCGCTGCTTAAATGAAAAGTAACCAAGCAGAGGATTTATAATCCTCGTTGTGCAGTGAAATTGCATTTGCCTGCCCGACGACTGCCTGCCTGTTGGTCAACGTTGGCGTTATAATTCTACCCGACTACCGACTCCAGCTTCGACTGCGACCAGCTCCCCGACTCTGTCTCTGGCTGCCAAAGTGACACTTGTACAGATTTTCTTAATGCGCCGAAGTGCCACTTGTCGTCTGTTGATGCGCCTCGTCCTTCAAGTCCTGACCCGCCCCGCGCTACAGATCGAAGCTTTTGTACGTGTCTTGCAGAAAATTTTGTTAAATCAGCGCTAAATGTACATGGCCAGAGTCTCAGCCGGAGTCTCGGCCAGGCCAAGACCGACGACAACGACAGAAGCCTCACAGTTGTCTGTTGATTTCAGTTCTAATTGCTGGCCAACGCATAATTTGTCATATGCCAAATTAATAAACGACTCGAGCGGCGACTGATGCACCTTGAAGCCATTGAAGCAGCAGCCGCTGCAGCCGCAACAGCAGCAGCAGCCCAACCACCACACGGCGTTGGCTCTGCACAGTAGCAGCTGATTTGGCTTCAAGTTGGCAGAGCAACTGCTGATTGAGTGGCAACGCTGTCTGGCCGAGTGTGGGCAGCATCTGATCGCTCGTTCGACTTCCATTCAGGTGGGTCATGCAGCCAGGTGGGCTGGCCTAGCGGCTGCCGGCCGAAAGATGGGTGAATGATGGGCAACTGATGGGCAGTTGATGGGCGGCTGATGGCAGCAGCCAGCCAACGGTTCGCTCTTCATTTTAAGCTCTTAATAAAAGGCGCTTAGAAATTTTATCAATATTTTTTAGATTATTCAGAAATATTTAAAAAAAATATTTTTTTTTATTTTTTTATAATATATAATCACTATTCAATTATATTTAGTATAATCTGTAGTTATCTGATTAAATAATATATTTATTTGTTTAATGTATTTTATGATCTGTTCTAATTTATTCACTATTCAATTATATTTAGTATAATCTGTAAAAATTGTAGCTTGGCTTAAATAATAGATATATTTTTTGTAAATATTTTTTATGATCTGTTCGAATTTATTCACTATTGAAAGAAATCATAAAAAATATTTAAAAAATAAATATATTTTTTAAATTTATCGACGAATTCTACAGACTCTACTACAACTAATTCCATTCAATATTTTAACCTTTTTTGTTACAATTTGCAGCAAATAGTTTTCTCTTCATCTTTAGGGCTTATCAAATCAAATTTCGTGTAGATAATAGAGCAATATTTATTAGATTAAAGTGAATAAATTTAGAAATAAAAAAATATAAAAAAATAAATAAATATATTATTTAAATCAAGCCACAACTTCTACACATTTTACTAAAAATAATTCCACTGAATATTTGGACCTTTCTCATTACATTTTGGAGTAAACCGTTCTCTCTTCATCTTCAGGGCTCTTATCAAATTTCGTGTAGAAATTTAAGCAATATTTACTAGATTAAAGTGAATAAATATGGAGATAAAAAATTATAAATAAATATATTATTTAAATCCAGCCAAAAAATCTACAAAAATCTAAAAAATTCCATTTAATATATATACATAGTATTTTAAATTATTAAAATTACATAAACTTAACTTTTATCATATCTCAAGGTTTTACTACCTCATCTATAAGCTTTTAGCCCCAAGATTTCTTTCATTCATACTTCCACAGATATGACTAGGCTCTCAGATCTTTGATTTAATTTTGGAATGTCTCAAGCTACTTTGGCTACTTCATTTAGCCCAACATATTTATATACATGTTCCAACTCTTCCACCGAATTCATTCATTCATATTTCATCTACTAAGTTCGTTAAGCGTTGCCAGATCTTGCGATACGATGCTTAGGCTCCACGGCGGCAAACGTGCGCCGTACTTACATTGGTCGCCATTATGAGTAATTGCGCCGCGTTGGGGCTCGGTCTGCGTTGACTGCTTCCAATCACCGAACATTTAATAAATCTTAAAAAAAAGGGGCGTTGTTACCGAGCCGAGCGACTCGCCTCGCCAGCCACAATGACAGCTTCAGTGAAACGACGACAACTTCTCTTAATTGCAGCTAGTTGTTATAGTTGTTGCTGTTGCCGTTGCTGTTGTTATTATTCTCATTGTTGCTGTTGTTGTTGTAATGATGGCCAAAGCCGCCAGGCAGCTTTTTGCTCAGCTACTTAATTTATTTGTCACCGAACCGAAGCGCAAATGAAGTTCGAAAAAAGCAACAAAGTACGAAGAGCCACAGCAATGTGTGGCTGACTCTGTGTGTGTAGGAATCGTTTGAAATTATACAAGATGATAATAAACATTATGTGTAGTGGTAGTGGTAGACGAAGAAGCAGCAGCAGGGGCACCAGACGAGCAAAAACGCTCAAGAAATAATTACAAATTAAAATGAAACACGAACGCAGGGGATAGCAAGGCGCAAGCTAGACGGCCACAAGTCGCTTGGAGGGAGGGCAGTTCGAGGCACACACACACACACTCGCATGGCAGGGCAAACACTCTATAAAAGTTTATAAAAATAGCTGCGACGCTGGCCACGCATGCGCAAAGATTTGTCATAATTGATAAACGGCAACAGCTGCCGCCGCCGCTGCCGCATTTGAGGCTACATATGCCACACATGACAAGTCAGTCAGTCAGGAGGCAGCCGACTTTGACTTTGACTTCGACTTCGACTTGGAGTTCGACTAGATACCCAGCTAATGGCCAAATGCCATTGGCCATGGTAATGACAGTGAAACGGCCCGTTGAACAGTCAAATCGAAGCGTCGTCATTTGGACGTGGCCCGAAAGCCGTCAGCACATTGGCCACAAGGCAGAACAACTCAGCAGGGGTGGCCGACAGTGGGACGTGTGAATTACCCATTGGCTAAATATAGCTTAATTGAAAGATGTCGATTAGCTCTCTCTCTCTCTTTCTGTATCTCTGCCGTTTTCATCTGATGCATTCATCTGCAATCAATGGGAAAATATAGTTATAATTATATAAAATATTATGCAAAGATATTTAAGATAATTAATTATGTTTTTTTCGAGCTTTTTATATCTCAACTCTAAAAGCTTTCAGCTCAATTAATCTAATCTACAGTTTATTAAAGCTTTAATGAGCTTGAGAGCTGTTTCGCTTGCTATTGAAATCACTTGAGTTAATGAAAGCATAATTAGTACTAAAGCTGTTATTGCAGTAAAAAGTTGAAATACCCAAAGCTTTGCTGAGCTTTTTCTAGTCTTTAATGATCATAAGGATCTTATATAGCTTAATAAAAAGATGTGGATTACATATCTTTTTCTCCCTATTGATATATCTGTCTCTATCTCACTAAATATATATGTGGCTCTTATCTATTTTCAGATTTTTATCTGGTTCATTGATCTTAACTCAATCAGGATATACGCTCATATTTATACTTTGGAAATTCATTGTTATTATTGTTCGAGTTTGTTAAACTTGAACTACAAGGTAATTAACTAAATTTACAATGTATTGAAGCTTTAATGAGCTTTTAAACATAATTAATCTGAAGATGTTTAATTTTATCAACTAATTGAAATATGTCCCCTAGTCAAAGATCTAGCTTTCTTTATAAAAGCTTTGACAAACATGTTTTAGTTTGACCTATCATGAGATAATACAACTTGCATGAGCCTTAACGCTGGCTTAATACTCGCCTTTAAAAAAGCTAACTTAGGCATATATGGAAAAGCTTTTAATAAGATCAATCCAAGAAAGTCTGATTTGTGGGGAGAAGCTTTCGACTGAGCTTCTTATATGCAACTGTATCACATCAGTATATAAGAAAGCTTTAATGTGCTTTTGTGCATACTTGCCTCTACTCAAGGCAAGCAGAGTCATTATAATTAACTTAATTGACTAAGAGCTTTGCTCAAGAACAATTCAGTGCACTTCATGCAGAAGCCGTGCTCATCCTAGCATCCCATGCGAGGTGATATCAATGAAGTAAACATTCGCTTGCTATTTAGATTAATTCACTTTGGCTCTCGTTCACACACACAGACACAGACACAGGCAGACACTTAATTTGATTGCTCGATCTGTGGTCAATGATCTGTGGTCGGGCAGCTACTTGTCCGGTTACGTTCGGTTAATTCGTAGCGCACAGGTGACAAAAGACAACTCCAATGCTGACTGACTGAGCATGCTTCCCGATTGCAACTAGCAACTGCAAGTCGGTCGACTGTGACAACGATGACGCCAAATTGGCAGCGCTTCTTCCCGAACGTGAGAACCAATTGCTATGTATGGTCATTACAAGCCGTCCACAGTTTTGTCCCAACTAACTGACGGGATTGCGTTGACCCAAGCCGGGTGCCCATGTGCCCGGGTGTTGGTGCTGGTGTTGGTTAGAGCGAGAGAAGGCCCATAAATATTTTAATGATGATTACATTTTAAAAACGAGTGAGAAGCGCAGAGGCAGGCCGAGCCGGCGAGGCAGCGAGCTGGAAGGCGACTAAAGCGGCAGAAAATCGAATCACAGTACCGATCAAAAGCTGGATTCCAGCTCTGGGTGCCTGGGCCGTGGCCCTGATGAGCTACTACACAAGTACAACGCGACACTGACGACATTTTTGGAATTACATTGACAGGCCAAGTTGAAACTAAAAGCGATAATTATTACCTGAATCTGGCTGCGACTGCGGCTGAAGCTCAGGCGGATCCGGATCTTTCGCTCCAGCCAGCCAGCCAGCAAAGTGTTAGCGATCGTGTCGCGTTAGCTCAAAGAGATCGCTGAATGCTCCGTACGCTGCTCCGAGCACTGCCACAGATCGCAGCTGTTGTTGTCGCTGATCGACGTTGCGGCGTCTTGCCAATGTAATTTCAATAATTTTATCTGCTGGTGCTCGCGCGCCAGCCGTGATTCGATTGGTAAGCGGTAAGCGGTCAAGCGGTGACAGATCAAAGCCAACTGCATGCTCAGCCCGCCGCTGTCCCTGCCACAATTGAGCGTTGGGCGCGTCGGCAAAGATCACTGATCACCTGCTTGGGACAGTTGGACAGTTGGGCGGCGATTTGCCATTGCTTCTGCTCCAGATGTTTAGCTGCACTTTGGCGGCAACAGAGACGGCGATCGCTATCACACACACACACACTCGCTCTCTCGCTCTCTCTCTCTCTTGGCCACATTCAAAATGCAATCATCAACATCGGAGTGCACGTCATCGGGGCCAGGGCTCCTGCTGCTCCTTTTGGTTGATTGTCTGGCCAGCACTCTGCCAATTACTCGCCAGCATTGTTGACATGCTTTTTGCCATTTGCATCGTTTTCGTATTGATTTGTTTAAGCAGCTAACCGAGGCCAATCAGCGCAAATTTTGGCCCCCAAAAACCAAACAAAAACCACAACAGCAACAACAACAACAACATGGAGAGCAGCACTCACATTTTTCTCCCACGGACAGCAGCGTGTGAATGGGAAAATCCAAGTTCAACGAGCTCATCGAACACACGAGTATGTCAGAAATCTATCGAATTCGAGAAGCTGACGAACGGACAAGCGGACGACGCACTGTCCGCCCGGCTGATTGGCCGATTAATTGGTAGTTTGATTGGTCGATTAGTCGATTGACTGGCTGCATTCCCCAGCGTGTCCTGTAGGTCAGTTTTCGACCCAGTTTACGTGAGGATGTTCCCCTTGGTGTTGGCCTGGCATTTTTGAAGCCTTTTTTTATTGTTTATATATTTTGAGATATTGTTTATGATCTTGAGTTGAAGTGACGATCAGTTGAACAATGGGGATTAGGGTCTAAACTGTATTTTATATTTTATTTTTTATATTTTATAAATTATTCTTTATATTTTATATTACATTTTATATTTTATATATTATATAACATACAAAATTATATTTTATATTTTATATTTTAAATCTTATATTTTATAATTTGTATTTTATATTTTATATTTAATGTTTTATGTTTTATATTTTATATTTTATATTTTATATTTTATAATTTATATATTATATTTTGTATTTTATTTTTTAAATTTTATATTTTAAATTTTATATATTATATTTTATATTTTATAATTTATATTTTATATTTTACATTTTATATTTTATATTTTTTATTTTATATATTATATTTTATATTTTATATATTATAATTTATAATTTATAACTTATATTTTATAATTTATATTTATCATTTATTTTTTTATATTTTATATTTGTCATCAAGTAAGAATACTTTCTCATAAATACTTCATTTCTTGGAAGGCAAACGCGTCTTTTTACTTTCCTTTCATTCTGAGCTCTATACATGACCCTCTGTTGTCACGCACACGTCCACACACACACACACACTTTTACTTTCGTGGAGTATCAAATAATATAATTTGTAATAACAAATTCTCTGGGTCAACTGCAGGGGCTAGTGTCATGGGCGTTTCATCAATGGACACAATGTTTTTTGAAGTTCAAGGTAGACAATGTAGTGGGGACAATATTTAACATTCGATCGGGATCGCAGCCAGCTGAAACTGAAGTTGGACATGCAAATGGGCAAATGGAAATTTGCCACGCCCGTTAGCGATTGTGTGAAGAAGAAACGAAAACTTTTTCCCACACCAATTGCCAATTGGCGGGGGCTAAACGAATAACTGGTCTATATATCTGGTGCTCCGGTAGTGCTCCGGCCCCCCCATTTAAGCGGGGCGCAGTTGGATTTCATTTGGAATTCCATAAGCGTTTCGGTTCAAACATAAAATAAATAAAAATCAGTACAATTCGAAGAGTTGTAGCCGTTGCCTTTGAGCTTTTGCGACAATCACTCACGTTGCCTGACTGCCTCCGCCTCTGCCTTTGCGTTTGCCGTTGCCGTCGCCGTCGCCTTTGCCTGGCTGCCACAGCGGTTCCGTCTACGTATCTGAGTCTTTGGGCCCCTCCACCTCCCTCTCGGTTAATGCCTCCCCCTGCCCCAATCGGCAATGTCTTTGACGCTGTCGCCCGTTCGTTAAACGTTAAACGTTCTGCGTATTGAAATTAAATTTGTGTCGCTCGACACGATGACTTATTCAATTATTCGATAACACGTGATTGAATTATTGAAATAACTCTTCGACTTCTACTCCGCTACATTATACATTTATATCCTATACTCAAGATTTTGATTTCACTATGTATTCGATTTATAATATATTATATAATATAAAAAAAGCTACAAATAATAATATTGAATATTTTTCATGGAATATTTATTTATATATACGACATAAAAAAGATTCTGTAACTTTTGATATATTTCATGATAATTTGCGCTAATAGGTATAGTAAAAAAGTTAAGTTCAGGTTGACCAACGTATTTCTGGGGAAATTCAAGGCATTTTAACTAGTAAGTTAGAGCGTGGAGTTATTTGCGGTATAACTCTGCTAGTTTATGTGCCAAACTTGTGTTCCTTAAAGCGTCTTTCAACGGATATTTTACTGATATTAATTTTATTTCCTTTTTTTATGATTTGGTAACCGTTCGAAGAGCTTGTAGAACATTCTGCTTAAACTTTTTCATGATATAACAATCATCTTTGTCAATAATTTTACGTGGTTGGCAACTTCGGGCAGCGTTTTTGATTTGGGATTTTAAAATGTATTAAAATACTGTATGTCGTGGTATTTGGTATAATTCAAAGACATTTCTTACCGAAATACCAGAATTATATTATTTAGTATTTCATTTTTAATTAATTCATAAATGAAGTAAAGGTTTCATTCAACCTTTGAATGTTATCAGTAAACTAAAGTCTAAGATTGCTATAAGTCGAAGAACAATTCAATGACGATTAATTAAACATGTGGTCCATATACTTATGCCCTTATACAAATAATTCCCTAGGCAAATGGCGAAATATGTGTCTCGCCTCTAACTTAAATTCACTTTTTAAGTTGATCTTCAAAAATATAGCCTTATATGCAAATACTGACCAAAAGGTAGTCTGATGGTTGCATACTTTTGCCTACTAGTGTATAGACACCTAGTTATTAAAATATGTTGACTTTTTTTGGTCATCCTAGTCAGCCTAGAGTTAAACGTCATTGAATGTGATATGCCTCGGCACAGGCAAGTTTAGAGCTCATTCTAAATATCGAGCCAGGTCAGAGCGGTTATTATTACGGAATAAAATTGTGAAAAACAAACAATAATTTTGTAAGTTCCCATTTTTTTGCCGTCCAAATTTTGAAATAAAAATTATATTATATTTTTGTACTCGGTCAGTTGAAGGGCTAAGTCGCGCAGAGTCCAAAGCTTAGTTAACAATATTTTATTTCGCATTCGATTTTGCGTTTTTTTGTACGAAATAAAATGGATAATCCTAAGAGTTCCAATCCTAACAACCCGCGCCTGGCTGCCAAGACATTCTTAAGCTCAGACAGCTCCAGCGAAGATTCTGAGGTGGAGCAGGAGAACGGACCCCGTCGTACTGGTATGCGCTTTTCTTCTATAGAGGATTTCTTGGCCAGTCTCAATACAGCCACAACAGCCGTCTCTGCTCTGCAGGGTCTGGAGACTCTCACCGTAGAGAACTATCAGATGTTCATGCCGGGGGCCCAGGCAGGCGAGACTGCAGCTGAAGTCCCCCCTAAGAAAGAGCAGATTCCCAAGGAAACCAAAGGTGACACCGACGACGAAGACGACGATGAAGACGACGAAGACGACGAAGACGATGACGACGACGACGACGACGATGACGACGACGACGACGATGATGGTGATGGTGATGATGAAGAAGGTGATGATGGTGACGAAGACGACGACGACGCTGATATAGAGTCTGATTCAGGAAAGCACGTAGAAGAAGTTTAGAGGAATACTCACACTTAGCTGGAGCATGTTCAATATAGAAGAAAAGAACAGAAAAAGAAGACTCTTACACACACACGCACACACACACCGATTCGCATTTACAGCTAAGAGAGATGAATAGAACGTTTGCTTACTAGAAGTTAATTGAGAAATATCAATTCACCCAAAAGTATAGCAATCGGAGCATGATAAAATACAAAAAAAAAAATTTCGCGAATTTAAACAAATCTCGATGACAACAAGAGAGAGGTGAATAGAGACGCCTGCTTGCTAGAAGTCAATTGTCCTAGGCCTATTCATCCAAAAGTATAGCAACTGTGACATCGAACATGAAAAATTCAAATAAAAATATTCGCGCATTCAACAAAATTCCAATGAATATCTGAATATAGTGACTGGGGCATAGCTGGGGCATAATTGGCACGAAGAAGTCTGCCTAGGTTTAGGTATGTGTGATACGAATGAGTTTGTAAAAGGCTTTTAAGAGCATCCTTGATTGGGCTTGAGGCATCGCTCGACGGCAAGTAAGTGGAGTGTAGTACATTGAGAGAGCAGCACAGCTCTTCCTTTTTGTCAATTGACAAGTGAAGGATGTGTTGATCAGCTGGCAAGAAACATAGTGTGCTTAGGCAAGTGAGTCAATAGAAAGTGACAGGAGAAAAGAAGAAAATTAATGGAAATGGAAATTGAGAGAATGAGAGAGAGGCACAGAGAGCTGTCACTAGGAATTTTTCTGACTTTTATGTCAGAGAGAAATGACAGAAGAGAGGGAGAGTCAATTGTTAGCATAGAGTTGCCTAAATACATCGAGAGTCCGTCTGCTGATTAAAGTGTTGCCAAGTTCGATTAGGCGATTGAAAAAATGCGACTAAAAAAGTTACAGTTCTGGAGAGCATATAATCAATATAAATATAAGCTAATGGATAAATACAGTTCCCACTCTCAATAGCCAAGTGAGCGAATTGCTGCAAAGAAATTGAAAGCGAAAACAAATCGAATGCAAAGTAAATGCGGATTGGAGTTAGATAAGACTGTCAAAGTGAGAGCGAGAGTGGGAAAGCTAGATTCATCTAATGCAAATGGGGGAACTAGGGAGACAATTGTAAACATGGCATTGTCTACATATTTGAATAGTCCGATATAGTTTGAATATCGATTATTATCGATAGTCCGAAATAGTTCGATTAGGCAAAGTAAGAGGCATTGAGAACAAAATAAATGGAGTTGTACATCGAGGGAGAAGCACAGAGAGTTGCCACTTCAATAGTTAAGCGATTCAATTCGAATGCAAAGTAAATGCGGATTTGAGTTAGATAAGACTTTTATGTCACTGTCCAAGAGAGAGCGAGAGTGGGCAATGCAAATGGGGAAATGGAGAGACAATTGTAGACATGATGGTGTTGCCCACATACATCGTGAGTCTATCTGCTGCCCAGCCACAGGCAGACATTGTGTGGCCCTCCGTTGACTTGGCTATGCAGCGCTCTTACAGCTAACAGGCGTGCAAGATTGTTTTTGTTGTTTTCGCTTTGTAATTCCCATGCTCCAGTCACAGTCGGCAGTCAAGTTGAAAAGTTTTTAATTTCCATTTTCGAACTTGTAACTGTCAATTGCCAAGTTTGACAGCTCATTTTGCATAATTGTGCGGCGTTACGAGGCGAGCATACAAATTTATTATTGAACTCAATTTTTTATGGTTTTATTTATGATTACCATTTACCGTGAACTCCGCAACGACAGCGCCTGCCCCGCATCCAAGTCGCTTCTGTGTGTGTGCTTGGGTTGGGCGAGCGTTTTAAGATCAAAAATGCTAATTGAGCTGTTTATCGATTTGTCAACAACAATAACGAGGAGAACAGAAAAACTCGAACAATGGCCACATTAACATTGTCGCTCTTAACAACGGCAACAACAGCAATTTGATTGTGGCACTCTCGATGGGTGCTCCTGAGCGCTCCCCTCGAGCTTTTTATTGACTATTAAAATTGTGTCAAAATGTGTTCGAAATTTTTTATTGTTAATTATTCGAGAAGCGCGCGTAATGGGGAACCAATCAAAAATGCTGCCAACGCCGATGCCGCTGCCAATGCCAACAAATTTATTGTGTTCAAACGAGAATTGACAACACTTTTTTGTTGTTTGTGTTGTTTGTGGTTGTTCGAGTCATTGCGCGAGCCCCAACACTTCTGTAGAACTTGACGAGCTACTGGTTCGAGATCAATATCGCGATTAAAGCTCTTCCCCGAAGTCTGCCCAGGCTTACTGAGAAGTGGAACATCGATGGGCTGATCGAAAGTATTGCTGCAGAACTAACAGACGACGTAGCTCAAAACTTGAATTATTCTCTGTGAAGCGAAAGTTTTAATTTGAAAAGAATTAGATAGGCATATTTGCCTATGAATCGGGTCTGTTTGTAGGGGGAGCTGCAAAATAAAATATATTAAAATTATTTATGTGTGATTTACTGACTTAATTCATTTTTTATTATATAATTATTATTGTTGTGCTTTATTTTCCTAAACATTTTTTTAACAATCACTTAAAGCTTTTGATACACATTTAGTTTTTACAGAGCTTAGCTATCGCTTTTCAACTGAAATATTTACAATTTTGTAAGTTAGGAGTTTTCTGTGAAATTAATTTTAGTTGTATCAGAAATTATAGAAAATATAATTTCTTTAAGTACTTACGTACTAAGCGCTTCCAACCATTTACTATGTACAAAAGGGTTTTTTTTTTAGAGCTTTACAAATTTAGCTGCTAATAAAATAAAGAAATATATTTTTAGCAGTTATACAATTGAATTTATTTAATAGAAAATTGAATGACAATAATGTTTATATTACTAGCGCGAGCAAAATGCAATTTCGAGCCTACAAATTTCCAAAATCCTCAAACTCATGATAATCATCATATGAAGACATATGAACCAGATACTCCAGCCAGCCCATAAACCACACCAAACATTAATTTTCAGCATATGCAATGGTATTTCGGCTATAACTTGTTTATTAATCCATGTTCTAAATACAGTAGTTCTTCCTCTTTCTGCATCCATTCATCCTAAAACGAGCTACCCGTTGTCAAAGTTGTCAAAGCAAATTCAATAAAAAGTATTATATTATATTGTTATATATCGATTTCTTTAGGGGTACAAATATATAGAGTAACAGTATATAATATATATAAATATTTTTAGCAAAGTTCTCGAGTTATGCTCGTCTATTATATCAGTAACATAAATATTTGATCTAATTATTATTTATATAATGGTTGTCGAGTTATATCCGCCTATTAATTTATTTATTTATTTAATTGTTGTGCTTCATTTCCCTTAAACATGTATACAATCATATAACGTTTTTGATACCGTTTTTGTTTAATATTTACAGAGGTTAGCTATCGCTTTTCAACTGAGATGTTTACAGTTTTTCCTAGTTAGGAGTTTTCTGTGTTTTACACAATTTTTATTTGCAAGGAAAGTCCGGAATGAAAAGCTTGATTTGAATAACTTATTGACTAGCTAATAACCTAGTATAGGATTTAAGGTCTATGTCAATTAAAAGTACTCTCAGCTGTTAAATGGGCTGTCAAAGGAAGTCAGTGTGGCCAAGTCCTATCTGTGAGCCTCAGAGCTGAACGCTCTTCATTGATGGTATATACTTAATATAAATGTGTCAAATATGCCATATAGTGTACTCAACTATATGGTAGAAAATACTAAAATATATATTATATATACTATATATTAATAAATACTAAAATATATACTTTCTATAAAAAAATACTATTTATATATATTTTTATTCTTATTCATCGTTTAGTCTATTTATATTATATGTCTAATATTTCTTCTTGATTTTCTTACGAGCCTCCATATGAATCGTTGTCAATATGCTAAGCTGAGTTCTCATATAAAATCAGATTTATCTATAGTTAAAGTTAATCAAGACGTAACTAGTAAAGTGCCTTGCTCATCACTCGATGAAGTACAACTCTCAAGTTGAGGAAGCACAGCTCTGTGGGCAGCTGTTAATTGGCTCAATACTGAGAATAAGGTGATATGCTGAAGCGATCGACACTGGGCGCAATTAAGAGCCAAAAGCCAAATCGCGCTAATTCCATAATACGTTTACCCATCTGCCCCCGGGCACGCCCCCTGAGCGGCAGCAGCAGCCGTCAAGAAGCAGCAAAGCGTGAAGGCAAAATGCCAAATGCCAAAATGAAATGAAATCAAAATCGAAAACTTTTAAATGAATAGACATGCAGATCGGACACGCCGCAAGAATTCAGCACAAATAAAAATAAAGCAGAGAAAAGAGTGAGACAGCCAGCTGGCGGGGCGGGACGGAGGGGGGGGGGCAGGGCGGCGTGGAGCTCGGCTCTTGTGAGCCAAGTTTGAATAATGAGGCTCCGATTCAGAACGTGGCCGGCTGGCCGGCTGGCTGGCTGGCTCGCGAATGACTTTGAGGCGAGCTGACACACTGCGAGCAGAACTCACTGACTGACATTTGATTATTGGCTTCCAATTTGTTGCAGATGTGTCTTGAGTCGGTATTTTTTTTCACTTTTTTTTATATTTTTACTTGAGCTGTGCTGTGCTGCTCTTAGCGCAAATTGCGTGCCAGTCGCATTCGAAGCTGGGGCCGGGCTCTGGTTGGGGCCGCAATCACGGCGCGCAAATTTGCACAATGTGGCCAGCCAGAGCAGCAACAACAACAGCATCAGCAGCAGCAGCAACGAACAGAAGTCAAATTGTGGCCAACATGGAAATTAGTGGAGCTCGTCCATTTGGTTGCTGCCTGATCGAAGCTGCAGCAGCCGCAGCAGCCGCAGCAGCCGCAGCAGCCGTGATCTCGATTTGGAACTTGTGGCAGGAAAGGAGTTATTAAAGCCAGACAGAGATAGCCACTAAGTAGACCAGAGCGAGAGTGAGAGCGAGAGAGAGGGAGAGAGAGCGAGCGAGCGAGACAGCGCTGTTTAATGAAGGCAGTTCGATCGATTTGGCTGGCTGCAAGTCGTGGCCGTGCCAAGAGCCATGCCACCGCCTGTCAAGTTGCAAGTCTCGACCAGTCCCCGCCACAATTTCAGTTGTTGTTGGCGCTGCTGGCTGCTGTGGCAGCATTTTCGATCTGTCTGTCAGTCAGCTGCCATTTTTGCTTGGGCCGCTCGCTGGCTCTGCAGCCAACCCAGGCCCAAGCGAGCAGCCAACCAATTGATTGACATTGCCCACAACGCCCTTTTTTTATTTATTTTTTTTTTTATTTCTCATTTTTGCTCTCAGCCGACTGGGCGGGCCGCGGCCCATGGGCTGTGACTTTTGTGGGCAACTGTACCGGAAATGTGTAAAGCGAGCCATTCATGAGCTTCTTCTTGTGAATTATGCTTGAACAACTACAAATTATACAACAATACTCGTAATTAATTAAGCCAAGCGCTAAAAAGCCCAAACCAGTTGAACAGTTGAACAGTTGACCAGTTGCCCTGCCGTCCAGCTGTCCCGCCGTCCAGTTGTCCCGCTGTCCAGCTGCCCGCCACTTCATTCAAGAAAACCACTGGAATGGCGACAAAAAAAAAGAAACACAGTTATCGCAGCTACTGGCTGGGGGCAAGGCGACCGGGAGCGGGCAGCAAGTATTTACCTGTATATTTACCTGTGTACACATATGCCACTGGCCATAACTGAAGACGGCCCCAAAAAAAAAAAAAAAAAAGACAAAGTCGTTGAGCGGTCAAAGCCGTGTAATTATGAAATTCAAAGAAATGAAGCATATTAAAAAATAATGTTATAGATATGTGCACACACACATAGAGATCTTGCATATGACTAAATTAACTGGGGGCCCCATTAAAGCCCCAGCCTTGGGCCAAGGTTTATCAGTCACATATTACAAATTTGTCATAAGATAAATACGCATATAAGTGCAGGTATATTATAATAGGCATAGATATTGCAAATGGCGAACCGGTTCGGCACGGTTCAGCTCCTGAACTAGCTCAACTATGTCGTCGCACTCAATTATTGTTGGGATTCTTCTTGGGGTCTTACACAGTTGCTCAATTGCAATTTAGGTTGAGGCCTAAATATATATATTTATCTTGTTTTATATGAGTATTAAAATATCTAAAAAATATTGCTTAAGCTCTTTATTTCTACGATAATATAACTTAGAATTGTTGTAGACTGAAGTCTATTTATTAGTTTTTTTTTGTATGGGTACTATATCAAGTTGGGCTTGAATATTTAGTGAAGACTAATATTAGCTTGTTTTTTTTTTTAATATGGATTTTAAAATCTGAAATTGGGTTTTTACCTAAAGCCGATTGCCCGAAAACCAATCCATACTCTAAACCTTAATTATTTTATATTACATTTCTCCAACTCCTTAAAAAATCCAACTATAAAGTAAAGATTACTTCTTTTTTTTATCTTCTATATTTTATCATCTGTCTTCCATCTCCTAACTTTATCTTATATGTTATATCATTTATTGAATATGATATACCGATATATCTACCTATGCATCGATATATCTATGATCTGCATCCCATAATTATGATTTGCATTATCATTAGTTAACTCCCAGAAAATTTTCAAAGTTTCAAAACAAAACACTTTATAAGGACTTTTATTTTGAAACTTCCTTTGTATTGCATCTGAGTGTATAACAAATTCATTCGTTCGCCGTCCAGCTCTCATTTTCAATATTGTTTTCTTGTGCTTTGTTCGTTTGTTTTATTGTTTTCAATTTAGTCTTTTTTTTTTTTTGCAATGTCAAATCGGTTGACAAATTAATACACAAAACTGCGCTCGCGGAGTTTTGTGGGGCTGTCAATCGGTATGTTTGATGTTGACCGACGTTGCCTGGACTTGAATTTCTAATTTGATGCCGCTTGCAGTTCCCCCTAAATTGGAAGTGCTATAAAAAGCGGAATAACAACAATTAACAATAACAACAACTACAACAAAATACAACTTCAACTCCAACTCCAACTGGACAGCGCCATAATTTGATGGTCCGAGCATTTTCTCACCGTTTCAGAGCGCTTGGGTGTTTGGCTGTTACCTTGTTTTACACTTTCCAGCGAATAGAGCTAAAACTTTAATAACACACATGTCAACACACAAGCCAACATATTTATAATCATTAGGATATGAGTTATGTCTTCATAAGCTCTCTCACTGCTGCCATGCATATACTCAGAGACACACACACACACTATCTCAGTTTCTCGCTTTACTTCTCCCTCCTCAGCTTGATGATTCAATTGTTTTTGTTCTTTTTCATTATCATTGTCATTATTATTATTAGCACAATTCTTATACTCTATATTTATTATTGTGACATTACCATTGTCATTGTCATTGTCATTGTCATTGTCATTGTCATTGTCATTGTCATTGTCATTGTCATTGTCATTGTCATTGTCATTGTCATTGTCATTGTCATTGTCATTGTCATTGTCATTGTCATTGTCATTGTCATTGTCATTGTCATTGTCATTGTCATTGTCATTGTCATTGTCATTGTCATTGTCATTGTCATTGTCATTGTCATTGTCATTGTCATTGTCATTGTCATTGTCATTGTCATTGTCATTGTCATTGTCATTGTCATTGTCATTGTCATTGTCATTGTCATTGTCATTGTCATTGTCATTGTCATTGTCATTACCAATATTATTATCAGTATTGAAGTAGGCCAGTAAGAGCGTGGGACTCGAACCCGAATCCTCATTGATGTTTTAATATTAATTGGTGGATCTTCATAATTAGTTTTTCCATCACATTTACATTTCTTAATCTATCAAATCTCTCCGATTTCTCATGGCTTCAATAGACCAATCATTTTTTTTTGTTATTGCTTTGAGCTAAATATTTTCCATTTTCCCAGGCTGTGAGCTGGTCGGAGCGCCAGAATCGCAACATTTCTAATTAAATTCTCAACGTGTTTTCCATTTATTTGTGTATATGCAATTTTTGATTGACATTTTACATTAAATGAACGGGCTGGGAGTGAGCGACGGCCATCGGGGCCACGACCAGGACCAGAGACCAGAGACCGGGCTGCCAAGACGAGCCAAGAGCCGCGTGGATCACAGAGCGTTGAAATTGATCAATTTCACATAATTTCAAGGCAAGTCGGCGCGGTAATGCAAATCCGACAGCTGCGCCTGCGCGTTAGAACCGCTTAGAGATGCGCAGAATTAGAGATTGCGCTACGTACTCGCAGAGCTCTCTCGGCGAGTAGCTGTTGGCTTGTTGTTGGTGCTTATGATTGACTACGACTGAATTGAGCTGCGACTGCGAGTGGATGCACGCATCGTGGCAGCGGAGTGGATTCTCGCTGGAGATGCGAAGATGTGTGGCGGGTATGTGTGTGCCCTGATGCTGCCATTCTCATCGCCATCCTCCAGTGCGTCCACATCCATCCGCACTGACAACTTGACGTGCTTTGGGCGCTTTAAACGTTTTGGTTTTGGTTTTGGCTCGTCGCAGCTCTCGCGGCTTTTAATTGCTCGCCCGTCTGCTGGATTTCTGTATTTCTGTATTTCTTCAGCTTCTTTCACAATTCTCATTGATCTTTTTCGAATGTACGCAACTGTCGGATTTCTGCTGCGCTGTCAGTGGCTCAGGCCACAGATCCAGCCTCAACGCCAGCCCCAGCTCTGGTCATGCCGTGGCATATCTTTGATTTGCTAATTAACGGTTTGTCGGTTGAGTTTGACATTTGAACATGAGTTCTTGACATTGGCGCGCGGGATTTGGCTTAACTCTTGCGATTTTGGCTCTCACATTTCTGCGTCTAAAGCTCCAGCTCGGAGCTAAAAATAATTTAACGCCAAAGCAAAGCAAAGGCAATCAAAAATCTATTTTCACGTAGTTGCTACAGCTCGTTTTCTGATGAATTCAAAAGGGTAATTCTTATCGAAGATGAAGGCTGATCGAATTCGCCTAAAAGTCATTTAAAAATTTTCTACTCTATTAAGTTTGGTGGATTCTTAGCTCTTCAAATGCTTATCGAAAGCTTTTATAATAATAAGATATATCAATGGTGTTTCAGGCAAAAATATCCTGCATAGGCTGCTTAAAGCCTTACTCGAATTCGTGAGAATCGCAGAGAGAGGCGCAAGTATCAATCAAAGACTTTCGCCAGTATCAATAGTCACAGGCTCGCATCAGCCTGGCTTGATGAGGATGCTTCAGGTTGGTTCACAGATTCCTCAGATAAAAATTGCGAACGGCTCGGGCGATTAGAGGTCGTGTTGCTAGCGCATGTGTCCACGGCCTCGTCCACGCCTGGCACACACCATAATATTAATGATGATGTGGTGTTGATGTTAAGTGCAGTTTAATAAATGAATTGTCTCTCACTCGCAGCAGGCGAAAAATGAGCTATGCCGGAGTCGGCCGACCGCGGTCCATTGCCCACGAGGCTGTGTCTAATTCATCAAGCGCTCGGCTCAGTGGGCTTGCGACCGGGTTGCTGCAACGCGCTGCAACGGTGCAACGGTGCAACGGTGCAATTGCCACTTCCTGCATTTGCATGTGCCAACTGTGAGCCGTGAGGAACTGGCCGGAGTCAATGCATTTTTCGGTTAAATAGATGCTACGACTTTTTAGCGCATTTTTAACTACTTCATTTCGGCCCACACACTGTCCACAGCTCTATCGTTGCCGCCTGTCGGCGTGCTCAACAGCTGGGCCGTTGGTGGTTTGAGCGCTTTCGCACCACGGTGCGGTGCGGCTGCTCATTTGTCTGGTGGTTTTTGGCTGCCCGCAGCCTTCGCCTCAGCCACATCGCTGGCAAGCCTATTTCTTACAACTTCTTCAAACAATTGCAACAACTGACGTATCATAAACAACAACTACAACTGCTACAGCAACAACAACAACTACAACTGCTACAGCAACAACAACAACAACAACTGCAACTACAACTTGTTGTCTGCTCTTGCACTTGGCTGCCCGACGAACCTTTTGGCAAAGTATTTCGAATCTTGAGAGCAGTCGGCTCTAACAAGCCCAAGAAAAATGGGCCCAACGCCAACTTTTGGCTAAAGCGCAAACACATTAAAAATGCTTCTACTGCTGCATTTCTGTTGTTGTTGTTGCTGGTGTTGTTACCATTGCCGGATATACACTATTCTACACTCTCAAGAATAGGCAGTTCACTGTCTGTGCATGCCATGATATGTTTATTATGGTATAGGGGGATAAACTTGGGTATGGAAAGCTAAAGTTTAGCTTGAGAATATTGAAAAGATAATTTTGGAAGACAACAGCTTGCTGAAAATTGATAAATAAAATTATATTAAAATGTATGCAAATTTTAATTTTATAAATAAAGTAGGACAGTTCCGAGCTGAACTAGTTCCAGCTGAGTTTAATTTAAAGTGATTAATTAAATTTTATAACAAATTGAATTACAATTTTGAAGTTTATAGATTGATCAAAGCAACTAAGAGCTGCACTAGTTTCAGTCGTAGATTTTGATTAAAATGATAAATTACGTTTTTTTTTTTTTTAAATTAGAAGTAATTTATAAATAATAATTATAAATGCATCAATAAGACTCTGTTTTGAACAGCTAAGCTCTAGTTTCCATTGAAAAATATATTTATAGGCAATTTAAAAGCATTTTGAATTAATAGACTGATTAAAAAACTGAGCTGCTGAACTAATTCCAGTCGTAAGTTTTGGCCTAAATTGATAAAATTGACTGTTTTAAAAATGTTAAATAAATTTTAAATGCGTTAACAAAGTTCTGAATTGAACAATTTACAGCTTAAATAGATTATTTACATTTTATAAAAAAGTATAAATTTATAAATAAAGCCAGATAACTCAGATCTGAGCTCGTGCCAAACTCGCATTTTATTATTATTAAAAATTGTTCAAACATATGATAAATATAAATTGACCAAGACAATCTAATCTCAGCTATTTCCAGCTTTAGTTTAAATTGAGGAAGTATAGTTGATAACAATTTATAAACGGATCTTAGGCAATTTAGAAAGGATAAGTTTTTGATTAATAGTGAACTTAAAGTTGGATTTGTATCGATCTGGTTCTAGACTGAAATCATTTATATATATAAATTTTTATTATTTTATAAATTATATATAATTATTATTATTTATATATATTAATTAAACTAATTGTTGATTAGGAGCGATGTTTTACAATTTGTTTTTGAGCTGTGAAAGATCGAGTTAAAGAGGACGAGGCAAACTTATTAAGGATGAATATACAAATTGAAAGCAAAATAAATATTATATTATTAGCAATTAGTAAATTTATATGATAAATATATTATATATATTATTGCCCTAAAATATAAAATTTAAATAATATTAATTCTTTGCTTAGTTCTGAATAATTAAACTATAAAACTTATATAATATTAATACCTAGTCTAGTTCTAACTAGAAACAATTGATAAAGAACTGTAAGACATTGTACAGCAATTAAGATTGTGCATCTTAAAGCACTCGAATAACTCACATATTATTTCAAATATTACTTTTCACTATGAATTCGAGAAATTCTTCAATTACCTTTCACTCAGCTCGAGTTAGGGCATTCGAGGTGCAGCTTCGGCTATCGATGCTTGGTCTGATTTTTGTTGCTGTGGCTTGAGGCCTCAAATGCACTTTGCAAAAAAGCATTTCCTCCAAACTTGTCCCGATTTTGGTGTGTGTTGTGCTGCGGGCTTTAGTGCGAAATAGTTGCAACAACAACAACAGCAACAACAACTACAGCAACAGCAGCAGCAACAGCAGTAACTATTTTGCAGCTAGCTGCGCGATTTATCTTTGGGGGCTGGCAAGTTAATGTGGCAATTGTATGCTAAGCAGCAGTTGAAGAAGAAGAAGAAGAAGCAGAGGCAGAGGCAGCAGCAGATGGAGGTGTTGCTGCTGCTGCTGCTGCTGGTGGTGGAGGCTGCTCCAACGGATTTCATGAATGAATTAGGCGGCGGGCAAAGTTTGGCCGGCATCGTTCGCTTCGACAAAAGGGCAACAACTCAATTTACAGTTGCCGGACGCGAATGCGGAATTCCATTGCCCACAGGGTGACCATTTCACACGGCGCACAACGGCCCAATGAAGGCAAAAGAAGCCCTCGAATGGAATATGAACGAAATAAAGCGTCTAGCTGATGTATTCATCAGCTGCCGAATGCAGGTCCCACCGTGATCAGACTCGCTCTCTCTCCCCCCCTCTCTCTCTCTCCGACCATCCTCCCAGAGCTGAATGCATCTCATGGGTGTGATTTTAATTTCATACACAAATGAACGCAAATCATAGCGGAGCGCGGGGCCACGGCCAGCGACTTGGAACCAGCGCGGCGGCAGGCGGTAGGCGGGGGCGTGGACTGGATGGCGGCTGTGGGCGGTAGGTGTGGCGCCAATTGCTGCGGCTTCCTGCTGACAACAAAAAAATTACAAATAATTTCAAGAGCAACGAGAAAATAGCAATAACTCCCACGAAGATTAATAACACACACACACAGTCACACACACACACATGCTCGTAAATATATATGTATGGAAAAAAAAGAGAAAAGAAATGCAAAGGAATGAACAATAAGCGTAGAGCAGAAAATGAAATTTATGCATAAAAAAATGTAAAGAAAAGAAAATAAATAAATAAATAAATACCAAAGAAGTGGGCGTACGAATGGGCCCATCAAAAGCGCGCCAAATAAAAGAAGCGATAAAGCAACAACAACAGCAACAACAACAACAGCAACAACAACAACAACGGCGACAATGGCAACGGCAACAAAGGCGAACAAGGCGAGCTTATTGGACGGCGAATTGCTTGGGGAATCGCAAAGGCAAACGAAACAAAAGCAAGGGCGAATTCGCACATAGTGCAGCAGCAGCTTCAATTGAGGCGAATTGCGGCAAGGCGAATTGGGAAGACTGTGAATTGGGCTTGGAAAGAAGTTGAAGCGAAGTTGAAGAAAAGAAGAGAGCGAAAGCGAGAAAGGCAGAGGAAAAGAGAGTGTGTGTGTGAGAGAGAGAGAGTGAGTGAGAGAGAGAGAGACTGCAATGCACATTTATATTCGAGCGACATTTCAGCCGTAGTAGAATCGAAGCTTATAAGAAAATTAATAATATAAGATAATTTTATGTGTAAGAAAATTAGTCCGAGAGCTAAATACTGCAATGCACATTGATATTTGAGCCAAATTCGAACTGAACTAGTTCCATTTATTTTAGAGCTTTTGCGAAAGGAAGAATTTGAATCTAATCTTATAAGAAAAATTCTCTCATAAATTGTTTCAATGTTCATATATATTGTGACAATAATCGCTACAGTTTTCTCATATGTAAGCACTTCAGCTCACATTTGAGCTAAATTCTAATTGAACTAGTTCCACTTATTATCAGAATATCAGCGAATCAAAGAACTTGCTTCGAATCTTATAAGAAATTTCGATGTGTGTGAGAGAAAAGAGAGAGAGAGAGAGAGAGAGATAGAGAGAGAGAAAGACAGAAAGAGAGAGAGAAAGACAGAAAGAGAGAGAGAGAGAGAGAAAGAGAAAGAGAAAAATGAGAGGGAGACTAAGCTCTGTAGTGTATATTTGAGCGAAATTTGAACTGAACTAGTTCCAAAAAATCCAGAATAACTAAGAAGAATGAGCATGAACTTAAGCGTATACAAAAATCGTATAAGAAAGGGTTTTCTTATGAGATATTTCGATACGTAAAAAGTTATAAAATTGTTTTTCCCAATCTCCAAGATTATTTATGATCTAAATATAAACTGAACTAGTTCCAGAATATCTGACAGCTTAAGGCTGTACCAGCTTGGCAAACAAAATCTGATTCTATTTATGTCGAACGATTCAGTAAGGAGACATTTCAAATGGTGCACGGCAAAGTGCATGGAACTAGTTCTTTATCGTGTAGCTCGCCTAGATCCGGGCTTGTTATTGCAATGGAATAAATGCTTGGTAACTTGGTATCTCTGGTAAATCTGCTGCTCGCAGTCAACCTATACAAGCTCACGGCTCTTATCACATTTCTTCATGCCAGAGATTTGTCTGTGGCATGACAAAGCTACATACTTAACCAAACATATAGCTGAATGTGTATATGTATATGTGTGTCTATGCATATGAGAGTAACCAACACACACACACGCCAAGGATCAATGGCACGTAGCAGCACTAAAGTTATTAAAGCCATAAGATACAGCCAAGTGGTTGGGCGGCTGTTACAGCCATCCAATGCCCGCCCAGGCGTGCGTCCATATGCAAAATATACGAGCTTATGAGCATACGAGTGTGCCAGTATCTATGCCCCGGCTGTGGAGGTGCGGGCGGCTGGCTGAGCGATACATTGACGCACCCTCCACACGACGACTTTAAACCCATCAAACCATTAACAACAACAACAACAATGGGAGTGAAGGCAGGCATGTGAGTAAAAATTTGCGTATGAGTCAACAGCTATGACGGCTATCTTTCAACCACCGCCACCGCCACCAGCACCACCCTGCTGCCCTATGGCCCATGTGGAATTGGCACAGGTATGCATATGCACCCCAACGTCAAATTCTAGCTTCCCCCCACTCCAGGCCCGCTCTGATATGTATCGCAGTGTCCCAGGCTTCTGCTCCTCCTCCTGCCTGCTCCTGCTCCTGCTGAAACGCTCTCGTCTACAGTTATAAAATATATATGAGTTGGGCGCACGACAAACGTTTTGCTTAAGAAAAATCGACATGGCAAACGTGTCGCAAACGTGTCACAAATTTGTCGAAAGCAAAAAAAGAAAAGTGGAATAAAATAAAATAAAATAGAAGCCAGATAAAATAAAAAAAGTAAATAAAATAGCGTTGCCTACTTTTTGGGATTACCCCGGTAAGCCCTGAGCCGTCAAGCTCGCCCAAATGGGCCTTCCGTAGGCTCTTAGCCCTTGTTGTGTGCCGGGCTTACAGCCCTGGTTTCTCGAACAACCAGCACATATCAGCTGAGTTCGCTCTGGGTCTTTGCTAGATATTGTTGGAAATCTAAAATATGTGACTTTCTTTAGAGCATTTATATAGTCAGATTTATATATGTATATATTAGCTGATATGAAGGAATATAATAAATAATTTGTTGCTTAATATTTAAAATGTTATAAATACTTTTTCATACATTAATTATATATTTTTATGCAGTCACTGATAGGAAAGAATTTAAAAAATATTTTTTTGATAAATTTTTAATATAATTAAATACTTTTTTATAGCTGATATTTGGGCTAAATATTTAATGTAATATTAAATATATTAAATACCTTTTCATATTTTTAATATAAATTTTTCTGCATTCAGTGCTTATCAACTACTTTGGAGTCAGATATTGTTCTTGATTAACCGTCAAAGTTGAATTCTTCCATGTGCTCTAGCTGATCATTGTCATCTGTGCTTCATCACTCATGTCAAAGTCCAAGTCAGAGGCGTTAATAGAAAATGTTATGATATTATTGTTTAAATTAGACTTTGGTGGCACGTGGTGCAAGGTGCACTCTGACACACCAATTTTCACAATCAAATTCTGAGCTAACTATATTAAGCAATAAATTCATCAGCAAAAAATCTCAGTCTTTATTATTTTTAACGAGCTGCATGTTAAGTTCGAGCAGAAAGATTTTTTTTATAAAAATCTCAATAATTTTGTAGCCGTTACTCTAACTAATGCCAAGTCAAACTCAACAAAAAGTAACTATCAGCTGCTAAATGAGCTGTCAAATTAAGCGGGTTATGAAAATCAACTTTATGTAATTCCAAAAAAAAAATAACCTTTAATTGTAAGATATATCTTATAGCTTACATAGCTAGATTCCTTATGGAGTATGTATATATTGGGTCGTGTGCTAAGTAATTTCGTTTTATTGAAACAGCTGATCGCATTGACTTTTATCGCAGCCAACTTCGCACTTAACTGCTTTACCGTTCGATTTTTGAACAGCTGATATAGTTAGGATAGTATGAAAAAAATGTTGTCAAAGTATTGGAATAGTTTAAGGTTTTGAACAGCTAAATTTTGAGAATTTTTCATTGTAAAGCCCCAAAAAGCACATGTCCTAAGTTTGTATTAAAAAAACATTGAAACTAATAAGGACTTATGTTCATTTAAAAAAATTTTTCAAACAATTTTCCAAAATTTTGTATTTTTGGCATATCTCACTGTTTTACCATCGAAAGGGTGCAAATGCTGTTCCAATAGAAGACTTTGCCTAGACAGTACTTAATTCCTTTGACACTAGGTATAGAAAAGACTCTTCTACTATCTATAAAACATAGCTGCCCTACAACTCTCTCTATGATCTACCCAATGCCCCTTGAAAGTCAACCCCAAAAACCGGGAGGTCCAACCCCCTGGAAGCACTTATGCAAAAAACATATATTGGAAATTAAAAATTGTCTTGCTGCTATTGTTGTTGTTGTTGTTGAATATAAATATAAAATGAAATTAATGTGCGACCAGGTTCTGGGAGTTGTTGAATTCATTGCCCAAGCTCCGTTCCCACTCCAGTTGCTGTTGCTGCTCCTGCTGCTGCTGGTGCTATCCGCACATTAACGCCCGTAACGTAATTAAACAAAAATAATGGTCTCAATAATCACACAAAACCGTAAAGTGCAGCGGCAAGCACACAGAGAGAGAGAGAGAGAGAGGGAGAGGAAGATACAGTCGGGGCAGCTCGATGGCAAACGAAACCCACCCGTAACCCAACCATCCAAATTGCCTAGGCGTCGCTAACCCTTTGCATTTTTCGGAGTCACTAATTATTTGTTACTATTCCAGTTGTTGTAGCTCCTGTTGTTGTTGTTGCTTTTAGCTCGCACTTAACGCCTTTGCCTAGGACTCAGCTCACCTCACCTCGCCTCGCCTCGCCTCGCCTCACCCCTCTCAGCTGGCCCGGACTGTAAATCTTCACACACTCGTGCAGATTTATGGCTCTCGGAGTGGAGGGGGGCCCTGGGCTCAAACGGGGGGGCCTTGTATCAAAAATCAATTAATGACAATAATTTTAAAATTAAAATTAAAACAATTCAGCGTTTGCCGCCAACATGTGTGAAATTTAATGACTCCGAAGATATTTATGGAAGCGTCTCGTCCTGGCAGCCATTTGCCATGCTCCCGCTCCCACTGCCGCTGCTGCTGCTGCTCTGTCGCCTTTTGCCATTTCGTTTACAATTATCGAGTATATAGCCCCGACCTCGGCTCAGCTGCCCGGCCGCCCGTGCCGCTGCCATATATCTCGTCCTTTTGCTTCGAGTCAAAGTCGAGGCTGGCTGGGCAGAAGCTGGGGGATGGGCTTTATATTTGAGTGCTCGAGGATGCCTTTTTGTTGTAATTAGATGAACAGCATCAGCAGCAGCAGCGGCAGCAGCAGCACCAGCGAAAGGGTTTAATTACATTTTGAATAGAAAATTTATGAAACAAGTTTTTCAGTTTCTGTTCTGTTCTGTTCTGTTCGGTTCGGCTCGGTTCGCTTTGGCTCGACTCTTTTACGGGCCGTGCCATTATGGGCATGTGTGCTATATCGCCCAACTGTCTCCCTCTACATCTATATATATATTTATATATTTATATATGTGCACATACGTGTCTCTCTCTTTCTTTCTAATGGGTATGGGCCGCCATTGACTTTATGTGAATCAGACCACATAAAATATGCGTAGCCCCTGCTCCCGGCCAAGCCATTCAACTGAATAATTGACAAGCAGCCAAAACAGTTTTTCACTCCTTTTTCCACTCTTTTAAATTTGGCTGAAATCAAGCGTTGCAAACATCAAATTCTATTAACAAAAACTGAATTCTAAAACGAAAAAACTCTTGGCTAGATAATGTTACCAGCTGCTGCTGCTGCTGCTCCTGTTGGCTTGAGCTGCCTTTAGAAAATTCGATTTTTTAGCTACATTTGAGTAATGGACTTGTGGAAAAAGAGAGAGTTTATATATACATATGTTAAGTATTTCAATATTTTTATTAATTATATTTTGTATTATTTTTAAATATATTTTATTTCATTATTTATTTATTAATATATTTATTAATTATATTTTTTTATTATTTTTAAATATATTTTATTTCATTATTTATTTATTAATATATTTATTAATCATTTTTTTATTATTACTAAATATATTTTATTTTATTATTAATTATATTTATTATTATTGTAAGCTTATTTGTAAGTCGCAATTTTTTTTCTATGTTTCAAATGTAATTGGTTGCCTCAATAGCCGAAGCTTCAAGCCGCAATTCAATTCTTATGTTGACTCTAAACTAAATCTGAAACCAAAAAATTGATAGAGGGAAATTTTATTTTTTTCAAAAAAGGTGAGTTCTTATCACTGTATAGTTGCGCTTTATCATGCACTGCAATTATAGGGACTATATAATTTTCCTATAGCATTTATTACCTCATTAAAAATTGCAAATGAGGGTATAATACTTTTTATATTACGATCTGTCTTTAGCCTCAATTTTTGCTTCAGTTTCCGCATTTTCCCTCTCATCGACGATAAATTTCTTTTCAGACAACAGGTTAAAAAAAAGGAAAATGTCGCCAGAACTAACTCTCTCTCTGACTCTCTTGATGTTAAAAAAAAAAAACGAAAAATGTCAGAATTGACTCTATGATGAATGCGAACGCATTTCCTTTCATTCACTTTTATTTTTCAATTTTTTAAATTTTGGTGTTCTCAAGTTTAAAGCTAACTAATCATATGGATTGCCTATAACTTTTCCTATAAACTTTTCAGCTCAATTGTTATAAAGATTTTCAATCAGATTGAAATGTCATAGTCTCACATGGGTTTTATTTTGCGAGCTTGATTCGCAGATGACATGAGATGAAGAGATGAAAGTTTCTTCAGCCTTTTCGTTCAATTTTTTCTTATATGCCATTATATATTATATATGCTAAGATATTTATTACAAATATTAGTATTTAAATTTACATAAAATTATATTTAAGCAATCGCTTGTAAAATATATATTGGTAGAGCCCCACTTTATATCTGCGAAATCTGTTGAAATTTTGCCTTGAGTCATAAGCGGTTATAGTAAAGCTTTTCATTTCATTTGCAATTTAGTTACAAGCTAATACACACACACACACATGTACACACACTTGCACACACACACACACACTTGCACACTCTTACACACACTCCCATCGACTGCCATCATTGGCATTTCAGGGCTCGCCTAAAAGTAGGCAACGCGCAATTTGCACAGACAACGCGGCAGCTGTCGCAAATTGTCGATTTCGGCTCGAGGGCCGCAGGCAGGCGCGAGGCCAAAAAGTGCACAGCCAGCCAGCCAGCCAGTCAGCCAGCCAGGCAGTCAGCCCTGTTGACGGGAATTGTTAATTGATTTATGTTTATATTTGTGCAACATGTTGGCTGTCGCGCTTTCGCCTTTCGCTGCTCACGCGAATTGCAGTCCAAAATTTTGGCAGCGGGCAAAACGCTTGCGGTCTCATTGCGCTAGATGGGTGAGTGTGTAGATGTGTGTGTGTGTGGAGGGGACTCGATACACTAACAGACAACAAAAACAAAAACACTGCGCCACGTTAATTGAACAACATTCGACAGACGCAAGCAGAGAGGGAGAGAGAGAGAGAGGGAGGGCGACTCACAACTCAGATTCCACTCAATTTCAACGTTAGCGGCATATTTGCGTGTAATTATATCAAAATTTAATACAGAGACACGCGTGTCTCTCTGTCTGTGTGTGTGTGTGTATTTGCCATATCAGTGTTGCAAAAAGGCAAATATAAACTTTTGTCTTGCCAACGCCGCAAGCGACAATTTGCAATGCGTTTGCGGCTTCGATGCGGATGCGGAGGGTTGCAGCCAGCTGTGTGGCATGTGGCACACTCTGCCAGCAAAAAGAGAGAGGGAGTGGCATTGTGGGCGCAGATCGCCTTGTGGCATTTCCAATACGCAACATTTGTTTGTTTGCCAACGTTGCCCAATAAAAATATTTAACTTATTTGCGCTGCACAAACAAGGCAAAGCGCGCGACGATGCCGCCTCACCTGCCTCGGCTCGGCTACAGCTGCCAAGCGAATTCGGCACGAATTCGATGGATGAAGCTGAAATGAAAATTTTGCTGTAGAATTAGACATGATTTCTGAGAGTCGAAGCGCTAAATTAGTGCGATTCGAAGAGCTGAATTGGTTGGGAAATAATTTGTATATTTTAATTGAATACCCTAAGCAATGGGTGGGTAGAGCATATTAGAATTATTATATTATATTATATCGAAGAGCTGAATTGGTTGGGAAATAATTTGTATATTTTAATTGCAAATTGTCTTTTATTATTATTGTGGGTAAAGTCAATTTAAGAGGCTAAAAGGAGGCATTAGCGAACTTATAAAGATAAAGGTCAATGCCTCCTTAGCCTCTTAAATTGACCTTACCCGCATTAATATACCCTACCCTCACATTAATATACCCAATTCTTAGGATATTCAAAACCTTAACTAAATTGATGCTTAAGCGGCAGCAAGAGCTGAGCTTCTTCTAGCCATCGTCTTTCTGGGTGACCAAAGCTAAGCTAGAGACTTGAAGTCTTAGAGCCAGTTGCTTCTTTAGCAGTGGCTGATCTTATATAATGGAAATTCAGGGTATTCTGGCTTTATGGGCATGCATGTTACAGTCAGAAAGAAGCGTGCCAGACCCCATAATTTATTTATTTATTTTTTGATGAAGACAACCTGAGTCGCTATGAGTCTATCCGTCTGTCCACGACTTGCTATTTTGAATGCATATTTCTGTTCCTATGCAGTGAGAGTTAATCATGGACTATACTTACTGATTCCATTTCCTTATGAGTTCTCTCAAGTATGAACATGGCATTGACAGCCTTCTCCTGAGGCCTTCAAGTGGACTGTGGACAGCTTCAACGTCATTTCGACCAAGTGCTAGTGCTATGCTAGGTTTCTCTTTACTTTTTTCACCAGTTTATTGATATCTATAATATATAATATAATCCTTATCTAGGCTTATTTATCGTAGACTACTTTATATTAGCACGAATCATAGGAATAAAAATATTCATGTCGATCAATAGGTCGACAGTCGAATGGATTTATAGAAACTACAGTTCATACGTAAAAAGAGCTGGTTCATTGATTCACTAGTTCATTTCAGTTCATATGTAAAAAGAGCTGGCTCATTGATTCACTAGTTCATTTCAGTTTGTTCATTGATCCCTCACATGATTCATTTATTCATATCAGTGAGCTCGCCAACCAAACTCATTTCGAACTCTTTGAATCAAAACTAACTGGAGCCAAGTACAAATGGCAAATAAATAAAAGAAAAATATTATGATATGGAGAAACTCCTCAAGTTCTTTAGTTCCAAATATCCCGATATATATATTTATAAGCAATAACTATTATTAATTCAAATTGCTGGCCAACCGAATCGCAATTAATTTGTAAAGTGTCTTGGCCCAAAACGTGAATTGAGCGAGGCTCCTCAAGCGGAATCAATGCACTGCGCCCGGACCCGTCAAAGTCAATTTAGTTGGCAATTAATGCATGTTGCCCGAATATACCTGAGGCTCAACTCCAATGCGAGGCAGAGCCGGACGCAATCGCTGTGCTAACTGCTTGGCTGCCGGAGCATATTCGATCCATGGCCGAAAGTGGCAATCAGCAAGAACAACACCAATAAAGCCGCACCAACATGTGCATGCATGTGTGTGTGTGTGTGGGTGTGTGTGGGTGTGTGTGTGTGTGTGGGTGTGTGTATTGGTATGAGTATGGCCGCCACGCCCTAACGCCATGTCGACACCTATTACCATTCATTGACTTTGGCCATGTCCCTGGGGTGTCATCTATGCAGGTCGCTTTGGTTTGTCGTTGTTGCTGCTGCTGCTGCTGCTCGTTGTTGTTGTTGTTGTTGCTTTGCTTGTCTGTTGGCCCACACTTTTGATTGCATTTTCACCGAATCCAACGACCGTTTGCTAATGTCCTTCGATAAAGCCGGCAAAATCAACACCAGCCGCCGCTGCCGCTGCCGGCCTTGTCAAAATGCGGCTAACGGGGTGGTGCGCGAATTGATGGGGCGGCGGGGCGGTGGGGCGTTTGTTGTGGGCGATATGGGATATGAATATGGCAATGGCAATGGCAATGGCCCTGGCAGCACGGCCTCCGTTTTCATTTGGTGTTTGATTGGATTTTCAATTATTCATTATTATTGGTTGCAATTTACCTGGGCCCGCTGCTGTTGACACTGCGGATAAAGCACGGCGGACATCGGACCGAGGACGCCGGACTCTCTTCCTACTTGCAGATTCGAAGTCCTGTTAGCCCTAAAGTGACAACGCATTGATTGCGTTCCATCAGCAGCAACAGCAACAGCAGCAGCAGCAGCCGCAGTCAGTTTTCCGAGTCATCAAATTCCAATTGCATCATTAAACAGAATACTTAATGCCAACCCTTGTAGCTCACCTTTTTTTCGCTCAGTGTACGTCTAGCTAAGGTCATTTGCATGTTGTGCTCCGGCGTGTCAGTGTTTCGTTTGGCAATTTGATTTGAATTTGTCTTAATGCTTCGAGGAGCTAATTGAAGTTGGGTTAATTGAGTCGGCTCGGAAATCTTTGAGCTTTGATCTTTGAGTTTGAATCTTGAATAGTTGATCTTTGAGCTCGGATCGTGGATATTTGATCTTTGAGCTTTAATCTTTGGTCATTGATCCTTGATCTTAGATATTTGATCATTGGTCATTGAACTTTTAGATTTGATCTTTGATTCATGACCTTCAACCTGTAATCTTAGGTATTTTATCTTGTATATTTGGTCTTTGATCTTTGAGCTTTAAGCTTTGATATTTGTTCTTTCAACTTTCATCTTAGATCTTTTAGCTAGCATCTCAGATCTTTGATCTTCGATCTTGAATCCGTGATTTTTTATTTTAGTTCTTGGTTCTTTAATCTTTGAGATTTGATTTTTATTTCTATTTTCTAATTATTTTATTTATTATTTTATTTATTTTTTTTATTATTTTTTATTATATATATTTTTTATGATTTTATTTATTTTTTTTATTATTTTTATTATTATTATTATTTTTTATATTTTTTTTTATTGTATTATTTTTTATATTACTTTTTCGCCTTATATCACTTATTTAGGTATATAGATTAAATATTTTTATCTGATTATTTTTTTATCCTCTTTAACTTAATAATTTCTTAAATATTAAATAACTTTTTAAATATTTAATAATTTTTTTAAAAATATTTTTGCATTGCGAATTTGTATTTTTACTTTCGATCTATCTAAAATCAAAGCAATTAATATTTCGCTTTGGCTTCTCTTTTTGCTTACACAAATTCCGCACGCGAATTCGAAGCTAAGATCATCTAATGCGAGAGCTTTAAATACTTTATTATTTTATTTCATTTAATTATGCTTTGCCTCAGCTACAGTTTGGCCTTTTTTATTTATTTATTTATTTCTTCTTTTTTTTTTTGCAATATGTGTGCGTCCGTCCGTGCGCCGCCCGCTGGCCGAGTTAAACAATTATCTTCTGCGTCGCCGGTCAGCGTCATCGACATTGGTCGGCGAACGAGATCGAGCTATAAAGATAGCCGAGCAGAAAACAAGCGAGCGAACGGACACCGACAAAGCGTTTCGAGTGTGTTCAGATTTGTTGTCGTATTTTTATTGGCATTCGACTGGCCCGGAGCGAGAGGCCAATTTGATTTTACGACCATTTCAGTTCATATGATATCATTTTGCATCGCATTTTCGGTATTCACTTGCTAGACGACCTCTTAGCAAATACGAAGCCAGAGCGGGCAGCTTGTGGAGTGATTGGCCAGGAAATACCCTAGACGAGGCGAGAGAGAGAGAGAGAGAGAGAGGAGAGAGAGACAGAGAGAGAGAGAGAGAGAGAGAGAGAGAGTTGATAGATATATTTATGAAAAGAGTTAAAATATATATGATTTATATATACCCTGCCTAAGAGGTAGTTAAAGGCCTTAATAAATATGTCCTTGAAACAGAGAGAGAGAGAGAGAGAGAGAGCTGTGGATCGAGTTGATATAGGTATATTGATAAATTGATATATTTATGATATATAAATGGGGTTGGAATGGTGCTAACAATGTGGTTGAAGTTGATAGATATAGTCATGAAAAGAGTCAAATATATATCTGACTTATGTATACCCTGCATAAAAAGGTATTTAAATATATATCCCGCCTTTAAGGTGCTTATATACAATTTCATTTCATAGAACAACTTCAATTTATAGACAACACATATACCCCACTCTTATAGCTAGTTACAGGGCATGGGCCAAACACTTGACTGGCGGCTACTTGTCTTTTATGCTCATCGAGCGCGACAATAAATTAAGTCAAGTGTAGCGTTTAATTGATTTTACTGACCAAAAACGATTCTAATCATAGATTAAATATCGTTAAAACAATACAAGCACAAGCTCAGGCCCAGCCAAAGGCACAAAGAACAACACTCAACAACAACAACAACAACAGACTTGACGGAGGACAACACTAAAGGACAACCGCTTGACCAATAAAGTCAACAATCAAATCAAACAGCCGCCGCCACACCCACAGGCAGACGCCCTAAAAATGTGCCTGGGGCGACGGTTGGGCAAACAAATTTGTCCTTGTTGTTATTGCTGTAATCGTTGTTTACCAATATGTAATCCTTAGCAGCAACAGCAAGACAACAAGCCCCACGACCCCGCCGTGCGGCCTGTTTGGCTTTTTGAATTTCAATTGGCTAGCCGAGAGGGAGAGATAGAGAGTGGGGGCTTTGGCTGACTTTAAGCTTGGCTGAATACTATTTAATGCCCGTTTCTATATGATATATCCTATAACATATAAAAAAGAGCTAGAGAGAGAGAAAAAAAAGAGGAGTGGAAAGCGCCGCGTCGCTCGCTAACGAATCAAATAAATTTGTTGGTCAATTAAAAAACTGCAAAACGCGCACAATTTCCACATGTGTGGCAACAACTGCAACAACAACAGCAACAACAACAACAACAATAACTAACCTTTAACCAACCAGCCCCGCCCTACACCTGCACCCGCTGATGCTGCTGATTTTTGCTCTAATGGCTGCCAACGCCAAATGAAAAGCGAAGCACGGGGAAAAAAACACAACCAAGTGGAAGAGAGAGAGAGAGAGAAAAGAATTGCGTTACAAACCAATTTTTTTTCGTCTGCATTCAGTTTTTTATGCACACACACACACATGTATATACATATATATACCATCTCTATATATATATATATATTTTTGTTTTACAGCATTTTCACGATTCTCACACGTTGTGACTTTTTGTGACTAGCTTTTGGCCAATTTTTTTACTCCTCGCAATTTTTTATGAGTTTTATGTCGGATTTTTTTCCCGTTCAACTTTGGCCGTAAACTAACTTTGTAGGGTTTGATAGGGGGCGAGGGGGAGAGGGTCCCGGTCTGCCATTCGACGAGCGGCAGCAGCGACAAGAGGTGGCGCGTTAGTTATTAGTCGGGTCCGCCCGGGGTGAGTGAACATGCGAATAGCTCTCAGCCCGAGCCGAATGCAGTTGGAGCTGCAATTTAAAGCAACCTGACGATTTGCCCTTTTTGCCGGATTTCCTTCCTTTTCCTTTTTTTTCCGTACCTGCAGACTTTCGATATTAACATGCATGGATGAAAATTTTAATGGTGTACAGCAGATAACATTTTTAGTTTTAACTTATATTTGAGCAAGTTGCATTTGATCTCTTGAAGTCGAGGGCGTATATTGGAGGTATTGGCTGGACGTGGCCTCATCTAAAAAACTTGCTGTAAAAGATGCTAAAAATGATATTTTTAATAGAATATTATTTGATATATCTATTATAAATTTGTTTATAATTCGCAAAAGATTTCTTTTGTCTTAAGCCCGTACATTACCTCAACCCAACAAGGATTATATAAAAAGCTTTTTTTAGACTTATAAAGATGGTTTATTTAGACAATTTTTAATAAATAGAATTCCACTAAAATAACACTTGCAAATTTTGGTTAGACGATCGAAGTCTTCGTGTAATTCGCTCCATTGTATGATAATGATGAGTCAGCTTTTTGATTGAATGGATGCGACAGACGTCAGAGAATTGTCACATGTGGAGTAAGGACGCCAGTAATGCACCAGCTCATTGCGTAACACGATTATATTCAAAGATAATCATGGTAAATTTCACTTTGTATACTGCTGCTACTCCATTTTCACCGCTTCTCATGTATTTAAAGACGAAATTCGCCACGATTAGGATAATTGTATAATTTTGAAGGCAACGCATGGTTAAAAATATATGTTTACAAATTTATATCGAAATGATTTCTGGGGCATGAAATTCACATCATCTCAGCTTCAAACATATGGGCCTACTTTGTTCTGATTTTTGTTTAGCCAGAACTAAAAATTACATCCGATATATAGACTATCGTATAGTTGTAGATAGTTGTTGACATACGATATATTGACTATCGTATATAGACATATATGTCTATGTATTGGGGTTTTTTTTTATTACCACACAAAATTAAATTATTATAAGACATATGAATATACTATATCGACAGATATGTCTATGTATAATGGTTTTTTTTATTACCAGACAAACTTAAATCATTATAAAATATATGAATATACTATATCACTTTATTAGTTGCTCAATAATGTAACGGTAAAGCAGTTAAGTTGGCAGCGATAAAAATTTAATGCCATTAGCTGTAATATAACGGAGTTACTTAATAGACTTAATAGTATTGGAATATCATATATATATATTTATAAAAAAAATCTAAGTTTATAGATAGACTATCAATTCATCATTTTCCAATCGAACCTCTCTTAAGAATAGCCCATTTATATTTATTTATTTATTTTACTGAGTATTATAAGTATTGTCTATATGAAAAATCTAAATATATAGATAGACTATCAACTCATCAATTGCCAATCCCAAGAATTCCTCATGTATATATTTATTTATTTTACTGAGTATTATAAGTATTGTCTAGGTAGCTAGTATCTAGCATCGTTTAAGTATCGTCTAGGTATCTAGTATCTAGTATCGTCTAGGGTATCTGCTCAGCTGTCAGTGCCATCGCGCGCACTTTGTTTAGGCTCTAGGTCCCTGAATTCGGCATCTGCATTTGGTTTTTTGTTCCATTTGTAGTTTTGTTGCTGGTCATCTGTAGCCGTTCCCCGATTGTTGTCCAAAATTGACAGCGTCTGGCTGTGGCTGCCCCTGGGCGAGAACTATATAAAAATGTAGCGCAATTTACGGCTAACGTTGTGCATTTTGGGTGGCAGCAGCAGCCGGAAATGCCAGCCCTTGCCCAACTCGGGCTCCTCATCAAGCCAAACGGCTGCCAATTTCATGCTACGCTTTGCATTTGTGCCTTCGGAGAGCTTCCCTCCCTCACCCTCTCTCGGTTCTTTTTTCTCCCTTTTTTTTGTGCCTCCCCGTGTGTGTGCTCTCTGTCTGGCATCCCGCTCTGGCTCCGACAGCTGTGCTGCGGCTACTGCGCCTGCTCGAACTGGGACAGCGTATCGATAGCTGATGGCTGATAGCCAATAGCCAATAACCAATAGGTAACCCACCTCTCTTTGCCGTGCTCTGGGCGTGCCCAGCGCTGATTTCTTCTAGGGGTAGTTGTGCCTGATACCGTAGCCCGTTGGAGCTAAGCGAGCGCCGCAATGCCGCAAGCGGAACGTCCCACTTCGCCCGAGGATCAAATATCCGACCAGTACTTCATCTATCGTCTGGAGCATGACCTCTACGAGCTGTTCGAGGAGCAGCAGCTGCTCCTGGACATTGTGGCCCAGCAGCAGGAGCGTCTCGAGCGTCAGCTGGAGCTGCAACGCGTGCTTACGGTTGAGCAGTCCGGGCCCGCCAGGCCCCCGACTCCAGTGCCCGAATTTCTGGAGCTAGATGAGAACGGCGCTGAGGTGCCGGAGGAGCGCCCTCCGTCCGTGGAGTCCGATTCGCTGATCATCACCGAGTGGAACGAGTCGTCCGATGTGCTGGTGAAGTACCCGGACCAGGAGAAGAGCCCGGACCAGGCGAACGGCCCGGAGCAGGTGAACGGCCTGGAGCTGGTGAATGGCCAGGAGCTGGTGAACGGCATGGAGTTGGTGAACGGCCTGGAGCTGGCCAAGTTCTCGGAGCTGGTGAAGTGCTCGGAGCTATCGAAGTGCCCGGAGCTGGTGCCGCCAGTCCCGCCGCCACGCTGCATCTGCACCCATGCGCAGCAGCAGGCGCGTCGCATCTGTCGCCCCTACATGGACGAGGCGACGGCGGCCAAGTGCACTCCGCCCAGGCGCAGCGGAATGGGCTACGATGTGCCCTTTCCCTATCCCAAGCGCATGGCCAAGAATCGCGAGCGTCGCGCCCTGTGTAAGTCGAGCCCCAGTCGTGCAGCCGCTGCTCCGTAATCCTTTCCCAAAATCCTTTCTCTTCGATAGATATCTTCACGCTCGTCGACAATCTCGTGCTGCAGCTGCAACGCTGCATGAATCTAGCCGCAACGGGCGGGCTGCCCTTGCCCCTGCCCCTGGCGCTGCCCCTGTGCTCGCCAGAGGCAAATCAATTTGTCGTCGCCAAGCTGGAGCCCAAGGAGCCGCCAGTGCGCGCTGCCAGTCCACAACGCTCAATGGGCGCCCTGCCCAAAATCAATCAGAATCCCATGGGGAAGCCTATCAAACGCGTGCCCCGCCCAAAGGCTGCCAAGCGCGGAAACAGTGAGTTCAGAAAGTCAAGTACAGTAAAGCCTTCGAGCAGGTATTAACAAGTAAGAAAACTCTAGTCGGGCGTGACCGACTGCGCTCTGTCGAATCTGTGTTTTCATAGAATTCGGGGGAAATTGGGGCCGGTATCCAAAATATAAAAAAAATTCAAAATTGCATAAAATAAATATAAAGCTAAATACAAAATTTGGTGTCACTAGCTTAAAAGATGGGCAAGATATAATTTTGTAACTGAATTTCGATTTTGTTTTTTATCGATAACAATTAATTGGGAATCAATTTTTTAAAACAAACTTGATCTGCGCGTGCTATACACGGACCTACGAAAAAATTCCAAGCCTCTAGCTCATATACAGGCTGAAATCGGCGCGTTCAAACATACGGACGGACGGACAGACAGACGGACAGGGCCAAATCAATTTCTCTTGTCGTCCTGATCAAGAATATATATACTTTATGGGGTCTGCCACGCCTCCTTCTGCCTGTTACATACATCCAACAAAAACATTATACCCTGATTTCCCATTTTCAATGGGCTCAGGGTATAAAAAGTGAAAAATTCCATTGCAGAGCCAGGAAAAGGCGGAGCAGAGCAGCCGGAAGCTGAGATAGATTTGGATTGTGAGCTCGGCATGGATCACATCGAGAAGTATCGCGCCAATCGCGTACGCGAGGACGGACGCAACGTCTACAATGGCGCGGCCATGCGCCCGCCCATGGCCAATGCCCAGGAGCTGATTTGCATGGGTAAGTGAGCTTGCCGTGCAGCAGATCCTTTGATGATTTCATATGCATGCCGCCTCCAACGACAGGGCGCCATGGCATTGACGGCGGGGTGCTGGCCGCCGCTCTGGCCTCGATGGACATCGGCGTGGAGAACAATGGACCGCAGGACATGCCGCCGCTGCTCGACTGGTATGACAACGGCATGGCCGTATCCGACATTGTGCTGGACACGCGTCCCTGCTCGCCCGACGGGCCGCAGTTCTCGATGCAGCCGGACGGCCCGCAAGGCAGCGGCTTTCTCAATATGATGCCCAGCACCTCGGCTCAGGCACGTGCCCTGTCCATGGGCATGCCGATTCGTGCCGAATCCTTGCGCTCCTCGTCGCCGCCGCAGTCGCCGATCGATATGGGCTCGCAAATGTTTCTGTTGCAGCCAGACGGCCCCCTTGATCCGATGCATCCCATGTCAGGTAAATATCGATGTGAGACAATATATATATATATTTATATTTATATATGTATTTATATATCTATTATACATCTATATTTTATCTGAATACAAATTATTATCAAAGTTCTTCATTATCATTATCTTAACCTATTTTCATTTATTTTTGTAGGTCGTCTCTCGGGGCTGTCCACTTATCCGTTAACATTCGAAGATGAGGAGGAGGGCAAGATGATGGAACCGGGAGATCCGGCCGATAGCCGCCCATTGAACTACGGGCCCGGCGTGTTCTCGGCAGGTGAGTGCAGCTGCAATCGCTGCTTACCCCAAAGATTTCAAATAACAATCTGCGTCTTGTGTCCGCACTGTCAACAGAGCCGCCGTCATCGCCGACCATATACAGCGTCTTCAACTATGACAGCGTTAACTCTTTGACCAACCCGTCTGATGACAAGGATGACAACGGCAACATGCCACCCAACGAAATGGATGTTCGCGGCCAGGAATATGCAGATTCTGAAGGTGGGACCATGAATACATTAAGCTTCTATATATATACATAAACATAAATACGAATATATAAGAATAATCTTAGTCTGTTATATATTGGAATGTAGATGGAGCAGGAGGCAGAGCCCGATCTTGTCTGCCTATCCTTACCTATCCGTCCCTTTGGCCATCCTTCTCTCTGTCTATTCGTTCTTTTATCTATTCGTCCGTCCGTCCGTCTTTCACGTTGTCCTTTCGTCCTTTACTTCGACTGTCAGTCTGTCCGTTTAAACGCCGCTATCTCATAAACCAGATCTTCCTGCTCAACCCATTTCCTTATTGCCAACTATAATTGATATGATAAAATAGTTTAAAGTATATCTCGAAAGCTTAGGACTTATCAATTCATAGACTTAAGGTATTTTGAGCTTGGGTTTTTAGGATTTGGAATGCCTTTACCTTATTTCTCAAGAATGCAAATACTAGAGATTTATGCTTAGGCAAAGATGTCATAAGTACTTTCAAAAGCTATTCATTAATTAAATTACCTTTGAAAGCCCAAAATCTCAGTCGAAGCGTCGTTGCTGCAGAGTGCGTGGCCAGTCTTCGAGGTATCTGCTAGTCAGGCACGCCCGACTGTACCTTTCCCACTTATTTTTAATGTATTTCCTTTCATTTCTTTTCTTGCAGGCTCTCGTTAAAAACAATTATGATGAAAAAAAAAAAGATGAGTAAAAACTCATAATACTATATACTATATACCATTTATCTATCAACTATATTATCTATACACCCGCGCACATTGGAGTGCTTTAATTCGTGGAACACGATTAAAATGTAAGTGTGTATATATATATATATCTATATTCATATCTATGTGTTTTTAAGTAAATATATATACAAATTCTTAAAATCTTGCAGATAAACGTGACATCAAAGATACTGAAAAGATCTGTTATCGTATATTTACTTACACATGTTTTAAACATAATATTCAGGCAACTATGCTTGGTTGCGAAAACAACTTTCTTCGGATGAAAGGATTCATAAATAACACAACAACGTGCTCTCGATTTGAGTTTCAATATCAAAGTGTTTTCGTTCTGGAAGTGAGACGAAGCACAGGCAAGGCGAGCATTAGCTGAGTGAGATTTCGCTACGCACAGCTACAACATCAAGTGCCGCCTTTATTATTTGGAATGCTTTTCTAAATAACCATAAAAACATTTAACACAAAATGAAGAACATTATATATCCATTAATCATTCATACTTTTTTTTTAAATAATAAAAACTTGCTGCTGCAACTCGAAAGAAAATACATAAAAAAAATACTTTTCAAAAAAAAAAAAATGTAAAAACGAATATGCTGAAAACTTTTATTATCAGGGCAACAAAAAAGTCGAATTTTTTTTGCTTTTTTCTTTATTGAAATTGCTTAATGCTTATATTTGATATATGTAACCTGATATATAAAAATAAAAAAAAGTTAAAAACCAAATAGCAGTCTTCGTTTTTTAAAAACATATTTATTATCAATTGAAAATCTCTTTAAATCAAATCGAAACAATGGTCATCATTTGCCATCGTTAGTCTAGTCAAATTAATTTGCTGTGGGGGAGCTACCTCAGCCGCCTTCAGCTGAAATACCAAAGATAAAGAGAGGGAAAAAAACAACGGCAAATGATAACATTGAAATGGCAAATGGCGAATGGCAAAATGGGGCATCAAATCAAAAAACAATTACGCGGCAAATGACATTATCAAATGTCAAATGTCATGTTTGAAAAACAGTTGTTGTTGGGGCTGCCCCACCACCCACGCCCAACCCCACAAATTACCCCAGAACCCAGAGAAACCCTCAGAGTTTGAATGGAAATGAAAAAAAAAAGACAACAGGAGACAAGAAAATGCAAAGCAGCATCAAATTTGTTCAAGGCAATTTTTCAATTCATTGAAGTGGAATCCATAAGAAATAAAAAACCGCCGAAGAGAACCGAAAAGTCGAGGTCTGCGAGCGATTTTAGTCGCGGGCGAAACGCGCCAGCATTAAGCGCCACTTGACTTATGGCCCGCGCCGCTGTAGCTACAGCCGAAGCTACTGATACACATCCCCACAGGACGAGCACAGGACTTTGTCGTGACCCCAGAGCAGCCACTTCCCTTTCCAGCCCCCCAGACCCCAGTCAAACTTAACAAGCAGCTGCCCGTCTGTCTCCATAGTCCATAGTAGTATATCTCAAATCAAAATCTAGATTTTTGATTCTTTTATGCACGCGTATTACTTAGACCCCTCTGCTCAGCGACCATCATTTGGCTGGTTGGCTGGGTGGTTGGGTGGTCGCTTTGGGTTGGGTGGGGCAGCTCGTTTGTTGTTCGTTGTTTGGCTGTTGTTTGTTTGTTTGGTTTCTTTCGGTCTTTTGAATTGGTTTTCGCTTTAAGCTCCTCGCTTGTAAATAATCCTTGGCAGCTTTCCTATTGCTTTTCATTATTGGTAGCCGTATTCCGCTATTACAGCGGTAAATATTGTGGCCGACTTTAAGGTAAGCTATTGGCAGCTAAATTAATGCTAGCTCTCTCTCTCTCTGTCTGTTAAATCTATATAGATGCATAAAAGATATATAGAGGAAATTAACGCTATCTGCTTGCATTTGATACTTATTGAACGATGCACAAAGAAAGCGAAGAGGGTAGGAGGGAAATAGAGAAGAGCAAGAACTGAAAACATTTTTATAACTATTCAAGTAGAAATCGATTTCACATCAATATCATATATCTCGAACCTCCACTGCGCCTCATCAGTAGAGTCCACATTTAACGGACTCCATCAATGTTGCATATTTTCTACATCATTTCAGCTTTCGGCCTACAATTGTTTTTCTGTTGGACTTTTCTTTATGCTTCATCAACTAAAATATAACAAAGTTTTCAATTATTTCAAAAAATATTTTTGAAACATTTTAGAAAAAAAAAAAGCTTACAAAAGAAAAATTTGTTAAAAATTAGTCATCAGCTTTCAGTGGTTTCTGCTTTCATATTGCATATATTCTATATTTTTGAAGCTGTTATCCTATTAAATATTTTTTATGGCTCTCAAGCTATTGTCCTAACATTTTTTTTCTTTCGACCTTTCATTTATTCTTCTTCAAATATAGATACATTTAGTTCAAAATCATTTCAAGAAATATTTTAAAAAAATTTTTAAAAAAGCTTTAAAAAAGTTTTCATTAAATTGGTCATTAGCATATCGCACCAAAATTCGAATGTAAGTATCTCGATCAATTTGGCAACTACAGTTTCCAAATTTTTTGGGTAGGTTATACAATAAGTCTTCTCTGAGAACAATATAACTTTAAAAGCATATGTAATTTTATCTTTGGAGGAATAATCACGTAGTGTATATATCAGTATTACAAGCTCATGCCTCAGTTCGCTCAGTTTTCACATCTTTCTCCAAATGGCTGAACCAAAATTCCCTGATTTTCTACAGATATTTTCTTAGACTGGCTTAATATACCATAACATACACTGTTACCTTTTAATGCTAGTCCTAGAAAACAATGTAAATATATAAGGCTACATAAGTGATTCCTAAGCTCTAATATGCTTTAGCAACGTTCGCTTGGCAAATGGCATCAATCGATTAAGTGACGTCGGAAGCTTTTGCGTTTTTTCATTAATTTTTCACTTGATGAACGTGATAAACTGATTTCTTAGCTGGCAGCCAGAGAGGCTGTCATTATTTTTATTACACATTTGTATGCATGCGTGAACGGACTCGTAGCGCCCACACCCACTGCTGCATGCCTTCATTTTGGGCTTATTGAACAATAAATGATTATTGTAATTTATTTGAGCCTGGTGGCAGCCAGTCATTAGTCCGCTAACCGTATCATTTGCGAACTGAAAACTATTAAGGATGGCCCTCAGCAGGACGTGTGTGTGTGCTGGCTGATGTCCTTTGGTTATGGTAAACTTGACTGCCATTAGTCGTGAACGCACATATGTCACAACCTTCTCCGCACCGAGGAAAACAAACAAACAGACGAAAAACAGTCGAGAGTGAAGGAAATGAAAATGAAAAATGATCTCATAGCCAAAGCAAAATTGCATGATGTTGGCCAGGGGCCCGTTTGAAGAGGTGTGGCGGCATTCATCCAATTGCCATAATTTATCTGTCACATGTCGAATGTGTGTCAACGTCAACCCACCGGCCACCGACCACCGGCCGGCCACCTACACACGTCCACTCCAAGCGCCCTCATCGCCGGCCCACCCACCGGGCTGGGATCATCTATGGCAAGGCTGTCGGTCAGTTGTCATTAATATTTATTATGTCACATGCATGCAAGTCTAAGGGTCCTGAGCTACCCGTCCGCTCGACTCTTCGGCTAGCCGTGCGCCGTGTGCCGGCTCCTGGCTACCGGCTCCAGCTCCAAACTCCGATTCCGATGCCGATTACGTGCCGGGGCATTTGCTGTTTTGCTATTTTAATATGCCACATGCATATGAGAGCAGCCCAGGCTAAGCGTATTACAATCTTTAGCTTTTTACCAGCCCCAACAGGCCTCGCCTAGTCCAGACTCGATGAGACCCGACGAGTCTTGTCGCATCTTTAATCAAACTAATTTTTGTTTAGACTTAAAGTCAGCTTTGAGCTAAGCCTGAATTGAACTTTAGTTTAGATTATTTATTAAGAGCAGTGGAAGAACTTCCAGGAGAGACAAGTTGAAAGATTTTGTTACTAGAATTTTGTATCATATTATAAGGATCATAGATTCAAATCCCACTTAAGAAAAACTCTTAACTTTCAGAAGAGAAAAGTTGATTTGGATTTTGTTAGTTGAATTTTGTATTATATTTTAAGAATCATAGATTCAAACCCCACTTAAGAAAAACTCTTAATTTCCAGAAGAGACAAAGTGAAGGATTTTGTTAGTAGAATTTTGTATTATATTTTAAGAATCATAGATTCAAATCCCACTTAAAATATGACTCTTTTCTTATACATGATATGATATGATATCCAAAAGTAGAATAAATATTATACATATATTAAAAAAATATATACATATAATATATCTAGTTTCCCTACATATTCCCCTTGATATTCCAACCTCCTCAATTGCTTCAGCTCCGATATTATTCATAATATTCATAATATCCAAATGAATATTGAGATAGATTCCATTTTTTCTGATCTAAAAAACGAAAGGACGCAAAAACAAATGGATTGTATTCCTTGCTGTTGGGGGCGTGGCGCGCATGCACGCATTGCCGCTTTGATCACTAACTAAGTCTAAGTACCTGGGCGCCCGCCACGCCACGCCCCGTCCCGAGGCCAGGCCAGACAGTGGCCCCTGATGACCCCAGACGCCGCACAATGGGCTCATTAGGCGTTTAATGGAATACGTAATGCCGGGCCAGTTGATAAAGTGTCCAGTGGGTGGCTGAGCGCTACGATGGGCCCCTCGACGGTGGTTGATATGCGAGCGCGCGACCAAAACTAACAAACTAATCCAATATTTTTATTACGAAATGCCATTAAGGGTCATTGAATATTGTGGCATAATAAATAAATGGCCAGGCAACACACGCACATACACACACACACACACATGAGTGTCTGCTCTAAGTGAGAGTGAGAGAGAGAGAGAGAGAGAGAGAGAGAGAGAGAGAGAGAGTAGCAGAGCTGCTTGCGCCTGGGTTATAATCCCAGCTATCAACGGCATCATTATTCAAAGGCGGATTTACGCGGCGATACACCAAAAATGTTTCCATATAGATGAGAGTGGGTGTGCGTGTGTATGTGTGTGTGAGTGGACAACTGACACATATACATCAAAGCGCCTTAACTACCCGAACCGCCGTGACTGACTACTCCAAAGGAGATTTGGTTGTTGTTGTTGTTCTGCTTGGTTTTTCTCTCTATTCATAAGGTCTGTGGCGGCAACAACTCAATTGAAATAAATATTTATATAAAGCCATAGACACGTCTACACATATGGCTAGGCAGTAAGTATATCATATTATTTATAAATCGCATAGATTTAATTACCTTGGTTAATCCAGAGCAAATGCTTTCTCTATGTCTTTCATTTAATCAAAGCTGCATATCTGAGAAAATACTCACCTATTAAAGCTGGCAAGGTAAAAAAGAAGTAGATTTTCATAATGTATAAGCATTTCATTTCCTTTAAATACAATTGAAGAACTTATAGAGAGCTCGTAAGGGTTCCAGGATTAATTTCTATTTTATTGCAGCTAAAATATTTTATCAACATTGACATCAAGACTGATATAACGCTCAGTATCTAGATTTAAGAATTGGTATAGTTTCAATTACATATTATTTTTCTTCAGCAAAACTGTTCCAGTACATATCATATAAATAAAAAGTATATGTTCTATAAATAAATACTTTATCATAGCAGAAAAGACAATAATCTGTGGGCGCTAAAGCTGTCAAAATTTAAAAGCAAAAATAAACAACAAAGCCATTATACCCTGATTTCCCATTTTCAATAGACTTGGTGTATAAAAAAATATTATATGACATACACATATGTAAGTATTTAGTCAATTTTGTCCTACAGAGGTTATAAGGTTTTTTATTTGTAATAAAACTCAAATATACTATGATTGTCTTATTAAAAAAAAAGAGAATAATATACATGTCTTATATTTATATATATTTTATATGTATATTTCTATATGTTTCATTCAATAATAATAATTTATATCCAATCCAATAGTATTGACCTCAATCAGGTGAACTTCAATTTGTACAGCAATTTAAAATTTAGGCGCAGTTTTAAAGAGAACATGTCAACTTTGTAGACAACGATCAATGTGGAAAAAAAGAAATAAAAATGAAATAAATCATTCAGATTTTGTATGCATTTATAAGTAGAAATTTTCGCCTAAGTCCAGTAAATAAAATGTATTAATTTTCAAGTCCATAATAATATTATGGGACAGTCATTTGGGTCGATATAACAAATCTCCACTAATCACTAATACCATATAATGCAATATCAAATATAAAAGATAATATTCAATCCAGCCAATTATTACTTCACTGTATATTTATACACAATAGAGCTTAGAGTTGAGCTAGAGAACGGCTTAGCCTCACACTAGCTTTATAAAGAAATATAACTGTGGATAGCTTATCCACAATTGCAGAATACTTTCAACTATATTTCGTTTAGTTTTTAGGCTAATAAAATTGAATGAATTAATTTAATAAAAAATGTAATTAATATAATTTTCAATTTAATTTTCTTTCTATATACTTTAGTCTAAGTAGAAAAGGCTAAAGGCTGGAAATACCTTTAGTGTTCCCTATAAAAATATCTAATATAATGTAACTAAGATCAAAATAAGAAACACAAAAACTGATTCCCTCCTTCACCAATTTCAACTATCCCAAAATGCTCCCATCTCCCAGGCTCTAAGCACCTATCTATATCTCTGCATACCTTAACACCTCCTTTCTGTCGCTGATTAAGTTTGCTAGTTCCAACAAGTCATTTTGCAGCTGAAGCCCTGGCCGAGAGCAGCAGTCACCGAGTGCGCTTCGGGCGGGTCAAACGTGGCCTACAACGTGCGCTTAATTAGTCCGTTTTGTTTAAAGCGATTTTGATGACGATGTGGGGCGGATGCTCGTGTGCCATCAGCGCGCGCCCCACTTCGACTCCGACTGCGAGTCAGCCTCCTCCTGCAGGTCTCTCGGCCTTGTTTGCCGGCAATTCAATTTGCCGCCCGTGCACGTTATGTTATGTTTTTTTTTCCACCCGCCCCCTTTCGGCTGCTGGTCAACTGTGTTTGCGTATGTTAATCGAAATGTTTGGTGGGCGTGGCATAGCAGCCTGTTCTCCTTTGTTGTTGTTGCTGTTGTTTTCTCTTTTTTTAATGTTTCACTGTTTTTTCTCTCGTGCGCTTTCGCCCCATGCACATGTAACGCGGCTTTGTTAAACATTAAATGGAGGTTAATACCTGGCAGCACGTCCACTGCAGCAGCCTCCGATTGTGCGGGAGTCGGGCGTGGATCCCTGGCCGTGTTTGGCCTGGCCTGGCAGATTGTTTGCCCGTCTGCATGCAGACGGACACATATGCAAACGCATGCCACGCTCCGTGGACTGGGGCTGGGGCTGGGGCAGCTAATGTTATTGCCACCACATTTGATTGTTTGGCCGGCGTCGCATCGATGTCCGAGGGCAACAAAGGTCCTGGCAGGACTCGCGGCTCGATTGTTGTTGCAAATAGCCGAGTGATTTTACGGTTAATTGATTTTAAAGCGATTTCGCTTAAATGTTATCTGGCTTGTTACGCTCATCCACATTCGACTGGAGTGGCGTGGACTGGGCTCGTAATGGCCGAATGCGGACAGGTGCATGGGCACAAAGTAAATAGAAGAAATGTGCATAAGTATATATACCGAAAATATAATAAATATATAAAATGTACAAAATATAAGTGTAATGCTCAATAATAATTACAAACTCAACCATTTATACCATGTTTCGAGTGACAAAATCACGCAGTCCACTGGGTAGATCATTCAATTTGAGTGGAGTCACCGATGGCACCGGCTCCACAATCGGCTCTCCGCCGTCTGCCGAGCTCTTCTGTGATTTTCCGATCAAGTGGTAGAGAAGGACGTGCGCCGACTTCGGGGCTTCCAGGCTGTGAACCTCGTCGGGGCTTGCAACAGCCACATTGCTGTCGTTGAACTTAATCCAATTATTCTGCTCATCCCGGGCCACTATATAGTAGTGTCCCGCGTTAATGGAATAGCCAACGTGTATTATAGCCGCATTCAGACGGTAGTGCATCGTCGATGTCGGCTCCATTGTTTGCTTGTCGTACTCATTGAGCGTGATCTATGTGGAAGAGAAATAAGTTTGAGTATAAAGTCAATTGAGACTGAAGGGTTTCCCATCTGATTTGATGAAGGAATAGGGAGCAAATGGTAATTTTTATATTGCTGTCCCTTAGGAATAGAAGTCTCTGCGAGATCAAGTCCTTGACAGTATTTACTCCTGATAAATAGATCTCCTCTCCGCCTTTTCGATTTTCCTCTCAATTATCTTTTCTTGACTCTCTTACTCTTTATCTCCGCTGTCTCCAATCTCCCATCCACTATATCCTCTTTATCTCCTATATCTACTATATCTCCTATATCTCCTATATCCTCTATATCTCCTATAACTCCTATATCTCCTATATCTCCTATATCTCCTATATCTCCTATAACTCCTATAACTCCTATATCTGCTATATCTATAATATCTCCTATATCGCCTATATCTCCTATATCTCCTATATCCCCTAAATCTCCTATATCTCCTAGATCTCCTCTATCTCCTATATCTCCTATATCTCCTAGATCTCCTAAGTCTCCTATATCTCCTATATCTCCTATATCTCCTATATCTCCTATATCTCATATATCTCCTATATCTCCTATATCTCCTAAATCTCATATATCCTCTATATCTCCTAGATCTCCTATATCTCCTATATTTCCTATATCTCCCAACTCTTACCTTCCTTTTAGTATTTCCTCTCTCATCTCATCCTCATCTCTGCTCTCTACATTTTTCATTCGACTCTTTCCTCCTTGCTCACCCCTTTCTCCATCCTCTCTTCTGTCTCTACTATCGTCTCTCTCTCTAACTTATTTCTAGATTGATACTTAAGATATGTACTCACCACATCGTCATGAGTTATCTTATGCAATAGCTTCGTGCACCGTTGTGTGTCCTTATCGTAAATGTATTGCTTGATCGAAATAATTAGGTTGCGCGGTGCGCTGGTTATTTTAATTTGACGCTCTCCCTTGCAGTATGTGTCGCACTTAGGACACGCGTATTTACTGTCCCCATCGAGGATCTCGGCCGTACAGTGTAGATCAAGTAATTGTTGCACAGTGAAATGAGGATTTTGGGGTTTCTCTGTGATGTCAGACTCCGGAAAGGCGAGCTGCAGCTCGCGAAAGCTCTGGGGATTACGACTCTCATAGGAGCACGTGAGACATTTGTATATGTTGGACAGGCGGCCAGCGAACGATCTGTCTGTGATGGACACCTTATTGGTGTAGGGCAAGAGCAGATCTAAGGACTCAACCCAGTTGACCGTTTCGCCCTCCTTGTGTGGTGGCCATAGCCAACCCGTGATTTTCTCGTGCTCGTGCAAGAGATTGAGCAAATGTCCCAGATACTCGGAGCAGTCCTGCTGCAAGCCGCAATCAAACATCGACTGGTGCGTCGCCATCAGTACGGATTTCGGTCTTATCCTCTCGTAGTTCGAAAATTGCAACAGAGCAATCAGTCGTTGTATCTTCACAATCATTTTAGATGAGCTATCCAGCAGCAATAGCTGGCGAGTAAAGCTGAGCGGGCAGAAGGAGCTGGGGTAAGGCAAACGAATGTTTTAAGTGCAACACCTACTCAGGGGTCATCGACAGCGCTTGCAATGCGCAATTCATGTAGCAAGTATTGCCTAGATTGACCAATCCGGTGCGCGGATTGCCGCTGGTCGTGGACTGCTTCCGTAAATCAGAATTATTGTCAGACATCTTTATATATAGGCTGAAATAATATATAGAAACCTTTGCGGCCCAATTAGCTACCAAATACTTACCTCGAGAGCAGCTTTTGGGTGTAGATTTGTATTATTATTAAACGTTAACGAACAATGGATTTTCAATGAATTATGTCACAAAACTTTTATATAACTAATTTAAATATTATTATTCTATTTTACGTAGTTCCATATATATAAATATATTTTTCTGAATGTGTCTTACTCAACGTGTGCAACGCTACTGTGAAAAAAATTTCGAACGGATAGATGAATATGAGAAATCACATTCTATGCATGCCCCAGCATGCCCTGAAATGTCTTTTAAATCTCATTTCATGTAATTTTAGGAATATTGGAATCGATCCTAGATCTCATTGTCATTTTTGACTAACTTTAAATGTAAAATTCAGGGCATATTGGTCTGTTAAGATGTATGTAACAGGCAGAAGGAGGCGTGTCTGATGCCATAAAGTATATATATTCTTGATCAGGGCAACTAGCAGAGTCGATCTAGTCTTGTCTGCCTGTCTGTCCGTCCGTCCGTCCGTTTGTCCGTATGCTTGAACGCTTGAGAACCTGTAATAGTTAGAGATATAGAATTTTTTTTGGTTTCAAATAATCGACAACTATCTCTTTTATTTGTTATCGAATAAAAACATGACCAAAATTCAGTTATTAAATTATATTTCGCTGATCTTTTGAGTCACCAAATGTTGTATTTAGATTTATATATATTTAATACAATTTTTTATGGTACTTAATTTCATGTTTTGCTAGTATTTATTTTTAGCTTTTCTTATCTTAAAAATTAATTTAGTTATTAATTATTAAAGTGATCCTTGACGGCAAATAGTATTAAAATATTTCAAAACCTAGCCTCTGTCCTCTGAACAGTTGCTTGAGTTCAGTTGCTTTTAAATTTTTGCTTTACAGAAATTTTACTTTACCAACAATATTACGCTAGATAATTGCGAAAACTAGATACCGCCTCGGACTCAATTCGGTTAGATCAATTGATAAAAAGTACGGGGTTTGCTAGGCTATAACAGTTTTCGTAACAAGCTGCCAGTTCCAGCAGACTCAACCCTGGCCAAAAATTGCACTGGCCTGCTCATTAAAACAATAAAAGGCACACACACACCCATACACACACACGCACACACGTGTACACACACAGGAAGGGGGCAAGCCGAAGCCTAATTATGATTTTTCCAACTAACAGTGGTCGAGTCGTAGTACGATTTTTGGCCTTTTTTGTATGGAACAGAGGGGGGTAGGGGCAGGAGAGGCGGGATGTTGCCGACTATCATAAAGTCCGACTCCAGCTGTAGACCCCAACTGCTTGACCATTTTCCCCACTCTATTTTCATTACCATCTGTATCTCTATCTGTGCGTAACGCAACGTAATTACACAACATTTTTACTTAGACATTTCTCGTTTGGCTATTTGGCCATTGGTTTTACGAGCGTATTGCACTTTTGCGGCCATACAGCATAGAGCAACCCCCAAAAAAATAAGAAGAAGCCAAAACCAAAACCGAAACTGAAACCGAACCCAAATCCGTAACCAAAGCCCTGACCAGGCACCTGTGCTACGACATATATTTATATATACCATGTAGACAACATACCACTCACAGATACGACGTATCTGTCCGGTCCAGTTTGTCTCTCAGTCTGCCTGTCCATCCGTGCGTTCGTTCGCCCGTCCGTCCGTCCGTCCGTCTGGCATTATTAGCAGCTTGCGTGCAAAAGCATTTATGAAATTCTCAACCCTATGTGATTGTAGATGGTCCAGCCGTGAGACCGCTGTCAGTCTCTCGTTTAACATTTATGAGGCGACGCAAAATGATACGAAAACGTTTCGTCATAAACTTCAATAATCGTAAATATAGATTTCTCCCTGCCCAAAGGGCGGACAGTCGCCCAGCCATGTGCCCAGCCTGGCCTGCCCTCTCGCCTCCTCAGTCTGGCCGCTCCGTGCTCTTCTACTACGATGAAATTAATAGTTTTAGGCTTTCGCTTTCGCTTTCGCTGACGTGAGTTTGAGCGTCGCATTTCATTTTCATGCTGCCTGGTCAGTTATATTGCTCTACCCCCGTCTCTTGCTCCACTCTCTTCCACCGCCCCAGCTATTTGTGAGTTCCAGTTCCGGCTACATCTTACTCTCTCTCTCTCTCTCTCTTCGTTTCACTTCCGTAATGCACATTTATGTGTGTGCCGGCTACTGCCGACATTTTTATCGTTTCGTCAATGTCATAAATTCTGATCTAGTAGCTGAAATTGAACTTAATGCGTTGCTCTGCACCACACACATGCCCAGGAAACTAAGCACAACAACTATAGACCTTATCGTATATTGTGCTCATATTCTTTCCATTTGCTGTACTGCGTAAGTCTACTCGAGACCCTAACAAAGGCAGCCTAAAGTACAGTTGTGCTTGGTTTCAGCTCTTCTCTTCTCTGTTCTCCTTTTTCCTTTGTACCTTCTCCCTTTTGCCTTCTTGGATCTCTCCTTAGCCTTCTCTTTTTTCTCTTCTGTCTGCCATCTTTTGTCTTTCCTCTCCTGTCTTCCCTCTTTGGTCTTCCCTCTCCTGTCTTCCCTCTTCTGTCTTCCCTCTTCTATCTTCCCTCATCTGCCTTCTATTGTCTGTCGTCTGTCTTCGCTTTTCCTACCCCTTCCCCTTCTTCTCTCTTTTTTATTCTCCATTCTCTCATCCTTCTTCTGTCTTCTGCCTTCTGCACTTAGTCATCGGTCTCCACTATTCTTCATTCTTCATTCTTCGTTCTTCTTTATTATTTCTTCGCTCTTCTCCCCTCTATCTTCTTTCTCTTTCTTCTTTTCTCCCTTTTACTTTCTCCCTTCTTCATTATCAGTCTCATTTCTCTCTCTCATTCTTATCGATAATCTATGCTCGATAAATTATAATTTTCTTTGCTTTGCCCTCGAATTTCGTCGCGTTTCTTTCGAAGTGGCCGCTGGACAACCCCCAGATTTTGGATGGTACTGGCTGGTGATTCGACTGGTTATTTATGTGGCAATTAGCAGTGCATGCTTTTAGGCCCTGGACGCGCAATTTTAATGACCATTCGAAGCGCATTTCGTTGTTGGCACTTTATTTTTATTTATTTATACAAGCTGCTCGCATACCAATTGTTTGTATCGCTGTAGGACCGCGCTCTTATCAAGATGTTCGCTAGCCAGTTCTAATTGATAGGGCGGGCACGCCCACAGGCCCAGAATATGCCGCCCACCAGCAGCAGGAACCGTTCGATATTCGCGTGCTCATAATTTGCGCTGCAACCAAAACAGAACAAAACATAAACCAAAGACCCCCCAAAAAGAAAAAGCTGTCAACTCTGTGAATAATTAACTATTGATTGACTATAAGCTACCCTGCGAGTAGTGGGAATATTTGTGAAGAGAACTCGAGAAAGGAGTTGAGCGACAAGTGAAGACTTTTAATTTCTTTTATACGAGTATATACGAGAAGGGGCTGAATATATTTCTAGCTGGAACTAAGCTTAGGCTTAAAAGAGGAATTAAGAATATATAAATAGAACACATAAATAGGAAAGGAAGTAAATTTACATTACAGAGAAGACTCTACCAAAAAGACAAAATATTAAAAGAAAAAACCTAAAAATCCAAAACATAATTTCTATTATAAAAGAAAAGACTCTACCAGAAACTTTGATCGCTTTAAAATAAATTCCAAAAGTTAGAGTTTACATCTCTTGTATTATGATTCACATGCCCATCCATTACACTTTCCTATATTCTACAGAGTATATAGAAAAACCCACAAACACATTGTATGCTAAACTACGAAGCCAAGTACGAGTGTGTGGTATGATGACAGAGCTCGAAGTGGAACTGGAACTGGAACCGGGCGACGACGAGCGTAACGTGGCTCGAACTCTAACTCCGATTTCGATTCGGACGCCCAACGCCCAATTTTGGTTAGATTTGCACAATTGCCTGGTAGTTGTTGGCGTGTCGATCGCTCATAATTCGCGGCCCGACATGCAAGCAAACAAAATCGAAAATTCAGCACGAACATTATCGATAAAATTGCCATTAAGTTGAGTTTGTGAACTTCGCCCCACTTGGGCCCAGCCGCCTTATCGATAGTTCGCATCGGGCGTCGCGCCGCCAAAACGCAACGCTCGATTTGGATGATGAATGAAGCGCGATTAAACGGCCCAGATAGCCACGCTACTTCCATGCCGACCCCAGCAGTCCCATTGCCTGGCAAATTAAGGGTTAAACTCTGGCCCACAATTGTACGATTGCCGTGGCCGGAAACTAGGGGCCCGAGCACAAATGCCGATCTGATAGATACGTATATTTGCATATACATAGACCTATGTCTGATTCCAGTTAACCAGTTAACTCAAAGTTGCTTAAACAAATATGCATTAGCAACATTGGTATTAGGGCAGTTGAGATTTTGCCTAATGCCAGACAGAAACTTAGGAGGTCTATGAGGATAGAGAGAGTTTTTGATTATATTTATTATATAGTAATATAGTATATAGTTAAATATAGTAAAATAATAAAAATAATGTATAAATAAAAATAAATATTAAATATATTATTTTATTATATCTTTAAACTCGATGATGTTTAAATAAAACTAATAATTAAATGAATAATAAATTAAGTAAACATATTAAAGTCAGCATATTAAAGTCAGCAGATGTCATATGTCATATGAACAGATATGAAAGATAATTAAGATATCTTGAGAGCAATCGATACTTGGAATGACATTGAATAACTTTTTCTATAACTCTCTCTATAAGATACATAATAATAATATCAATAATCCGACATATCTGTTATGCATTAACATTTATATTATATTTTCTTAATAAGTTCAAAGGAGAAGATAGTTAAGAAGGAAGTAGAGTAAAGAGGAGTAGAGTAGTTGGTGGATTCAATTACAACGATGTGGAAAGGATCTACTGGGTGATATCTTTTTATCTGTCTAGTTGCTCCATGTGGGCTTTGGATAGCTTGGAAATCTCTTGATGAGCTCAACGTTTCTTTGCTTGATTGAAGTATATGTGTATTTGGGGATCGTTCTAAGTGCTATACTTTTAATTATTTGTAAAATGTTGCAGTTGACATGGCAGCCAGTATCATAGAGTGGAATCCCATAGGTCCACATGGGCTTTACTATGGCCTTGCACAGATGTTTCTCCAGGCTTTCATTGAATTGCTTCTTTAATTAATTATATGCCAGAGATGATTTTATATTATTATTTGTCTTTACAACAAACTAACTAAATATATTATTATATACTACCTTTACAATCTGATATATAACTTCATCTACATATAACCCTTCCGTCCTTCATCAATTCACCCAACTTGACTCCCTTTAGTTCCCGTCAATAGCTGCGCCGCGGATGACTCATTCGTCTGGGTCGCTCCACATTGTTTTATATTGTGATCTTGTTGTGGCTTTTATTGGTTTGATATTGGGGTCAATTGCACTTTAAGTTATTGACTGCTCATGTCGTGCTCTGCCATGATATTTGCCATGGCTAAGAACACTATTAAGTGAATTTACGTGCGCCACGCAATCTGCATACATAAAAGGCTTGCTGCTGCTGCGGCTTCGGCGCCCGCTCCTCGACTCCATCGAGGACTCGCCCCACTGAGCGGGGCGAAGCGACAGAGCAAAAAATTCCAATTCATCTAACCACATGCTGGAGGCGAGTGGAAATCAGGCAAAGTGAGGGGAGGGGTGGGGGGCGAGTCGCGCTTGCCAATAACTCAATTCAATCATGCAAAGTGCCCCTTCAATGGGGCCACCAGTGGGCGGGGGCGTGGAGGGCCGAGGCGTGGCAATGGCGAAATTTCGCGAGCCACGCAAATGAAGTCATTTGCATGCATGACAATTGTTATTGCATATTTTTAGGCGCACGCGCTAATACTAAAATTGACAAAATGCCGTCGAACGAAATAAGGGAGCTCCCTCCCGAGCCCCCGCCCTCCTCTGTCTCTCACTCTCTCTGGCACATCCTCTGAAATCGAACTACCCTTTTATTGTGAATGTCTGCGGCTGAAATTTATGCGCCGTCGCGGCATAAAAAACTATAAACATCCATAAAAAAGGGAAAAGATGCGAAAGATGCGATGGCAATAAAAACGAATTGGCGACAAAAGCCGGAAATATGAAAATATGTTTTCCCTATAAACAGGCGATAAAGGCTATAAGCCATATAGAAAATGTCTCGAGCATAGAGTTGAAGCTCGTTTATCGCTTTATAGCCATCAAGTGCGCTGCAAAGTACTGCGGAGAGATTTGACATTTAAGGAACTGATTGAGAGCGCCGATTGAAATACAGTTATAAGTGTAGTAATGTATAGTAAATTAGTGTCATTAAACATCATTTAAACTGAATTTTAATTCAATGAATTTAGCTTAAAATTGCATTATAAAATAAGTTATGATGGATTTACTACCCTATATACTACCAATTTTCCTAAATACTCATATATAGTTTACTTTGTTACAATGAAATGAGCTTGAATAAAATATTAGTTCCTAATAAAAATGTTTTCTTGATGAGTTAAGTCATTTAAAAAGTTATAGAGTTCATTTTGAAAGTGGTATAAGTCATTTGATCCTTTCAAAACCACATTTGCTTTTAAAAATGGTTATAAATTTCACAGCCATAATAAATACTTGAATGTTTGGCACTAGTTTACGGGCGAAAAATCATATTCCATAGTGCACAAATATTTTGTAATTCCTTAAGACGCAAAACTCTAAATATCTAGAAACAAGGAAAATATCACTTATCCCACTTTCAAAATCAAGGGCTCATATATACTATATATAATAAATAGTTTCAATGAAAGAGCTTAACTCCTAAAAATGAATTTTCAGTGCGATTTTAGTTTTAGTTTTGATTTGTTGGATAAACGCCAATTTTAACGAAACAAATCTTTGTTAAAAAACTTAATTTTGTATACATTTTTAATTTTTCACATATATATAATTTAATAATAATAACATACCATATATAGGCTAATAGTCTTAGCTATACTTATATATATACTAATATATATAACATGTACTCCAAATTTATATAACTATCCATAGTAAGTCCTTGATGAATATTTATACTTGGATCATACTTATGCCTTCATCTCATCTAATACATTTATATTGTAAATATATAATTAAACCTATTCATAAAATCTTATTTTCACTTATACTTCTTCTAATTTCTATACATAAAGTAATACTTTTTGCTATACTTATGCTTCGACTTGTACTTATATCTTTGACTTAGACTTATACTCTCACTTATACTTATGATTTCATCTCTAGTTTTACTATCTATTATATCGATTAATACTTCCACTTATTTCCATATTCGAACAAGGATTTGTATACTTTGACTTCAATTGCCTCTAAGCTTATACTCTCACTTGTACTTATGTTTTCATCTCTTCTCATACAAACAGACATACTTTCGCTTATACCATAAACTCAACATTCTATAATCGTATCTAAGCTAACTCCTCTTCGTAGCCTTTTATTTATGCTTTCAGCTCTGATTATACATAAGCTCTTCTACTTTCTTCAATATCAAACTTATATTATCATCCCAACAAGCCATACTTTTATGTAAATATGGTGCTATTTATCTACTTTTACCTTTTCAGGCTAGTTTTATGGCAATCGAAGTGCTTCAAATTTGTTTAGTTTTCAGGCGGCAGGCAGGCCTATGGCTGGCCCGAGCCAGACGGAGCTTTACACGCCCAAAGGTGCAGTCGGATGTCAGCGTTGCCTTTGACATTTGATGAATTACGTTCAGCAACAACAACAGCAGCAACAGCAGTAGCAGTGGCAGTAGTGGCAACAGCAGCAAGGGCAACAATTGTCAACTATCTAATTAGACTGGGGACCATTTTTTTATTGCACTGACACACACCAAACGCACCAAAGTCCCGTGCCCCTTCCACCTTACGTTCGTTCTTTTTTTCGTTTTTTTAAGGTGTGTCCTGTCGCCTTTCACACCAACTGTTGCTGTTGTTGTTTCTAATTAATTAATTAGCTTGATGACAAAATAAACGCGCTGGCTGCCCCACGCGCTGATGATGAGCGCTGACGAATCAGTAGGAAAATTCATTTGTAAGAACAAAAAAAAAAAAGGAAAATGGAAAATTGAAAAACAGAAAAAATTCAAAATAGAAATAAGAGTAAAAATCAATAGTGCCCCGACTCCAAGGCAGCTGGCATGACGCTGTCGCCGTTTATCATTTGCGGCTCATAACTTTGTGCAATATGCAGAAGCAACAACAACAATGGGCTACACCCCGTGGCGCTGGATAGGCTAAGGGGAGGGGGGGGGGGGAGTGGGGGGTGGCGTTGGCGGCCTGTGAAAATGCAAAGCTGTCAATGAGTTATGTTTGGCGCTATCATAAAATTTGACAGCGCTGGCAGGGAAGTTTTCCTATATGCAAATGCCGCTTGTCTTACGCTCGAGTCTGCCAAAAGGGCGTGTGGGCGGGGGCGGCGTGAAGAGGGGCGCGGAGACGCACAGCTGCGAGGGTGGCAGACGGAAGCGGATGCGAACATTTAAGAAAGTCGTGGCAAATGTGAAATCGAAAGGATTGCTAATGTGTGTGTGTGTAGTGTGAGTGTAGTGTAGTATGTGTGGGTGTGTGTGTGTGTGTAGTGTGTGTGTGTAGTGTGTAATATGTGAGACTTTATTGTCTATTGATTGAATGCGCGCACAGCTGAGGCACTTTAATATTCACTGTCAGCCAAAAATGAAGCAGCATTTGGGAACAATAAACTTTAGGATTATTTTTAGAACTGTTAGGAAAATTTTGACATATTAAGTAGCTTTAATAGATGTATATTAATATAAATAATTAATTGGTTTTTACTTTTTTTTTTTTGCTTATTATCTATTATTAAATATAAATAATATAAATATCTAAATGGTTTTTCTTTTTGTAAGGAATCGACTTTATTTTAAATTGTATTCATTGTAAGAAAAAATAAAAACATTTTCTACGATTTCATAGAAATTTATTGATGTGTGATGCTACATTTGCATTGTAAGGATTCAACGCTTAAAATAAAGAAAATTAAATTAAACAAACATTTTTTTGGGTCAAATGAAAACATATTAATAATAAAAGCAATTATCTCAAAAATATTTATATATTTTTACCAGATATGTAGTATATTGAAAGTGGAAGTTTCATCTTGTTCTATAGATGGCCAGCATTAAGAAGTCAGCAATATTATCGCAACACATTTTGAGACTGCTTCAATCATGGCCTTCAACTTTGGTTAAGCAAAAAGGTTATGGTTACAAAAAAAAAAGCAAAATATTCAGGCGCACCTTGAATTTATATTTAATTTAAATATATATTTATATTCATATTAAAAACTTAAAAAAAAAATTTATTAAAACAAATAGGAATATATAACTAATTAAAATTAAATATAAATTCATATTCGTATTACAATTTTAAAAAAATTAAATTAAATTAATAAATATGCCAAACAATAATTTTGTATGCCCTAACAGCAGCAGCAACAGCAGCAACAGCAGCTGATGCAAGCGCTAAATGGTTAATTGCTAGCACGAAAGTAATAAACAGCAGACAGATGCACGCACGCACACACACACGCACACACACACACACACACACACGCACACTCTCTCTTTCTCCCACCTCTCACAGAGCAACACTTCAATTGAAGCCGTAAAATCATGCAAAAAGTGTTGCAACAATAAAATGTAAACAATTGCAACTAAACGTGAGTGTGTGTGTGTGTGTGTGTCTGTGTGTGTGTCTGGTGTGTGTGTATGTGTGTGTGTGCATGTCTTTGTATCTGCTGTCCGTTTTGCATATTTAGCAATTTTCGCAGTTATTTTTGAGTATTATCGAAAAAGTTTTCCCATCATCAAAGCAATTGGCAAAACAACGCACGTTGCAGCTACGTGTGGCAGTTGAGTGTGAATGCCACACACACACACACAAACACACACATACACACACACACACGCACTGTCTAGCTGCTGCCTTGCAAATTATGAAGCAAACAAATGTTTATTGGCTACATTTGGAATATGCATTTGAGTCGCATAATTGGAAGACTACTTTTATAGACGACATCTTGATTGTTTTTTTTATAGCTTATAGAAATTTGTTTTTAGTAATCAATTAAATTTCCAAATAAATTTTAGGACTCGACTCAAACTCTACATAGATTTCCCTTGCTTACACATCTCACCTAATTTTTTAACACCTTCACAAAAAAAAAAAAAACAAAGCCGAAACCCCTTTGTTGTCGCCCCGTCCCTCGCTGATCTCGCGTGCTTTGTTGGCCAACTGTTCACTTTACAGCTAATCTGTGCCTGGCCAATTCCCAATCCAGTTGCCACGGACCGAACGCTTTAACGCCTAAATTAGCCCAGCAGCATAGATCGAAAGACACCACCACCGCAGCTGCAGCGCCCAACCGCCGCAGATACCGCACCGAACCCCCATCCATCCATCCATCGAGACACGAAAAGGTGCCCAGCACCAACCCAACGAATTACCTATGAACAATTTTTAAACACATTTTTTATCCATATTTTTCGTTAGACATAATCTCGTAAAAAACTGGTTTCTTAACAGAAAGAACGAAGCTCGAAATACCCTTATTTTTACAATAAAAATAAGTTATATTTTACTACTACGATATCTAGATATTCGTAATTTAAAATTATCTCATTTATGTGCTTAAGAACTTGATATATAAAATAAATTAATATAAATAAATTAATAAAATATTTCAAAATTTTTCTCAAAAAAAATATTTTTTTTCTTCTTGGATTATTTTTGATAATGTAGAATATATATTTTTATTTATTATAATTTTTTGTGTGTATATATTTTATATTTCTATTTTATAAATAGATATAAACTAAATGTTTTAAAATATGAATTTTTCTATTTCTATTTTTATTTTATTTAATTATTACAAAAAAAAAAAAAAAAAAATATGAAAATGAATAGATTAAAAAATTTTAAAATATTTATAAATGATTGATTAAAAAAAGCAAAACATACAAAAATTAATAAAGAAAAAACAACTATTTTTTTTAATTTATATAACATATAATACAAAAAAAAATAAATAGAAGAAATAAATGTAACTAAATTTAAAGTAAAATAGCATAAAATAATTATTAATAAATTTAAAAAAAATTTTCATTTGATTTTTAGAAGAATTTTATATATGAATTAGTATATATATTTTATATAATAATTATTTCAAATTTATTTTCTTTGATAAAAACACTTTTCCTTTTGCCCATTCAAATACAGGGTATTCCATGCAAATGATATATGATATAAAAAATATATAAAACGACAAAAAAGAAAAAAAAATACAGAAAAAATTACCGAAAAAATATTCATTTCGTTTTTCTGATAATTTTTTGTGCTTAGCTGCTTCTTCTTCTTCATCAACAGCATCTCGTTGTTGTTAGTGTTGTTGTTGTTGTTGTTAATTTATAAAAAACGCTTAAGGCTGCCCAACGGGCTCTCCAAGAGGCGTGGTGGCAAGGGCGTGGGCAAGGTGAAGCCAAGTGTCGAGAGGCGGGAGGGGCAGGACGAAGACGAGGTGGTTGGGTGGCTGGGCGCATCTGAATGGTGTTGGTCGGCGACGGCCAGCGACGGTGATGGTGGTGGTGGTGGCGGCGGTAGTGGCGGTGGTTGTTGGTGGCTTTTACGAGTCCGCACGAGAAAAAAACTTCAAACGAGATAAATACAATTTCCATTAGGCTTCGCGGAAAATCCCTCGAACCACATTCATACTTTTCTCATGTTTTTATCAGTTTTTTTCTCGTATTGATTTTAGGGCTTTTTCACAGGCCAGCCACTCCCCACTGCCCAGCCCCCACCACCCCACCGCCGGTACCCCTCCGACATCATTTTCTTTTCTGTTTTACGTTAATTTTTTAATTGTAAATATTGCCTAGGGTCGCATTTTTCATCTGCTGCTCCGGCCCGGCTCGGCCCGACCTCGAGCCCCATGCCCCGAAGGTTCATAATTTCTTGCCTACATCTACTCGAACGCCCCGCCCCCTGCCCTGCACCACCCTCCAACCACTTTGTTTACATAATTTGTACGATACAACGCGCACACGAAACAAAATTTTTTCCTTTTTCTTTTTTTTTTTTTTTTTGGCTACTTTTCCTGGCATTTTTTAATAGATTTTCTGGGTTTTTTGTATTTTTTGCTGTCGTATTTCGTATTTCGTATTTTGCTTTCCTTTTGCGGTGGGAAATGTGCGCAGTTGCTGCATAGAGGGGCGGAGTGGGCTGAGGTGTAGGCGAGCGGCGGGCGGAGGGCGGGCATTGGGTTCGGCTTGATTAGGTCCAGAGTTGTCAGTGTGTGCGTGTGCGTGCGTGTGTGTGTGTGTGTTCAATTAAATTTTACACTTAGCATTTGCAGCGCAGCCCCGCAGCCATGCCCATACCTCCACCTCCTTAGCAGGAGGGCAAAATGTATAGAAAAAAGAACAGAGCAGCTAATCAATTCTAAACAAGTTGAAGCGTTTGCTCAAAGTAGAAGAAGCTGTCTCCTGCCTAAAGCAAATAGACACACACACACATATATATACACATGTATATACACACATACATATACACTTATATTACATAGCAATAATTGCTTGAGAATTTGGCAGCGTGAATTTCTCTCGATTATTTTTATGTTGATTGTCCTTTTTATGGTGCCCTGCGCTAATTGCAAACTATTGGCCCCAGCCGACACGCACACTCACTCACACACTCACACTCTCTCTCACACACACACTCACTCTCCCACTCACACACTTACGAATCTGTGTTCCAACATTATTATACAATAAACTAGGGTTATTGTAACAGACGCCTATCTGCAGTTCCGCTATAATATTAGAAATGATGACAGCCCCAGCAATTTGCGCCATACGGCTGCCACTCCCCCCCACCCCTCCGCCCCCTCCACACACACACACACCACCCCCTCAAGCCCCACTCCCCGGCAAGGCAACGATTGCAAACAAATAAAACGTTGCGTGGGGCCATGTCGCTGGCGCAAAACATAACCGGGTAGCATCAATGCTGTAAATACGAGAATTTATAGATTTTCACAAATAAAAACGGAGAGCTGCCTGCTAAGAGCCCCAGTCGCAGTGCCAACTCCATATTGAAGCCGCTTTCCTCTAAACATAAACAATAATAAAATAAAGAGAAAAGGAAAAGGCAAAGGACATGTGTGAGTGAGTGAGTGAGTGAGTGTGTGTGAGTGTGGCACTTGCGTGTAGTAAAAGAAACAGCCAAGACGCATACACTGAGCGAAAATAGAAAACTTTGCTGATGAAATAAACGAAACAATAGATGTGAGCTGAGGCTAAATCGAACCTTAAGCCCGCTTGACTATAGCAGAAATGTTTTTGATCAATGCATAAATTTCTTCAAGAGAAACTTGACTGCTTATAGAGAACTTCTCTGGCGGGCAAAGCTCTGACAGATGGAAGCAAAGCCATGCGAAATCAGGCAAGGAAGGATACCTTCTTAGCCTTGAAGTTGGTGCGCATCATAAGGCTGACAGCAGCGTAGAGCTAGAGCTGAAGTACAATCTATTGTGGGCTATCTATGAAGCAATTGAAGAAGGTATATGGGCATATAGATATATAAGCATATATTAGGTATATTCTTATATAGGTATATTTGTATAAAGGTATATAGGCATATTGGTATAAAGGTATATATATACTATTATATCTATTATACTTCTACACGATTTATTAGTATATGTGTATATATCATCCATATAGACAGATTAGCAGAGAGGTATAGAAATATATGCACTACGAGTCATCAGGATATCGCACCCTTTACACATTCTCCGTTTAAATTGAATATTTTCTATATAATTTATCATCAAATATTTTTTTCCTATTGGACTCTGTTTTATTTTCTTTAAACTGAAAAGAGAATGAGCTCTAAAAAGTTCCAGGAAATATTTTTAAAAATTCTTTGAAAAAAAGCTTACAGAAAACGATTGTTGAAAGGATAGGATAGCGCATCCAAATTCAACTCTAGCTCAATTTGGCGTTACCAAATTTTTTGTAGGCCATAAATCTTCTTAAAGAAAAACATATTTGAGAAAAAAAAAAGAAAATTCGTCTCTGAAAAATTCGAGGAAATATGTTTAAAAACTCTTTCGAAAATGTATCATTCATATAGACAGATCTATATACATATACATATGTAGACAGAAAGGCAGATAGGCATACATGTATAAAGTTAAATGCCTACCATATAGAAAGATAGATATATAATCCAAATATATAAAACTATTCATTCGTCTGTCCATCTGCAATTGGAATCGCTAAGAATGAAAACAGCTCAACGTTTCTTTTCATCTGTTCGTTACAATTTTATTGAATTTTCTTAAACAATATTTACAAATACTTTTATAAATTTTCAGTCTGCCTAATCCATTAAGAACGCCTTGATTCCAGTCAAGTCTAGCTCCAGCTAGAATTCAGCCAAGCTCAGCTGTTGTCTTTCCCGCTCAATCCTCCTTCTGCAACTTCTTCTCAGGCAGCGTCGCACATGTCTGAAGGCAGAGCTCACACATGTGAAGGTCACGAAGGAAAAGCTAAAGGCGTTTGTCTTCCATGACAGAGAGAGAGAGGGGGGAGGGAGTAGGTATGTGTGTGTGTGGCTGGTTGTGGCTGTGGGCGTGCGTGTTGTTGTGGGCGGTGGTTGAACGCATTTGGCGCTGTTGTCGTCGTTGTCGCTTTTTGGCTAATGAAAAAGAAATAAAAGTGTCGAGTGCATTATTGCCCGTTGCTCGGCACACACACACACACACACACACACACACACACTCGTGCGCACACACACGCACATGCAATACGCCCTGGTAATTGTTGAAGCATTTTTACTACTACGTCCAGCCAGCGCGTGTTAAATGCCCTTTGGCCCTCGCGTCTTGTCTTCGCCATCGATTCAATGCGCATTGCCGGCCAGCGTCCTGCCATGTCCCGGCATGTCCTGATGCCGAGAGCTCCGTTGTGCTACCCCGTCCCAGGCGGCTATTATTTTGCACTTACTATAACATGCACATAAATATTTGTGCCTGGTCCAGCTTCTGTGGCTATTTTATTGATACTAAGACACAGGCACACACACACTCGCACACTCGCTCCTTGGCAAGTTGGGCCATAAAAGCAACTGAGCCTCCTCCGCATTGTTGTTTTTATTGTCGCCTTCTCGCTGGCAAATCTCTGTCAAAAAGCAATAATCATCAATTCTGATTTTTGGCAAGACGTCGTCGCCGCTCACCGCCCGCCCGACCTGCTCCGGCCGCCTTTGCTCCAAGCTCCCCTTTCGAATCCAGCCAACAATTTGATTTCAAATTGATTATTATTTATGCCAGTTGATGTCAGCCATTTGCCATTTGATTTCCAGCCCAGCTAATTGAGTCCAGCACTTTGGCAGTCCAAAAAAAAGTCCACTTGGTTCTTCTTCTCCAGATGTGGCTAGCAAGGGTATCTGTAAGTGAAGCTAGGGAATCAATCATAGATACTTATTTCATAAGCTCGTACCTCTCTGTCTCTCCTCATATGATTTCACAATTTGAAAGTTCTCAGTATCAATTTTAAGTTTCACGCTGTCAGCTCGTACTCGCACCGGGAATTTTATTCATAAAATGAAATAAATAATATTATAAGTAATAATATAATAAGTATAATAAATTTCTAATATAGATCAATCCCCAATCATATTACGTACCATTCGAATTGTTATATATTCTTATTGAATATTCAATACCTTTATTAGATAAATGCTTTAACTAAATATATTTTTAATAAGTAAATACTTGAAATAAATATAAGTTAATACATAAATACTTAAACTAAATATAATTATGGATTTTTACAACAACAAAAATGCAATACCTTTAATAAATAAATACCTTTACTAAATATAATTTGATAGATACTTTGACTAAATAAAATGATAAAAAATCACAAAAAAAAAAAATTCAGTACCATTAATAAAAAAAATACTTTAACTAAATATAATTTTAATAAATAAATACTTTAACTAAAAATAATTTAACAGATAATTATATAATTACATAAAATTAAAAAATGAAATGCAATACCCTTAATAAATAAATACTTTAACTAAATATAATTTAGCTACAAATTATTATGGAAAATCACAAAAAAATGCAATACCTTTAATAGATAAATGCTTCATCTAAATATAATTCAATAGATAAATAACTTAACTTTGTATAATTATAGAAAATTATAAAAAAAAATACCTTTAATAGATAAATACTTTAACTAAATACATTTCTAATATATAAATACTTTAACTAAATATAACTACAAAAAATCCAGAAAAAAATCTTTTAACTATTTTACCTTTCTTCCTTTTAACCTTTCAAATTTGTACCTCAACATCTTCCCTCCATTCAACTTCACTTCATTTACATGCATCAAAGTTGGCAAAAAGGCATCTCAAGCAGTTTTTAATGCATTTGCCTTGATGCATTACCGAAAATTTCTCGTTCAGGCAAACAGGTTTCGAGTCCGCACTCGCCGTCGCGGTCTCAGGCATTCGACTTGTCGCCTGACCACCTACGCGCGCAGTCGGCGAAGTCGTTGAGCTAAATTACTTAATTTTAATTTCTCGTAGGCGCTGCTTAATCAGCAACTATTAATGCAGCACTTTGCTTATTTACGAGCTCCAAATGACTTCCATTGAGCCGCAGACGCGTGGGCAGCTGCACCACAGTCAGATGAGTCAACAAGCTGACCAAAGGGAGCAGACGTGCCAGTTGAATGAAGTAATCAGGGGGTCAAGGGCGGGAAGGGTGAGCACACGGTGTGTACAGTGAATAAATCGATTTTGATTCATATTCGATTATATATCTATTGGAGAGATTTGCTAGAGGTATACAGATATAAGCAAGCAAAACGATTTCTGCCTTGGTCTTAGTTTCATATGAAGTTCGATTGAGTTTTTGTGAGCTTCATAGAGAGAAGGGTAGAATTGAATCAGTTGATATTGATAACATGCCAAGTGATAGCTGATAATGCTGGTATCGATAGTGGAAAGTAGCCTTAAATATTTATAAATAGCATTTACATAGACTCATTGGATATCGATAACATTTTAAGCGATAACAGATAGATAAGGATGGCTAGTATAAGTATCGGATTTTATATATTAGTAATTTACATAGACTTGATAACATTTTAAGCAATATCTATACATCCTTATTACAGACTTGACTGAATTATTTTATATCGATAACAAGTCAGCTGATGATAAAGACATTGTAATAGAATCAATAAGCGATAGAAGCTTTTACTTATCTAGACTTGACTGACTGATTTGATAGCGAAAACATGTCAAGCGATAGCTAATGCTATCGGATTTATAACTATTATCAATAATATATAGTAGTTTAAGTATCTACACATTATTCAAAATGATTTGATTGAGCCATTTGATATCGATAACAATCGATAAGCTATTAAGCAATATCTAATATAAATCAATTAGTCTCGATGGGTTATATAAGCTTTAAATATCTATATGCCCTTGTTACAGGCTTTACTAAATTATTTGTTATCAAAAATATTTCAAATGATAGTGGATAGATAACGATAACTATTATCAATTATATAGTAAGTTAATTTCATATAGAGTTGATTGAGTCATTTGATATCAATAACATTTAACGCTATATCTAATTGATATTTTAGTTTTTATCTATATATAATTTAAAATATATAAAATTTAGAATCAACTAACTCATTTGACTAACAACTACTCTCACTAATCGATAACTACTTTCATCTACATACATATATAAAATTTCCATAGACTTGCCCTATTGATTCCTTACCTGCCCTGGCAAAGGGCTAAGCAAATGCTTCGGCATCGTTAGCTATTCATAAATGTGCTGGGGGCGGGGGGCGTGGGCGGGCGCCGTCACAGAGCATCGTCCGCCGAGGGTTGTGCTCAGTTTCTTGTTTTGCCCACAGTTTGTCACACTTAATTAAAGAAAATTTTAAGCACTTTAGATGTCAATTTGTGCCCACTTTTCGGCGCGGCCGATGCGATGACAGTTGCCAGTTAGCTGCCAGTTGCCGTCAAGAGGCGGCCAAAAAGTGAAGAGAGCCAGAGCGCAAAAAAAGTAAAATAAAACGAAGAAAACCTAAAAAACGGGGGGAAAAAAAGAAACGGTTTAATTAAGTTGAAACCCTTTCGTGCGTGTCAGGGCCAGTTGCTCCTGCTCCTGCTCCAGCTCCATCTCCTGCCCAAACCTACGCCAAGTGGCTCAAGTGGCCAACTGCGAGAGCCGACGGCGAGTCACTTCACCTTCCCTCTCCCACTCCCTCTCTCACTCTCTTTGCATCTTCGAATCTTTTGCAGCTGCGGGCGCTGCTCGACACTCGCGTATTAATTTCCAAGGTGTTTGCTCTGCCAAGCTGTTTCACTTCTTCAGTTCTTCATATTAGAAAGCAAAGAAACAACAAAAAATCAGCGTAATTAAAAATCAAATGATTTTTTTCATCAAACCAACCCAAAAAAAAAAAAGACGCCTCCGCCCATCCTGGCTGGAAAACCCTCGGCGCGGACGGCAAATATCTTCATTAATTTCGGTCAGCCTTTTGCTGCAGCTGCCTTGGCCGGGCTTCATTTACAATTGAATGAATGCAGCACAATTTTTAGCTCATTAATTGGTGTGGGGGGGCAACCCTTTTTCCATTTTCCCCCCACCGACGGCTTGGCAAAAGGAAGAAGAAAAAAATGTCCTGAAAACAGAGCCAAGTGATTTATTTGTTTAATCCTTTTCATTTCTTGGCCGATTCCAGCTCAGTCTCCATCTAGCCGCCACTTCAAATGTTGCTGATTGCCACAGAGAAAGAGATAGAGAGAGAGAAAAAACGAAAGCGAAATCGCTTGGCACTTGAGCATCCTTCGGCTCGCTCGTTTAATTGATACGTTGTGAATGGACTGGATCGTCGGCTGGCCGAACCGAACTGATGATCTGATCTCTTTGGCAAACTGTCTGGCACAACTTGTTTAGCTGATTTTAATCCGCATTCGATACGGTAACAACTTTTTTTTCGCTCTTTTCTACTCACCTTATCACCCGCAGCACCAATCAAGGCCCGCATTTGGACACTCGCATAACTTCCGATTTAATCCCAGCGCGTGAACGCGCGTCTTCGTCCGCCAGAGCTCCTTCCTCCTCCCTCCATACGCTCCTGCTGGACAGCGTCTGCAACTAAGTTATGCGCTTCTGTGCGTTGTCGTATTTTGTAAGCTTTTACGCGCCGGCTACCACATCAGCTTCACATCAGAATGGGCCCCTCCCTCCGCCTGCCCCCTCCCCCTTTGGCTGCTTGGCAGCGTCGTTGAAGCGATAAAAGATCAATTTAGTTGCGCTACAGTCGCTGATTTAAATCCGATCATTGCACGACGATTTGATGCAAACTGAAACATGCACATGGAATTTGCAATTATCGAACATCAAAGGCAGCTCCACTGGGAGCCCCCTTGCTCCAGCTGCCCCTACGCCCATTGCCTGTGACTCGATCAGCTTCATTTAGGAGATCGAAAGGCTCGCCAGCTGCCGTTTGTTTGTGGCTTCGAGCGTGTCTGTGATGGGCGAAGAAAAGTGATGAACCGACAGGTACCCTGCAAGTGAATTGGAAGTGGAGTTAAAAGAGAAATGCTTAGTGAGTATAGCGTGTATTTATCTGATCTTTGATCTTACTATTATTATGCTTACCTTGGGTCGGTTGAACGGTCGATGAAACAGTAGAAACCGGGACAATTCCGTGTCAGCCGGGACAACGCGACAAAAGCGGAACATATGCTGGACAGATGGCAACCCTAATCATGCACTATTCCTTCATCTATTACATATTCAATTTTAACCAGTATACGACGAACAGATACCGTGTATGTAGCAAGAAATGGGCATAAATTCAAATTGAATAGAAGTGAAAGGTCTATTTAGCAGCTCAACTTTGCTAGTACTACCAACTACCTCTTCTACCCTCTTCTCTGTCTTTCTCTCTCTCTCTGCTCTTTTCTCTCTCTTTTTTCCACATACCCTCATTCACAAGTCGTGCATGCCCTATCTGCATTTCGCGCTTCATCGAGATGGCGAACAGGCATCAGCTAATTACGCGTAATACATTCAGTATCATCACAAGAGCTTAGCTAACCTATGCTATAACTGCTCGATCAGCCTGATAGGTCTCCATATATCTACAATATATATTTTGATACGTATATATATATCTATATATATTCGCCAGGGCAGGTAATCAGCGCAGCGCACAAGTTCGTTAAACGATTTTAAATCAGAGTCGAGACATCGCACTGATAAAACAGGCTTAGACCGAGACAGCCAGAGCGAGTGTGCAGGAGAGAGAGAGTGGTAGAGCGGGTGAGAGAGTGTTGTCTGCGAGGCTTGGGGGCTTAAGCACAGTGCTCAAAAATCAAATAGCAAAGAACTACAAATTACATGCCAAAATGCACTTCAATACAAAGCACTTGGGTAAACAGAAAGGCAGAGCAACAGACAAACGGCATGGCACACACACACACACACACACACACACACACACACACACACACACACACACACACACACACACACACACACACACATATGGCACACCTGTGGCCCAACAGTAGCAACATTCATTCACCCCTTTTGCCACCTTCCGACTGCCACATTGACGATGTAAACCTTAAGGTATTTGCGATAATTGCACTTTGCTGTTGTTGTCTATATATATATACATATATATATATATAAATGTGTGTATGTGTGTGTGTGTATGCCCCAACCTGTTCACCAAACTGGGGGCGTGGCAGTCGAGTCTGCCTAGCCTAGCCTGGCTGCGTACCCAGCCGCAGTTGCAGCTCCAGCTTTGAGTGGCTCCGGCAACCACGTCGCATTGTCGTCGTCGTTTGTGCGTTCTGCAAGATAAACAAAAGACAACAGACCTACATATATATACACATGTGTGTGTGAGTGTGTGTGTGTGTGTGTGTAGTCTAGCACACGTCTTCTCCAGGCGCTCGCCCGCCAGCCCCATTTGCCCAATGCCAAATTTCAGCGGCAAAAACTAAACCCAAGCCACGCGCTGCACTTGTTCTTCCAGCAAGTACAGTGGAACTTGACTAAATGTGACTTTGAGTTGCCTATGACTGTTAAGTGTGATTTCTATTTTGCCCATTTAAGCTATTGTCACGTTCATTTTAGTGTTGAAAAGTAAGCAGCAGCTCATGGGCTCATACGGACAGCTAAGAGTGTTATTTGGATAAGTCTAAAGCGAGGAAGTGAATTTGAATTTATGCTCACACGAATTAATTTAAATATAAATAGCTGTCAGTGTTGTATAACAAGTTAATTGTGGAGTAAAGTACTCGCTAATGTGTCTTATTTCTCTATCTATCTATTTATTTATCTAGACTCTTTCGCTGACTGTCTCTCTTTTGATCTCACTCTCCTTCTCTTTTCCTCGTTTGCTCTCGCTCTCGCTCTCCCTCTCACTCTCTTGCTCTCGCTCTCTCTCTCTCTCTCTCTCTTTTGTTCCCTCTCTCTCTTATTTGCTCTCGCTCTCTCTCTCTCTCTCTCTCGCTATTTATACATCTATGTCTATCTATCTATTGACACACTCTCTCTCTCCCTTTCTCTATCTCTATACATACACACAATTTCCTCAAAAAAACTAAATTACTAATCTTCCCAAGAAAACTTTTTTCTTAACGAGAATTAATTTTGTGACCTACATAAAAAATTTGGTAACTATACTTGCCAAATTGAGCCAGACATCAACAATTGAATCCTGATGACCAGCTTTTAGTAACCATTTTTCGCAAGCTTTTTTTTCGAAGAATTTTTACAAATATTTCAGGGAATTTTTCAGAACTCAATCTTTTTTGATTTCAAAGAGAATAAAATAGAGTCCAATAGGAAAAAACTGTAGGACGATATATCGAAGGTTAAAGAAAATATTCAACAGTAAAGGAGAAACCGAAGGCTGCGTTATCCTGATGACGCGCATTGTATATCTATCAATCTACACACTTTTCTGCCTCTATCTCTGACTCTCACTCTCTCTCTGTCTCTTTTTCTGAATCTCGCTTCTGTATCTCTTTAACTCTCTACCTATCTGATAACACGCTCTCAGCGTTTCTCTCTATAAGAGACGCTCAATAAAAAGGTCTCTTCCTCTCTCACACCTCCTCCTTCTCTCTCACACATTCCCACCGTCTCCCTCTTTCTCTCTCTCTCACACCCCAACTCTCTCCTTATTCCTCTCTCTCACACTCCCACTCTCTCCCTCTTTCTCTCTCACACAGCCCCTCTCTAACTCTTCCTCTCTCTCTTTGTCCATATCCCTTTCTATAAATTTCCATCTCCTTATCGCATCAACTTTCGTTTATGCTTCTATTCAAGCCTCTCCCATTGACTTTCACCTACTTTACAACACTATCGAGTGTTCACTGTGCCGCCTACTTAACTAATTCAAATCATGCTAATTGCATTTTATTTGTTTTGTAGCTTAGATTTTAAGTTTTTAATTGCGCGCTCCTTGCGCGCGTCGCGAACATATTGAAAGAATCTGTAAATTAAATAAATTATGAATACTTGCCGCAAGCTCCAGGTCTATATGTGGATAGGACAATGGAGCTCCGGAGCATCCGAGTTCAAAGGGATTTCCAATTTTGGATGGCAACACGTTTGGGTCTCCATGATGTTCAATGGCCGCTCAATAGACTCCGCTTCTGTGGCTTTGTGGCGCCATCTGGCGTTGCCTAATGGCCATAGAGCAGATATCATTGTGTAAGTGAGTGTGTCTGTGTGTGTGAGTGTGTGTGTGGATGGATATCGCGTCATGTGGCACGAACAGACGCGTGCCTCACTCGAAATCTGAGTCGGAGGAGAGTGCGTCGCTTGCCGCTGCCTTTGGCTTTCATTAAACGCAAATTTATGCCTTTACTTGAATGTCAAATATTGCAAATGTCAAATGCTGAGCCTCGGCGCGGCGGCGGGGGGGGAGGGGGGTGGTAGAGAGATGGCCGAGATGGGTCCCGTTAGACAATGGCCAGTGTTGGTAACGTTTTTGGCAGTGTTGACACTGTCAATGCGAGTGCCGCATGTCTGCGCCAGCCTGTGGCTTGCTTCTGGCTTTTTGGCCAGATGCGGTTCTAGATGCCACACCCACACCCAAGCCCCCCCACACACACTAGCACACACACACACAGCCGCCCCTCGTCTGAGCCTTCTGCGTGTCGGTTTTTATGCGTTGTTCGTTTTGTAATTAAACGACGCACTTGGCTGGATTTCCTTGTTGTCCAGGGTAAACAGTTGAGCGGCTGGGCCCAACTGCGGCAGCGGTCATTTCTGCACTGCCACAAATGTCAGCATATTAGTGCCATTAGCAGACACACGCACACACACACACACACACAGAGAGAGAGGCACAGGCCAGTCTCTTATTGGAAATAATTATATGAACTCTTGCTCAAGATGAAACATGACGTTGTGGGGTAGCTCAATCATTGCATAGTTCCTAGGGCTGAATTTATATATGTAAATGATATAGTATATACATACAGTTATGTTCATGAAAATAGAAGCACTAGTTTGTACAATATAACAATATTTTTTTTGTTTATATATGTTTAAGATATTTCAATTACTTTTAGTTTCTACTTTTTAATACAAAACATAATACAAAACGAATCTACGGATCTATCTTTTAAGGTAAACCACCTCTGTCTTCTACATCTTATTCTCACCTGAATTTCTTTTCACTTCACAAATGTGCAGGGCATCCGCTAGTCAGGCAAAAACTTCTCATATGGAGCAATAATACATAGACTATAAATGTAAGATTAGTTTTACACATTCTTTACCTTGAAATAAATAAAAAACATAGTCTAAAACGAATCTACGAATCTATCTTTTAAGGTTCAACATCTCTCTCTACTTCATTTTGTTCTCACCTGAATTTCTTTTCACTTCACAACTCTGCAGGGCATCCGCTAGGCAGGCAAAGGCTTCTCATATGGCAACATAATGCATTGACTATTAATGTTACGAATATTCTTACATATTCGTTACTTTTAAATAAATAAACATAATACAAAACGAATCTACGAATCTATCTTTTAAGATCCACCACCTCTATCTACTACATCTTACTCTCACCTGAATTCCTGTTTACTTCACAGCTCGGCAGGGTATCCGCTAGTCAGGCAAAGGCTTCTCAGATGGCACCATAATGCATTGACTATTAATGCTACGATTATTTTTAAATATTCTTTACTTTCAAATAAATAAACATAATACAAAACGAATCTACGAATCTATCTTTTAAGGTTCAACATCTCTCTCTACTTCATTTTGTTCTCACCTGAATTTCTTTTCACTTCACAACTCTGCAGGGCATCCGCTAGTCAGGCCAAGGCTTCTCATATGGCAACATAATGCATTGACTATTAATGTTACGAATATTCTTACATATTCGTTACTTTTAAATAAATAAACATAATACAAAACGAATCTACGAATCTATCTTTTAAGGTTCAACATCTCTCTCTACTTCATTTTGTTCTCACCTGAATTTCTGTTCACTTCACAACTCGGCAGGGTATCCGCTGGTCAGTCCAGTCGCTCCGCATCTTTAAACATTTTAATTGTGGAATAAAACAGGGCCAAGCGTTAAGTGAGCAGTTGGGCTGCCCTCGAATGCCGGCCGGCTCCTCACTCAATTGAAATCAGCCGGGGCTATGAATATATTTGGTTTGCTGGTAGCTCCAACGGCTACCGCTGCTCACGCCCCCCTTCTGCGCTGGTCACTCACACATTTTGTATTGACCCAACATGTATTCTGTGGTCAAAGTTGGCGTTTGACATTTATGCCGGATGTCAAGCGGACAGGCGAACGGACGGCGTCTGGCGGCGTCTAAAGAATTTGCCTTTGTCCGGAACGTGGATGGGTTGCTCGAGCTAGCTTGGGGTAATATGAGGGGGGGTGGGGGTTGCGGCCCTAGGACCATTGTCATCAACAGAAGCGTCCATTTGTGCTTGTTATTGTCACGTTTTGTTTTTGCTTTTGTTTTTCACTTGTTTCGTTTTTTCCCATTTCGAAAGTTTGCTGCCAAAACTATCGATACCCGGGCTGCAGTTGCTGCTGCTGCTGGGCTTCCGGCTTCGGCTGGGCAGTTCGACCTTTTTTGGCCATTTCAGTTTGACTGAAACTATTCATTCGAGTCAAGCAAATGCACCCCGGAGGGCATTTTCGTTTTGTTATTTGTGTATTTGACATTTTGCTTAAGTGTTGCTGACTTTTGGTCAGTTTCTGTTTCTTTCTTTCTGCAAACGTCGCCCGCCCCACCGCCCCACTGCCATGTCCCGCCTCCACCCACCATTCGCTTTGGATGACCCAAGGCAATTGTTGTTGGGCTGTTTGTTCTGCGTTTGTTTGTCCAACGCTTCGGCTGCTGCCTCCTGCCCATGCCACCCCCTGCTCCTCCTGGGGGTCTGAGGCTCTTAATTAAAGTTTGCTCAAGTCTTTTTGTTGGGCCTCGGCCTCTGTTTGCGTATAATGAACCATTTGTTTGCTGATTTAGCTCATGGATTTTCGGCTCGCTTTCGATTGCTCAATATAAGTGGTAATTTAACTTTGAAGTTTTCAGCCGAACTGCAATCGAGCAGCGAGGCAACACAGACGAAGGGTTTCACATGACGTGACGTGGGCAAGGCGATGATAATGCAGCCGGTTAGCTGAGTGGAACTGACTGAAATGCTGACAGTTGCAAGTCGATCGGAAGCTATTGGAGCGGACATAGAGGTCTAGAATAGGTAAGGATATGAGACTGAGGATGGAGTGATGCTAGCCTGTGGATCGAATATTATAGACAAAGACTGCCAACAAACAGCAGGAGTAAAGAGCCAATTGAAGAATCAACTAGAGAGGCTTTACCTATGAGAAATCCTGAATATGGGAATTTGTGTTAAGAATCGGTATATAAAATATATAATATTACATAATTATTATTATATTAATTAAATTATATAAGATAATCAATTATGTCGTCATAATAAATTAAAAAAATTTTGAGTGACATAAAAGCAGTTTCAATGAGCTCTAGATTGATTAATCTACTATCTAATCTCTACATATATATTGCATACCGCAACATGGAACAAATAGAAAATTTATAAAAAATATATGCATTTGCTACGACTTACCGAAGTTTTATAGCTCTTCTACAAAAAAAGACTAAGTTTCAAATGTTTGCTGAAGTCCTTGAGCCAACAGACACAGCTACAGTCTCCATCCGCACAGCCGTTTTCATCTGAATAATGCCACTTAATCATCTGAATAATGCCACTTAATCCATTGCCACTCCAAGCAGAGTATTCTGTAGTCAGTAGTGCCCGATTCGATACAACTTACTTCTATATATATGGCTCGTCTGTCCATAAAAGCGCTTACAACTGATTTCAGTGCTGTTTTCTGTAATCTCTCTTAAAACAGAGTATTACGTAGTCGGTAACACCCCACTTTGATATACAATATAATGCAAAAATCAATAATGCATAAAGTTTGTCTGTCAAATATACACTCAACTGATTTTTGCAAACCTTTCTTAAAGCAGAGTATTGCGTAGTCAGTAATATCCACTTTACTCTACATTATATGTCATATATGAATTACTTCGATCTACCTGTTTATAACACAAAATTCAAGAAGTTTCGGAGCAATTTTCTTACAACTCTCTTAAAACAGAGTATCAGTCATAACCTTTTTGCTCTACAAATTATCTTCTACTACTCTATTGTAATAGCTATCATACCCACTTATCTTTCTGTAAAGCGTCGTGAGGTTTGGTTAATATCTTCTAAGAGAGAGTATTTGACGGTCAGTACAAATTACTATTTAGATTTACAACATAAAAGTCTAACTTGGTTAATGTCTTCTAAGAGAGAGTATTTGACGGTCAGTACAAATTATTATTTAGATTTACATCATACCTGTCAATCTCTCCAGAAGACTTCCCTTATCAATTGTTTTCGGTCTGTTTAGTTAATATATTTTAAGACAGAGTATTTCACGGTCAGTACAAATTATTATTTAGATTTACATCATACCCGTCTAACTTGGTTAATATCTCCTAAGAGAGAGTATTTGACGGTCAGTACAAATTATTACCCGTCTAACTTGGTTAATTTCTTCAAAGAGAGAGTATTTGACGGTCAGTACAAATTATTATTTAGATTTACATCATACCTGTCAATCTCTCCAGAAGACTTCCCATAACAATTTTTTTTCGGTCTGTTTAGTAAATATATTTTAAGACAGAGTATTTGACGGTCAGTACAAATTAATAATTAAATTTACATCATACCCGTCTAACTTGGTTAATATCTTCTAAGAGAGAGTATTTGACGGTCAGTACAAATTATTATTTAGATTTACATCATACCTGTCAATCTCTCCAGAAGACTTCCCATAACAATTTTTTTCGGTCTGTTTTTATCTATCTTTTAAAGCAGAGTACTTTACAGTCAGTACAAATTATTATTTACAAATTACTACAAATATAAATATGTACTAATGTCTGTCCACCTCTAAAACTACCTTCCACAGATTTCAGTTTCTGTTTCATCAATCTAAAAAAAAGTCTAATTTAAAAATAAATACAAACAAATAAACTAATTTTAAAATGCAATATAAATTTTCAATTCTTCTTAATTTCTATTCTAAATTAAAAAAAAAATACAAGAAAACATACGAACTTAAAAAAAAAAAAAACAAAACAAAAAATATAAATATACTAATATATTTTTAGACAGAGTAGTTGACGGTCAGTACAAATTATTATTTAGATTTCCATCATACCTGTCAATCTCTCTAGAAGACTTCAATTAACAATTTTTTTTTCGGTCTCTTTAGG